>OX421905.1:25869594-27119594 GCA_949128165.1 Lathronympha strigana
TCGTACATTTGAAAGAAATAAAGAAACATAAGACATCCAATTATGGCGCAAATGACCTGACTCAGTTTGATGTCACTTAATGAGTCATTGGCGCACTCTGCGACGTTGATTTTTAGTGAAACTCAGCAGGTAGTCTAGGTGACACTTAACCATCATACTACAAATTATATCAAAATAAACCGGCCAAGAGCATGTCGGGCCACGCTCAGTGTAGGGTTCCGTAGTTAACCGTCCGTCACAAGCAAAAAGGAGTATCTTTAGTACGACATTGTATTACTAAGAAAATATGACTGTGTGAAAAAAAAACCACTTACAAGACCATGTTCAAAATAACTTTCATTGAAAGCCTTTAATAAGCTATACTTTCTTGATTGCTTTCTTTTTTAAATGCCTATCCTAAGTTACCTTACACTTTGTTAAAACGAACACAGTACAACAAAACATAAGGGCTTGAAGCGTAGGTTCAAGAGGTTAAGAAACGCGATCAATCCATTCTAAAGTGTTTTAATTTCATTGTTACCTTATCTTATGGTAAGAATTATCATAATTTTAGCCATAAAGGCGTCCTCTGCTGGACACAGATTAAGAAATTCCACAATATACTATTTTGGTTGATTTATCTGTCTACTTTGTTGGAGCCCTTGCATCCTCCGATACGAGGTGGTCACTCGACAACCTTTCTGCCCCAGGGATCACTAGTTCTAGCCACTGTTAATCCCAGGCCAGGCCAGTCTGGAAAATTGACGAATTTGTTTCCAGAGCGTTTTTTTTTGGGTAACTTTTTTTTCTCCAACTATAGGAAGTACTCGAGATTCTAAATGAAAATCAAAACAGTTGAAAGCTTTTCAATTTTTTTTATATATGTAAATAAAACACCCAAGTCGCTAGTGTGTTAGCATCAATACACTACGGTCGAAAATTATACTTCGTATCCAAATCGAAGATTACATATATTTACTAGCAGCAGTACACGGTTATGTGCTGTCCTTGTCACACATTTAGAGTTAAAATATTATTCAAAAAATGTTCTCGCTGTCGCCCGCCGCGTAAGGTAGGTGTCGTGCCGGTGCACGACCGCGCCCCCAGCGGCGTGGTTTATCATTACATTTTTTTGTGTTTGTCCGAGTCACACGTATTTTCTCGCAAAAATAGTGTTTTAGTGTAACAATTATTTACAAAAATAGTAATTCTCTTGCTGCTGTAGCGTACTGGTCAATATTTCGTTATCCTACAGTAGAATCGAAGGCACCTGCCACTTAAGTTTTTTATTACAACGTTCTACTCAAAAAGGAAAAACTTAACGTATTAACCATTACCCACCACTTGAATTATTGTTTGGTCTCAGTATAAATCTGTATGTATATTTTATAACAAGATTTCTTTAGTACTAATCTTGCTATGAAGAAACTACTGATAGCTTGTTTTACTAATCACACAACTGGTTTTTGTCTTCCATTTTTACTTCGACATGAAATACAGGCATATCTAAAGTATACAATCACTATGCAGGGATCAGGGATTCGTCAGTAAAGTTCAATTAAATGAACGAAGTATAATTTAAAGCAGGTATATTCAAGTAATGTTAAAATTATATCGACGATAATACACACTTCAGTGTTTTGCTTCACCTAAAAGGTTATTGAAAGTAATTTCATTCTTTATTAATGTCGTTCCTCACTTGGACACGCACAGCATGGCATGCATAAGTCCAATCTAATAAAAATATTCATATAATATTTACATAATAGTACCGTTTTATTTTATTAGGCACTCATGTATGAAGCTAATTATCAGGAACCCATAGGAGCGTCGGATTTGACTTCGATATTTTATTTTATTTTTCCTACTTATATGTAGTATTACAATTCTCTAAACATCTGCTAGTAAATATATGTAATCTTCGATTTGGATACGAAGTATAATTAATAATCAAACGAACTTACCTGTGAAGTTTGATTGGAATTATACGAGTATCCAAATCGAAGATTACATACTCCCACCCTCCCAGACCCTAAAAATTAAAATAAAATAGTCTCTGGTCCTAACACAAAAATATCTATGTGCTCTAAAATAATGATAAACCACGCCGCTGGGGGCGCGGTCGTGCACCGGCACGACACCTACCTTACGCGGCGGGCGACAGCGAGAACATTTTTTGAATAATATTTTAACTCTAAATGTGTGACAAGGACAGCACATAACCGTGTACTGCTGCTAGTAAATATATGTAATCTTCGATTTGGATACTCGTATAATTCCAATCAAACTTCACAGGTAAGTTCGTTTGATTATTAAATATACTGTCATTGTTTTCCCCCGAACTCTTCAGTTGTCTCTATCTCTTTCACACCTTTTTCACCCGGTCAATTCAAAGGAGCCGTTCGCCGCAGACACCTTTTGAAGTCGCACAAACAACTTCCCTGATTAAAGCTTTTGTTACAACCCCCACTTCGCAAGCGAAAACCGCCTTTATTCTAATGACGTTACAGGTGAATTTTGAATGGTTTTGTGCAGATTTAGGGGGTAAAGTGTTCTGACATTAGTAATGCGTGCTATTTCCACAACTGAACTGGTTAATTAACAGTTATTAATGAGGCGAATTAGGTGCACACGCATAGTGATAGGATATTCCTATCCTTTGTTGCCAGGGAATATTACCAATTATTTTTGGTTCTTTGCTATCAGATACAGAATTTTGTCGGCCATATGTTGGGCAATCCATCAGATGTCCATAGTGGGTAAGCCAGAGTAATTTCCCATACATTTATCGGCAGATCTGCCCGAACCTATATGGCCAGCTTATATGTTTTGTCAAGGGAAAAAATTATGGCGTACTTCCTGTTGAACTAGAATCATGACGCAAAGGAGCAATATTATTAATACTATAATGCACATTAATGTTCCCATGTTACAAAAAACGTACCTTATCAATTTTGGTTTAAGATGTCTATGTAATGCAAAAAATGGTTTATTATTATTTTTCCAAGACACAAACTAAGCTTTTTCTTGTGATGAATTCTGAAATGGCTCTCATTACATCAAAATGTGCTGCTTTTAAGATTTTATGTATCTTGTTTAACATTTTCTTGAAATATGGCCTATGAGATGTTCGTACGCCCTTTCCTATGTTCTTTCCCATATTTTTAACATTCCCATGTTCAGAAAAATCGCGGGGACGTGAATATTAGCACCGCCCATCAATAACATTTTTTAAATGAAATGTGACCTTAGAGATAGGAGTATGTTCCATGTTCATTCCCAGATGTTGAACATTCCCGTGTTCGAAAAATTCCCGGTTATTAAATATTCCCACCGCCCATCCCTATAAGTACACTTACGTACGAAAGTCCGTCATCAAATGGATTTATTTGGCTGAATACTCTGAATGGCTGCTGTAATTATCCATTAAGATTCTCTCAACGTAGCTGGACTAATCTAAACGTAACTAAAAGCTAGATAGAGCTAGGTCACAGATACCTTATCTAGACGGCGCATAGAGCTAGGTCACAGATACCTTTCTTTAGACACCGCAAGTGAAATTAAAAAACCCCTGTTTTTTTTATTCGGATTTTTTTATTGTCGCGAGCTATTTAATTCTAGTAGTAGAAAAAGTGTCTCAAGGTTTTTTATAGACTTTGTATGGCGGAGACGGAATGAAAAGTTTGGAAAATGTATGGAAATGTTGGGACAATTTTTTTCTCCTATTAGAATCGAATGAAGTCGGGATTCTGTGTAAGAATTACATATAAATTACCCATATTGAAAAAGTGAGGGGGGGGGGAGTAACTTTAATGAATGGCGCAAAGGTACCCTCCGTGGGATGTGGGTTCAATTGTGTTGTATGGGCAATGGGGGATGACCTAGTAACCCGTCACGGCAATATCGCAATTTTCTTATCTACAGGTTGTTACGAACGACATTTACTTCAACAATGATAAGTTCAATGACCCGGAGTGCGATGCAAGGACCTTTTAGATTTCCAGTCTTTAATTTGGGGGAGCCCTTAAATCTCCAAATTTTATTCGTATTTTAGTTTGACGTTGGGGGGCCTATTACATCTCCAAACTTAATTTATTATTAACTATAGAGACTATACATCTCTTGCCATATTACTTAGTACATTTATTTTAATATTGTTTACCCAGGTTTTGGCTGTTGTTTTATCAGTATTTAGATTATACTTTTACTTCTCACTATATACAGCCTGGAAAGACACGACGATCTTTTTCGCAAAGGGGGGTTAGTTTAAGTGATGGAGAATCGATTCGTAATGTTTAGATTTTTGTTACGAATAATCAGTAAAAATATTAAAATTAATTAATGTTCTTCTTAGTGACAACCCTGCTATTACTACGTACTATATACCTACAAGTAAGTGTAATGTGACACTTTATGTTTACAAAAATATTTAATATTGAATATTATGGGTAGAAAGAAATGTTGTTTTGGTAAATGTCAGTGACCCTTGTATTATTGATAAATGTTACTGAACCTAATGAGGGTTGTCACTTGCAGTATTTTGCATTAAAAGTTAAGTGCCTATAACTTAAAAACGCTTACGAATATGAGCCTAGTTTCTTTAGAGGAAATACAGTACTACATCTAAACAATCCCCCTTTTGCGGAAAGGATCGTCGTGCCTTTCCACCCTGTATATAACCTGTACATCCGAAAGAATCCGAAAACCGTATAATTGCCGCACACTGAGAGTTCCGAGCCACCAGTATTTTTAATTACCATTAATGGGGAGCACCCTCGGTAGGCGAGTACGACACGCACTAGGCCGGTTTTTTTAAGTTACCACAAAAATTGTCCATAATAACCACCATATCACCAGCTGCCAAGTTATCCCCCTAAAACTGTGGAGGGGGTGACAATCGCACGATAAGCCTCGCGTTTTTGCGTCGCGCGTTGCCAAATATGTTTTTTGTACGATCGGCGCTGTACAGTCTTCCAAACATGTTCACGATATGCCCCTTACTCCTTTGTAATAAATGTATGAAATTCTGAACCTGTTAGGCCGACTGTACGTTCGTGATTTATGGGACACGCTCGCGGAGTTTGTGAACGCAGGCTTTACTTGTTCCTGGATGTTCGATAATAACGGTGGAAAATCTTGTAAAGTAGGAAGAGTTTTGCGAGTCATATTTATATTGTAATAACATTTAATGAATGGTAAATAAGAACGTTTCTTATAAATTGAAAGAGAGGTCATATACTACAGAAAAAGTGACCAAGGTCCCCGGTGAGCAGGGCTGGGATCGGAACAGCGACCTCCTTTCGCGGCATACGCCCTAACCACTGGGCTACCCGACCACCAAGAACGTTTCTGTTTTGACATTTTAATGTTTTTTATTTAAATTACAACATTTTATTATGTATTGGTATTACAAAACATTTGTAAAAAAAAGAACATAAATTATTATTTAAAAGCAAGTACATAAAAAATAATTAAGTACATTACATTGCAACGGTTAACAGTTACGTATTTTTATTACAATAGGCGTGACATGTTTCGACTGCATTGGGCAGTCATCGTCGGACAGACAGAGTGGTGTGTTGTCACCTTCGCGGCTCACTGCCCAAAACCGGCGTAGGTAACGGGTCGCGCGCGACGAAGCAGGGTGATTCGAGCAATCCGGCGCCTTCGTTGCGGTAGTCTGAATTGTCGGTCTTCTGACGGGATCAACGACAAGCACACCGAAAGTTAACCGTGTCCACTAAATCGTCACCACACAAATTCACGTTCCCTCTTGGAAGCCCTGGTTTCCAAGCTGGTGGCAGAGTCCAACCTCCGGCTAACTAAAAAAGTCACGGTCTTCCCGGCAGGGTGCCCATCACGCAGAATTCCCGCGCTGAATAGCGATTGCAATTTTTTGCGCGAGGAAGCTGGCAGCGCGAGGGTCGTCTAGCCTCTCTCAAGCTCCTTGTAATTGTGTTTCATCACTACAACACAATATTATCTGACATAATGATATTATTTTTTATTGTGTGACAAGTGTTTTACATATTAAATACAATGAAGTTTTATTGCCAATGCCGAGTATAGTAACTGTCCCTTTCATGGAATATTTAAGAGCGAAATCGAAGTATTTTTTATATTTCTCTGCTACCTGTAAAAGTTGTACTGTTAAATGAGTTAAAATTTGAAAGCCCTACTCTTATGTTATATTTATAAAGTGTTTCATGTAATATAGGTTTATCGGTACCTACCAAATTAAAACGCATCTTTTTTGGACCGATCGACCTTGATTCATGAACGAAACACATGCTGGCTTCACGAAGGAATAAACAATTGTGACGGTAATTTTAAGCTTAAAGGATGACTCACACTAGAACGGGACGGGACGGAGCGGGACGGGAAAATCTGTCAATTTCTATAGAAAGTGTCACGTGACATCCGCGAGCCCCGAGCTATCACGTCATTCTTTCTATACAAATTGACAGATTTTCCCGTCCCACCCCGTCCCGTCCCGTGCTAGTGCGAGTCATCCTTAATCCGTTGATATTATCAACCTCCTTCATTCCACCACCATTTCGAACTGACATAACAGAAATGACCAAAAACTTTAATCTTTATGAAATGAAATGAAAATGAAATGAAATGAATGAAAATGAAATGAAATGAAAATATTTATTTTGAGTATCAGATGACTCATAGGTGGTTAGATTACAAACTAAATAACTTAATACCTAATGTTATTCCTTACAATTATGAATTAGCCTAAATTTCATAGACACTGCTGGAAATGTGTTTATCGCCGCAGTGTCTCATGTACGGGCAGTCTAGTCTGCCCGCTATCAGTTGCAGGATGGGGTTGGGGCTGGCCCGCACCCGGCGCACCAGGGACGTGCACCACTTTCTCATGGTTATCAGCTGAAAGACTGTTTTAATGTTCAAATAGTTTCAAAAGTATAAACGACTTAATGTGTTTTTTTTTTCTTCATATAGCGTTTTATTACCCATACGCCGTCCATTATCGGAGCGTTTACTATACAGTTGTAAATATATGTGACACAATCCTATTCCAATTAATAGTATTTATATATTTTCGTATTTTCATAGCGGAAGATACTATTGGAAATGATTGTACCATCGGCAACACTGTTAACTAATCATTTATGATCATGTGATCATGTGATGTGTAAGGTTTTAGTAAAATTTGGTAACAGTTAAGAACCTAAACTGAATCGCGTTAAGACGATTCAGTTTAGGCTCAGTTGTATGGAAGCGACTCAGTTTACTCGTAGGTCGTCAACTGAATTGCGTTAAGACGTCAAAGTAAAGCCCAAGGTTGACTTAAAAAAATCTATGATATTATTAGTAATTTCCTGGCACATTCGTCATTTTCCTGGATAGAATACTTGGAAGTGACGTCAGAAAATGACGAACAATTAATATGTTTTACGATAATAACGATACATGCTCAACTCACGCAAATTCCAATTAGCACAATCAAGCGTGTGCGTTAAGTCGGCAAAACGGGGATATCCCACAAATGCCTAGCAAAAAGAGCTTATTGGCACAAACTAGATTTGCAAAAATAAGCATGTGCGTTAAGACAAAACGTGCAAATATAAATAAACGTTATCATGTAGACGCCACACAGTTTTTGTGCCAATGCACAAACCATTTACGCCTGCAGGTCGCTGTGTGTAACCGTGCCTAAAGTCAAGCTATTCCTACAAACATGTAGAAACAAGTTATCTTTTGATGTATCGCTCCCAATTATTTTGGTCCAGTCACGCGGAGCGATTTCTGATTAAAATAGAATCCAATTTTCTACAGCTAAAAAGATCAAAACGGCCAAATTGATATTTTTACCGCGAGTTTGTTTTGCCAGGAACAGTATTCAAGCTTTAAGGATCTCAACTTGATACAACTTTAACTTTAACTTAACAGCCCCCTAGCCTAGTTTGTAGTGACCCTGCCTACGAAGCAGGACGTCCCGGTTTGTTCCTAAGTTATGGATGTTTTCTATGTTTTTTTTTCTTTTAAGTATTTATATATATCTATGTAAGTAATAATACTTACATAGATATATATATAAATATATCATCTTCTAGTACCCACAGCACAAGCCTTATTGAGCTTACCGTGGGGCTAGGTCGATTTGTGTACGATTGTCCTACACTATTTATTTGTTATTTATTTTTATAAATTCTACGAACCATGATACAGCAATAGGTAGGTGAAGGTATGGCCATCACGATGTCATCAGAGATTTTTACGATTTGAGCCTTAACACCTTAAACTATGGCCTTTGTATAATTTTTTGCAAGTGCTACCGGCACGCGCCAAGGTAATAATATACTTAAAAAGCGACTGTATCGTCACCGTACTAAGGTTCAAATTCATTGAATGGACACTCTAGTTAACACGATTTCGGGATGTAGCACGATGGTCACCCAAATGGCCAAAAGGCGACTTATCTAGAGTGGCTGCTGCATGAATTTGAACCTTAATACCCTAACGATACAGTTGATTTTAACTGTAAAAATAACACTTGCAAAAAATGGTACAAAGGCCTTAGTTTGAAAGATTAGGACCCGAGGTGTAAAACTCATCTGAGAAGATTCGTACTATACAGGACGGTCTCGCCTTGTTTTCTTTCATCCTGAGAACCTGAGAAAGAGGGTAACCGGCAGGATATATTCACTAAGGGTCTGTTGCACCAACAGGGGTTCGCGAAAAAGCCCGGAGTTACACTTTTTTGTATGGAATTTGACAATTGTTAATTCCGTCCTTGGGTGGCGTAAGTAGCGATAAGTAAAAAGGCTTGATTATGGCTAAAATTTGTATTAAAGACGAGGTAACGCTAAATCAATATCAAATCAAGTTGTCACTTAAAAAGTTCAAATCGGCACTTGGATTTAGGCCGGCTTTTAATTATGATTATGAATGTGGGTCGGAATATTTGGGATGCCTTGTGTGGGAGTAAATAAGATATTTCAGAAATAAAAATAGAGTTACAATAATCTAAATACCGACATAAAATAATCGCGTTATGCAAGTTTGTAATAAAATTGCTTGTGATGAGTATCGTGGTCTGATTAGGGAATAATAGGAAAAAAAGTTTGCTGACGCGAAATAGATTTTTCACTTCGCTTGCTCGAAAAGTTCGGCTTTAAGTCGAGGCTAAGCGTTATAAAACCGCTTTTTATGGTCTAGAGCATAAAGTAAAATCGCAGGCGGCTGGGCGCGCAGCGGTTAAAAACGACCGCGTCCAAGCATAGCAAGCATGGGTGTTTAATTTTCAACGATTTAAAGTAAAATAAAACCTGATATTTTCCTTACAATCGAAGTGAAAAGCAGAGTGTAGTACCTAAAGCATAAATACACATTTTATACTCGACTACGATTTTTGTTACGTGTTTTGTTACTATACAAGGTGCAAGGTGGTATACAGGTATACAAGTGTGCTCACCATGAGTTGTATGTAACCGTAGGCGTATTTCCGTCTCGCTCTTACCACTACTCTGACAGGAGCGAGACGGAAATACTTTAGAAATGCGCAGTATCTAACGCCTACGACTCATGTTAAGCACATAGGTGGGTTCTATGTTCGTAGACGCTGCGACTTTCCCCTACAAAGCGGGAAAACTCTGGGATCAGCTACGGGCGTAGCGTGTAGCAAACAGGCAATGTGTCCATTCAGCTCACAACACATTGTCGTTACGACTCCACGTGCCATTTCAGCGCTAGTCACGACACGTTGTCGTTACGACTCTACACGCCATTTTCGCTACAAAGCGAAAAATCCTTGCTCTCGGCTACGGCGTAGCGCTTACGGCGTAGCGCTAAGACAAATCCTTAGCGGTGGATGAGTTAACACTTTCGCAACTACCGTTTGCTAATATCGGCTATCGATCCCAGCGTTTTCCCATTTTGTAAAGGAAAATGACTACGAACCTCACGAAGCCCAGTATATGGAACGTATGAAATTAATGATTTGTATGAAAAAACTAATGGAAAGAATTGGAATGATGAAGATTTTATACCACATTACAATTACGTAAACGCGATTTTCACCACGGCTATCGATCCCAGCGTTTTCCCATTTTGTAAAGGAAAATGACTACGAACCTCACGAAGCCCAGTATATGGAACGTATGAAATTAATGATTTGTATGAAAAAACTAATGGAAAGAATTGGAATGATGAAGATTTTATACCACATTACAATTACGTAAACGCGATTTTCACACCACACCACGGGGACAATGTCCCAATTGAAACGTCGGGGGTTCGTTTTCAAAGTTTTACACGATTAAACCTCGTTTTAATAAAATTATAATGTGTGAAAATCACGTTTACGTAATTGTAATGTGGTATAAAATCTTCATCATTCCAATTCTTTCAAAACACTAAAGTTGTCGACATGGACAGAGTCACAAGTGGCAGTGAGTCAAGTTGTAGAACCGATCACTGGAGCAAACGGGTGCACCTATGCACCTCTGGGTTGTTCTAGGATCAATAACAACAGAATTAAGGACGTCCTGGCCTGTCCCGGCCCGGTAAAGCGTGATTTGTCATTTACTGTGCATTACTGTAATTTATCCAGTCAAAACTCTGCCAGTACATCATGTACGTCAGCGCAGCAGACCCGGTTGAATCGCTACGCGTTTCCGTCGCGTGCCGGCTATCGCATGTGAGATCTAACGCACCGCTTTCGGAGGCTTGTGAATGATTTATCGCATGGCGTGTTTCAGGGGTGTCATTCTACTGGCTTTTAGTCGAAGCTTAAGGTAAACCAGCAGGCCTAAGATGGTTCAATGAATGTCATCTGCTAGTGCTATAAGTTGATAAACAGACATGGATAGCGAGACGGTGATTGCTATCAAATGTGGATAGTTTAAAATGATAAGAAATTCTCATACAATGCTGACACACTCTTGTTTAGTACAAGTTTTACGCTATTTGCTTGGCATCTTAGCCCTTCTGTATAAATGATGTTAGGTACGTATAGTCGTTCCTACTGGCCAATAGTGTTTAAAAAAAACGGATTTCTTAGGTAATTTTAGCATTGCAGCACTTTAAATCATGCATGATACACAATTTTGCTAAAACATGACGTTCTTACAAAGATAGATTTTTTTTAATGGTCCTTTAAATAACTCGAAAGGTCGCGTTCAAAAGTGCATGGGCAATCTATGAATGAATTCATTCATAAACTGCCCATGCAATTTTGAACCCGATAATACCTAAAGGCGAGAGTAAAGCTGAACATCTGAAAAAAAAAACTATCATATTGTTAGAAGTAGTCTTTCGATACTAATGATATAAGCCAGTGTATCCAAAAGTATGATTTTTGGATACAAGAGTCAAACCACGTTATCTCTTTGAAGCAAATGAACTATTAAACTTCAAAGTGTTATTTTAAACGTCAAACTACGAGACTATCAAAATCTATGAAACTTAGCATAGACGGACTCTATTGCATTTGTCCTGTTAAGATCTCGAGGTCATGTTATTCCAGTTCGCGCGGGAACTCGACTTGCTCGTACTTGTACAACTTATCAGAATGCACGGCGAATGTAAATCAAACAACGTAATGGCCACAGTTTCAATCAATTGCTACCGGCTCGGAACAGCCTAAATGCTTACGTCAATGTGTCAAAATGGCCGCACGATGAGTATCATGACCTTTTTGTGTTCAGCGTTATTTTGGTTAGAAAATGTATCAAGGTTATATATATTTATGAAAACATTGCTTTTGCCACTATGGCTTGCTTTATTACAATATAATATTATAGCTCTCGAGCTCTCGAGCTATTATATTATAGCCAAGTCATTCATAACCTAGCGTAAAAAAGCTCTAGGTAAAAGCTGTTTAGGTATGTCAATTTCACATTGATGGTCGGATGGATTATTTATTCAGGAGAAAATGGTCTGAAATGACGTTGGAGAAGTCTTGATTAAGTGCTATAAAGATGAACTTTAAAAACTGATATGTTGAGTTAAATTGAGTTTTCATAGGCCACAATCACCATGAAAACGTGATTTATAGAGATAGACCGAAGATCTTATCAACATTATTCTTTACAATTGTAAAGCACGAGCAAATTATTTTTTAAATGTAAAAATGTTTGATTCATGTTTTTAAGTAGTCACACTACTATATTATTATATAAATTATAAATTGAAAGAGATGTCGTATACTACAGAATTTTTTTTTTATTATTCTTTAATCATTAACAATAAAGCGAAGTTATATTGACTTGTTATCCAATTATTTCTGGTTACTAAGTGGCAGAATGTAAATATGATATTTTAATTTAATTGCGATTTTTAAATCAATGTGTGGATCAAACTGGCCTTACCAGAGCGTATAAATCTCTCAAATGGACACGAGGACGCCGGTCGTTTTTTCCACTACATCCCGCCATAACTCGTGCATAGTTTTCCTAAACCCATTGCTAAAGCGGCCACAAGCGAACCGAATCAATCGAGAATGCATAACCCGGATATCCGGGATAAATCACGCGCGCAGATATGTATCATAACAAGTAGACAACGAATGTATAGCCATCAACGTTACTTCGTCCATTTATGAAAAGGAAGTGCCACGTTTTTGTACTCGTGTAGGTATATACGAGTATGTTTTATTACTGAATGTTGTACTTTTTTATGACTGCAATTAAAAATGTCTTTTTTTAACTTATTGACAACCAAGATTGTCTTCGTCAACGCCGTGAAAACGAGTGATGTAAAGGGATCGAAACGTAGGTTCATGGTGTTAGTAATCGCGATTAATCCGTTTTAGAGTGTTTATTGACAATAGTTTTGGGTTTTTTTCCCAAAACGCCAAACTGCGATCGCAAAACATACATTTTAGGTTATTTTTTATAAAACTCGCGGTACATTCGTCTTCTATTTAGACAAACCTCTGCTATCCTGTAGCTATTAGCGTAAACTGTTCCCGTTTTAATTTACGGCTTGAATACTAAGCAACCGCTTCCTAAATCTCAGTCAAGAACCGGGCCCGCTAGCGTGACGTACTCAGTGCATCGACCAACGTCAGTTGACCCTCGACTTATATTAAACATGGTATATTTTGAGAGGTCAAGTTATACTATACTATAGTTAGTTGGACTGTGAAATATATGAAGTTTGGTAGATTTAAAAGCTGGAGTAATGCTGTTTTGTTAAATGGAGCCTATTTGGTAGGGATAGGTAGGGATTTGGTATGTTCGATGACAATAGATTTGAAAATTACAATGGGTTTTGTTGGATATCAGATTTGTTTTAAGTGCATATATTCTCACTAGATAATGTATTCACTAATCCTGTCCTGATCTTGCTACGCACCCTGTTTCAACATATATATATATATATATATATATATATTAAATAAAAGAACCGTTCAAATTTTACTGATTTAATATAAGTCATACTGACTGGATGGTCACCAGCCACCTGTTTGCAGAAATTCCCAAGAAAAGCTGACTATTCCATACAAATAGGCAGCATCATACCAGCCCAACGGCATAAATCAGGCCTTCAATCTAAACTTACTTACATATATCAATGCTTCTTGCCGTGTCCGGCAATGGCGACTCCATCAACAGTTATTGTCCGGATGAAGGAATTAATGGAATGCTCTGGCAGCTCGCGAAACCAAACTTTGTCTTGAAGAAGCGGTCACACGGCACGCAATAGAGTTGTCCAGTCGAGTTGCCGGAATACGTGTAGGAGTGCTTAGGCCTCGTCTTCCGGATATGCCGCCTGGCATCTAGGTCTTCCAAACGCAGCTGCTCAAAGTGACGCACTTTCTTTTGACTTACATAATATAATGTTTTAACCGCCTTTTACATATCACTCGTCGCGCAATAGTGAAGATGGTTTTAATTTATCACCTACTTGGGGACCAGTGATGCAGAAGTTCAAACCGCGAGATCTTCGGATCGATGCGCGGATGTTGTGAGTGTTGTGTGTCGTGCCGATAACATTTAGTAAAAGCCTTTAGGCGGAGTAGGTCACTTTTGAGATAATTCATGTTCTAATGATGCCACTTTCTGAGGACGCCGTTTTCTGAGAGCAAAGGAGTAAAAGGGTAGACCTAACTTTTTCTACCTACCCACGCGTTTAATGTAACTTTCCGGGTACGCGAACATTTCTAGCAAGATCGCCGTTGACACTTCGCTGATTCATCAGTCAAGCCGCGACCATGACACATGACACTGTGTCCAAACGTCTGTATATTAAGGTAAATTAACTACATTCGCGATACACCCGTTCTATGTCCCTAATAATGTGTATAAAAATATAGTTCCTTAACTAACTTAAGCTTGGTAAATACGTGTACAAACTACTTAGCTATCTGAGATCTTCGCAGTGCTTTAGTTTTCTTTTGTTGTTGTTATAAATCTTAAAGGTTACCTGTAGAAGTTTGTTAAACAGGGTTTTATCTTGATTAACGTTGGCAAAAGCTCAGTTTTTGCCTATCGTAGGTTTGTTTTTTAAGCTGATGTACTATAGCGTTCAAAATTGCATGGGCAGTTTGAATGAATTCATTTATAAACCGTTCATGCAATTTTAAACGTGATAATACAGTCAAGAGCAAATTAATGTTCCTACAAAATTTCCTTATAAATATTTTCGTTCTTTCTTCGCTCTTATTACAACGAAGTCAGTTGCTATGAGACACATTTTTAGTAAGATGTGATATCATGAAAACAACAATAGAAAATATGTCTTTAGACGTCAGTAAAGTTTTGTATTACAAATCAGCATATATATACATATATATGATAAAAGAACTGGATATCCAATCAGCCGAAATAAATGACGCCATACAACTGCTGCATTTGCGACTCTTTTTCATATATTCTTGTTTGGAACGTGACGTTCCGTTAAGTGGGAACAGTCTATAAACTTTAACAGTGTTGGTGGTCCTGTATATGAACTTGACACTTAATGCTTACGTCAGTAAGCTCGTTTTCGTACGAAACATTTATCTTTTGTATCATTATCAATGTAAGTTAGCTTATGTCATTCAGATCCACATTTTTTGAACTTTTTGTTCTGCTTTGTTTGTCTTTATTTTAATAAGTCAATGATTTTCGGAAATGTTTTACGGTAAATGTCAGACTGTAAAAATCGCGAGTCAAGTGCTGTGCAAACATTCCTCCCCTCGTCTCGAGTGCGGGAGGCTCACATGTTGACAATACATATTTCTGTCGAGTGCTCCGTTGTCTGGCTCTGTACTCTTGCCAAAACTTTGTTAGCAATTCGCTGTAGGCTGCATGGTAGGTTCTTATATGGCAGTGTTTTTCAAAGTATGGGTCGCGACACAGGGGATCTCAAGGCCTCTCTTGGGGGGGCCACGACGGCTCACACGTCCTTAGTGAAAACTAAGACGGGTTACAATTAGCGGTGGGTGCCAAGGAGGGACGTGACAAAGTTATTCATTCTAAGGGGGGTTACAGCAGGAAAAAAAAATAACACAGTTATATGGTTCTCATCAAATATACTGACAAAAGGGTGCAGTTAAGATAAGAAATCAAGGTAAAAAGCCGAGCTTTAAATTACTTTTCCACTTATCCCTTCTTTCTGAGAAAATTCTTATTTTCATCCAAAACATGTCGGTTTCAAACACATGTGTTTAAAAATAAATGACAGACAAGTAAGCGTCAGTCGCGCGAGTCAAGAGCTGTGCAAACATGCCTCCCCTCGTCTCGAGTGCGGCAGGCTCACATGTCGACATTACATATATATATTATTTAAACTTAGAAAATAAAAGAAATACCTATTTAATAACTAATCAAATTACCTAGTTGAAAATGAACTTACTATTATGTATTAAATATTATATTATAGATAAATTGACTAGATAATAGCAAAATATTAAATTTTGAAATAAAATTTTAAAAATAAACACTATTAAATACAATTACACGCAAAACTGTTTATAAGAAACAAAACATATAAAAAATAGTATAAGAGTAAAAGACAGACTAGTAAAAATCACGAGTCGCGCCAGTCAAGTCCTGTGCAAACGGTTCTCCCGTTTCAAGTGCCGAAGTAAGTTGCTATGGAACATATTTTTTAGTAAGATGTGAAATCAATGAAAACGACAATAGAAAATATGTCTTTAGACGTCCGTAGAGTTTTGTATTACTAATTTGCAGAAATGTTTTACGATAAATGTCAGACTGGAAAAATCGCGAGTCGCGCCGGTCAAGTGCTGTGCAAACATCCCTCCCCTCGTCTCGAGTGCGGGAGGCTCACATGTCGACATTATATATTTCTGTCGAGTGCTCTTTAGTCTCTAGAGGGAGGGAGGCTGTTCTTGTAGTGCAAGGTCGACGAATATAGCAGTTTTACTCAAGAAAAATAAAATAATGCTTGTAGCAAATTTCACAAACTAAAATGTCTTCAAACTAAAATTTTATACTAAACAATAAATGTCATAAACAACATTACTGGGTAAAATAATTGTGGATCAAAAGATTTAGTGGCGACCCCAATCATTCATTACTCTATAGTAAAATCCATTTTTTTAACTATAAAACTCTCGTGAGACTCGAACATTTTAAATACCTAATATTTAAAACGGGTCACTCACGTAATTTAGTCAATTTTCACTCGATCGCGGGTGGTCGCTCCTGATGACGTTCTTCGTAAAGATCGAAACATGTCGAGCGAAAATCGACTAAATTACGTGAGTGACTCGTTTTAAATATTATTTAAAATCCATTCTGTATAATATATTATTCTGCGATAAAAATATGACTTGAGATCTTTACTGGCATGTTGTAATTATCATCTGTTAATCAATAACTAAGCATCGTAAAAAATATAAAACAGCTGATTATACATATTATTATACGCATACGTTCAAAAAGAAGTAAGAAATTTTGAAGGCGGCTATAGCATCGAAAAAGGAATTATATTATCAGCCTCTCTCTGCTATATGGACCCTCGATAGAAACGAAGTTAAAGTTAATTTGATTTTCGATGTTTTTGGTCCAAAAGTAAAAGGAAACGGAAGTAGGTTAACTCGAACGTGTTCACAACAAGTTATGATGAGCACTTGGTTAATGAAAAACAATTATGAACAGCCCTAAGCGCCGCACAGAATGACAACCTGACAGAGTTACATTTATTGTTGACTAATAATAAATAAAACTGTCTTAAAATAAAAATATTTAAACAAAAATTACATTCTAGGCTAAACAAATATCACCTAAGGGCTTGCAACAGATGCAGTTTTAATGCACTTTTAAATTTATTTTATTGGTCTCATGCCAGATATTCTCCGGTAGACTATTTAAGAAGTACCTATGGATTATTTTATGGATTATTTTAATAAGTTACCCGCGGTATTTCAAATTATCATGCAGTTGCCGTTCTTGTTGCATGATTGTGTTGGGTCAGTATTGGATTATGCTGTCTATTGCCATGGTAGTTAACTGTTAGGAGGTATTTGTGTTTAAGACTGACAGGAAGAATTTTGCAGATTTTAAATAACTTGAAATAATCAACTTTATAGATGTTTCTTGTTTTTTTATTAACTAATAATTTTAAAAACCGTATAAAAAAAAAATCGTTTATTGTCGAAAATAAGTAACACAACACACAAGAGAAAGACACACAAGAAAAGCATAACAAAAACTATTTAAGACTACAAAAGTTCGACAAAAGGTCCAGGACTCAGCATTTGCTGCGAGCCTGTTTAGCTCCACAGCGCTGTATTTGAAATGCTTCTAGATTATGTATGTATGTTTTAAATGTAAGACCGTAGATATCGAGTGCATAGCCATATTTTAGATTTAAGGTAGGTAGAGATAGGTCTAGGTAAGTTACACTTACAGTATGTATTAAAAAAAATTACATTAATTTATTTTAAAGTTCAAATTTCAAAAATATATTTTATATGACATGCGTTACACAGTTAAAAATCTGTTCACATAAGTGTTACTCTGTTTTCAAGTGTTCCGTGTTCCGCTCCCGGCTCGGCCCAGCTACCAACAACTGAGCGATCATCCGCGTCGCATTACAAAGCATTTTCTAGTTCACAACACACCCCCCTCTACCCCACTTATTGAGCACAGTTACCCCATATTTTTCTATTCATAAAGCAATTCTTTTTAAATCGGTTGACACTAAACTATTCCGTAATCTCAGTGTAGGTATTACGTAGCGCGTAACAAACGCGATGCGGTTGATAGGTATAGTCATGGACTGGGAGCATTGATACCCTTAAGGCGCATCTTGTAGGTGGGTACGAGTAACATCTGTGCGTATCCATCCTCTGATGATGTTTGTGCACCGGTCCTCAATAGTAGATTGTATATCAAGGGCATAAAGTAACCCATCTTAGACTAGGCTACTTATTAGTAGTCGAGGTTCACTTCGATTGTAAGGTACATAGGTTTTATTTCACTTTAAATCGTTGAAAATGTCGTTGAAATCGAAGTGAAAAGCAGAGTGTATACCTCAGGCAAACATAGTGTATCCATTGTATCTTCGGACACTATATTGGTCCTCGTTGTACTCGGGCCAATAAATTGCCTCGTGTAAAATGGGTTATTTTATGCCCGTGATAAAGGCCCGCCCGCTCTAGGGCGGCTTAGGCCCGTGGTAATCTACTACTTGTGTATTTTGCAATTGTGTGAATAGACAAAACACGAAACACGTGCCAGTATTTAATGCATAACAAAAGCTTTGGTCGTCTTTGGGTAACAAAAACAAAACACTGTCTTTGGAAAACATGTGTAGGTAATGAACACAATATATGGTCTGTTATAAATATGGCCGACCAGTCCAGTACGACTGGATCTCCTGCATCTCCTGAAGATGCCCCGTAGAGAGACGAAACACGTGTCGAGTTTTATATTATTGGTGGTGGTTTGTTATTTAAGAATATTAAAATCACAAACATGTACAGACAACACATGATACAAGAACAAAAACAGGAAAACAGAATTGTTTTGTGTCACGAAATGGATCCAACTCAGCATAATTTATTTATTACTGTCTAGCAACATTAGAAATTTGTATTTGTTTTACTTTTAACGATTTGAGGATGACTCACAGCAATCTGATCCGAGACGATCTGTCACTCTCTATAGAAAACGTCACGTGATCTCCTAGGGCTCCGATCAATCACGTGATTCTTGACGGATCGCCCCGTCCCGCCCCGTCTCGCCCCGTTCTAGTGTGAGTTACCTTTAACGAGATATTAAAATAATAAGTGCATTAAGAACTTCATCTGTAAGTATAGCTACATACCGCCCAATCCATTCCGATTCCTTTCCAAACGTTATTTCGGTTCCAATTTCTATTTATCTCGGATTTTTTACTTCAGTCCACGCCATTAGGGACGAAACTCCACTGGAATTGATTAAATGAGAGGAAATCCAATAAAATAATTTGCTATTCGCATTCGAGAAGGAAGACATATTTCTGTTTTTAGCGGAAGTCGAGGAAAACGGCAAGAAAGTAAACAAATATACCAGTCAAAGTAGGTAAGAAAAGAGGTCCCAATGATTTTGTACTGCAAAAATCTGTTGTATGCCTATGTATATTGCCAGCCTTGTACATGATCTTTGAAACGTCTGTGAAAACATTTCTCCATATCAATTTCTAATATTACAGCCAAAAAGAATAGAACTTTTTACAGTTCAACGCCAATGGGAGCTACTGTATTGTCGTTCACCAGGCGGCGCCACTCATGCGTGGGTCCTGTGTCAGTATGAGAGAACTGTCAAAGTGATGTTTGAAATGTTCCCGCAGGACCCACGTTCCACTAGCGCCCCTAGCGGAAAATCGACTCGCGGTCATCTCGTCATGGGACGGCCGGTGGACCAAAATGCAAAATGGCCGCTATCGGATAAAAGAAACACGTGTGTAAGTGATACAAAGCTATGCGCGTGCATAACGCTATCCCCCTTCCACGCCAGCGTGAGGTGCGAATCGCATCCAAAGTGACATAAGCCGTAGTTGATGAAATTGGCTCAACTGGTATAGATGGTTAATTCTAAGGCTTATGCTCAGTTAAGAAGTGAATAAGAGGAGGCTCAAAATGATGACGTTACCACGAAAAGTGCATGGCCAGTCGGTACATTGAATCTTTGTATACTTCCGCTTCCTTTGTAGAGTCCGCAATACATTAGTCCCACTAGAGTTGTAAGTCTCCTCTTCTCCCTAATGTTTTCTCGGCTTATGCAATGGCTCAGGAGACTGGGGTAAATTTTGGCATCCCAGATTTGGCGTAGGCGCTAGTTTTATGAAAGCGACTGCCATCTGACCTTCCAACCCAGAGGGTAGACTATGCTTTATTAGGGCTCGATTTCCTCATAATATTGTCATGTAGTCACTGGTTGTCATGTAGGAAACACTTGTTTTAATAACATAAGTTACGCGGATGACATGGTCCTGCTGGCACCGTCGGTCGACTCGTTGAAGCATCTTATTAGGATGGGGGAGGGATATGCTCAACGGCACGGTCTTAAATATAATGCCACTAAAAGTGAGTTGCTCATTTTTAAGGCACGCAAATATAATGCATCTACTTTGCCCAAGATCGAGCTGGGGGGTATGCCCCTTAAAATTGTTGACAGGTTCAAATACTTAGGTCATATGCTAAATAATGATTTAAATGACGACTTAGATGTCGAACGAGAAAGGAGAGTAATGGCTGTAAGAGGCAATATGCTCGCCCGCAGGTTTGCACGTTGTAACGAACAGGTGAAACTGACGCTTTTCAAAGCCTATTGTCAAACATTTTATACGTGCAGCCTGTGGGTGACATTCACGCAGAAGGCCTATAACACAATACGGGTGCAGTATAACAACATCTTTAGGATGCTGCTGAGGCTGCCGAAGCACTGTAGTGCCTCTGGTATGTTCGCCGAAGCAAGAACTGATGACTTTTTTGCCATTAGGCGTAAGAGGATAGGTTCACTGCTACAACGAGTGCGGGGCAGCAGCAACAGCATGCTAAGGTGTTGTGCAGAACGGTTGGACGGCCCGTTTATACAATATTTTGTGAATGTCGTTATAGGCAGGGCCAAGTAGCCCCAAAATCAGTATTTAGTTATAAGTCTGCTTGTTTTTCTTTTTTTTTATTCCTTCTCTTTTCATACTTTACTCTTTCATATGTAGCACTAACTTTTTAGCATAATTTAGGATAAGTTACTAACAAAGATATGGATACATATGGTCCGAAATATTTTTTTTTTTTTTTTTTTTTTAATATGTTCCTTCACCGAAAACCGATTGGTAAATGTCGAATGACATTTCGTACATAACTTCCAAAAAACTCACTGTTACCCGGGCTTCGAGCCCGCGACCTTTGGCAGAAAGTCGCACGCTCTTACAGCTGGGCCATAAACGCTCCAATTCCATCCAGTCCAATCCTTGGAGTTGCATGTTTGCGATACCCGCTTAGCATCTGCAGCAGTCTCAGCTTACCAGCTTACACATATTTACCGTCATGGTACATACAGAAAACACAGGACTTTCTTAAACACGTACCGTCTACAAAAATAGGAGTAAAAAGAATCGTTTCAAGTGTCCAGTCTACCTAGACCTTCTAATACCCTACTAGTTGTAGCCCCTATAGTTCAAACTACAGTGAACGACAAATTGAAAGGAACTATTGTCTTCAAGATACGCGAATAAACAACACTTAGACGATACACTTGTGTTTACACCAAATTACGACATGGTAATGAGGCTCGACTTACGATTGTGCCAGAATAAATATGTCTATGTACAGTCAACAAAAAATGTAGCTACTTGATCAATAAGGGCACACAACAATGCTTCTTACGTAAAGAATAGAGAAACGTAAGTACCAAAGGTAAGTAGCTAAAGCTTTGCTTGTTATTGTAGACAACGCGGGCGCGGGCGGGTGCGCGCGGACGGCCGGGATTGATCAGAGGCCTTACCATGATGTCTTAACTCGATACAGTTGACGACCACTGAGTCGCTTCCATACATCTGAGCCTATACTGAATCGCGTTAAGATGTCATGGTAAGGCCCTAGGGAGTTTTAAATTCACGTCCCATAGAATAAAACGGGACAAACCTGGAACCATCTATTTTCAGACAAAAAAATATTTTTTTAAATCTGATGATAGTCCTGGGAATTACCAAGCAGTTCCATTTTGACATCCCTGGTCTTCATTATCAGATCCACTCCACTAAATTGATGATTTTCGTAAAGAAATGCTCGAGTTTCTTAAGAAATCAACCAAATCAGCATGCATGTGCCTTTCAAATTTGAAGAGTTCCCTCAGTTCCTCATGGATCCCATCATCAGAAATTGATTTTGAAAAAAACGGGACAAACCTGGAACCATCTACTTTCAGACAAAAAAATATTTTTTTAAATCGGATCATAGTCCTGAGAATTACGAAGCAGTTCCACTTTGCCATCCCTGGTCTTTATTATCAGATCCACTCCACCAAATTGATGATTTTCCTAAAGAAATGCTCGAGTTTCTTAAGAAATCACCCAAATCAGCATGCATGTGCCTTTCAAATTTGAGGAGTTCCCTCAGTTCCTCATGGATCCCATCATCAGAAATGGATTTTGAAAAAAACGGGACCATTCTGGAACCATCTACTTTCAGAAAACAAAAAAGAAATTCAAACGGGAATGAACCGACGATTCGACACAGTTTCTTGTGTCATGGTCGCGGCTTGACTGATGAATCGGCGAAGTGTCAACGGCGATCTTGCTAGAAATGTTCGCCTACCCAGCGGAAAGTTACTTTAAACGCATGGGTAGATAGAAAAAGTAAGGTCTATCCTTTTACTAAATGTTATCGGCACGACACAACACTCACAACATCCGCGCATCGATCCGAAATAACTGAGGTATAACTACATTCGCGATAGACCCGTTATATGTTTTATAATAGCACGCCAATAAAGTCGAAAATAGCCCGAAAAACGGACCCACGCATGAGTGGCGCCGCCTGGTGAGTGAAAATACAGTAGTTTTCGTCGAAATGTCACTGGATCGCCTGGCTCGCTCCCTCGCGTAGTAGGTACTCGGCGTTATAATTATCGTCTCATTTTTTCTAATTGATTAATTCAGAGTTCCATTATTCATTCATGCATAGCAGGTTTATATTTACGTTTTACCAATTTTAGGCACGGGCGGCTCACGCATATTTTATCTTGAATTTGAATATCTTGTAAAGTCAGCATCGATAACAGTGGATACAACTTATTTTTCAGGATTGTTATGTTTTCAACCGACTTCAATATTTCTAAAGGAGGAGGTTCTCAATTCGTCTGATTTTTTTTGATTTTTTATTTTTTTTATGGTTGTTCACTCATAACTCCGTCATTACTGGACCGATTTGAATTTCTTTTTTGTTTTCTGAAAGTAGATGGTTCCAGAATGGTCCCGTTTTTTTCAAAATCCATTTCTGATGATGGGATCCATGAGGAACTGAGGGAACTCCTCAAATTTGAAAGGCACATGCATGCTGATTTGGGTGATTTCTTAAGAAACTCGAGCATTTCTTTAGGAAAATCATCAATTTAGTGGAGTAATAAATTCGAGCATCGCAAGAGTTTTGTAGTTAGGTATGTTCCTTAAGTGATCGGAAGAAAACCTACAGACGACAAGTTTTCTTAATTTATTAGATTTAGTTCGACCCTCAACTTCGTATCTCGGTTCAATGACCGATACGGGGATCTCTTACGGAATACTAATTGGGTAGATGAATAGGCAGGTGAAGTTAGAATCAGATAAAATAAGGGTACGGGGTTACCGAATTACAAACTAACATGACGTAGTATATGCGAGACATAAATGTGCACAGGTACATATAACCGTAATTTTGAAAAATTAAAATCCTGGTTCAAATCTATGCAGCAATGAGTCTGATGATTTTTACTAAAAAGTTGTTGGTGGTTGTTGCATTGGAAATACCTCAAAAATTGTATAGAATGGTTTCCTTAGAATGCATAATTAATAGGTATTTTGTGATCGCAATCGGTTACCAATCCGATTCTATCCGATCCGATCCAAGACGATCTGTCAGTATCTATAGAAAGAATCACGTGATAGTTCGGAGCCCTCGGAGGTCGCGTGACGTTTTCTATAGATACTGACAGATCATCCCGGATCGGATTGGCTTGAGTCAACCTTAAATTCCCTCATAGGGATAAGTTCGCCTTTGTTGTATCAAATTGTCTATGTTACTGTGTTTCTTGTATTTCTTGTGTTATTGTACAATAAAGCTTATACATACATACATACATAAATTAAGTTAGACGTGCGTAAAACGTTCTGTTTATTCGGTCGCATAATTTCTTCTACATTTGGTTTCATACAAGAACACTTCGTTTCAATTTCGACAAAAAATTTAGCGTTTATGTGAGCATCACGCGCGACCGCAATTCTGCCGATTTGACAGAAAACAGACAGACAATTTTGCCTCAGAAAATAGACAATTTTACACTCATCTGGTTTCTCCATAAATATTCCGATTTTTCTCGCATTCCATGTCTGTCAAAGTTAAGTATAAGATTTCACAAGTCAATTTTTGCCACCCACTTCAATTCGTTTTTTTCATTCGCTGAGAGACGGATTCATAAAAGAAATACGCACCGTCTTTTGTTTACCTCTTTTTATCTTCGCATTTTCGTTTGTTTCTTTAGAAGTGTACAAAGAGATTTTGTATTTTATATAACTTTATCCAACGAAATATTTTTGCGTATTTAAATTGTTCCTGAAATATTTATGTTTGTCCAACTTGTAGTGATAATTTCTTTTGATACTTAAATATAACTTTTTTGGACGCTGATCGTTGAATGGATCTTGATACCAGTATGGGGGATCCAGCCTTAACGAGGTCCCGATACAAAACAAGTGGAGACTCGACAACAAGATCACAATGGAGACTAATTCAGACTCTAAGCGACGTGATCATCAAAGCATGTATGGAGAAGCACATGAGACACACACAATGGCCCATGATGGGCGATGATAATGGACGCAGTTGTGCGTTAGAGGGATACGCAATATTGCCATCATGTTCTACTGCGTAGTTACACCCCGATGGCCTATGATGGCACATTATGTGGAAGGACCATCAGGCTCAGGGTAGGGACTGCACGAGTAGGTCTGATGCCATTAATTGGTCAACTGGTGGCACAGTTACACCGCGCAGTAAAGTCACGTTTGTAAATATCTATATACTGTGGAACTTATTACAGGCGAAGAAGGGTCAAAATTTAATACAGATGCCTGTGTATTGCCGACCGTACATATTATGGCCTATGTGTAGACTGGAACATGGTCGCGATCCTAAGCACTGAAGTTACGAGAAAGAAGAAAATTTTTTATGAAACAGTAATACGACCTTTTTTAACAGCCCCCAGTTAGTCCCTTCCATAACTTGAATCGTAGCTTCGTTCATTGAATGCCAGTATCCTTGACTATCTTTTTTCCAGCTAATAATAATAACTCCCGTTGGTTTGCTTGCATGTTTTTTTATGAAGTAGGTGGCAAACGAGCCAACGAATCGCCTTATGGTCAGTGATTTACGCCGTCCATGGACACCCACAACACCACAGGTGTCGCAAGTACGCTGCCGGGTTTTAAGGTGGGAGTACGCTCTTATCTTGAAGGTTGAAGGGTCCGGAAATACCGCTAGCGATAGTTCGTTCCACAGTTTAGCTGTGCGAGGCAGGCAGTTTCGGGAGAAACGCACAGTTGAGGACTGCCAACCATTTAAATGAGGATGGAGCTGTTGCTGGCATGTAGCTGTCAATATTATTGACGCGAACATTGCGGGCATGTAAGCACCACAACCTAATTGTTAAATATAGCCGCAGGCGTAGGCGGTCGGACTTGCAACTCGGCACGTTTGATATCAAATTATAAGCGCCGACGAGATTCAAAGTCTGTTTTATAACCCACCATTTCATCTACACGGCAGTTTGCTGCTCCCATGTAAAGATTCTATGCAGTACAACATGCCAGTTTTGCCAGTGAATTTTATTTGATAATAAAACTGAACAGAGATACAGTTTTTTGAATTTATGGCCTAGGCCGGCCATATATCACGCAACATTATTAAATGATTGCAGAGTAATAATGTAACACATGGATCCCTGGTGAGCCATCGCGGGGGGCCACATCTGTAGAATTGGTTATAACCTGTATATCCATATGCAGTGGTTCGCTTTGAGCAAACTCGCAAACTCTATATCTAGCAGTTCTTGGCCCGATTCGGCTCATGTTTGAACTTGACCTAATATTTGACCAAAATATTTGTCTCATTTAACCACCTGTCAAATTTTACGACCATCCAATCATCGATACTTGATAATTGAGTCAAGAATCGATGATGGTCGTAAAATTCTTCGCTGTAATGTACAAGCGACGGATTTTAACTGTTGAACACGGGTTCTTGTTCATTTTGAGCTCCCAGTATTACTCGTAACAAAAAACCGGTAAGAACACGTCTTAATTTTTTAAAATGTCTAAAAACCGCGACGCGTCGCTCATGTGCTGAGCAACAAAGGGTCGAAAGCTATAAAGAGTTCTATACGGACTATGGACCGCTTTTCAATAAGTAACATAAAATACGATATTTTCTTTTAAAGCATACTTCTTTCAGCAACATTTATTCTATTCAAGCCGTACTCTACATTTCCGCAATAAACAAACTTCAGGAAACACATTTGACCGGAACCGATTTCCCGTGGTGTGAAGTGTTTTTAAAATTATTTCAATGCAGTTCTCTTTTATAGAAAAGCATTGGGTGCAGTTTATCAATACCTTTATATACATTTCTAAAATGTATCTGCATTGTATATTGACATAAAAGACACGATGTTTGTTTTAAATTAAAAAATGTGAATCTTAAGCGTAAATATATAATTCAAAATCATATCGTTTTTTAGCTATGACCATTTTCTCACACTTTTAAGCGCAACGCTTTGTGTTAATAATAACACATAATTATATATGCAATCCTTCAGACAGCTTTGTTTCTCATTTTGCCCAAAGCCCCGTTTTACTCCGGGACCCCCTATTAATGTCGTATTTCTGAACATAATTGTAAATTCAGGTATTTCACAATAATTCCATGACAAGTGGGCGCACGGAATACAAGAGTGAAAAGAGTAGTGTAACTTTAAAAATAATATAGCAGCATAGTATAAATATAGCAAATGGCAAATTTTACCAAGATAAAGAGAATCTTTATAAAAACTGGCCAAGTCCGAGTCTGACTCGTCCACCGAGAAACACAAAGAATGCTGCTCCAATCCCCCCCGCCCCATTTATGACCTAAGGTAGGTATTTAAAAATACTGGTGGCACGGAACTCTCCGTGTGCGATAATTATTCGGTTTTCGGATTTTATCCTGTACTTGTGCTACAAGCTCTTGCTTTTTGCCAAATTTCGTGATTAGGGAAGTACCCTATACATTTTGATTCCCATTGCAAATGTATGGGAAATGCGACAAAAACGGCCGTATTTTTTATTACGTTGACGTAGAGGTTTGGTTTTTCTACAGCTTTAAGGGACCGCAGACGCCGCAGATTAGTATGTGGTATTAATTTCAACTTTCTACCTCTGAGCGTTCCCGAGATAAAGGGTCTTGACAGGCAGACCGACGGACGAACGGACAACAAAGTCATCCTATAAGGGTTCCATTTTTTTCCATTTGAGGTACGGAACCCTAAAAACATTGAAAATCACTAATTCCTAAATTTGAAAACGATATCTGAAACTTCATTGGGTATCAATTGCATTTGAGTTTTAATTTCAAAATTCATAAACTCACTTTATTAATACCTACCTATCGCTCAATTTTTGAGATTAGTTACAAGCTCATTTACACTATAATTACTATTTAAAACGAGATATTTACCATGTATATTTGTTTTTATGAGCTCCCGATATTTCGGCACTGTTACAAGCGCCATATTCACGCTGTAACTGATTTGCTGCGAGTTTTTATTTTATCGGGGGAGCGGGTAGATCGCTACGGGGTGTGGGTAGACCACAAATGGTAAATATCTCGTTTTAAATAGTAATTATAGTTTTAAGCTATTTAGTAAATTATCACACAATGCAAATACGAACTTTATCTTGTTTCAAAGGACCATTAAAATTCAGAACAAAATAGGCACACCAATAAACAAAACACGATCAGATTAGATATGACGGCAAGATAATATTAATGAAATAAATATCGTGACTGAAATCAAAACTAAACAACACGGAAAGTCGGAAACCTACCACTTTAAACAGAGACAAACAAGAATATACCATATAGCTTTAAATATAACGACCGATGTGAAATGGTCAGAAGAAACTATTATCTAGTTTTATAAACCATAATTATGGAAGTTTGGATTGGAAAATTTGGTGTTGCTACGTCGCTGGTAGATTTCTTATAATCAAGAACTGCCCGCATTGTAGATACGTGTAACGGACAAGTAGTTCAAAATAACTTTTAAGAGAGGTATGGACACAGCGGATGCATATCGTTTAGTATGGTAGGGCACAGCATAACGAATGTCGTCTCGCTCAACTCTGGAGCAGAGCCCATCTGGGAAATACGGTTTAATTCGAAAACGCCCGTGAGTATCAGACATATAAAAATACTTATGTCGGGTTACTCACGTGAATAAAGTCGAAAATAGCTCGACAAGTTTCGGAACAGTCCTTGTCCCTTATTCACGAGTAACGCATCTGGCCGCGACGGCTGCTCTACGCACACGAGTATATTAATAACGTATCACACGTTAATGTTTACGAAAAACAATGTATCTGTCGTTTAACCCTAAAATGCATGAATTAACAGTATTGATAATAAAACATCCTAAGCAACAACAAAATCATTTCAAATTAAGAACATACGCCGATATAACAAAGTCTACATTCCAAGAGAACTTGATTGTCACTTGGCTCGTTTCTGTGTCATAAATGCATTGCATGCATTTAAGGGTTAAGTACATCTATGGAGTGCCCCAAATATGTGTTTTAACAGCATTCTTTCGTAAACTAGCTGGGATACACGAACAGACACGGACATGACGAAACAAGAGTTCCGTCTTTGCCGTGTTGGTTACGAAACCCCAAAAACACTCCATAATATACGCTGAATTTGGCGCATCGATCATCATGAGTGACACGTGACAAAATATAATATTGTGTAGCTTCTGAAGGGTTAAGATTGATAGCCAAAGTCAGGAGCCACTTACTTGTTACGATGTAATATGGAAGATCAGCGAACGGGTTAACCTCAGGTTTCAACTAATAGATTCATCGATTATTTTTGATTTAACCATAAATACGACTATTAAGAGGCATTCCTCCTCCTTTACCTCCTGCTTTATAGGCAGGGTCACTACCAACTAGGCTAGGAGGCCGTTGAACTCAAGTGCCGGCCATATTCGCTCGGGCAACCCGTTAGATCTACAAAGTGGGTGGGTATGTCCGGGCATTAATTTCCCATACATTAATTGACAGATACGGCGAATACGCCTGAACAGATATGGCCAGCAAAAGCTTTAGACGGATGCTTATTAATCTGGGAAGATGCATTTCGATTCAATTAAATTTTTAGTTACCCTTCAAGGACACACTAGCACGGGACGGGAAGGGGCGGGACGGGAAAATCTGTCAATTTCTATAGAAATAATCACGTGATAGCTCGGAGCCCTCGGATGTCACGAGACGCTTTTTATAGAAATTGACAGATTTTCCCGTCTCGCCCCGTCCCGTCACTTTCTAGTGTGAGCCATCCTTAAAGGCAACGGCGCTGTTAACTACCTGTGTATTTAATCAAATTTTACCGCAAGCTTTCTGAAGGAAAATATCGTGAGGAAACCATAAAATAACAGCTCAATAACGGATTGTTTTCAGACAAATGAGATTCGACAGAAACTCTTCGCGGCTAACGAAGATGCGAACAAACAGATTGGAAGAGCTCTTAACAAAGCTTAATGAACAGAAGGCCAAAGAAACTTTGCCTCTTTCTTGCACATGCGGCGGAAATACCAGTGAAACAGAGAAAGGAAACTTCGTTCGAGGTTATAGGCTCGAGTTAATCTTTTAATTATTTGAATAATATGCGTTTAAAAGTGCATGGGAAATTTATGAATGAAAAAAAAAAATAAAAAAAAAATGAATGAATTCATTCATTAACTGCCCGAAAGACGTTCACTGCTGAACATAGGCCTTCCTCATCATCTTCCGTCTTCCACATCGATCGGTCGTGCACAGCCCGCACCAAGCGATTGCTACCAGGTCATCAGTCCATACTGTGGGAGGGCTTTCCACGCTGTGTGGTCGCCACTCAATAACTCTATATCCCCATTGGCCATCAGTTCTCCGGGCAACGTGTCCAGCCCACTGCAACCTCAGTTTGGCGACTGATAGTAGGTAGGATTAACTAAGATTGCTGGCGTAACTGTTTAGAACTCTAAGAAGTAGTTACTGCTCGAAATGCGCGCTGCTCGTCGGGTAAATCTGAATTTACCCGCTTTAGGTATCTCCAAACTTGTTATTTGCGTACTAGTTTAGTTGGTGGTTTCAAGGATATTATACGCTATGGATATTGCATGGTTCACTGATACGTGATTTGTTATGATTATGAAACTAAGTCCTACTACTACTACCTACTGTTTATATCTCGTTGGTTTTAATAATACCATAAGATTCACTATTTAAAATAATAATCAATAAGAGAGATATACTCTCCTGCTATTTTCCATTAGTTTTCTGCAGGCCAGAACAAGTGAATCTAGCAGAGATATATCTCATTTTAAATTTTTGATATAAAACAAAGGAAAATTGCGAATTAAGCAGTAAAAAAAATTGGGATATCTTTGGATGGACCCATAGTAGTGTTAATAAAAGTGGCACAAAGTTCGTTTACGGTCTTTTAGTCGGGACATTTTGATGTCAATTACGCAGATTTTTTTATAAACTTTTATAATTTCCATACAAAAGACGAAAAGACTTTCCCCGACGTAATAGAATTCAATTGTTAAAGTTTATATAAATAATGCATTATGTAGGTATACATTATTCTAACAGGCGGTAGCTCAGAGGGTTCTCCAATCCCTCAAAGGCTGTCTATTAAATATTAAGGTTACATTCGAGTTGTTACTACATTGCTACGCCGCGATATTATTGGACACATTGCTGTGTCGCAAGTTAAGCCTCTAAAATCATTTTGTTTGACGTTTCGTGACGTTTGATCTGTCAAACATTTAAAGTGTTATTTCACATACCTTGTAACACTTGAAGAGAATATTGGGTTACATAAAATTCTTGAGTGGGACACCGGGTCAGTTCAGAATCTCCGCTGCACCAACACCAGTAACTGTTTTCCAATATCGCAACCCAAATAATCAATCAATAAGCATCAATTAGACGTATTTAGAATTATAATTAATTAAAACGAAAATGTACCACTGCAAAAAAATTGTCCCACACCTCAATTTCTCATGCACCTCAAAATTCAGTCACAGCCCAAATCTTTCCCATAGCTCTTATTTCTCACGCTCTCAAAATTTGTCATCTCGCTCACTGAAACTCATTTTAAAATGATGTTCCACGGGCTCCTAGCCCAGTTGGTAGTGACTCTGCCTACGAAGCAGGCGGTCCCGGGTTCGAATCCTAGTCAGGGCATTTATTTGTGTGTCTATCACAAATATTTGTTTTCGAGTTATGATGTATTTATTTAAGTATTTATCTATTATATATCGATATACTCGTATATAATAGATAAATACTAAGGACGACGACGACGATGAGGAGTGACGACGATTCGTCTAGTACCCATAACACAAGCCTTATGTCCACCCAACGCTAAAACACGAGCGCGTTTGCGTTCGAGTTGAAGTCAGCGAGTTGGCGTGTCAAGTTGACTCGCGTTTCTGCGGTCAGAGTTAGTGTCAGTAACCGATCGAGTTGATTCGAGTTGTAAAGGAACTTGATTCGAGTTAACAATCGAATTAGTCTACTCGACTCGCCCATCACTGGCTCGGTAAACTTCAGACAGACGCAGCATTGCTGCCAAAAACCTAATGTATCCTTTACTCTGATTATTTGAATAGAAGGAATATAGGCTGGCAAAATTAACTTCTAGTCTAGCGCCGACGCCTTCGGCGAGGCACGTAGTCAATAAACCGGTATAAGACGATTATTGCAGACAAAAGGGGTAATCCCTTACTATTATCGGACTGGAATCGTCGTGCCGATTTAATCATAGCCTTCAAGGAACACAGGCTTCCAACGCATTGAAAGGGAAACGGCAAAGCGACATCTAACCCTACACATTATTCTGTCCTTTTGTGAGAGGAAACGATATTGTGTTTCGCTTCTGATATAATAAGGGCTCTTAAAACTTGAGAGTTTTAAGAACCAATTACGTATGAACTGTTGCATACGCTAGTTTTTCTACGATAGCTGAAATAGCGAAAAAAGCAAAATCTAGAAAGGTGGCAGAATGTGGAAGATGTCGTATGCTCACTAAAGAAATTTAAAAAACCAACAGTGCTTATATGTTGTATGAAAATCCATAGGAGCAGTGTTCTTATGGAATACCATAGATAACGTTATAATGTATACTTTTTTTAATATCGCTGTCAGTCATCTAATTGACAGATAGAAGTGATGGAGTAGATAAACGTTATTTATAGTTTAGCGAGGACTGGCTACCATTAAATTTATTGAGGCTGTTACAGGCTACACCCGGTATACTAAATTATCCGCAACTAAATGTCAAGGAGCCTTAACTATGAGCACAAACACATATTTTTTACACTGTTGCAAATAATGGGCTTCCCAATAATACCTAGTAATTTATGCGACTTTACATAAGGGATTATAGTATTGCATTAAATGCGACAATAATTAATAATTTTATCAATTATATAGCGAGAGTTATTATTTAAAATTTTAACTTGCTTTCTGGTTATAATTATGGTCACAGATTTTACTAATGAAGACAAAGCAAAATATAATATTTCCTGTGAGTATAATTAATGTTTAATAAAATAGGACGGTCAAAATTTATTTAACATTTGTATTTGTTCGATATCCCTTCGTTCAATTTCGTGTATTATTTTCATCGGCCTAATAGTTATTATTACGAAAAATAATTTTCTCGTTTCGTGTTCAAACGGATTATTTACCATAAAACGAGAAAATAAAGCAGCTAAATAAACGAAAATAAAATGCTTAAATATTCATCCGATGGTCAAAAGCCCGTCATTCAGCTTAAAGAGGCGAGACATATACTCGTAATAAGGAAATAATTTGAGGAGATTGACTACAAAAAACATCCCAAAAATTTCAATCGTGAAGATAGTTTTAATTTATCACCTACTTGGGGACCAGGGATTCAGAAGTTCAAACCGCGAGATCTATCTTCGGATCGATGCGCGGATGTTGTGAGTGATGTGTGCCGTGCCGATAACATTTAGTAAAAGGGTAGACCTACCTTTTTCTACCTACCCACGCGTTTAAAATGATTTTCTGTCGGGTACGCGAACATTTCTAGCAAGATCGCCGTTGACATCACTTCGCTGATTCATCAATCAAGCCGCGACCATGACACATGAAAATGTGTCGAAACATAGGTATATTAAGGTAAATTAACTACATTCGCGATACACCCGTTCCATGTTCGTAATAAAGTGATACTTTCCCTAGATATATGTTGAATCATACATTGGCATCTGTAATTCAAATAAACACGTTGCCTTGATATGTAGAAGGAAGGAAGGCCTTTAAAAACACAAATGATCCCATCGGCCGATATGAGGACAAAGGCCCCCTTTGTGGGGGATACATGTTATATTTAACCTTTATTTTAGGTAACCCTTAGATGTATCAGTCTGTACCCTCCCTGACCCTATTATTATTAATCATTTATTCAGTCAGACAACAGAGATCCATATGTGTTAGTAAAAGCTTACTCAATATTAGTAGATAAATTACAATTACAATTAAATTAAATTGAATTATCCATAGTACATAAAATCTAATTATTAAATAATTCAAATGATTATTTTGAAAACCATTACAATTAAACAATTTTTCATGATTATTAACATGTCTTAATTTCAAAAATACTAATGTCAAAAATACTAATACGTCCTTTCTCTATTACGCGGCACTGGTGCGTGAAGCGACATCCAGTGCCTCGCAAAAGGACCATCCACCCTGTTCCCAACCACTGCCAGGAGGCTGTTGCCGCTGTCCCGCGCTCTGCAGGCCATGGACGCGGCGCGCTTGCGCATGATGGCGTGGAAGCCGTCCACGCGCGCCTCGCAGAACATACCCGACGCACTGCAGTGGCGGGGCAGCCGCAGCAGCGCCCGAAACGCATTGTTGAACTGGACGCGAAGAGCATTGTAAGATTTCTGAGTATAAGTAACCCACAGGCTGCTCGAGTAGAATGTCGTGCAATAGACTCTGAATAATGTGATTTTAACACTCTTTGAACATCGAGCAAACCTGCGGGCTATCATGTTGGCTCTAATCGACAACGCTCTATGCAAAATAACAATAATAATGCGTTAATTTTACATGAATATACAGTAACTTAAAATCGATATTATATTACTAAATTACGAGTAAATCGGTTGAGATGGAATGTTTAACTAAGCTTCAAATCCTGAAGGTTCAATACTTTGTCAGAGAAGGGCTGTTAAATAGAATTGTTTGACTTTTGGTAGCTTTGATAACTATATATTCACAAGTTCTAAGACTAAAGTCTAAGGGTATTTATGATTATTTGCATATATTTGGTTTAATTTTAAGTTTCAAATCTGTTAGTTTGCTTTGAGGTCTTAGGGTTAGGTTAAGGTTAAGTTCATTATTTGTTGACCGTAAATATCTCCAGCATCCTTATAGTCGAAATTCATATATAGTTTTATGTTATTTGTGAGTGTCTCTGTCGTCCCAGCGTTATATCCCGATTGCTTCCTCAGCTGGCAGTTCAGGTCGGTTTTCTGGCTTTTTCTACTCCACTTCACACGATCTTCAGAAACCTTAAAAAACCTTAAACCTTCTTCCTTATTTAACCCAAGCATGTCCTTCCTAATGACATCGAATATTTGTTTTGTTTGTTATTGTTTCTCTTTTGTGTTTCATATTTTTTTTTTATGTATAATTTATTATTTTTACAGTGCATTGGTATTAAACTGTAATGCTGTGTTAATTTGTTGAAATAAAATAAATAAATAAATAAATCAGTCCAGCCTTTCGTAGACCTACTATCTATTTGTGATGATTTGATATATTTATTTGCGTATTAATATTTAGGTGGGAGTTGGTTTGGTGGACTTAATACATTCCAAAGAAATGTTATCGAATCCAATGTCATTTGCGCATCACTTTGCACGTTATTGCCAAAAGGCGCCAATGATCTCAAGCGTGCCTTAACGTGATAAAAGTACAATATATTTCAGCAAGCTCTCAAGATTGTTGCTCACACGGCCATTAACAATAAACGCGATATTGTGCAGCTAACTTGGACTAACTTTAACTGCAACGTGATGCAATTCCCGCACCGTAGGGATGTCACGGAGAATGGTAGGTAAGTACTTTATTATCTGGTACGCACAGACCACGTAAACCACTAGACGGGACATAAATATATGGCACAACTCTCGCGGTCATAACCAATAATTAGTCCCGTACTCATTTATTTGTTTAGCTGGAAAAGATGGGTATAAACTGGAACAGCTCGTGGTTACTGGAAAGGTCGACGGGAAGCGCCCAAGGGGTCGTTCACCGCTGCGATGGTCTGACCAAATCCGCTCAACTTTGGACACCGGCCTTCACAACGCACTCCATGCAGCCAAGAACAGAAGGAAAAGGTGAAATAATGTCAGGCGCATGATGACCCAGCAACGGGGAAACACGACACTCAGTAATGAAGACATTGACTCGAGGAGGAGGGAATAATTTAGTTAAAGTGTGAACTGTAATGTAGTGTAAAATAGTGTAGGTATAAATAAATATGGTAATATACTAGGTTGTGCTGATAGAATCGTAGAATCTCACAAGAAAAATGTAAAAAAAGCATTTATTGGTTACAATATTGTGTACAAGTTCTGGTTGGAATCTCGTACGTAATTAAATTTTTACTTCTGGCAGGAGACCCCGCTCTTCCTACCAAAGTAACATATACGAGTATAAGTAGTAACCGAAATACATATTTAACTATATGAATAATCGTACAAACTAAACAATTGTGATTGGGTAGCCCAGTGGTTAGGGCGTCTGCCGCGAAAGCAGGAGGTCGCTGGTTCAATACCAGCCCAGCAAGGCTGGTCACTTTTCCTGCATTATATGACATCTCTTTCAATTCACAACGTACAAACTAATTTTAAACTTAGGAGTGCATGTGTGTGTGTGTGTGTGGTTATTTGTGCATAATATTTTATTTTTAAATTTATCGCTTTTGTAAAAGCCCTTCTGTAATAAAATACTGCATAATAAAACCCTATGGATTCTAATAGTCCGAAATAAATGTTTTTTCTCCAATATGCTCGGAAATGTTCACATTAATGTAGCAAAATTGGTACGAAAAGAACCTCCTTATGTACCGACTCAAATTTAAAAAAATCGAATTCATTATTTTACGGTTTTAGTGTCCAGGAAGTTGTACTAAAATCCATTACTGTATTGTTTTTTACTTTTTAAATAAATATTTGGACTATCAATATTGCAAACAGCCAAATATACTTTAGCCGCGACCAAACGGTCTGCACAGACGAGACAATCTGATTGACATCAAATTATCAATCTGATCATATCGTGCTTAAAAATGCCCCGCCTGGGCTGGCTTTGTAGTAGTGTAGTAGTTCTAGAGAGAAGGAGATCAAATGCTTGGTTGTCTCGTTCTATCGCGAGTTGCATACGGCTCACTGTGCAAGGTCGTGTAGATACGGCTTAATAAAACTAAAGACATTTCAACTTTTTTTATGAACACAACCGTGCATTAAAAGAAAGTTTTGGCGGGAACCTTATTTTTCCTTTCAAATCTTATGCAAGAATACATTTTATTTCCTTTCATATTTGGAGAAAAGCACTATATATGCCTCGGACGGAAATAGAATTTCGTGGATTCGTATGTAATTTGTCGGACTCAGCTTCGCTTCGTCCGACAAAAATACTCATCCACGAAATTCGGTTTCCCGGCCTCTGCAATAATGTACTATTTTTATTTTTTTATAATATATGAGGTGATCTCGTTCGGTTTGTAAATGCTTCATTATGTCGTGTCGGTGTAGTCTGTGGAGGGAGCGTAGCCAAGATACTATCGCTAACGCTCAGAAGCGTTAGTTTTCTCTCTTTCACACTTCCTATTTAGTGCGACAATGACAGTTGCGTTTCGTTCGCGACCGAGCGTGAGCGATTGGCATCTTGGCTACGCACCCAGATACGTCAGGACACACCGAAATATAATTTCGAGGCATTGTTGGTGTAACCTATAGCTTTTATTTATATATCGTAACTCCAAAGTATTACTGCAACATGGTTTTAATCCCACATCTCTCGCTCCTTACATGGCGACCTTGTAATCGCACACATGTCATCATTAATAAAGCGTCCTGCTGCTAGTCGGAAACCTCCCCCAAAGGCTTCCACAATATTCCATCGTGTCATCTGCGAATCACTTCATTCAACCTCATGACCCGCCGTTATGTCATTTGCAATTTCGCAAATGCGGATGAAGATTCAAGGCACTGCCATCGAGATAGAAATAGATACGCCTTCAAAGGGAAAAAGTGAAGCAAAATTTCGAAAATGTTTGTTTGTCTTTCGTTGCCATGGCGACCATAAGAAGGCATTTTTCCTTTTTACCGACAAAGAAAGCGGATTTTTGATATTGAATTAAATGATAACGATAGAAATTATTTAAAAAATCAATATAATATATGGCTATGAAGTAGATAATTTGATAATTACTTTTATTATTTACATTGGTAACGTATATTTATTTTCAGTAGTTTTAAAGAAAACACTGTGACAGAGTACCCCTTTTCAACGAAGACAGCCTACCGTTTGGCTCCTCTGTCACGGTGTTTTGGGTTAAATAATGTAGGTAAGTTTACAGTTACTAACCGGGGAGTAACAAGTAAACTGTACTAATAAGGTAAACTAACATTTCGGGCATTTACCTCCTATAAAAATGATAGTAAAATTCTAAATCCAGAATTTTTTAGCGAAGAGACAGGTCATTGTGACTAAAAAAGGAGCACGGCCCAAGGACGCCTTTGGACACCGTAAGGACGATTGGTTCGAGATTGAGCGAAGAAGTTCTTTTAGGACTGACATTTCCGTATGGGCGTCTCTAGTATTGACCTCTTTGGGTACCACAGACACAGCGTGTGTACAAGATTATATTTCATCCGCCGTCAAAGCAAATGGAATTGAATTTAAAACCACGATATACCCGGAAAACATTTCGTACGAAAATAAACAAGTATAATGAATTACCTACATATTCTTGCGGTTTTGTTGTCTTTGGATTTACTTTGATGTATTTAACCGCGCTCTTTTGCCGTTTTTAGGGTTACGTATTCTGAATTTGTATTTCCTGACATAATTTTTACCCTCACGATTTAGATGGTTGGCAGTCCTCAACTCTGCGTTTTATTTTAAATGTTTTGTCTTGCACATGAAGATTAGGTTACCGCACATGCATTTAGGCTAGGTTAAGGAATAGGTACTTACTTAAAAGACAAGCAGAACACTTAAATTTCTAATATTATTATTATTTTTTAATATTATTAAACTTGCACAAATACATGTTTTGTATCAAAAAAGATAGCTTGAGTAGGAGGCCCCTTCTGGTCGTTCTGCGATGTAGACTTGTGAAGACCCAAAAATCACTTACTTCCAGTAGAAGTAATCGATATAAATAGTGATAGTGTTTTCAATAATAAACTAAAATCCTTTCTAACCGACCTAGCGTGTTACAGCGTCGTCGAATTTATCGATAGCAGTCATCGATGACCAAAGCCACCAAAAAAAAAAAAAGATGTACGTGATGTATGTCGTCAAAATAATGGTAGGGTAGAGGATCCAAAAGATGAACAACCCCCAATAGATGAACGTTGTTCCTAAAAATCCCAATAATTAAATCCTGACGTACTTTACAATCTTAGGAATATTTTTTACTAAAACTTTAACATTTTCCCTTCATATACCTTCAAACTTTTAAATAATAGATCAGTGTATGTGGTTGGGAGAGCTCACCGAAAATATGCCTCGCGCCGAAATCGCCGTTTGTATGGAATTCTTATTAAAAATGGCGCTTCAAAATTTAAGAAAATAAATTCGTATAAAATTGAATAATGTTTCTACTGACATGCTTTTGCTTGGTAACGATTCTAGACTAATCCCGCTACCCTTTACGTTATTAATAAAGTCATAATTTAACTTATTTTATTAAATATTAACTGTTCAAGTTATGGTTCCAATATTGTGTGATTTATCCAATAGCTGAACAGCGTTCAACTTTTGGGTAAATGTTAGTTTTTTGAAATACTTATACAAATCCTAACGGCAACGGTAGATACTCCATTTATATCTTAAATTTCTAGTTTGCTGTTCCTTGATTTTTTGACTAAAAGATGAACGAAACTTTCCTTGTTTAACTCAATTATTACGGGGCATATTTTAGTATGGAAACGGGACTGTTCACTGGTTTAAACTATACCTAAAACATGAACTAAGAGAATTTACTAGTTCATCTATTGGGCTGCATTCCAATACATGGACGATTGTGTTACTTTTCTTAGTTCATATCATCAACATCGTGCCCAAAACTTGAACGAACTAAATTTATTCGTCTTTCTATACTACTGTTCATCTATTGGTGCCCAGCTGTTCATAATTAGGGTACTCCCTTTTGCATTTTTACTGGTTCATCTTTCGGGGTAAAAATGTTCATAGTTAGGGCACTTTGTTCATGTTCTGGGGAAAATAGGCCATTTTGGAACAGAATCATTTTTATAAGATGATTGGATAGTTTAAAGAGGGTTTGGAATAGTTTAATCTAAACTAGAATATATGTAGTATAGTATAAAAAAATAAATCTTAGTGAAAATTGGTTATAACATACGTAAAAAAAATACCAAAGTGAGGTAAGGTAAGTCGCTTAATCGTTCATTTATTGGTTCCCCTACCCTATACGTTCGTGTGTGAAGAGTGTAGTACTTAATTATGTAATTTATTTTAATTATAATTATTTATTGTTTGACATGTAAAATGCTCTATTTTATGAATAGAAAACTGAATCTGAATTAGGTACTGGTATTTTACATGTGTAGTAGATATTTATTTATGTTATATAGATATCTAAATAAGTATATACACTAGTTGAGACCGTTAGTGGCCCAGGGGTAAGATTAAGCCATCTTTAATCCGAAGGTCGCAGGTTCAAACCCCCGGCTCGAGTTTTGTTTTTGTTTGAGTTTATGGAATTGATGTGCGAAGTGTCATTCGATACCAATCGCTCGAGTCTCAAACTCCCGTAAATATCAATGGCAAACAAAGCCTGAAGTGAACACCTCATTAAATACTAATGATGTAACCAGCGACGAGAAAATATAAACATATTTACATTCTTGGAAGGATGGATGGATTCAAAATAAGACAAAGTATATATGTTAGCAAAAAAAAAACTATACCAAAGGTTAGTAGGGTTACAATAGCTGTACTGGTGCCTCTTTTTAAGTATACTAGGTACTTGTGTTGAGAAAACACCGTTAAGAGAAAAAAGGAAGCCGAAATCGAAAGCTAAGTACACATCTAGATTCTAAATACCTTTTATTGTACAATATACTTATTTTACTCCCACTATCTTTAGTAACATATTTAATGGTATTAAGATCTCCCCTCTATTAAGTTTCCCTAAACAATAATGTTACATTTATTTACTCTAAGAGAACTCTGACTAGACTCTCAATTACACACATTATGCAGGCAATACAGTTAAGGCGACCGGGTTGAGAATAGATGACATAAACGACATAATTTTGGAGTAATATATATATACCTACAACTTGACCTCATCTGACATTACCTGATAACACGTACGTCTTCTACAGTTACAATCCCTTCATGATAGGTTCCAAATTTAGATGAAAGTACTTTGTAATAGTAGCTCATAGCTTCTTTAAAATACAGGTGGTAGACGATATTGCAGAAGACAGAGCAAACGAATAAATAGTGCCAAACTTATCGAATGAAAAGAACCTAGCTTTACTACGCGACACAACGTTCCCACTCGAAGATCATTTTGGCCAAATTGACAATCAAGGTAAATAAATTAAGGAACTGCAATTTATTAGGATAGAAAGTTTGTAGTTACAATCGGTCCCGTTACAAAAAACCGTGTCCCATTCATGAGTCATGCTTCTGGCCGCGGTGGCTGCTCTACGCACACTCATATATGTGCGGGTGTAACCCAATACAAGTATTTTAATAAGGAAAACATCGTGAGGAAGCCGGATACCCAATAAGGCCTAGTTTACCCTCTGTTTGGAAAGTCAGATGGCAGTCGCTTTCGTAAAACTAGCGCCTACGCCACTTCTTGGGATTAATTGCTAAAGCGGACGCCAGACTCCCTCAGCTGTAGCGAGCGTAAGACAGGAAAATGCTAGAAAAAAGTGTATTATAGTGTATAAGTAGGTATACACTTACTTACATTTGTTGATAGGTTAAATTCTTTTTTCTACTCCAGCACTTCTATCTGTCAATTAGATGACTGACAGCGATATTAAAAAAGTATACATTATAACGTTATCTATGGTGTTCCCTAAAAATACTGCTCGTATGGATTTCCATAAAATATAATATGAGCACTGTTGTTTTTGTTTTAATTTCTTTAGTGGGCGTACAACATCTTCCACCTTCTGTCACCTTTCCAGATTTTGCTTTTTTAGCTATTTTAGCTGTCGTAGAAAAACTAGCGTATGCAACAGTTCATAATGGTTTCTTAAAACTATTATTATATCACTGATGCATAGACTTCTATTAGAGTCTTCCTTTAACGAGGTTAATTAACCTGTTGTCTAGGTGCTTAGATATTCCATATCAAACAACTGCTGAGACAAATACCAGCCCAAATGTATATCAACAACATTGTTGTCATAAGTGGATCAACAACAACATCCAAATAAGGCAAAGTGTGTCATTATCTACTTGTTTAAATACAAAACAAAAGACTGCCGCGCCAGAAAATTATAGCTTTCCGAACGCGGCTGGAAAAGGAAGGATTTGCCGGCGTTTCGGTAAACGCTTGGTTAGGATGAATTATTCAGAGAGAATTCGAGAAAACGAAGCTATCAAGCAGAGGCAGATTCTAAGTTTATTTAAACTGGTTTTATCGTGACTTTTTAGAACCACTTGCACCACTGAAGGTAACCATTTAACCCAGAGTCAAACGTTTCATCATGTCAGCCGAAAGACGTCCACTCGTGGACATAGGCCTCCCCCAAAGATTTCCACAATGACCGGTCCGGCGCCACCCGCATCCAGCGGACTCCTGCGACCTTCACCAGGTCATCAGTCCACCTTGTTTGGGGCCTACCCACGCTGCGCCTTCCAGTATGCGGTCGCCACTCGAGAACCTTTCCGCCCCAACGGCCATCGGTTCTACGTGCTACGTGCGTCGGAGGTGATTATTTTTATAGAAATTGACAGATCGTCCCATACCGCCCCGTCCCGTCCTATTCTAGTGTGTCATCCTTTAAGTGCACGTGGCGCTTAGCAGTGTAGGTACAGTCAACTACAAAGATATGAACAGTCAAAGTGCCAAATATATGTATCCACGCTTTAATGTTTTGCAATAAAGTCCTCTATAGATATTTTTGGCACTTTAGCTTTTTTATACTACGACGGTGGCAAACAAGCATACGGCCCGCCTGATGGTAAGCGGTCACCGTAGCCTATGGACGCCTGCAACTCCAGGGGAGTCACATGCGCGTTGCCGACCCTTTAAAAAAAAGGAGGATTCGCTGTGTTGACAGCTAAAGGGGCAAGCTTTGCTACGTGGGTCCCCAGCTGTCAACACAGTGAATCCTCTTGGAGCTCTGGCGATCTTACTCACTAACAGAAACACAACACTATTAGTAGGGTCTAGTGTTATTAAACTGCGGTTTTCTGTAAGGTGGGAGTACTTCCCCAGATGGGCTCTGCTCCAGATTTGAGCGAGATGACATTCGTTGTGCTGTGCCCTACCACACTAAACGATATGCATCCGCTGTGCCCATACCTCTCTTGGCTGTATTCATATCTTTCTAGTTGAATTTGCATGTATCTAGCGTGTGTAAAGAAAATAACACGATGCAGTTGCTTTCTGTTATTTCTGACGCAATGATGAACGAATGAATGACTAAAACCGTCACACATCAAGATCTTGAATGCCCATGCCTGTGATGGCTTTCAACACAGAAACGTGGTCGCCAACCCTTACAGATATGCAAATTGCGCAATATTTCCGAGTAGTTAAAAAAATCATTTTTTTTAAAGATTTGACAAAAATAAAAGAAATCCTGTTTTTACATTTCGGTTTGAATTCATCAGTTTAGCCGCGACCATGACAGATGAAACTGTGTCGAAACGCCAGTATATTAAGGTTAATTAACTGCATTTGTGATAGACCCTTTCCATGTTTTATAATTTTTACTCTTGAATTTAACTACATTTATTATGATTTGAATTGGTAAGTTATTAACCTCGTTTTATTACTGTTATATTGTTTAAATGATTATGTTGGACATGACAAACACATAAATGTACCTGTGATAATAAATACTAGACGTCAAAGTTTTTACGAGATACTTAAAAACTTTGTAACTGTTGAATATAGTTTTGTGATAATTCCCAGACGGAAAACACGAACTTATAGTAGGTATACATATATATAGTTTATTGATAACATTGCATAAGCTCTTAAGAATGAAATCTTAATACTTGGATAAGAGAAATATGGACGAAATCGGCTGGTATAAAAAGTACGTACAACTTTATCTAAGTGAATATTCGTGTTATAAATATATCGATTTTTAAGATACGAGTACTCTATATAAATAAATAATTAAAATAAATGAATAAATATTGTGGGACAATCTTACACAAATCGACCTAGACCCACGGTAAGCTCAATAAGGCTTGTGTTGTGGGTACTAGACGACGATATACATATCAGATAGACACATATACATACTTAAATACATAGAAAACATACATAACTTGGGAACAAGTATTCGTGAGAAACACACAAATAAACGCCCTGACCAAGATTCGTACCCGGGACCTCCTGCTTTGAAGGCAAGGTCACTACCAACTAGGCTAGGAGGCCGTTATTCATTGATACACTACGGTTTTATTTAAACTACAATAATAAGCACACATCCCGCGGGATGGGGAGCAGTTTCCGTAGCATATGGACGCCTGAAATGCGTAATTCAGTAATTTTAGGAAACGTCACATTTCAGCGTGGTGAAATTCGGGGCTGAGAGCTCACCAGCCACACACTCAGAAAACGGTTTGGAGATGATGATGATGACTTTAAAGCTAGATGCATTTGTGTATGATTGTCCCCAAATATATTTTATACTATACCTGGCCATAAAGTGCCTTTTTCCGCACGCTACGCGTACGGAAAAAGCCGATTTCTGCCCAAGTGTAGGCATACAATGATGTACCTAACACGTGAGGTAATAATGCCCTTGATCGCATATTTACGTCCCTCGCTTGCAGCTCGGGTCGCAAACATCTGCGATCTCTGCCTTTCTTTGTTTTACCGCACTAGATAGGTAATGTACTATTTTCACCATTTAAACCTTCCATGAACTCTATTGGTCGACATGTGTAACGTAAACATTAATACGAAATATAAAATGTATTTGTCACAAAATAGGGTCTTTGTCCTCATATCAGCCGATCATTTATTTGTTTGTTGTTAAGGACCCTGGACCCTTCACATCGCGAATTACCCCGCCCTTTCTCTGATTGAGAAAAATACTCTGTAATTATACCTACTGTGGCTAAGTATTGTTATTTTACAGAGTAAGTACTCGTAAATTATTACTTTTCAACCGACTTCAATATTTCAAAAGGAGGAGGTTCTCAATTCGACTGAATTTTTTTTTTATTTTTTATTTTTATTTTTTAATGGATGTTCACTCATAACTCCATCATTACTGAACCGATTTGAATTTTTTTTTTGTTTTCTAAAAGTAGACGGTTTCTGGTTGGTCCCGTTTTTTTCAAAATCCATTTCTGATGATGGGATCCATGAGGAACTGAGGGAACTCCTCAAATTTGAAAGGCACATGCATGCTGATTTGGGTGATTTCTTAAGAAACTCGAGCATTTCTTTACGAAAATCATCAATTTGGTGGAGTGGACCTGATGATGAAGACCAGGGATGGCAAAGTGGAACTGCTTCGTAATTCTCAGGACTATGATCCGATTTTAAAAAATATTTTTTTGTCTGTATATAGATGGTTTCAGGATTGTCCCGTTTTTTTCAAAATCAATTTCTGATGATGGGATCCATGAGGAACTGAGGGAACTCCTCAAATTTGAAAGGCACATGCATGATGATTTGGGTAGTTTCTTAAGACACTCGAGCATTTCTTTACGAACATCATCAATTTGGTGGAGTGGACCTGATGATGAAGACCAGGGATGTCAAAGTGGAACTGCTTGGTAATTCCCAGGACTATCGTCCGATTTTAAAAAATATTTTTTTTTTCTAAAAATAGATGGTTCCAGATTTGTTTCGTTTTTTTCAAAATCAATTTCTGATGATGGGATCCATGAGGAACTGAGGGAACTCCTCAAATTTGAAAGGCACATGCATGATGATTTGGGTAGTTTCTTAAGACACTCGAGCATTTCTTTACGAACATCATCAATTTGGTGGAGTGGACCTGATGATGAAGACCAGGGATGGCAAAGTGGAACTGCTTGTTAATTCCCAGCTCTATCATCCGATTTGAGACATTCATCTTTTCTTTGTAAAGAAATACCTTCAAGATAGTCCTATTTGATTATAGTTCTATTTTGATGATGGGCTTCATGAGGGATTGAGAGAACTCCTCAAATTTTAACGGCACATGCATTCTGATTTGAGGGTTTCCTTAAGTAACTAAAACAGTGTTTTGGCGGAGCCAAAATTTTGATGAACTTGATCTGATGATGAAGACCAGGGATCGCAAAGTGGAACTGGTTAATAAACCTAGCTCTACTTATTATCCTAGTTGTGACATTCATCTTTTTGATTTGTTTTATATTCTGATGACGGAGTTCTAGAAGAATTCAGAGAACTCTTCAAATTTGAACGGCAGGTTAATTGTGATTAGAGGGTGTTCATAATTAGCTTAGGCATTTTCTTACTGTGGCCATCATTTTGCTGGAGTGGACCTGATGTTGATAATCAGGGATGGCATAATGAATATGCTCGTTAATTTACAGTCTGTCATCAAATTTAACACATTGTTATTTTGTTTGTTTAAAGGTCTACAAGGGAGTTCCGTTTGATTATACTTCAAATGTAATGATGGAAGCCCTAGGACATTAAGAAAGCTCCTCAATTTTCAATCGTACACGTGCGGTGTATTGGATATTTGTGAAGTAAACTGGCTAACTCAAACAAATTCTTAATTTCACTTTTACCGGGAACCAAATGAAGTCGGTTTTTTTTCTTAAAAATTATGTAATTACCGCTATGGGCGGTATGACTTTATCTTGTGAAAAAATAGATGATATTATATATTTATACATTTTTTGCTCTCTAGATGGATAACAAAGATAAAATCACACGTTGTTTTTTACAATTGAAAGAAAAATAGAAAAATTCCATAGCATTCCACTCGTTTCCATTGCAGACGTTTCTGCTTAATACAAAATTAATTTAAATATTTACATCACAAATAAACGCACACTAACGGCGTTTTTTGTTGGTGTTAATAAACGCGATTAATCCGTTCTGAAGTGTTTAATTTCAATAAAGGTTATGATTAGGACTTCATATTAAGTATGCTATAACTGTGCCAGGAAGCCAGGAAGGGGCACTTACCCCCTTATGCAAATTTTAAGCTAGTTTACAGAAAAAATAGACCAAAAATAGCTTATGATAAATGATGGTTAAACATTGCTTTTTATCGATGTCGATAAACTTAGTCGATTTTTAATTAATCACTAGCACCGGTATATCTTTGCCTCGTCAATCCATTTTCCTATTACGGCTATTTATATTAAATTTATCTGCGTCTCCCATAAACTGAAAGCAACAAACAGAGCACCAACTATAGTAATTATTTATTTACCCACTGCACCGCATTTAGAGCTCAACCCGGCTGTTTAGTAATCCGGGATTTGCCCGTGTTTATTGTTATTTGATCTATTTTGATGCAATTAAGCCGGACACTGTTAATAGATGCAAATGTGCGTATACTTGAAATTAGTCTCATGTTTACCTGCAATACTATATTCCGCTATACATTAAAATTATCCGATACAATCTTTTGTACAGTCATAAATAAGAGCGCGTCACATATTTTTGCGGCCTTCATACCGGAAGACGGAAGACTATTGAAGGTGACTGTACATTCTGGTTACTCGATGACGCTTATGATGTAATCTGGGGCCTTACCATGATGTCTTAACGCGACTCAGTTAAGGTTCTTAACTGTGCTCAGGAGCCTTAACATGACGTCTTAACGCAATTCAGGTTAGGTTCTTAACTGTGCTCAGAGGCCTTACCATGACGTCCTGAGGTCCTGGATCGCGTTAAGACGTCATGGTAATGCCCCTGTTCATAGCAGCTATATATTTGGTATTTTTATATTATGGAGTCTTGCTAGTGTATGATTAAGATGATAGTGATGGAAGCCGTAAAGTCTATATTTTTTAATTTCTATATTGCTTAGAGCATATTTTCTGTACAAAAATATTAAGATGGGGGGGGGGGAGGTATTGTAATTAGTTCCCCTTGTCTGCGCATATTTTTTGGATACATAATTCTATTTGCCATAATCAGTATAGTCGTAATTGGTTTGACGCATAAACTGTGATGGCATAGTCGAGTTTAGCATAATTTAATTTGGCCGAATTTAATTTGTCCGAATAATCGCAGCCAGTCCGCACCTAACCTAACCCACTTTTTAGTATTATGTTTCTGCTACATTAAGATACGGCTAAAATCGATTATGACAAAACAGTTTTGGACAAAACAAATTATTTCAAATTCGCAATGGAAATTCGTATGGACAATTATACAATGATATGAGCCAAAGAAATGTTAATATTATAAAGGAAACTGTGTGGCTTTATTAAGTACTAGCTGGTGCCCGTGACTTCGTCTGAGCAATATCTTTATAAACATACCCCGGCCGGCGAGAGCAAAAATGCGTTGACAGCTTAATAGTGCGAGGACACACACTTTGGTCGATGTCGATAAAAACAACACGATGTACTGGACCACCGTTATGATATGCAGAAGTATTAATTATTGTTGTAAACAAAATTAAAACCAAGTGTTTGTATTTATTCAGTATTTTATGTAATTTTCGTAATATACAATTAGCATTTTAGGGTTATTCTTAGAAACGCGTGGAGGTATCAAGTTGAAATAAATAACAAATACTAATGGCTCAGTTTAAAAAAAAAAAATTAATAATTGTGCTTATATAAAAGTCGACTATTCTATCGACATCCATATGTCGATAGAATAGTCGATATTTAATTAATTAAGCACTAGGAGCAGACGCATTTTTGCTCTCGCCGGCCGGGGTATGTTTATAAATTGAAGCCTATGTGTTATTCTGATGTATGCTTATACAGCAATATAGCTTTATATTATTGTAAAGTTTCGTTAAAATCCATTCAGTATTTTTTAACGTGAAAGAGTAACAAACATCCATACAAACTTTCGCGTTTATATTATTAATAGTATGTTGGTTTTGCCTGTTGGCGTTGGTTGGTTGGTTTGCTCGATGACTCATCTAACAGCAATCATCTAACTCATCAAACAACCTCATGACCACAGACAAGATAACCTAAAGACGTAGCTTTATACAATTATTTCATTCAAACCGACGCTGCCAAAAATGCAGGGGTGCGGGCGGCGTAACATGCACTTACTGTGCTGTGATTAGTCGTTTCAAGGTCAAGGAGGCGTGAACCAAAAATGTCCGCTGGCCGCGAGTGACTTCGGAATATCGATAAAAGTATCGATGAATACAGCGTCTATCGCTGTCACAATCAAATAATTGTCAGCGACTTACCAACGAAAATATCATAATATATCATTTCTGGTGTAATAAATAAAACACATTTTAAAAAATAATCTTTTATTTGTACAGTCATTAACTTTTAGTTACAAATTAACGCTAACTATAACGCATAACATGTGACACTGCTTGGAGCAGGAAACCAATCAAAATAGAATCGGAGGAAAAATTTAAAATTATACTTTAAGAACACTTTACACAAAACCTCAATTCATTTAAGAATAAAGACTGTTTAATTTTTACTGTAATTATTTTATCGATAGTAAACAAACAGACATTATGGATATCACTAGTTAGGATAGACTCGTGGAGTATGTTGCTGGTTACGATTGAGAATAAAGACTTTTTAATTTAGTCGTAATTACCTTATCGATAGTAAACAAACAGACACTGTGGACATCTCTAGTTCGGACGGCATTGGGGCATACGTTGCTCGCTACGCTAGACAAGGAAGGAGTTATACTTCGAGCAAAGTATTAGAAAGAGACTTTGTAAAGGACATCAACGAGTTCATTAGATTTCACGCTTCAACAATTTTTAATTTTAATTGAAATTTAGAAAAATCTGCTTACCTGTGAAACGAAATACCATCTTTTTGCGCAACAAGATGTTTTTGTGTTCTTGCCACACAATTTTACGCAACAATAATGCATTTTGCATGTCGTAAGTCACGTTCGAACCTCCGTAATACAACAATATTACCTGCACGAACACCGGCCGCAGACTGAAGTTAGCAATGGGGGCGTGTCTCTAATATAGAGTGAATTCACCGTATGCGTGACAGAGGGGGTCGCCCGGCTATGCTACGTCTTTAGGTTATCTTGTCTGTACTCATGACTCGTAATTAACAACAATGTTTTACAAAATGGCCGCTCAAATCAAAGCGGACCCATCAAAACTACTTTAAACATAAGCCCTACATCGGGGACACTTTATATCGTTATTTAGTTGCTTAGGTGCCCCGCAGAGCAATAAAATTGCACTGAGCTGCCAAGTCTACTATCCCATTTAAAATAAATCTTATTATTGGTTAAAATAAAGTGCTTTTTTCCTTAATACATAATGTAGTCGAAGTACACAAAGGGGAGCCAAATAAAATGATTATAAAGCTGCAGCAGACATTATTGAGTCCATTACTGGATAAGAGATGGATAAGAGACTCTTGATTGCAGAAAAATATTTTAGTAATTAATAGAAAAACTGCTAGTAATTGACTGTCAAGATCCATGGGGAGTTTAAGCAAACGATTGCAGCGTGTTCAAATTTGGTATTTTCACTTCTCTTGCTCCAAAAGTTCGCCTTTAAGTGGCTAGGCGACATAAAATCGCTTTTCATGCTCTAGGGCATAAAGACGTGAGAAACCTTGTTAAATAAGTAACTTCGTCAAACAGGCTTCTAGACAAGTTGGTAGTGCCTCTGCGTTCAAAGCAAGACGTCCCGGGTTCGAAACCAGTGTCGTCGTCTGATTAGAGAAAATTTAGCAAAACAAACATCTCACTATCAAAAAAATAAGTATGGAGCAAGTCGGCCAATAGGGCAATCGCCTTCTTCTACCTGGAGTTCTACTCAGCCCTTCGGCGAGCGCGCGCCCCCTGCGATGTTACTTTATGCCCTAGAGCATTAAAAGCGATTTTATGTCGCCTAGCCACGACATAAAGTCGAACTTTTCGAGCAAGAGAAATGATGGCTTTAAAACAACAAGTAGCGGACGCATCAGAAACAATTGGCGTGTTATTGACAGGGTAAATGTGCCGTAAACCTCAGTTTCCCTGTGCAATTCACAAAGGTTTTCTTGTTCGCCGCGTCTTACTGGTACTGCTACCTGACCTCACTACCAATAGTTGGATTTCAAGAATCGTGAATTAAATGCTGAGTCTACCCTAGTATGAAACGTTTACGGATCAAAACCAATTGTCAGAAATAATGAAATGGTATTTATTGAAAGAGAATTAAAATAAAGTGTAAAGGAAATTAGCTATTACGCTCAGACCAATTTGTCTCATTTTCAAACATCAAAATTAGATTTATCTAAAGGCTTTTCAAACACTACGAACCCAACCGACGAGACTCGAGTAAAGGATGACTCACAGTGCTCACAGTAGTCCGTTCCGTTCCGATCCCATACGGGACGATCTGTCAGTTTCTATAGAAAGTATCACGTGATAGCTCGGAGCCCTCGGACGTCACGTGACTTTTTGTATAGAAACTGATAGATCGTCCCGTATCGGATCGGAACGGAACGGACTACTGTGAGTCATCCTTTATCGTTGACCAAGCATACATACAAATACACTAACGCCAAATTGTTCCAGTAGTCTCGGAGAACCTCGCTCTCTTTGCTCGTTCGGTCAACAAATTATGCAAGTATAATTTTGTGTGAATCGTACAACGTTTTTTACGTTTTACAGTACATATGGCCCTTTGAATTTTTGACATAGGCACGTAAAGTGCACATTATCGCACTTGTGCGGTACGAGCACCATATGTACTGCAAAATACTAAAAAACGGAATCTCATACAAAAAACGTGACTATTTTGTTTTTGCTGGATATTGTTAGCGGCAACAGTAGACGCTTGGAATATTCACAGAATATCAAGGTATTATATTATTTACTTAAAAAATATATACTTTAATTAAGATAAAACTAATATTCAAGGGAGGTTCCATAGAACAAACATGTTTTTTTTACGTTTTTATTGATAATGGGACGGAACCCTTCGTGCGAAAGTCCTATTCGCAATTGGCAAGTTTTTATTATGTTTGATTTCAAATAATAAAAACATGAAAATCGCTCCAAAAACCTTTGTGAACAGTTTTTTCGATCTGTTTGTTCCCATCTTCGTTAGTCGCGAAGGGTTTCTGTCGAATTTCATTCGTTTGAAAACAATCTGTTATTGAACTGTTATTTTATGGTTTCCTCAAGATATTTTCCGTTACGGAGCTTGCGGGAAAAACTTGACAAAACACACTAGATTTTCAAGGCATGTGCTCGATAAAGTCAAATCGTGCGGAAACCGATACTTTTCCGCACTAGTGTTTTTAACTTTTTATCGTTTACAAACTGCGAATTAAAAATCACTAGTTACCACCGTTACCACTGCCAACACTACCATATATATGGAGATCTCTGGAGCTTGAGGTTTTAGCCTAACCTAGCTAGGTTAAGAGACTACCGTGGGTCAAAATCGGGTGCGAATGCCTCTGGGTGTATCCTGACGTTACAAAACTTTTCGGATAACTACTGCGAAGTTCAGGCGAAAATTGCAGGTGCAAGGATGCCCCTTAACCTTAACCCCAACTTAACCCCAAAATAGCTCGATTCATGAACACAGTATACCAGTGATGCAGTATTCCATGTCTTCAAGCAAGAGTCTCACTAGCCGTCTTATGATTTTTCTTGCATCCTAACTTTGCCAAAATCATCAACAAAACTTCACGGCAAACATTGTCAAACGCCTTCTTAAGATCAACGAAGCAGAAGTACAAATTTTGACCGTGTCCTCTGCTATTCTCTTGCAGTTGACGTAATGAGAAAATTGCCTCACAGGTTCCCCGACCAGGTCGATAGCCGAACTGTGTTTCATTTCAGGCAAGATTTCTTCAGAGACCTTCATTAGGCGGTTTAGAAGTACCAACTCGGACAAATGGCAAATGGCAAATTTAGAAGTACCTGCGCGTTCAATATAATAATGCGTTTAGAATGCTGTTGGGGCTGCCAAGGAGATGTAGTGCCTCGGGTATGTTTGCTGAAGCCCGTGTAGACAATCATGCGCAAAAAGATAGTCTCGGTTAATGGGCAGAGTGAGAGCAAGCGCCAACAGCATTCTAAAGGCAATAGCGGGTAGGTATGACTGTCCTATTTTTTCTTTCTGGGTTGGACAGGCCAAGGGTGTCGCCCAATTTATCAGTTAACTTTAACTTTTAATTTTAAGTCAGTAACCTAATTTATTTTAAATTTAATTTAGCCTTAAGCCAATTGTCACTAAAAATTAACTAACAAACTATGGATCGCACAGGTCTGAAATAAAGCAATTTTTTTTATAGTTTTAGGGAATGTTAAGAGACGAAGAAGATACGCCGATAACAGTTGCAGTCTGCACTTTCACCTCTGTTCTTGTAAAAAAACGAATGTTTTTTAACGGGGCCGTGTTTGTATCATCACCTTGGCGATGTGTCCTTATGATATTAACAGGGCTAATTCTTTTTAGTTTAAAATGATCACTAGACCCAATTCCACGCGTTAATTTTCCCTTTAAATCGCCAGTCTTACGAGTAATAGCCGCTTAATAGTCATTCACTTACAATCCATATTTAGTAAACCTACTCAGTTGTTTGGCTACGAACGTTATTTCTTGCCAAGTCTCGACTCATCAGCAGGAGATGCAGCTGAAAGCAACATTAAAAAGCTTGAACTCTCCAGAAAGGAAGGTGAGAAACTAATTAGTGAGCAATATGAAAGCAAGGCAAATAAACTCTGCCTCTAAAATTCATCTGACTGATCTCGAAGTGATCTAACAGCTAACAAATTAATAAATGAAGCCACTGCACAGTGAATTTGAGTCCTATCAAGTGGCACACTCGAGAGTATTTTTGAAGAACTGGTCGGCTTACCTCACAAAGTATAAAATATTAACTTGCATATCCTTTTTTTTAGAAATCACCGAGTTCAAAATGATCATTAATATTCGGGTGTCTTTAATCCTTCAAATAACATTTGTGCAGATGGTACCCCAGGCCTCAGTATCAGGTAAACTGCATACAAGATCACAATACCCTATTTGGTTTTATACGAATACAAACAAATTAGTTTTAACTTTGATTTCTGACTTATTTATTGCTTAAATTTTAATGCATTTGATGGACTATGAACTCCATAAGCAAAAGCTTACTTTTAACCCTAATCCAGCACTGGTGGTAATCGTAGTATTATCTCTCTTTTCATTGTAGAAGCTCGATTGGACTCAGAGCTGCCTAATCCTATCGTGCATACCCGAGTAGGTAGTTTTCGTGGTCTTCGGGCACAGGACGGGAACTACTCCATGTTCCTGGGTATCCCGTACGCGCGCGTAGACCCCACAAACGTGTTTGGTGTGAGTTTTGAACTTAATCCACGAAGTACCTCTTGAAACACTTTTAATTCCACCACGATATTGCCGACCAGCATCGACGCCAGCAGCAACCGCCAGACCACTACCTGTGTTAATACTTTCCACTTTTGGGTCTCCTTTAGCGAAATGATGGTGATCTTTCCACGTGAATTAAAAGTGGGTTGAAGAATAGATAATCATACATCTTTAAATTTATTCGAAAATGCATGTCATATTTCTTTAGTGTTTAAATAACAAACTTTTTATGAGCTCCCAATATTTCAGCATTATTGCAAGCGCCATCGTCGAGTATCTGACTATGATAATTGTCGCTTGCAATAGTGCATTATTTTTATTATTTATATCATAAAAATGCTTCAATTTGAAAATAGGTATTAACCATCGAAACAGACAAAAAATTCTACGGAAAAAAAATTCTCAAAAAATTTATTTCAACCTAAGACATTTTTTGTGATGCATCGCTTAGCAGATGGACCTTTGTAACCTGTGTATACTCATGTCCATCCAAATGCTGAACAGCCTGTATGTAGCTATTGCAATTATTTATTCTACTAATAAGACATAATATTTCACTTTCAGCTGGCCATTCCACACATAGTTGAAGGTATATTTAATGCATTCGACGATACTTCGAGATGCCCTCAGATTGAAGAATTCAACCACACTATAACAGGAACTTTGGATTGCCTTCACCTCCACGTCTACGTACCGAATAGGGCCAGTATCAATAATCCTTTGCCTGTAATGATTTACATATTTGGAGGCAGATTTGAATTTGGATTTGCGGGTAGCTACATATTTGGACCCCGTTTTCTTGTCAGATATGATGTAATTTTCATTAGTCTTAACTACCGCCTTGGCCCTTACGGTTTTATGTGTTTGAATAATTCAAAAGTATCCGGAAATCAGGGTTTGAAAGATCAAGTATTAGCGTTACGTTGGATCAAAGAGAATATACGCTTTTTCGGTGGAGACGACTCAAAGATCACTCTAACAGGAAACAGCGCAGGCTCAATGGCTATAGATTTGCATCAGTATTTTATACAAGAACAACTTTATCATAGAGTAATCTTACAGGGTGGAACTGCTATAAATTATGATGTAATTCAGGAAGATCCCGATTATGAAGCTCCAATTAAATTAGCAAAACAACTAAACTACACAACGAATGATATATACGATGCTTTATCATATCTTAACAAAATAGAGCCAGATAAACTTATTGCTGCTAAAAGGGATTCTGGTCAAAAGTTTGCCGTGTGTGTTGAAAAACATTTGGATGATGGTGATAATTATATAACAAAACATCCTATTAATATGAAAAAAGTGCGGGAAGTTGATGTCTTAATCGGTTTCAATAACGATGAAGGCTACGTGATGGTGATTAGGTCGGATGATGAGGAATTAGTAATGTACAACATTTCTCACGTTTGGGATGAAAGCTATGAATTCGGAAATGAAACGAAGCTTTCAGATGAAATAAAAGCAATTGTCGGTCAGTTCTACTACGGCGATGAAGTTCCATGTTCAGATTACAGAAGACCATATATCGATTTCTACTCTGATTTTATGTTCTACGGTCCAGCTGTAAGAACTGTTAGAAAGTATTTGGACAGTGGAGTAGAAAACATGTATTTTTATATATTTTCATATATTGGTGAAAGGTGTTTTTCTAAACATAAAGATAACATATCGTGCACGAAAGGTGGTGCGGCACATGCTGATGAATTGGGATATTTATACGACCTTTCTTACATGAAAAACCGCCTGCGTGATGAAGACATGCTTATTGTTGATAGAATGACAAAACTTTGGACTGAATTTGTTAAACATGGGTACGTTACTACATAAGTACGTCATGAAAAACTCAACCTACGTCAAATTAAAACACTCATGCTGTTTGAAATATTTTAAGCAATAATACTGTTTGCTGTGAAATAATAAAATATCCTTAAATAAAACCAAGTGACTTTACACAAACAAGTGGTATTGTGTTTTTCTCTACTACCGTTGCTATAAATAAAAATGTAGCGTTTAAACAAAACTTTATACAAACAGAGATTCTAGGGGTAAAAAAAACCGCTTTTTTCTACTATATAGGCCTAGCCTATGTGTTTAGTCTGTGTGTAACTTAGTTATGCATTAAAAGATTTAACAACATTATACAGTAAGTTGTTTCCGCGATTGTTATTCATTGAAATTAAACACTTTGGAATGGATTAATCGCGATTATTGACACCATGATCTTACGTTTCTACGAGTGATATAAAAGCCACGAAAATATGTTTAATTTCAATGATTTAACAAGAATATTGCAATTAAATTCTCGTGAGTCATACTGCTTATAAAATTAAAAAAAATAGTTACACTTCACGTAGGTATTGTTATCATATGATTACGCGAGTTTTAACCATTTTTTCAATTAAAAGAAAAATATTAGGTATATTATTTCCGGTATTTTTTCTGCTGTAATCAAATATTTATCTTCATCTATTTATGTATATTTCAGAAACCCAACCCCTAAACCATCAAAGTTGATTCCACTGCAATGGCCCCGGGTCACCCAAGACAAGCTGCCCTATTTGGAGATAAACACTAAACTACGCGTGGGCTCCAGGCCGATGAAAGAACGAATGAGTTTTCAGGAGCTTCTGTACAAGGCGATTGGACGTTACCAGAGAGGGTACGATGGGGCGACTGAGAAAGACCACTTGCCTCTCTGGACAAATAACTAATTTTGCATTTTGCGTTGTTTGAATACCTTTAGTTGCACTTTGACGTCTTGCTTGACAAGATACTTTTATATTCTCAGGCGATTTTAAAAGCATTTGTAGCATCCTAACAGATGTTTATTGGAGGTTTTAATAGACAAATAAATTATTTTAATTTAAAACTAAAATTGGTATGTTCTTTATTTTCCTATTAGGAGAGCCAATACATGTAGAATATCATTCGTTTAAAAACAATCCTTTATGAACCTGTTGCTTAATTTACTTTGTCATGGTTTTCTAACGATATTTTCCTTCACCAAATTCAAATTCCAATTATTTATTTGCTTTTAACACATTTACATGCATGCAAATACAATTTATATCAAAATGTTTTATCTAAATAAGATTTGTGGAAAAAATCTAGCCTAGTTGGTAGTGACTACAAAGCAGAAAAATGGTTCCAGTTCTGGTAAGCGCACATATTTGTATGTTATCTATAATCCAAGTACATTTGTATTAAAATACTTAGACCGGGTTACTCACGTCTATAAAGTCGAAAATAGCACGACATGTTTCGGGACGGTCCGCGCCCCATAATCATGAGTGAGAAGCGCTTGCCGCGATTGCTCTGCGCACACTGCGCGCGACAGCGCGTTGAGCACGCCGGCAGACCGGCGCGGGGGGCGCGGTCGGCGCAGGCGCAGGCGGCACCGGTATAGGCAAGTACATTTGTGTTTTACAAATAAATGCTCTGACGAAGATTCGAACCCGGGGCCTCCTGCTTCGTTGGCAGGGTCACTACCAACTAGGCTATCTATCGCAAGCTTTGACGCTCGGTCTATTTTCCATTTTTCTTTCAATTATAAAATTGTAAATTTCGTTGGCGGGTGTCTCTGCTTAATACAAAATTGATTTAAATTAGATCAGTTCCCGCTTATGAGCCGAGCTTATGACATACACTTCTGGTACAGACAGTAATGGTAAATATGTCTGTCAGGAATTTCATAGGACTAGAATATCGATTGGGCAGGAACGGCGATGGACAGAGAAGCCTGGCGGTCCTTAGTGTCAGAGGCCAAGATCCACTTCGGGTCGCTGCGCCACAGCAGTAAGTAAGTAAGTAAGTAAGTAAGAATATATCGAGATAGAACATAAATATTCATCAATTTGTGTAATATACGATTTTAAGCTAACATGGTCATTTACATTATAATTAATATTTAAAACGGGATAATTACCATGTAGAGTTAATGACAGATAAAGTCTATTAACGTTCGATTCTAACGTCGAACGTAATAGTTTTGACACTATTCAATGACAGCATTATTTTTTCAAACGTAAAACCTAAAACATGATGTGAAGCTTGACGTCATTTGTCTGTCATCGGCATGAAAATTAGGGGCCCTCATTATAATCAATCACGTATTAGTCACTACACGTGATTCCAATATCAAATGTCAAGTACCGAGCACGACAGTGCAGGCGACGAAAAGCGCTGTGCTTTCCCGCGCGCACCGCCCTCGATGACGATGACTGAACAGGTTGAGAATGATCCTGTCTCGGAATCCCAGGATCGTTTGACTGCTTTGATTCAACTTATGTAAACGGCTGAAGGCACACCAAACTCACTGTGCTCACTACACTGTCACTCCGCACTGAACTTTATACCGCCCAACCACCATCCGCCTCCTCCGCCTCTTAATAATGGAATCCTAAGATTTCTGAAACGTACCGCGTGTAGTGACGACTACGTGAGTGTTATCCGTAATTAATTATAATTTAAACTTTCGTGAGTCATACTGACATTCAAATGCAATGGTTAACACTCACGTATTTTTTATTACAATAAGCGTGACATGTTTCGACTGCATCGGGCAGTCATCGTCGGACAGACAGAGTGGTGTTGTCACCTTCGTGGCTCGGGCATCACTGCTCGAGACCGGCGTAGGTAACGGGTCACGCGCGACAAAGCGGGCTGATTCGAGCAATCCGGCGCCGTCGTTGCGGGAGTCTGAATTGTCGGATCGTCTGACGGGATCAACGACAAGCACACTGAAGTAACCGTGTCCACAAAATCGTCACCACACAAATTCACGTTCCCTCTATAATGTCAATGATCTATTTAAAGGAGTAATCGGTATCATCGTCTGATTAGAAAAATATGAAAACTAATTTTTGATGTGATCTTTTTTTTATGGAGTTCAAAAGGCCGACTCTCCCTCCATACCAAAAACAAATTCAACGACAAAAAAATGTATTACCAAACATTTATTAATCAGGAACCTGAAACGGACCAGCTTTGTATTACACTCTGTATATTATATGTGTCTTTAATAACAGTATTTTAATACTAGAATCGTGATAGGGTAGTTAAGTAAGATCACATTAGATTCGCTGCGTGTCGGGTGCAGTTTTTAAACCATTTTTCCATTGTATGATCGTGGATATATTTATATTTTTGATTGCTGTCCAAAATCTCCATTGGGTGAACATATTGACGTTTGGTTATCAACTCAAGTACGCGTTGGCAAATTGTGGAGAGTCTCATCTTAATCCGAGTTCGTCGAGGATAAACGCATTTTTGCAGCCTTCAGTCCATGAGTTCCGGAGTATTTTGCGCCAGTATCACATCTTGAAAGTCTATCATTTGACTAATGTGAACTTTATTTAATGGTCCAGGTGTCCGATACGGACAGAAAGATCGAGAAGAAAAGGGTCAGTATTAGTCTTTTCTTTGTTGTAATGCCGCTGATAATAGGCTGGCAACATGCTTTAAGAAGTTAAAAAGAATTACCAATGTTTTGAACAGGACCCTTTGTGTATCACCACTTTAAATTTAACACCCTGTATTGATAGTTCAAAATAATATTGTAAACTAGCTACTAGTTTTGCCGTTAGCGGTATGTACTTAAGATATTAACAGGCCAATTTTTTTTTAGAAATCACCGAGATAAAATGATCACTAGTATTCAAGTATTTTTAATCCTTCAAATAACATTTGTGAAGACGTTATCACAGGCCTCAGTACCAGGTAAAGTACATAATTTTGACTGACCACAGTACCCTATAATCTGAAAGGGCATTTTTATTTCAACTCCTTTTTATTAGGAAAAAAATATGTGATTTCTACTCGGCCTCGCCAGTCTTTTTCGTCCTATAAGAAAAAAAAGGTATTTCAAGATTTTTTCACATTCCGTAACCATTTTTTCATTGTATATGGCGGTGACACGGTTTGATAAATTTATGGAAATTCTTGGACACTTTTTTTGTCTAACTAGGATCGAAAGAATTCGCGATTTGTAATTAGAAGTCATAAAAAAAAATTCTAAGCATAAAAAATAGTTGTTTTTACACAATCTTTTACGTGACTTTTTACCGTCAAACAAGACTGGTGGTTAGGGCGTCTGCCGCGAAAGCAAGAGGTCACTAGTTCGATTCCAGCCCCGGGCACTGGGGGCCTTGGTCACTTTTTCTGTAGTATATGACTTTTCTTTTAATTTATAATTTTAATATAGTAGTGTGACTATTTTAAATAGAAAACTCCCGTGAGTATTAGACATATTAATATACTTAGACCGGGTTACTCACGTCTATAAAGTCGAAAATAGCTCGACATGTTTCGGGACGGTCCGCGCCCCATAATCATGAGTGAGAAGCGCTTGCGGCGATTGCTCTGCGCACACTGCGTGCGACAGTAGTAGTGTGACTACTTAAAAAAACATGAATCTAAATATTTATTATCTGCAATAAACGATTTAATTAATGCTTTACAATTGTATAGTATGGTGGCGCCATCTCTCGCTTCTAGTTGAAAATAAACTGTAAAGATTATCTAGAAGGACAGCACTAGACGTACATATGTCTGAGCGGAACGCACCTTAAATTTTCCAAAAAGAATAAAGTATTGCATATACTTAAATTCCGGACTCTGGTCGCCGTGGTCGACTGGCCTAGTTAGTGGTTAGAGCGTCTGCCGCGAAAGCAGGAGGCCGCTGGTTTGATCCCAGCCCTTGGCACTGGGGACCTTGGTCACTTTTTGTGTAGTATATGACATCTTTTTCAATTTACAAGACAGTCAGTTTAACTCTAATTTCTGACTTCTTTATTCCTTTAATGCATTATAACTTTATAGTGAAATTGCCTTTTACTCTAACACAGCACAGGAAATATTATCTCGTAACTCGTGTTTTTTTTTATAGAATCTCTATTAGAATCAGAGCTGCCTAATCCAATCGTGCACACCCCAGAAGGTAGCTTCCGTGGTCTTCGGGCAAAAGACGGAAACTACTCCATGTTCTTGGGAATTCCGTATGCGCACGTCGACCCCGACAATGTGTTTGGTGTGAGTTTTAAACTTAATCTACAAACTACTGCTTGAAACACTGATAATCCAGCCACTAAATAAGTTTTTAGAAATGTCATTGCTATAAGAAAGTGTTTAACCCGCGGGCTTCAGATTAAAGTTCTGAAGTTTTTCCATTAGGCTGCTTACAAAAGTTCTGCAGACTGGTCTCTCGTTTTCACAATGGACAACGATGCTGCCGCCGGTGGTTACACGAAACCATGGCCCGGTCGTTAGAATATCCAGTGCAAATTATCCACCACTTACACATTGGCTACTAACCAAGAAAAATATTTGACGAGTGTTGGTTCATTTAACAAAAGTAATGTTAAGATGAGTTATTATAGCAAATTTAGAGGCTGTCAATATTTAAATTATAAGTACATATTAACTTTGCAATAGTCTATTCCATTAATAAGAAAAGTTTCACTTGCAGCAGGCTATTCCAAACAAATTTCAAGGAATCTTTAATGCATATGAAGATTCTAAAAGATGCCCTCAGATAGAAGAATTCAACAATACTATAACGGGAACCTTGGACTGCCTTCAACTAAACATTCACGTACCAATAAGGGCCAGTATTAATATTCCCTTACCTGTTATGGTTTTCATATTTGGGGGAAAATTTGAATTCGGATTTCCAGGGAACTTCTTATATGGACCCCGATTTCTCGTCAGACATGATGTCATTTTCGTGGGCCTCAACCATCGCTTAGGCCCCTATGGTTTTATGTGCTTGAATAATTCGAAAGTATCAGGAAATCAGGGTTTGAAAGATCAAGTAATAGCGCTACGTTGGATCAAACAGAATATACGTTTTTTCGGTGGAGACGACACCAGGATCACTGTATCAGGAAGCAGCGCAGGCTCAACAGCTGTAGATTTGCATCAGTATTTCCTTAGAGAACAGCTTTTTCACAGAGTTATTTTACAGAGTGGGGTTGCTATAAATTATGCGGCAATTCAAGAGGATCCTGATTACGAAGCTCCAATCAAATTATCAAAACAGTTAAACTACACAACGAATGATATATATGATGCTTTATCATACCTTAGTAAAGTAGAACCAAATCTACTTATTGCTGCTCAAAGGGATTCTGGTCTGAAATTTGGAGTATGTGTTGAAAAACACTTCAATGATGGTGATGGTTACATAACAAAACATCCTATCAATATGAAAAAACAACGAGACGTTGATGTATTAATCGGTTTTAGTAACGACGAAGGCTATTCTTTCGTGGTCAGGTTTACAGATGAGGAAAAGGAAGCATTTTCATTTTCTCGCATTTGGGATAAAAGCTTTGAATTCGGAAATGAAACTAAGCTTTCAGATGAAATAAAAACAATTGTGCGTCAGTTCTATTATGGCGATGAAGTTCCACGTACAGATATGAAATCAAATATCGATTTCTACTCCGATTTTATTTTTTACGGTTCATTTTTAAGAACTGTCAGAAAATGTTTGGAAGGTGGAATAGAAAACATATATTTGTATATGTTTTCGTATGTCGGTGAAAGATCTTTTATGAAAGATATTAGAAATATACCGTGGACGGAAGGTGGTGCGGCACATGCTGATGAATTGGGATATTTATATGACGTTTCTTACATGAAAGACCGGGTACGTGATGAAGACATGCTTATGGTTGACATAATGACAAAACTTTGGACTGATTTTGTGAAATATGGGTACGTTACCAAGTACTATGACCAATTTCTTTTAGTGAAACCAAGTGACTTTACACAATAAGATGAATTGTTTTTTCTTTCTTATCGTTGCTATGCATGACATTATAAAATAAAATACAATGGCGATATAGGCCTAGTCTTTGAATTAACTCTGCGTGTAAGTTGTAATATATTATCTATTAAACAATTTAACTGAAATATTGCATTTAAACTCTCATGAGTTATTATGACGTTAATATTGAAAAACGGTTCAAACTCACGTGTTCTTATCACTATTGGCATGACACGTTATTTCATCATCTTGTCTGTTATATTGATATGTTAATAGGTGAGTTATCATCATCACCATTTCAGCCTGTAAGCGTCCACTGCTGAACATAGGCCTCTCCAATCGAACTTCAGCGCGACCGGTATACAGCCACCTGCATCCAACGAGCGAGACCCAGCGATCCTCACCAGGTCGTCGGTCCATCTTGTAGGTGGCCGTCCCACACTGCGCTAGTTGTACCCTTTTTTAATTTAATCAATACCATTACTTTATATCCGGTATTTATTTCTGCTGTAATCATATTTTTCTATTCATATATTTATGTCTATTTCAGAAACCCAACTCCTAAACCATCAAAGTTGATTCCACTGCAATGGCCCCGGGTCACCCAAGATAAACTGCCTTATTTGGATATAAACAGCGAACTACGCGTGGGCTCCAGGCCGATGAAAGAACGGATGAGTTTTCAGGAACTTCTGTACAAGGCGGTTGGACGTTACCAGAGGGGGTATGATGCAGGGGCTGCGGAAGACAACTTGTTACTCTGAACAGATCGTGCTTAAATGGCGCTGAGTACGTTTGATGGGGTATGATGCGGGGACGAAGCAGAATAATATATAAGAGTAGCAGGATAATATTCTCTGGTCAGGGAACTTACTGTATTGTGCATCAAAAGTTGTGTTCTCATGATCAAGCCTTAAATTTTTCGCTTTCTATTTATTTAAGTTTGCAGGTTTACAATTTTTTTTCCTATAATTTCAATCTCAACTCAATAAAGTATAGAAAAAGACAACAGAACCTGATTGATTTTAAAATACAGACAATTTTTTTACGTACAAAAAAACATAAATATAAAAGATTTCCTAAAATGTCTTGAGTCGATTCTACAAAATAAATGGATGCACATATAACAAAATGGGATCTATAAAAGAAATAAATAATTAATACTCCCGCGGGCGACGACAGCTGGACATACACATGGATAAGAACTTTAGATTTTTTTTTGCAAATATCAAGGTTTCCATATTTTTAGGGGACTTTAAAAGCCTTGAGGCGGAGTGACCTACTCCGCCTAAAGGTTTAAAAGAAGGAAAATGTACGTCGTAACGCAAATTAGGCTCGACTCGTACGGGACTCGGGCGGTACTTTTGGTGTAAAAGATGGCTCAGCGATGTGTTCCTTAATAGAATGGATGGAATCAGTCATATCTTAAATCTAGGTTCCTAGGTTTTACCTATGGTCTACCGTTCTCGATGTACCTTACTGTTTACCATTCCCTGACGATGTCTGCGAGATGCTTAAAGGTTTGCGCAGAAGGACGTCCGAGGGGGCTTGTTTTGTGTAGCAGCGGAGCGGACTGAGCTTTGTAAGCCTCGGACTATGTTTGTGCAAGACTCAGTGCTGAAATCAGACAGTTATCCCTACTTTATAAATTGAAAGAGATGACATATACTACAGAAAAAGTGACCAAGGCCCCCGGTGAGCAGGGCTGGGATCTGCCGCGAAAGCAGGAGGTCGCTGGTTCGATCCCAGCCCTGCTCACCGGGGACCTTGGTCACTTTTTTTGTAGTATATGACATCTCTTTCAATATGTAATTTATATATAGTAGTGTGACTACTTAAAAAAGAAACACATAAATCAAAAAAAATATTACATTTAATAAATGATTTGATTCGTGCTTTACAATTGTATCCCTACTTTGTTTTAAATTACAATTTCACTATCATATTTTTATTAATAGTTTGTAGTTATTTAACAGTGGCCATAGTTCTGTGATTGTTCCACAAGCCTACATCCCTTCGGCTCTATAAAACTGACTAGCTTGCATTTTCTTTACGCTTCAGTTAAAAAAAATATATATATATATATATATATATATATATATATATATATATATATATATATAGTCACTCCGTTGGGTGAAATTCCCTTGATAATAAACTCAGTATATTTTCCTAGTCTTTTTTATTACTACATTCCATACTCTCACTAGGTACCCCAAATTAAGTTACGTAACAGTGGTCGAGAGCACAGAAAACAGGAAAAGCCTTTCAATATTTCCTTTTTGCCAAAAAACTTGGCTATTCGTAAGTTACGCAGTAGTTGATATGTTAGATGGACGTCAGTCTAAACAAAAGCTTGGTCAATAATAGGGGTCGACTAGGTTGAAAATTATTATCCTATTTAGATTGTCCAAAATTATTAGACACGTATTTTTTCCTTTTTCAAAATAACTAAACTTCACGAAGATGTAGAGCATCAAAGTTCCGGGGTGGAACTGGTGACGTCACTATTAGGAATAGTTGATTGTGTTACAAGAGATCAATAGTTATTTATTATACAAGGGGGCAAAGTTGTTGTTTAACTCTCGGGCTTATATTGAGACCCGAGCAAGCGAAAGATTCCAAGACTCGCTACGCTCGTGGCTCAAAAACTGGAATCTTGAGCTTTACGAGGGTCTCAAGGCACGAGAGTTGAACAAACTTTGCCGCCGAGTGTAATACAACATTTTTCCCCTCACTATTGCGAGGAAAATACAGACTACATACGATTATAAATCTTATCCCATGTAAGTTATCTTAAAGAAACAATCAAAAATCAATTTCAAAATTAGTCATAGAGTAAGTACGCTCCTGATACTTAGATATTGCCAACAGCTTACCAAGTGCGGGATAAGACATGATCACATGACCAATTTAAGGTGTGACCTCCGATTGCGCATATTTACTATGGGCATATAGGACTCACTTATACTGGACTGGTGGTAAGTGATAGGAATTAGATTACTTTGCCCCACATGTGGATAAAATGCGTTTTTCCACGCTAGTTTTAAAGGACAAAACAGCGCTTTCCGAGCTAGTGAGGGGAAAAGTAATATATTTCCGGCGCAAGCGTACATTTAATTCCGAATGAAGCGATGGGTTCTAAAGTAGAATCGTGAGCATAATGAGGTATTCAAGCGTTAACGCCCAAGAGGAAACACATACTGCTTTACACACCAACTAAGGGGAAATAAACAAAACAACATCATACTCATTGGGCATTGGTTAGTGGCATTGTGGCACCACAATGCCACTAACCAATGCCCAAAAACGTAAAAATGTGTAGTTGAACAGAAAAGTGCCACTTTGATCCCTCCTAGCTTGAACAGAAAAAAACCCTTTTATGAATAAATAGGTGGTGTGAAAAAAAAATTATGCACGTAATTTTTCATTTGACGAACAAAAGAAAAAATACGTGTCGAAATAGTTTTTTATTATAACAGATGGACTAATTATATTTTTTTGTCGACTAGTTTATTGTATAGTCAAGTGCAAAAATACGTATCGACAAAATCGTCTCATAAATATGGTACTATACTACTGGTGGTGGCTCTGATTACAATGGAATAAAATGCTATGGGACATATTTTTGAGTAAGATGTGTCCACCCATATTTTTACACTACAGTTACTCGTACAGTCAGTACGAGTAACTTGAAAGAGGGGAAATTTTATTAAATGGCTATTATTTGGTATTATCTTGTTTTTAACCTGAATTGGGGATCGAAAAACCGGCCAAGTGCGAGTCGGGCTCGCGCACAAAGGGTTCCGTAGCAGCAAATATAATAAACTTATTATGTCAATTTATACACCTGGTGAATGGAGCCTAAACTTATAAGGTTCAGCCATCGTTTTCAGTGTAAGCACAATAACTTAACCAAAATTACAGTTAAATCAACCTATCTCAAAAACTATAAGAGATACTTTGATCAAACCAAAAATCGTTGAAAGAGTTAATTAGCATGCATCACCTCTATTTTTTTTAGAATTTTATACCCCGTAGTTATAAAAATAGAGGGGGGGGGACATACTTTTTACGACTTTGAGAGCTGATATCTCAAAAACCGTTCACTTTAAGAAAAATGTTTTTTAGAAAACTTTATATCATTTTAAAAGACCTTTCCATTGATACCCCACACGGGTATGTACATCGAAAAAAAAATTTTCATCCCTCAGTTACATGTATGGGGGGCCCCACCCCCAATTCTTTTTTTTACTATTTAGTGTCATAATTTTGTAGCGGTTCATACAACACATATTCCCATCAAATTTCATCACTGTAGTACTTATAGTTTCCGAGTAAATCGGCTGTGACAGACGGACAGACGGACAGACGGACAGACGGACAGACGGACATGACGAAACTATAAGGGTTCCGTTTTTGCCATTTTGGCTACGGAACCCTAAAAATGGGTTTGCCAACGGACGACAAACGTTGTTTTTGTCTTTAAAAAATGTAAGTAAGTAAAGTAATAAACACTTAAACACGATTTGCATTTACAAACTGAATTAAATAGAAAAGTACAAAGGCGAACTTATCCTAGGGATCTCTTCCATTTATAACCTAGTGAAATGTTTGCCTGTGTTTTTATAATCACAATAAAATACTGATTACTTAACAAGGTACGGCCTTCAACGGATTACCTGCCTTTTTGTTCATCTCTGTATATGACAAAAGACATGGGACAACAGCATCAATGACAGAATAATAGTCAATAATGGAAACGTATCTAATTCCTAAAGAACAAGTTGTCCGTTATACAAAACAAATGAATGCATGCCTGCAGTTTATTAAGAAAATAAAAGACATAGGTAATTTACCGTAGAGCAGTGCCTAATTTGTCTTTGAAGTAATTTTCATTATAATTATTGTCATTTGTCAAGGTATGAAACAATAAACATGAAATGTTTTATAAATGCTTGCCTTTCTTCTTTTATTCCAGTGATAATTAAAGCCTCGTTGAAGAAAAACCTGTTTTAGTTAAAATTATGACTTAACCGCGTATATACATTTAAAAATTTACTTCCGACGTTTAGAAGACATTGGTGTATGCTACTGGAGAAAAAATATTAGGACGTAATAGTGTGTGACTTGGAACCTTACTATAAAGGTAATGTTCGACGAGCTGCGTCAATGTTGCTGCGTAAAAGATGACACACACTAGAACGGAACGGATCTGTCATTTTCTATAGAAATAATCACGTGATAGCTCAGAGCCCTCGAAGGTCACGTGACGTTTTCTATAGAAACTGACAGATCGTCCCGTCCCGGTCACGTCCCGTCCCGTTCTAGTGTTCATCCTTAACGGCTGCAGCCGAAGACGTGCGATGGCAATTTCTTTTATAAATTCATGTCCTTCCCATTGTTGTTGCATTGTTCTCGTGAAACGTTTAAGAGGGTGCAGAGGGTCTGTTGGTACCCTCATTGGGGGGATTGTGTTTTCTAATAAATCTTTTTTTCTATAATCCATGGCATCATCGTTGTAGTCATTCTGATTCCCCAACTTTTTTCACGAATACAACAACAAACAGTTTATTGATAAAAGGTACAGGTCGTGTCAGTGGTACATTTTGTACATTGCTTTATACATCAAATTATGATTTGAAAATGATAATCAAATTCAATTAAATTAAACAAATATTATTCGTGTTATAAATGATTTGAGAGTTTGAAGTATTCTACATAATCGTAGAAAACTTCGCTCATCAGCTACAACTTCAGCTTATATTTAAAGCTCGCGGTTTTGCTACACTTGTGTGGTGGATGACATGTTTTACTAACGTAACACATGATTTCAATTTTTATTTTAAACGGAAAAATGTATCCACTTTTTGCCAAAAGTATTTGATATAAAACTATATCATGTAAACGAAAAGTTCAGGGGTTTGCATTCTAATCTTAATGCTGTCCATCATCACCTCGAGACAGCTAAGCCGGCCTTGCTTTTTCTGACAGAGACGCAGATATCGTCTCCAGCGGACACAAAATACCTCTCCTACCCTGGGTACGAACTAGAGCATTCCTTTCTGCCTAGGGCTGGAGTGTGTGTGTACGTTAGAGGCGATATCAGTTCTCGTCGCCTCAGCAATCTTGAAGGTAGGGACCTTTCCACCTTATGGCTACGTGTTGATTGTGATGATCATCCTCGCGTCTATTCGTGCCTCTATAGGTCCCATAGCGGTGATGCCGAAACTGACCGACTCTTGGAGCAGATTCAAACGGCTGTGGATTCAGTGCAGCAGCAGATCCCATCCGCTGAGATCATCGTTCTTGGCGATTTTAACGCCCATAATGCCGAATGGCTGGGCTCCAGCAAGACTGATCATGCGGGGAGATCTGTTCACGACTTTGCTCTGACCTACGGCTTGACACAACTGGTTACTGCGCCTACGCGAATCCCAGATGTGGAGAGCCAGGAACCTTCCCTGTTGGACCTTCTGCTGACTTCTCACCCGGTTGGCTATGATGTATCCGTTGCAGCCCCTCTCGGTTCCTCGGATCATTGCCTCATCCGGAGTACAGTGCCTCTCACGTGCCCGCCGCGTCGGCGAGTTGCTTGTAGCCGCCGTGTGTGGCACTATAAGTCAGCAGACTGGGACGGGATGCGGGTGTTCTTTGCGTCTTACCCGTGGGGGCAGGTTTGCTTCACGCCGGATGATCCTGATATCGCTGCTGACTCTGTTGCTGACGTGGTGCTTCAGGGAATGGAACTTTTCGTTCCATCCTCTGCGGTACCTGTTGGTGGCAAAACCCAGCCTTGGTTTGATCGCTCCTGCAAAAAGGCGTCTCGCCGAAAGCTGGAGTGCTACCAAGCCTGGGTAAATGCAGCGGCGGTACAGGATGTAAAGACCAGCGCTTTAAAAAAGGAGTTTAACTTTGCCTCCAGGTCCTTCAAAAGAGCCATTGCCAGAGCAAAGTCGTTGCACATTGGTAGGATTGGCGAGAAACTAGAGCGTCTCCCCTCGGGAACTCGTGCGTTCTGGTCTCTTGCCAAAGCTATCCAGGGGAATTTCTGCACGCCGTCTTTTCCACCTCTGCACACGGGAAATGATTCGTTGGCCCACGACGCAAAAGACAAAGCCGATCTACTGGGTAAGCTTTTTGCGTCCAACTCGACTTTGGATGACGGGGGACAAGCGCCGCCGACTATACCGCGGTGCGAGAGCTGTATGCCAGATGTACAGTTCCGCCAAAGCTTTGTGCGTAAGGCTCTTCGCTCCCTCGACACCCATAAGTCCAGTGGGCCTGATGGAATCCCTGCAATTGTTCTCAAGATGTGTGCTCCTGAGTTGGCGCCGGTCTTAACGCGTCTTTTTCGGCTCTCCTACTCTTCTGGCGTAGTCCCGACTTCGTGGAAGTCAGCTTTGGTGCACCCGATCCCTAAAAAAGGCGACCGCTCAAATCCATCCGACTACAGGCCGATAGCTATAACCTCCCTTTTCTCTAAGATTATGGAGTCCATCATCAATCGTCAGCTCCTCTGGTACCTAGAGGATCACCAGCTGCTGAGTGACCAACAATACGGTTTCCGTAGGGGTCGTTCGGCTGGTGATCTTTTAGTTTACCTGACACATTGCTGGGCACAGGCGATAGAGAGTAAAGGTGAGGCACTGGCAGTTAGTTTGGATGTAGCGAAGGCCTTCGATCGCGTTTGGCACAAAGCACTTCTTTCGAAACTTCCATGCTATGGGCTCCCCGGGAAATTATGCGAATGGGTCAGCAGTTTTCTAGCAGACAGAAGCATTAAGGTCCTAGTTGACGGTGAATGCTCAGACTCAATGTCTGTGAATGCTGGTGTCCCTCAAGGCTGTGTGCTATCACCCACGCTATTCCTCCTGCATATCAATGACATGTTGCAAACTAGCGGCATTCATTGTTATGCTGATGATAGTACGGGTGATGCCTCCTACACCGGCCGCGCCAATATTTCCCGGGAAAACGTCATTGAGAGCCGGAACAAACTTGTGTCCGAAATTGAGACCTCCCTAAAAGAAGTCTCAGATTGGGGTCGACTTAATTTGGTCCATTTTAACCCTACAAAGACACAGGTTTGCGCGTTCACCGCAAAAAAACTTCCGTTCGTCGCGTCACCTCGTTTTGAGAGCACTCCCCTATCTGCCACAGCCAGTATTGGAATCCTTGGCGTTGACATCTCGAGTGAAGTCCAGTTCCGCGGCCACCTAGAGGGTAAGGCCAAATTGGCCTCGAAGAAGCTCGGTGTGCTCAATAGATCGAGGCAGTATTTCACGCCGGCCCATCGCCTACAGCTTTATAAGGCGCAGGTTCGCCCGCATATGGAATACTGCTCTCATCTTTGGGCAGGGGCACCTAAGTACCAGCTTCTTCCTCTAGACCGCATCCAACGGAGAGCAGCTCGAATTGTCAACTGCCAACGTATTTCTGATCGGCTTGATCCCTTGGCGCTGCGTAGAGATGTGGCCTCACTCTGTATTTTCTATCGCATGTATTATGGGGAGTGTTCCGAGGAATTGTTCGGATTAATCCCTGCCGCTTCTTTCCGCCATCGCCCTACGCGACAATATTTCCACTCTCACCATTTAGATGGTTGGCAGTCCTCAACTGTGCGCTTTTCCCGAAACTTCCTGCCTCGCACAGCTAAACTGTGGAACGAACTGTCGCCAGCGGTGTTTCCGGACCGATACGACCTTCAAACCTTCAAGAAAAGAGCGTACTCCCACCTTAAAGGCCGGCAACGCACTTGCGACACCTCTGGTGTTGCGGGTGTCCATGGACGACGTTAATCGCTTACCATCAGGTGATTCGTTTGCTCGTTTGCCCCCTATAGCATAAAAAAAAAAAAAAAAAAAAAAAAAGTTGGGGAATTAGTAGGACTACAACGATAGAGTCAAACCACGTTATCTTTTCTCAGCAAATGAACTGTCCAACTTGAAAGTGTTATTTTAAACGTCAAACTTCTATGAAATTATGACGTTTACTTAAAACTTTCACAGTATATGCTATCAAAATCTAGGAAACTTAGCATAGACTGACTCTAGTATGGTGGACTGCAGAAAAATAGAACACATTCCCCCCAATGAAGGCGCTAAGGAGAACGCTCTGCGGTCTCTTAAGAAGACATTTTAACTAACTGTTTTGTGATCTTAATTTTAAATAAATAAATAAATATTTTAGGACATTCTTACACAAATTGACTAAGTCCCGCAGTAAGCTCAATTAATAAGGCTTGTGTTACGGGTACTCAGACAACGATATATATAATATACAAATACATAAATACATAGAAAACATCCATGACTCAGGAATAAGTATCTGTGTTCATCACACAAATAAATGCCCTTACCGGGATTCGAACCCAGGACCATCGGCTTAGCAGGGTCACTACCAACTACGCCAACCGGTCGTCAACAACAAGCCCCGCCAAACCGCCGCAAACGCCGGTTTTAAACATTAAAAGAGCAAAAACATGAATGTATGTCGTTTAATACTATACGCGGAATAAACCGTATTAAGTCCCTCATATTTTTTTTTTTTTTATTATTATTCAAAAGGTGTACATAGTTACATTAATTGGTATTATAACCCGCCAAACTGAGAAACCAGTTTGTTGGCGAGATCGCGCTCATGCTATCTAACAATAGGTAGCTATATGCACCTAGTAATTATTATACTATAATACTTTATAACTAATCCTAAAACATAAACAAGAAACAAGCTTTCTACAACATCAATGTTAAGTTCTTAACACGTTAAGCAAACCCTGGCGTTAATAATTCACCTACAACTTTTTTTTATTAATTTTAAACTAAGGAGGCATGGAAGGTTATTTTTGCAAAACTTGACCTAAGGCAAGTATCTGGTAAGTTTTGAGTATATTTAAGTATTTATATGTATTTATCTATTATATTTATTATATTATATTTATTATATTTATTTATTTATTTATTTATACCTATCGTCGTCTAGCACCCACCATTAAAGTCTTATTGAGCTTACCGTGGAACTAGGTCGATTTGTGTAAGATTGTCCCATAAATATTTATATTTATTTTCCCCTCACTAGCTCGGAAAGACCTGTTTTGTCCTTTAAAACTAGCGTGGAAAAATGCATTTTATCCACATGTGGGGCAAAGTAATCTAATTCGTATCACTTACCACCAGTCCAGTATAAGTGAGTCCTATATGCCCATAGTAAATATGCGCAATCGGAGGTCACACCGTAAATTGGTCATGCGATCATGTCTTATCCCGCACTTGGTAAGCTGTTGGCAATATGTAAGTATCAGGAGCGTACCTACTCTATGACAAATTTTGAAATTGATTTTTGATGGTTTCTTCAAGATTACCTACATGTGGATAAGATTTATAATCGTATGTAGTCTGTATTTTCCTCGCAATAGTGAGGGGGAAAATGTTGTATTACACTCGGCGGCAAAGTTTGTTCAACTCTCGTGCCTTTTGTGACCCTTGTAAAGCTCAAGATTCCAGTTATTGAACCACTCGCTACGCTCGTGGCTCAATTTTGGGATCTTTCACTTGCTCGGGTCTCAATATAAGCCCGAGAGTTAAACAACAACTTTGCCCCCTTGTATAATAAATAACTATTTAAAGCACAGCATTGGCCGTCCGCCAGCTCTTTTGTGCGTCTGCAACCTCTCCTAACATTTTAGTGACCATCATTTTAGTTAATGTATTGTTAGATTTTTAAACTAAATTATTACATTATTTGTAATCACTTGCATATTTTGCGGTATAAATTATTAGCAGAAATCTTCCTAAAATTATCAAGCCATCTCTTTTCAGAATTCATCGAGGTCAAAATGATTATGAGAATCCAGGTGTTTTTATTCCTTGAAATAACAGTTATGCATCAGTCACTCCAGGCCTTGGTGTCAGGTACCTTTTATATCTTTAGTAATAAGGCACTAGTTCATACAAGAAAAACCTCTTTTAAGGGTTCCGTAGTCAACTAGGAGCCCTATTAGTTTGGCCAAGTCGGTCTGTCTGTCCGTCCGTCCGCGGTTAATCTCAGTGACTGTAAGTACTAGAAAGCTGTAATTTTTTTACGAATATATTGGTGGATAAAAAGTGGTTATTTTTTTTTAGGGTAGGTACCTCCCGTACGCGTAAAGTGGGGGATGATTTTTTAGTTTCAACCCTAGAGTGTGACATATCATTGAATAGGTAAAAAGGAAAAAATAATGAGGGTTTTCTAAAAACAGTTTTCGATAAAGTTAATATTTTCGGAAATTATCGCTCCAGAAGTTTAAAAAAATGTGTCCCCCCCCCCTCTAACTTTTGAACTATGAGTTCAAAAAATATGGAAAATTACAAAAGTAGAACTTAGTAAGAACTTTATTGGAAAATTATTTTGAACTTGATTGGTTGAACGACTTTTGAAAAATTGTACAAAATAATTTCTGAATTAAGTTTGTAATTTAACCGTATATGCAAACATTTCTTTTTATCTTGAGTACTTAATTTATCATCCCGCACGTATCTTCCTTCTAATAAAAAAAGAATGATTCAAATCGATTCACGCGATCAAAAGTTACCCCCGAAAACCCAATATACATAGCCCGTCTAGTTTGTATAAATTAGTAACCTAATTACCCGAGAGATGGCGCTTTACCGTTGTCTACTTTGCGCTGTTAAGAATAAGTAATAAAATAAGGCACTAAAGAAAACCTTTAACTAAAATTTTTAATACTTAGGTGACTTTTTAATATCAAGTTCCATAGCAACAATCAAAACGTTTGTAAAACTTTCAACCGACTATGGTTTTATTTATTAAAAATCCTTCTCCTCTTCCAAATTGGTAAAAAAGGAACCCTCAAAGTTGGCTAAATTATAAACGACTACGACTCATGAAAATCACCTTAGTAGCTTTGATGCCACAGTACCTGGAAACTGGAATACACGACACAAACTCATATGCATAATGTTAAATGATAACTTTGTCGTAGTTTCAAGTAATATTCACAGTAAATCAAGCCTATTTATTAGTTCCAGAGAGATAATGACGTAACATCTCATACTCGTAAATAGTGATTTACCACAACCGATTCTAACCAAAAAGATTTTGGGCTAATTACTACACAACTTAATAAGACCTGTATTTAAATGTTCAATATTTTTAATAAATTATAATTATTATGATAAAATAACAATATTTAATATGTTTGCGTTAATAGTAGGTGTTTAGTTTTATTACGTCTTGTCAAAGTAAAGTAACATTTTTTTAGTGCAGTAAAAAACTCACTTTTTTTGATCAACTGTGTTAAAAAACGACATAATATGTTTATTTGCTACTTTTTTGCGTTACACAAGGAAAAAAAATTACAAGTTATAGTTTTTTTATTAGTCTTTTTTCGGAGTGAAAAAAAGCGATGCATATAAATAAATAAAAAATTCTACTGGCCAACCAAGCCAGACTACTTTAGACTTAGTCGGTTATATACAAATACAACAAAAACCGTAATCGAAGATCAGCTCTAGTTATTTTTTCTAGCTGGTATCATTATTTTTACGTTTGACATTTGAGGTTGTCTGAAATATAAAAATAGGCTTTAAACACTTGCAAACGGATTCACCGCGTATATTGACGGTTTTACATTTTTTTAAGCCCTTTACAACACTCGTTATCATTATCACAGGGTTGTATGATGAGTAAGAGAATGAGAATATAGAAGAATATACAGAAAATATGATAGATGTATAGAGAAACTAGCGAGCCGCCCCGGATTCGCTCGGGTTATTACTTATTATTATACATATAAACCTTTCCCTTTAGTCAGTCTATTAAAGAAACCGCATCAAAATCCGTTGATAGTTTTAAAGATTTAAGCATACATACAAGCATACAGCAGCGGTAAGCGACTTTGTTTTATACTATATAGTGATATGAGAACTCTTCCTCTGTCAAACCGTCTGTGTGTTCATTTACAATGAAAATTCTCATTCCCTCAGTTGTTAATCCCTGTTATAACGAGTGTAAAGGTCTCGTAAGAAAATAGGGTCAATCAATACAAATCAGTCACACCAACTTGTCTTTTATAGAAGTTCCATTGGAGCCAGAGCTGCCTAACCCTATCGTGCAGACCAGAGTAGGCACCTTCCGCGGTCTTCGGGCACACGATGGGAACTACTCCATGTTCCTGGGTATCCCGTACGCGCGCGTCGACCCCGAAAATGTGTTTGGTGTGAGTAGGCACTAAATTTCCTTCACAAACTACCATGAAATCTCTCACGGGTGACAGACTCACAGCTGCAGCTTTTTTTTAAATAAAAGGTTGTTATTACTCGTACCAAGTATTCGTACCTTTCGAGCAAAAAGGGCTTTCAACGCGTTGGATGGGGACGCCAAAGCGATATCTTCCTGTACAAATTATTTTATCACTTTTTGCGGGGGCAAACGTGCAGTCGGCAAAGGGGCAAACGAGACAAATATTTTTTTCTTGTACTGGAAACGCTGTTAGTGATTTTGAGTTAAAAACTTGTATAATAGGGAATGTTAAAAAAATTTTGTTAATAAAAAATCCAAAAAAATATCCCATTGCCGGGACCCAGAACCATCTGCTTCATATGCAGGATTATTAGCTAGGTTAAATCAGTTGTCAAATTAATGTCACTGCGTTTATTGATGTTGCTAGTAGTTTAAACGAATATTTGGAAGAGGCGTTTTTTTTGGTATGTGAAAGAAAGAAAGAAAGAAAAAAAAATTATTGCCACGGTCACGGAAATATTCACAATATAGTGTGTACAATACAATTTCAGTATTATATTGGTACTATGCGTGACAAAAGGAACGGGCTCAGCATATGTTACGTCAGCTTATAACTGCGCAACGCTGGTTTTCAGTCCGTCCCCTTTTCACCAGAACACATTAACATGCGCATGCACATGTGGTTGTTGTTCTTCTCTTAGAGTATTATATTCTTTGGTACGTATGCTGACTTCCATCCCAATGTTGCTTGAAGGTTCATACTACTTTGGTGTTTGTCAATATTTTCAGTAAGATATAGGCATCTAAATATTAAAATGTTATCGCAATTTTTCATGCCAATATAAAGACATGTTTATTTTTCAGCCGGCTATTCCGCACATATTTGAAGGGGTATATGATGCTTTCGACGATTCTTCGAGATGCCCTCAGATAGAAAAATTTAACGACACTATAACAGGAACACTGGATTGCCTTCACCTCCACATCTACGTACCAAACAGAGCCAGTATTAATAATCCTGTGCCTGTAATGATTTACATATTTGGGGGCGCATTCGAGTTTGGATTTGCGGGCAGGTTCTTATATGGACCCCGTTTTCTTGTCAGACATGACGTGATTTTCATAAGTCTCAACTATCGCTTAGGTCCTTACGGTTTTATGTGTTTGAATGATTCTAAAGTATCAGGAAATCAAGGTTTAAAGGACCAAGTGAAAGCGCTACGCTGGATCAAAGAGAATATACGCTCGTTTGGTGGAGATCACTCTAAGATTACTGTGGTGGGAAACAGCGCAGGATCAATTGCTGTAGATTTGCACCAGTATTTTCTACAAGAAGAGCTTTATCAAAGGGTAATTTTGCAGAGCGGGGTTGCTATGTCTCATGAGACAATCCAGCACGATCCTGATCCTAAAGCTCCAATAAAATTAGCAAAACAGTTAAACTACACAACGAAAGATATAAACGATGCTTTATCCTATCTTAACAAAGTTGATCCAAACCAACTTATTGCTGCTCAAAAGGATTCTGGCCAAATATTTGGAGTGTGTATTGAAAAACTTTTTGACGCCAGCGATACCTATATAACAAAACATCCTATTAATATGAAAAAAGTACGAGAAGTTGATGTCTTGATCGGTTTTAATAGTGACGAAACCTACGTGGGATTCAATACGATGGATGATGAAGAATTAGTAAGGATTTACAATAAGTCCAACTTTCTGGAAGACATTTTTGAACTTGGAAATGAATCTAAGCTTTCATATGAACTAAATAGAATTGTAAGTCAGTTCTACCATGGAGACGAAGTTAAACGTCTAGATTATAGGCAACCGGAAATGAATTTGTATTCCGATTTTTATTACTACGGTCCAGCATTAAGAACTATTAGAAAATATTTGGACAGTGGAGTACAAAATATGTATTTTTATATGTTTTCGTATTCTGGCGAAAGGAATTTTGCCAAAAATAAAATAAATGTACCACATACGGAAGGAGGTGCGGCTCATGCTGATGAATTGGGATATTTATTTGACATATCTTACTTAAAAGATCGATTACATGACGAAGACGTCCTTATAGTTGACATGATGACCGAACTCTGGACTAATTTTGTTAAACATGGGTGCGTATTACGAGTATGAAATACTACTACGTGACAAACATAAACTTAACTAATAATACCTTTTTATTGTTAAGCCTTTTGCATTTCATGAAGGTTTCAGTTGTTATATCGAAAAAAAATAAAAATCTCTTTTTATTCGTTCCCTTGTTGTGTGTAGACCTTCGCCATTTCCTTCCAACATTCTCTGGTTTTTCCCAGTGACGTCCAGTTCTCTCCTACTATTATCAGTATGTCGACCGTGTACCAACGTATCTTTGGTCTTCCCACTTACCTTTTTTCTGCTGGGGCTTTCTACTGGATAGTTTTTAGTGTCCATCTGTTGTCTATTACACGTAAGACATGACCTGTCCACTTCCATTTTATCTTTAATGCATGGGTTAGTACGTCGGTTATTTTGGTTTTTTCCTGATAATTTGCTATTTATTTTATGTCTTTTTCTTAACTTTTAGATACTCCCCGCTATCTCAAAGAACATTTTACTTACTTAAATTCTGTCAGATGCTCTCATAACTTACTACTATCCGTTCCTTCTTCTTCTACTAAGTTTTTTAATTCTTCGTTTACTTTCCAGGCTGTTAAACTGTGGAACTCTCTTCCCCTTGACGTAAGACGTGCTCAAACTATAACTGCCTTTAAGTTGAAACTCAAGGAATACTATCTGTCTCTTCCTTAGCTTTTCTTCTTTGACACTGTCGTTTCTCTTCTTCACTCATCGTTATGTATATATATATTATGTATGTATGTTTACGTATGTATTTATTATGTATGTATGTTTATGTATGTATGTTTTATCGTATTATTATTTTGGTATGTATATTTATTGTGTGTGTTGTTTGTGTGCTTTTGTTAATCTCTGTGCCACCTAATACATTTTTTCATTTGATCTGTACTCCACTACCCAAAGGTTGTCTGGAAGAGAACGCTCTTTAGCGATAAGACCGCCTGTTGTTACCCCTTACTGTTACTGTTCTGTATTATTATTTTCTCTTGTAACTGTATTTCATCTGTGTGAGGTGTGCAATAAAGAGTATTGTATTGTATTGTATTGTATACTCCGCTTTGACAGGTTGTTATTCTAGATTGAAAGAAAGAAAGAAAGAAAGAAAATACATTTATTAGCACACGTAAAAACACAAGATAACAATCAGAATAAAAATAACATAAAGACTAATTGTGCGCTAAAAGGTCCTCGCTCAGCTTGATGTCACCGAATGAGCCATGTGATATGGCACATTCGGCGACGCTGATTTTCAGCGAAGCCCAGCAGGTAGTCTAGGTGACACTATATACATACAAACAGAACACTACAAACTATAGACATCATTATACAAAGGAAGAAATACTAAAAACTATTGCGCTTGCGATTGCGCTTTGTTTAAGTATACAAGTGCCGTAAGGTAAACATGGCAGGAGATTGGTATTTTTAACTATTTTGTTTCAAGTGTACACTGTATTTTTCATTTAGAATTTCCTTGTTTGCCATAAAACCGCGATTTTAAAAGTGACAAAAAAAACAGTAACCATGGCAACTAGTAAATAAAAATAGTTGATTAACTTTTAATGTTAAAAATACTAATTTACTGGTTAATCCAATGACTTGTAGTACTTTAACTAGCTTTATTAGCTTTGAACCTAATAATATGACATGTTGTGTATGTGCAGTATACGTACGTACTACAGGTGTTGTATTAGTCCTTTTTGACCTCCCACTGCGTGCTTCTACCGTTAAACATATTTTTTTGTTTATTTTAGAAATCCGACTCCTAAACCATCAAAATTGATTCCACTGCATTGGCCCCGGGTCACCCAAGGCAAGCTGCCCTATTTGGAGATAAACTCCGAGCTACGCGTGGGCTCAAGGCCGATGAAAGAACGGATGAGTTTCCTAGAACTTCTGTACAAGGCGATTGGACGTTACCAGAGAGGATATGCAGGGACTGCGGAAGACAACTTGTTACTTTGAACAAAACTGTATGTGGGATGGTAACTACCTTAAGACACATTTTGTATTTAGCATCGCGTTGTATACTTGTACAAATGAAGATTATTACATGTGTCACACTTTTAATATACAAATGAAAATATGACCAATACGTATTTTTATTTAAAAACATTCATGTCATGTGCGTCGAGTTGAAAAGCTTGTTAAGTAGGGGCCTGGTTGGTTGTTTTTTATCAGCTTGTTTAATCTGAATACGAGAGGCCGGTCAGGAGCCAAAAGTGAAAATCATTAAGCATTGCAACAAATTGTTAGTAATTAACCTAAGTAATTTATTTTCATACACGTCATCTGTATTTTTCTGAAATATATTTTATACATACCCATATATATCTGTTAAGCTTAGATTATTTTTAAATTTGTTTTAGCTAAAGGTTCATTTATTAGAATAAAATACATTTAAGTGGAAAAAAGTGTTCCATTTATTTCTTAGACGACTAATATTCAACAAATGTATATATTTTCGTTTAGAGTCGTTCCGATATCATTTGGATTATCAAACAGACTCAAGTATCTTACTCTTATTGAGTAAAATTGCTAAGCAGCACCTCTCGGATTTAAGAACATCCCCATGCCAAATTCCACCTTAATCTGTTAAGTGTTTTTATTATGAAGTGGTAACAGATAGAGTTCCTCTCAAATTTACAATATTAGCATCGTATGGATATTTGTCCAAAATTTAATTGAAGAAGCCGTGCTGGTTTTTTAACTGCATCGCTACGTTAAATCAGTTTGTTTGACAATAAAAATAAAATAGATGACATTATCAAGTAAAATATAATTACATATATTTTACATATATTTACATGATCTAAGAATGTTTTTGCGCAAAGCCAATTACTGTTAAAATAATTTTAATCAAATCAATTTAAGGAGGATATAGGAGATACCTAGTTTGATTAGTGGCATATAGCATATAGAACTGTAATATTTAAGTGCCATCCTAATCCATCAAGTTGTGCATTGTCCGTTATTTTTAACCTTTTAAGTAAAGTAATCATTCGAAAAATTCTAAGTGTTAAACTATCTTTGTCTAAAATTTAATCTAAAAACCGTGCTGGCTTTGTGACTTCTTCATTGCGCAACCGATCTATCTGGAGTGCAAACAGTAGGAGTATTCCAGAGTAGTACATATCATGTGCTGTCGCGGAAGGTTTTTATGGCACAAATATCACATGTGAATATACCCATCTCATAATTAGTACATGCTTCGTGCCATCGAGACTTTCCAATTGAACACTCAATCCACACCTCAGTCGTATCTCTGTACTTTTCTTTTAAGTGCGTTCAAAGTGACACCGTAGAACCTCTCGTCATCAACTCTGCACTGGTTATAAATTTCTTCCTGAAAATAAAATAAAATTCCATTACTGCGGACACTTACCCCCGGACTCTTACCCCATCCCATCAAAACAAATAAAATTAAATTTCAAAGTATGACTTACCTTAGTCAAAATACGATTCACACCAAATATTGATTAGTTTCTCATGTTTCCAGTCTTTTTGTTATTCAGTGAGACTAATAATATGCCTGTAGTATGCAAATCAATTTCAAGGAAATAAGTCACAAAACCGTGCAAAAGCAATATTGTCGCCTAAGAAATTCAAATTCAAATTCAAATTATTTAATTCAGACAGGTCGTCCATATACACATACAATAGAGAAATAAAATTAAAATTAAAAATTAAAATATAACAATAAAACATAAAAATATTAATAACTTATTTACATGTCAAAACATTATAACATAACACAACATAAACATTACACATTAAACATTATTTTTAAGCTAACATGGTCATTTGCATTATAACTAATATTTGAAAATGAAAATGTTTATTTTGGTTACGCAAAAATAATTTTACAATTTAATATTGCATGAGATCTCCTAGTAAGTAATAAATATACTTGTGTCAGAAGACCCCGCTACATTCTCAATCAATCAACTAGTCAGTCTATTGCAGTCCACTGCTGGACGTAGGCCTCCCCAAGGGTCCGCCACAAAGGACGATCATTCGTGACCCTCATCCAACCACTACCAGCTACCTTTCTCAAGTCATCGGTCCACGTGGCAGGAAGGCGTCCCACGCTACGTTTGATACATTCTAGTGAGGTCTATTATAAAAAGTAACCGAACATGATATCTTTAATTTAAGGTCAGTGAAATAAGCTTGAACTTGACAAAAGTAAAGTTAAGCATCGTATGTAGTAGTATATAGTAATATATGGTAAAGTTAAAAAGTTATGTAATTAAATTTTAAATTTTGTGTGTGTGTGTGTTCTAATAGGAGTTGCTATTGCACTGCCGCACGCTATTATCACCTGTCTGTTCCACGCGCAGCGGCGCTACTCGCGCACAGTCCGCCACTCTTATGTCTGTCACTACCCGTACGGTATGGAATTTAGTTCGAGAAAATATCACGCATTAATGTGTGGGCTTGTGTCAACGGTCAGATAATATAGTCATGAAACATATATCTGAAAATTATATGTATTTGTTACCTGGGCTACCGAAGATAACGTTTGAAAGAACCCGTTCTTTTCCGTATCACCCTCTTAATAAGCACACTGTATTTTCGCCACGCATTCCGCCACGAATACTATAAGTAAAATCAGAAAACAATCTGTCATCGATTCATCAATTTTTTATCTTGACTTGCAAGAGCCGGATTTTGAAAAAAATGTACAGTTCATTTTTAATGATTTTGTCAAACATGGTCTATAAAAAGCAAATTTTTCGATATTTTAAAGAAGTTAATGCTGTTAAAAACGTGAGATCAACAAATAACTGTTCCTATTTCAAGTCTCTAATAACCTAAGAGAGATTTTAAATTGAAACTTATTGGTACAAAAGTTATGTACAAAAAACTGTTATTTTGGACTAGAATTGCCAAAGTTTGATGGCGTATATCTAGAAGACAGTTAATATTTAAGTAAATATGACAAGCTAATTTTCTAAAGGTCGTTAGGGTTAGTGTTATTAACTAATTAGCCATAAAAATACTCGGAAAATGAAAGATACAGATCGGACGTCATTGGGACCAGGACCGTCTTGAGAAAATAAAAGACATAATTTACCGTAGAGCAGTGCCTAATTTGTCTTTGAAGTGATTTTCATTATAATGTTGTTATTGGTCAAGGTATGAAACAATGGATAGCCAAACGTTGAATATTTTATAAATGCCTGATTTTCTTCGTTTATTTCAGTGATGATTAAAACCTCGTTGAAGAAAAACTTGTTTAAGAAAAATTAAACCCTCCGTTTGGAAGGCGACATTGCCCTTGTGTTTAAAAAAATATTGGGACGAGATAGTGTGTGACATGAATTTGAACGTCACTATAAAGGTAGTGTTCAACGTGTAAAGGATGACACGCACTAGGACGGGACGATCTATCTATAGAAATAATGATTTGATAGCTCGGAGCCCTCGGAGGTCACGTGACGTTTTCTATAGAAACAGATAGATCGGCCCGGTCCGGTCACGTCTCGTTCTAGTGTGATTCATCCTTAACGATGGCAGCCGAAGACGTGCGATGGCAATTTCTATTATAAATTGAGTTCCCATTGCTGTCGTGATTGAAATGTTTAAAATGGCGCAGAGCATCCAATGGCGCAAGCATTGGGGGAATTGTGTTTTCTAATAAACCTTTTTATATTTCAACAATCCAAGCCATTATAGCTATAGTCATACTAATTCCCCAACTTTTTTAACGTAACATTTGATTTTATTTTTTTATTTTTTGCTTTATCACGTAAACGGAAAAAAGTGGCCACTATTCGCCAAAAGTAATTAATATAAAACTAAAATTAACTAACTAAATTGAAAATTTAATATTATGTTTAGTACTTAGAATTGCGAGCTCTTTTGATCCTAGTAGGAGACAAAACGTGTCCCATGATTTATTTTTCGATTTCGCCACCATTATTCATAGATTTAGTAAAGTTTGAAAAATGTGTGGAAATTTTAGCACACTTTTTCCTCATACTAGGATTGAAAGAGCTCGCAATTCTGAATAGAAAACATAAAAACTCCAATTTAGCAAAAAAAATATTTTTCTGCAACAAAGAATTAAAACTCCCAATAACTTATATTTTGCACCGTATAATTAAGCAAAAATCTTCCTCAGATTATCAAGCCATCTCTTTTCAGAAATCATCAAAGTCAAAATGATCACGAAAGTCCAGGTGTTTTTATTACTTGAAATAACAGTTGTGCAGCAGTCATTCCAGGCCTTGGTGTCAGGTACCTTTTACATATAATATATCTATAGTAATAAGGCACTAGTATATACAAGAAAAACCTCTTTTTTACATTATATTGCCTAGTCAAAAGTAAAATTGGGTTTGGGTATAGCAAAGGGGGCGTGGGACTTAAAATTTTGATGGGGGTGATGTCATTATAACACCATTTTTTTATGATGCTATCGTATAGAGGACGCTAAAATAAGCATGTTTTGTATGGGCAACTTTTCTCTAAACTTGATAATTATCAAGATAAATGACGGATTGTAAAATGTAAAATTTTCAATGATGAAATGTTATGTGTACGATATTAGGCTGCGAAAGTCCGAATCTAGGGCTCTCGCCGGTTAGGACGCGTGCCGACACTGCGCGCCCTAGAGTGTTTTTGTAGAGCCGGAGCTAGTCCCAAAATGTTGCGCCCCCTTTGCTATACTCTGACCTAAAATTGAACTAAATTTTTTAACAATTCTAAAGCACGAATTAAATTATTTATTATTTAAAATAAATGTTTTGATTAATGTTTTTAAGTAATCACACTACTATATATAAACTACTAGGCGTAAGTCTGAGCTGTAGAATTGGCGGAACGGACCTTAAAAATAAGAAAGGATTGCATATACTTAGGAAATGTCGGACTCTGGCTGTCGGGTAGCGTCTACCGCGAAAGCAGAACCAGGCCTAGTATAAAAATTGTACGACATTAACTTCTCGACCGCGTTAGCGTATCAAGGGGTCAAAATATGAAAGTTGCCGGATGATTTAAATAAACGGCAAATATAATTTGAACTCTCGATACGCTAACGCGATCGTGAAGTAAGTGTCGTACAACTTTTATACTAGGCCTTCCGCAGGTCACTGGTTCGATCCCAGCCCTGCTCACTTTTTAATATGAAGTTCCATAGCAATAAGCAAAACGTTTGTAAAACTTTCAACAGACTGCCTATTATTCTTTAAAAATTCTCCTTCTCCAAAATGGTCAAAAAATATTCTTCAAAGTTGGGTAAATTTGCAGACAACGTCCAGGATCTCATAGAAACGACTACAACCCATGAATATGACTTTAGCAGCTTTGATGCCACAGGTACGTGGAATACACGACACAAAACCAAATACTTGCATAATGTTAAATGATAATCTTTCTCGGTACTCACGGTAATAAAACACTTGAAAATTGAGTAACCGCTTATATTGACCACATTCATTTTCCAACGTTTTGAGCCATTTACATCACAGGATTGAATGATGAGTAAGAGAAAGAGAATTCTCCCTCTATCTTCTCCTCTAAATCGTGTGTGTGTGTTTTGACAATAGTAAATTGTGTTACAAGTGTGCTATGATGTTCATTATACACGAGGCGATATTGTGCGTGCGAACTGTAATCGAATGCGCAATAAGGAAGTCAAAGTGTATAATCACCATGCACACACGTTTCACACGATATTTTTCAAAATTCAAAATTTGATTCGTGGATATTAACCTTAACTTAACTGTCAGAATCATGTCAGAATGCATACATGTTAATTGGCGTATGAGTTTGACTGACCTGTATTGACTACTTGAAGCGTCTCGCGATGCTTTTTGGCGTCGGTTGATGACTATACTTTACATTTTCAACTAATAAATCCACCTGAGGCCCAAACTTAAGAAATAAGTAGGCATATATTATGTATCACTACTGCAACTAGATTTTCATGGTAACACTCGCGTTTTTGGTTCCACATATTATTGTTATAGTTTTACTTCTAATTCTTATAGTTGCAATTTATCATAATAATAAAGCGAGAAAACGGTCACAAATGTTTACGTAAACAAGGCATCGCGGCTCGCCATTAGAGAGCATTTTTTTAAAATCGCTTTGCGCGCGCAATATTTGAGCAAAGGCCCGCCAAACAGCCAAAATAAAAAATACTAATATATGTTTATGCGCTAATTATTTTGAATTATGAATAATTTAATAAAATTTTACTCATATTAAATAATTCAGAAGGTTTAATTCCATGCATTCAACTAAATACGGAGATATTTCTTTTTAACGCATAAGTTATTATGCGGCTAAAAACAGTGTACTATGTTTGAAAAAAAAAAATCTAATTCAACAAAGTTTGATGGGGTACTTACCACACTAGTTCAATAATATAATTAAAAAGTACGGGTGTTTAATATCTTGGGTTATGATATTAAAAGCGGTATGATAAGAACCTCGTTACGAGCTCTCTCAGTCGTCACTCGTCACTCCCTGTTATAACTAGTTTTGTAAAGGGCTCGAAACGTAAGAAAATTTGGTCAATCAGTACGAATTGGTCATAACTTTTGTTTTTTTATAGAAGTTCCATTGGAGCCAGAGCTGCCTAACCCTGTCGTGCACACCAGAGTAGGCAGCTTCCGCGGTCTTCAGGCACAGGATGGGAACTACTCCATGTTCCTGGGTATCCCGTACGCGCGCGTCGACCCCGACAACGTGTTTGGTGTGAGTAGGTACTAAGCTCCAGCTAGGGCGGCTCCGGCTGTGGAATGAGCTGCCTACCGAGGTTTCCCCGACAGATGACAGTATGGGGACTATGGGGTTCTTCAAAAACATAGTGTACAAGACCAAGATTTTAATGGGTCGGCCACTTCTGACCCCCCTGGAGATGAAGGCGTCCCTTGGCTACGGTGACCACTTTCCATCAGGCGGGCCGTATGCTTATTTGCCACCGTCGTGGTAAAAAAACTCTTCCTTCACAAACAACAGTAACTATTAGATCCCTTACGGGTGACAGAGACACCTGCGGCCATTTTTAAAATACAAGGTTGTTATTAGTCGTACCAAGTGTTCTTTCGTGCCCTTCAGCACATCCTTCAGTACCACACATGGGGGTTTGCGTTTTGCCTCTCACTCGCATCGAAGAAAAATTTAACTGGTGCGAGCGAGAGGCAAAACGCAAAAACCCGCGTTGTAGAGCTGCCATTCGAGCAACACGTGTTTCCAACACATTGGATGGAAGACGGCAAAGTGACATTTCACCGTACAAATTATTTTATCACTTTGCGGGGGTAAATGTGCACACAGACGCAATTCTCACACATTACATACAAAAAACAATCTGTAATGACGAGACTGACTGCTATAAAATGTCACAACTACACTTTCAAATTTTATACCCTTTGATTTATTTTTGTATACGGACGAGTCACAACTCACAACACAGATCCGCGTATGCCTATTTGGGTTTGTACTTTGGCAGACAGCAAACGGTACGTATGCTGTTCCCATCCCAGTGTTGCTTGAAGGTTCTTACCACTTTGGCATCTGTCAATATTTACCTACAGTAAGATATAGGCATCTAAATATTAAAATTTCATCGCAATTTTTATGGCAATAAAAAGACATGTTTACTTTTCAGCCGGCTATTCCACACACATTTGAAGGAGTATTTAATGCTTTTGACGATTCTTCGAGATGCCCTCAGGAGGAAGAATTTAACCACACTATAACAGGAACACTGGATTGCCTTCACCTCCACATCTACGTACCAAACGGAGCCAGAATTAATAATCCTGTGCCTGTAATGGTTTACATATTTGGAGGCAAATTAGAATTTGGATTTGCGGGTAGATACATATATGGACCCCGCTTTCTTGTGAGACATGATGTTATTTTCATTAGTCTTAACTATCGCCTCGGCCCTTACGGTTTTATGTGTTTGAATGATTCTAAAGTGTCAGGAAATCAAGGTTTGAAGGATCAAGTGAAAGCGCTACGCTGGATCAAAGAGAATATACGCTATTTTGGTGGAGATCACTCTAAGGTCACTGTGGCAGGAAACAGCGCGGGATCAGTTGCTGTAGATTTGCATCAGTATTTTTTACAAGAAGAGCTTTATCAAAGAGTAATTTTGCAGGACGGGGTTGCTCTATACCAAGAGACAATTCAGCACGATCCAGATACTGAAGCTCCAATAAAACTAGCAAAACAGTTAAACTACACAACGAAAGATATAAACGATGCTTTATCCTATCTTAACAAAGTTGATCCATCCCAACTTATTGCTGCTCAAAAGGATTCTGGCCAGCTATTTGGAGTCTGTATTGAAAAACGTTTTGACGACGGCGATACCTATATAACAAAAAATCCTATTAATATGAAAAAAGTACGAGAAGTTGATGTCTTAATCGGTTTTAATAGCGACGAAACCTGTGTAAAATTCAATACGATGACTGATGAAGAATTAGTAAGGTATTACAATAAATCTAAGTTTCTGGAAGACAGTTTTGATTTTGGAAACGAATCTGAGCTTTCATATGAACTAAATAGAATTGTGAATCAGTTCTACCATGGAGACGAAGTTAAACGTCTAGATTATAGGCAACCGGAAATGAATTTGTATTCCGATTTTTATTACTACGATCCAGCATTAAGAACTATTAGAAAATATTTGGACAGTGGAGTACAAAATATGTATTTTTATATGTTTTCGTATTCTGGCGAGAGGAGTTTTTCTAAAAATAAAGATAATGTACCGTATACAGAATGTGGTGCGGCTCATGCTGACGAATTGGGATATTTATTTGACATATCTTACTTAAAAGATCGGTTGCATGATGAAGACGTGCTTATAGTTGACATGATGACCGAACTCTGGACCAATTTTGTTAAACATGGGTGCGTATTACGAGTATGTTGTTTTTATGAAATACTACTTCATGACAAACAAAAACTTAACAAATAATACTTTTTTATTGCTAAGCCTTTTGCATTTCATAAATGTTTTAGTTGTTAAATTAAAAAAAAAATCTAATGTATTGTATTTGTTTCCTTGTTGTGTGTAGACCTCCTCCATTTCCTTCCAACATTATCTGTCCTTTTCTAGTGACATCTAGTTCTCTCCTACTAATTTCCGTATGTCCACGTTTCGGCGCCATACATAAATATCGAGAAGACGAGAGCTCGAACTAATTGTATTTTTGTCCTACGTCGAATACCTCTGTTCCTCCAGATTTTTATCGAGGTTAGCCATAGCAATCTTAGCCATACTCTGGCTTCCGGTAGTGGTCACCGTTTACGTTCTAGCACCAATCTTTCTCTCACTTTTCCGTCCAACAAGACGCGTATTTACAGTAGATCTTTCACTGTCCATGCTGTAAAGTTGTGGAATGAGTTGCCGGTGTCTGTGAGGCAATCGCAGTCTGCAGCATCGCTCAAGGAGAGGCTAAAGAAGTTGTGGCTTTCCGACCCTTGATTGGAGTTTGTCCTTTATGCTCTGTTTAATAGTTTATATATATATTTATTATTTAATATGTGTATATATGTATTGATGTTTAGTGTTTATTTATATATGTAAATATTATATATATATATATTATTTATTGCGTATTTATTTATAGTGTAGTTACAATGTGTATTCAATATTTACTTTTTATTTGAAGTTTTGTTACTGTACAATTTTTGCTCTTAGTTTGTCTTTCATCGTTGCCTGTTTTTATCTAATTTCCTCAAAGGTTAACTGGAAGAGATCCCTCATAGGGATAAGTTCGCCTTTGTTGTATCAAATTGTCTATGTTACTGTGTTTCTTGTATTTCTTGTGTTATTACAATAAAGCTTATACATACATACATACATACAATCTTAGCCATACCAGTTCTACGGCAAATCTCGCCGGTGCAGGCACCAACATGGGTTATCAGCGACCGGAGGTGTACAAACTCGCTTACTTTTTCAAACCCGCAAAGTGCTTCGGAAACTGGTAGAATGTGAGCCCTGTCTACTACCATGACTTTGGTTTTCGCTCGGTTGATCTTAAGGCTCAGCTTAGTGCTCTCTTCTTCGATTTTCTTCAGTAGAGCTGCCATTTCCACTTCAGTTGACCTGACTCACGTTATTGACCAATTGACCACCCACTGCATCTCCTTCCGAACCGTCAAGTGTTTTTCTCATTATGTATTCGCCGTACAAGTTAAATTATTTTGGTGAGAGAATGCAGCCAGGGCGAACGCCGCGTTCCGTATGGAAATCGCTTGATTTATGGTTCTCCAGTTTCATTAAGCTCGATCTATCTAGGTACAGTCTAGATTCTATTAGGTACGTAAGATGTTCATAGAACCTAATAATATGACATGTTATGTATGTGCAGGATACGTACCCTGTGTATTGTATGAATCATTCATTAGTAGGTACTTTTTTGACCTCCCACTTCGTGCTTCCACAGTTAAACATATTTTTTTGTTTATTTCAGAAATCCAACTCCTAAACCATCAAAATTGATTCCACTGCAATGGCCCCGGGTCACCCAAGGCAAGCTGCCCTATTTGGAGATAAACACCGAACTACGCGTGGGCTCAAGGCCGATGAAGGAACGGATGAGTTTTCTGGAACTTCTATACAAGGCGATTGGACGTTACCAGAGAGGGTATGACGCAGGGACTGTGGAAGACAATTTTTTACTCTGAACAGATCGTGCTTAAATGGTGCTAAGTACGTTTAAAAACACCGTCGGCCGTCCAGTGGCGTCCCTTTACGGGGTTTTCTTACAAACCATCTTCTGTGAGATCCACTAGTGGATAGCTGTAGTACTTATCATTAACGAAGTTTTGATATTTTTGGTATGCTATTATATGGGTCACGTCAACGATGTTATTATAGTAGTTTATGCAACAGTGATATAATAAGGGTTCTTAAAACTTGAGGGTCGCCGTTACAAAACGAGGCGATGCCGAGTTTTGTAATAATAGACCCGAGAGTTTTAAGACCCAATTATGAGCTGTTGCATACCCTAGTTTTTCTACGACAGCTATAATAGCGTAAAAAGCTAAATTTTGAAACGTGGCAGAATAGGGAAGATGTTGTGCCCACTATAGAAATTAAAAAAAAACAACAACAGTGCTAATATATTGTATGAAAATCCATAGGAGCAGTGTTCTTATGGAATACCATAGACAACGTTATAATGTAGACTTTTTGAATATCGCTGTCAGTCATCTAATTGACAGATAGAAGTGCTGGAGTAGAAAAAGTATTTTATTACATTTTCTTACTTAACCCTTAACCACATGAAATGACACTACTCTCTCCTGTCCCGTTCCTTACATACAGAAACGACTTGGTTTATTAAAAAACACAATGATATCTTAAACGAATGACAACTTATGCAAGTGCCCTCACAGTGCATAATATTCAAATCTTTTTGCATCTTAATGCCATTACCTAGAATATATTTTGCTTCTAAAATGTTACCTATTTGTTATTTTATTATATGGAATTATGTACCACATCTTTTATTTTCCAAATTTGCTGACCATAAAAAATCATCCTTATAATTAAAATCTTTGTCAAATATCAATGGCTTTTAATATAAATTCACTGCCTCCTGTGTTCTGTGAACTGACCTTTAACAGGGTGTAGTATATCATTCAGGGGATACCCAACGCCAATGACCTTTGGTCTGAATCCTTTGGTTTTATGACGGTTTTTGAAGCTTATTATATTAACAACACACACCTTTAACACACACCCCGATTTAGGCAACACCTTTTAGCAAAATAGTACTACAAAATTCGTTGTCTCTGAGATATTTGGCATCAACGTTGAACAATTTAGGTCAAAATCCGGTTTTATGGCCATAACTTTTTTCTTAATTAGTTTAAAGTTAAAATCTCTGACTTTTTAGTAACGTCCAATCATATATTTTCATACATTTTTTCGGATTTGTGTTTTTGATGTCATCTTGTTCGGGTCCAAAGGATGTACGAAAGGTGAAAAAATTTTAGTCCAAAAAGTATTATGTTTGTCAAACTATGTACTTAATAATTTACGTTAAAAACACTGAATTAAGAATAACAGTAAAATAAATTAAATATTGACTCAGAGAAACTCAGTGGATGTAATAAGAACATTTTATAAAAAATAATATTTTAGGAAAAAAGTTACTCACCTTTGCACAAAAACAACGTAACTAACCTATATTTTACAGAAACAGCATAAGTGACAAGGTTTATTTCATAATATTTTTCGGCAAAATAAAAGTAGATTACGTTCCGAGGCCTGTAAAGTAAGAAAGGTCTCAGATCTCGTGTAACAAACATGTGATCTTTCTTATTTACTGACCAAGGTTTTTACACTATTTTCCTGCTCGGCGCAGTCGGCAAGCGGCGAATTTGATTAGCGTAGCGGCCTTCAATTGGCTGCTTGCTGACCTCTTATTTCTATCTTTGTGACCATAATATATCTACGAGTATAACTTCCCTGAAAATCAAGCTTCAAACATTATTATTCAAAGAGAAAATTATTTTCTCTGGCCTCCGGTCGGCAAGCAGTCAATTATTACTTCTACTCAGTGCAGTTGTGTTCTTTTTTGTAAATATCCCTTCATATGTAAGAGACCCTTCACCGAAATCATAATATTTTTAATAAAATCATAAAAAATAGGTATTCATTTCTTTCTGTGGTGCGAAATGTAGTTATAATAACTAAAAACTAGTCATAAATCGATGAAAACCTCGGGTCTATTAAATTTCTTAAAACGATCTAATAAATACTTCGCAGCTCAAGGTATGTATTGTCTGTTGTTTAAGGCATTATAGTTGCCAATGTTTGTCAAATGGTGAATTTCATTAAGAGCTTAAGGCTTCTCCGGAGAAATTTGATGTATGTAGATTGGCTTTCGCAGTATTAAGATCGATTTACATATTGAGCCTACCTCGGCGTCTGTTCGAAACGCAGTAATAATGTTAAAAGGAAATAGGATCATGGGCTAATTGCACTCGTTTCTAAAAAAAAAAGGGTTATTTAGAGGTGCCTTAGTCCCGTATTTCCTCCTCCAAAATAATATATAGGATAATAAATAGTATGTTCCTATGCCAAGATTATTAAATCAATATCAACCAATGCTGCAGGGGTCGATGGTATATCCTTGGACATGTTGATATTGACACTCCCAAGAACATTACCCATAATCACGAACATAGTTAATAAATCAATAGAAACAAATGTGTTCCCGGAACTGTGGAAAATAGCGACAGTTAAACCTATCCCTAAAACGCCCCATCCTGCCGATTACAAAGATCTGAGACCAATCAGCATACTGCCTCTCCTATCTAAAATACTTGAGAAGGTTGTATGTATGCAACTTACTGATTTTCTTGAAAGTAATAACATACTCCCGTTAAGACAATCAGGCTTTAGAAAAGGACACAGCACCTCCACTGCCCTTCTGGATGTGGTAGATGAAATTTTGTCCTCTCAAGATGTAGGCGAAGGAACAATACTAGCCCTTCTGGATTTTTCACGCGCATTTGACTGCATTAACACATCTATTTTACTATCTAAACTAGCATATTATGGTTTTAGCAACAGCTCTATAAAGTGGTTTGCAAGTTATATGAATAACCGATCGCAATTCGTTCAATTGCATGGCGCAGACGGCTTAACCGTAGCCTCTGAATTACTTCCATTGTCTAGAGGGGTGCCACAGGGCTCTATTCTGGGCCCAGTTTTGTATAGTATCTATAGTGCAGATATCGTACATAATATAAAATATTGTAAATTTCATATATATGCCGATGACATACAGCTATTCATTTCATTCAAACCCGAAGATACACAGCAGGCTGTCGATAAACTAAACGAGGATCTGCACTGTATTGACAGCTGGTCTGAAAAGAACAGCTTAGTACTCAACCCATCGAAATCTACGTTCCTCGTTTTGGGCTCAAAAAAACAAGTTCACCGAATTACAGCTGCAAATCCTCATGTGAATATTTCAGGCCAGAATGTGGAGATGGTTTTGGAAGCACGCAACCTAGGCGTGCTCATGGATAGCTCCCTGCACTTTGAAAACCACATCTTCGAAACTATAAGAAACTGTTTCTACAGACTGTCAGTCCTCTACAAGGTGCGTAATTATCTCAGTGTAGATATGCGTGTGAAACTGTGCGATACACTCATCCTGTCCAAACTGAATTATGCGGATACGGTATATGGCAACTGCCTACTCTCACGTACTAAGAAAGTCATACAACGACTACAAAATGCCTGCACACGTTTTTGTTTCCCAATACCCCCACGATCCTATATTACTCCGTATCTTAATTCTAATAAACTTTTAAATATGGATGGTCGACGTACCCTGCACTTTGCCACGCTGTTATTCGGTATTTGCAACAAAAAGAAACCCACATATTTACATGACAAGCTGGTCTTCTACCAGCGTCAAAGCAGGCGTATTCACCGACTGGTTTGCCCGAGGCACAATACCGCTGCATTTCGAGGCAGTTTTCGTTATGCTGCCACGAAGTGCTGGAACAACCTTCCACCACCTATTTGGGAAAGCATTACTGTCAATGGATTCAAAGCTAAACTGAAAACACACCTATTGGCTGATCAAGGTATTGCTGCCTAAGGGCGTCGTTTCCTATAACACCAGTCTAAAGCACCAGTCTCCAGATATTCTTCTCCTAATCCTCAGTCCCGAAGTCGATTTGTAGTTACCGACCACTAAATAATAAATTAATGTAGGTATATATGAATAAATATATATATATATATATATATATGTATAATGTAGGTACCCTTATTGTTGTATTATGTAATTATTTTTATTTTATTTGATAATGTATTATGTTTGTTTGTCTGACACACAAGTCGCGCAGTATGCTATCCCGCACACCTCGCTGGCTCCGCAGAAAACCAGCGCCGTTGACAACGCTTAGTCGTGTCAACTGCAATGCTGAGTGGAGACCATTTCAGCCTCACATCACTTTACAATGTATACTTCTTCTTTATCTTCTGTGTAAATGTGCTTCTGTAATGATGTGTTGTCTGAATAAATGTTGTTCTATTCTATTCTATTCTATTCTATTCTATGTCTTCTATGGATACCTTACTGTTTTGGTAACCGAATTAGAAACGCTTATACATTTCTGAAAAAAAATTACAATCTTCCCTATTGCCTACAGGTGCCAATATGCAATATATAAGAAAGCATACGGATAGTAATACTTTTTAATAACCCATATCTGTGTCTAAGGAGTCTCTTCTTATGTGTGCTCTATCGCCTATACAATGGGTTGTGTACTGAAGAATTGTTTGACATGATGCCGACGTCCACTTTTCACCATGGTCACGGCGCTCATCCACACACCATGCAACCAAAATGGCCGTGCTGGTTTCACAGGAATTTCTTCCCGTGGACTCTCCGGCTCTGGAATGAGCTGCCGAGGTTTTCCCGAAAGATCACAGTATGGGGATCTTCAAAAAAGGAGTGTACAAGATTTTAACGGGTCGGCGACGCGCATATGACCCCCCTGTAGTTACAGGCGTCCATAGGTTACAGTGACCGCATCAGGCGGACCGTATGCTTGTTTGCCACCGTCGTGGTATTAAAAAAAGGAAAAAAGATTAAAATTTGGGAAAGGCAATAGTAGGCTACGGCAGTTTGAAATGCAAAGTTTTGTATGAAGCGAGCGCCTCCTACATCATAAAACACCTACTTACGCTATAAAATACTTAATGCCCAGCACATTCGCCACGTAATTCCACGCAGGTGCATACCCGTGTGAGTACCGTTCACACCCCCCGTTATCTGGGGGGTACCCCCACCCCGTCTGTCATCCTAATTGCTTTGTTTACGTCTTCATGAATTTAAATGAATTCAGAACATCCCTCTGCATATTTAACTTGCGATGTCTCTAACAGACGTCACGGTGTTAGGTTGACAGTATTTCAACGTAACCAATCTTTAGTAGGTACAGTCAAAGATATGAATACAGCCAAAGTGCCAAAAATATGTATACGGGACTTTATTGCCTGGACTTTAAGGTTGTGTATAAATATTTTGGGAACTTTGGATGTATTCATATCTTTGTGGCTGAGTGTACTACTTGTACAGTTGCCAATAGATATACAATCGTATATAAATTATAAATTGAAATAGATGTCATGTGCTACAGAAAACATGACCAAGGCCCCAGGTGAGCGGGGCTTGAATCGAACCAGCGACCTCCTGCTTCACGGCAGACGCCCTATCCACTGGATCCGATCAGGCCCATCGGTCACCCATCGGTGATACTATCATTATTAATTAATCCGTGCGCTTGGCAGCTGTTCAGCGGTGGGTGTGACAGTGGATGGTCAACAAAGAATTTAAAATCAATTTAAGTGAAGCAATTTATAGAGCTCTAAGTTTGGTGTGATATAACAGCTAATTGTGTGATATAACAGCTAAATGTACCTAATTAATTTGAATATTACATTGCCAGGCGTTTTAATTGGGGGAAAAGTAGTGCCACATGATGTCCAAGGTGCGGTTAGGTCGCCACTCGAGAACTTTTCCGCCCCAACGGCCATCGGTTCTACGTGCAATGTGCCCCGCCCACTGCCACTTAAGTTTAGCTATTCGGGGAGCTATATCGGTTACTTTGGTTCTGCTGCGGATGGTCTCATTTCTGATACGATCTCGCAGAGAGACTCCTAGCAAAGTCCTCTCCATTGCCCTTTGGGTGACTTTGAGCCTTCTTATGAGGCCCATTGTAAGCGACCACGTTTCAGTACCGTATGTCATCACTGGCAACACACACTGATCAAAGACTTTCGTCTTCAGGCACTGCGAAATATTGGACGAAAAGATTTGTCGCAGCTTCCCGAACGCTGCCCAACCGAGTCGGATTCGACGATTAACCTTGAGGCGGACTCAATATCTAACGCGGCTTGTCACATCCCTAAACTTCCCTTCGCCACATCACTAGTTTCGGGGAATCGGCCGACGCGCGGCGCAAGCGCCGGCCCCCCGACCAGTACGACCGAGACGATCACAGCGCACGGTCCACGTCACTCTGCTTCGGATTCACCGCTCCCGCGGAATCCATAAACTCTTCGCGCGTGCTATACTAATTCGTGTTCGTGTTACAATATTTACTAAGACTGTACATTCGGACAATAAATAGTATTTCAATTATATTTCAGTGGGTTTTAGTCAACTAACCTAACCAAACCCACATTGGTGACCCTGTGAAACTGAAAACTGTTAAGAAACGTTACGTAGTTTTGAGTGTATTTATTCTGTGACAACGACGCCATGGCCGGTGTAAACGCTGACGAAGAACAACCGCAGCTCGGAGCTGAAAGCGCCGCGGCTGCCGCCGCCTCCGCCGCCGACGCCGCCGCCGTCGCTGTCGCGGCCGCCTCCGCCGCCGCCGCAGCTGCCGCAGCCGCCAACCCGGCTAACAATCAACCCGAGCCTGCCGCCGCCAACGCTTTGCACCACCAGTCAGCTCTACCGACGCCGCTGCTGCCGCCAACGAGTTTGGAGGTAAGCCGTGTTGGTATTAGAGTTCCGCCTTTTTACCCCGATAATCCCGCGGTCTGGTTCGGCATAATAGAAGGTATGTTTCACGTAAACAACATCACAAGAGAAATAACTAAGTTCTATTACGCGATCTCACAATTGGACCCGAAAACCGCCGCGGAGGCGGAAGAATTAATTACGTGCCCGCCTAAGAGCGAACCGTACACAAAGTTAAAACAAACACTCATAGCAAGATTCTCAGAATCATGCGAAGAAAAAATTCACCGTCTCTTAGAGAAGGAGGAGATTGGGGCTCGCAGGCCATCCTCTTTTCTTAGACACTTACGTATTTTAGCCAAGGATGCTGGATCAGATCAAATGGTGAAAACTATCTGGATTAGTAGACTGCCAACACATATACAAGGAAACTTAATTTCCCAGCCCGCGACCATGACGCTTGATGACCTCGGAGACCTAGCCGACAAATTATATGGCATAACACCGCACGGCAGCAATATACAACAAGTGAATTCGCCTACCCAATGCAACTGCATTGCAAATAAACCAGTTAACGTAAATTCTAACTTCGATATGCAGAATATACAAGTTCAAATTAACGAGCTCACTCGAATGGTCGCAGCTCTCAGCCAAACCTCTAACCGGTACCCTCGCAATAGAAGCAGATCCAGGTCCCGCCCTCGCAATGCTAACAACAACCTATGCTGGTACCACACCAATTTCGGTGCCAATGCACGTAGGTGCGAGAAACCGTGCTCGTTTGTACAGGAAAACCAGCAGTAGGGTTGCTAGAGGCGGTAAGTAACCCTACCCATTCACCTAAAACCTACCATAACCGCCTTTATATCATGGACCGAGTAACCAAAATAGAATTCCTCATAGACACCGGCTCAGATGTTTGCGTCTACCCGTATAATTTACTAAAGCGACGACGCACCCCATCTACTTACACACTTTATGCCGCAAATCTTACACCAATAAAAACATATGGAGAAATCACAATAAATCTTAACATCGGACTTCGACGCGATTTCTCGTGGTCATTTATAATTGCTGACGTTGGTAGACCTATCGTCGGTGCCGATCTCCTCGCACACTACGGCCTCCTTGTCGACCTTCAAAACAAACGCCTACTGGACCCTATGACGGGCATGGGCACTCCAGGAAGACCTGTCGTTATTGATGACACTCCGTCGATCAAGGTCATTGCAGGTACTACAGCTTATCATCAGCTACTTGCAAAATTCCCATCAATTACTAAACCGAGCGGCAGCATCAACAACTTAAAGCACAACATCCAGCACCACATCAAAACCACCCCAGGCCCCCCCTCTGCCTGTAGAGCAAGACGTCTTCCACCCGAGAAGTTGGAGGTCGCTAAAAAGAAGTTCGACGAGTTGCTCCAGCAAGGCATCATCAGACCTAGTGACAGTCCCTGGGCCTCCCCACTACATATGGTAGCCAAGAAATCAGGAGGTTGGCGCCCTTGTGGCGACTACAGAGCACTCAACGCCCGCACACTGCCGGACCGCTATCCTCTCCGCCACATCGAAGACTTCGGTATGTCACTTCAAGGTACCACCATCTTTAGTAAAGTAGACTTGGTCAATGCATTTTACCACTTACCCGTACATGAGGAAGATATCCAAAAAACAGCTGTAATCACTCCTTTCGGCCTCTTCGAGTTCCTTAAGATGCCCTTCGGTCTTCGAAATGCTGCCCAGACCTTCCAGCGTTTTATAGACGAGATAACTAGAGACCTGCCCTTTACCTTCCCTTACCTCGATGACATATTAGTAGCCTCTGCCGACGAATCCCAACACCTGGAACACCTGAAGGCTCTTTTTCAGAAGCTCGAAGAATACGGTGTCATTATAAATATCTCTAAATGTTTATTTGGCCAAACCGATATCGAGTTCTTGGGATACAAAGTATCAGCGTCCGGCATAGAACCTCCATCATCAATGATCGAAGCCATCCAACAATACCCAAAACCGTCAACAATCAAAGCACTCCGTAGATTTTTAGGCGTTCTTAACTTCTACCGGCGTTTCGTTAAAAATGCCGCTGAAATGCAAGCTCCGCTTAATAGCCTACTTAAAGACGGTGTTAAAGGTAACGCACCCGTAAATTGGTCTACAGATGCTGATATTGCTTTCGAATCATGCCGACAAAGTCTCGCCCAGGCTACTAAACTCACACATCCTAAACACAACAGTGAGCTTGCCCTTTACACGGACGCATCAGATACAGCGATGGGAGGAGCCCTTCATCAAAAAGGAAACAACGGTTGGGAACCGATAGCTTTTTTCTCTAAAAAACTGACTCCAGCACAATCCAAATACAGCGCGTATGATAAAGAACTGCTTGCCGTATACCAGGCTATTCATCACTTTAGACACTGGTTAGAAGGAAGACATTTCACGGTCTTCACTGACCACCGTCCATTAACATTCGCTTTTCAACAAAAGCCTGACAAGTGCAGCCCGCGTCAGTTTCGACACCTAGAATTCATTAGCCAGTTTACAACAGATATAAGACATATCAGCGGCAATGACAATATAGTCGCTGATGCCCTGTCAAGAGTCGACGCCATCAGTCAACCCGTCGGCTTTCAAGAACTTGCCACCGCGCAAACTTCTGATGAGGAGTTGCAACAGCTTATAAAAAACAACCACACAAGCTTAGTATTAAAGAGAATATTTTTACCAGATACGAACATCCCGATTTTTTGCGACACTTCAACACCTGTAGCTAAACCATACATTCCTAAAGCACTCAGAAGACAGGTGTTTGACTCTGTACACAACCTAGCACACCCTGGTGTCAAAGCAACCATAAAAATAGTCACTGACCGTTATATGTGGCCCGGTATCAGAAAAGATTGCGCCACTTGGTCACGAACATGTCCTGCGTGTCAAGCATCGAAGATAGGCCGACATGTTAACGCTACACCCGGATCTTTCGCGCCACCTAACACCAGATTCGAACATATACACGTTGATTTAGTTGGACCACTGCCGTACTCCCGTGAATATAGATATCTACTCACCGTGGTGGACCGATTCTCAAGACTGCCAGAAGCTTATCCTATCAAAAATATAGAGGCTGAAACCGTAGCACAAAAGTTGTTCTCTGGTTGGATATGTCGTTATGGCATACCACTACGTATAACCACAGACCAAGGTAGACAATTCCAATCAGAACTATTCTCAAATCTGTCCCGAATATGTGGTTTCCAACATATACACACCACTCCATATCACCCGGCCGCAAATGGATTAGTCGAGCGTCTTCACAGGCAACTTAAATCAGCTCTAAGATGCCACAACAACCCATTATGGACAGATGACTTACCAGTTGTAATGATGGGCCTCCGAGCAGCATACAAAGAAGACATTGGTGCTACGCCAGCCGAGATGGTTTTCGGTCAGAACATCAGACTGCCTGGAGAATTTCTGTCGCCTGAAACATCTACTGCGTACCCTCAATCAACATTTGCATCTTCACTCAAAGCAGCATTTGCTCGTCTTGCACCAGTCAACACATCTTCTCATGCAAAAACATCAATTTTTGTTCACAAGGAATTAGCTTCAGCAACACACGTGTATGTTAGAAGATTTAACAAGACAGGACTTCAAAATCCATACGAAGGACCGTTTAGAGTGACGGACAGACAAGATAAGACTCTTACCATTATAGTCAATGGCCTGCCTCGCATAGTATCTATCAATAATGTAAAGCCAGCTTTCATCGATGATGACGCTTCTGCTGCTACAAATAAACCCGTTCCATCAGTTCCTGTAACTATCAGCCAACCAAGAGCTACTCCTTCACCACAACCTGCACCTGTGACAAAACTGCAGCGCACTTCTACTACAACTAAGATAGGCAGAACCGTGAGATTCCCTGACAAATTGAACCTTTGACCATGTTGCCGAACCACTTTCTTTTCTCTTTTCTTGGGGGGGGGAGTACTGAGGCGGACTCAATATCTAACGCGGCTTGTCACATCCCTAAACTTCCCTTCGCCACATCACTAGTTTCGGGGAATCGGCCGACGCGCGGCGCAAGCGCCGGCCCCCCGACCAGTACGACCGAGACGATCACAGCGCACGGTCCACGTCACTCTGCTTCGGATTCACCGCTCCCGCGGAATCCATAAACTCTTCGCGCGTGCTATACTAATTCGTGTTCGTGTTACAATATTTACTAAGACTGTACATTCGGACAATAAATAGTATTTCAATTATATTTCAGTGGGTTTTAGTCAACTAACCTAACCAAACCCACAACCTCTTTCTCGAAATTGGACCTACCTAACTGGACAAATACAAAACTTCTCAATAAAATTCTTAATTCTTTTAATTAATTCTTTTTTTTCAATATTTCTCTTAAAATACTTGATCGAAATGTATTAACTGTGTTTAATTACCTTCCATGTTGTGATAGTGTGGGGCCAAACTTGTATGGGATTGGAACACCATACCAGAATTCCATAATCAGCCCAGGTTGAATGAAGCAATCTTATTACCTATACGTTCATACTTCGGATACTATGGAACGCGAACAATTTGGCCAAGAAGCCCGCTCAAATATGCAAGAGTATTGAGCTACTGACCTCCTCATCCCCAAAACGTCTTATGTCCATACGAATCTTATAATAACTTGACGCTTTGGTACTGCGGATGAGCGCGGCGTAGGAGCAAGAGGACGTATATTTTGGGATGACCGTAGCGAGTTATGACTATTTGATTCCAAAGGCTGTTGTCGGCCAGATGGGAGCGTAGGCATTTTGAAATAGCTATATAATTTGTTTTCCGATATCATGTACATTTGTTAGATTTACTTCATTTTATAAAAATTGCGACTTTTTCTGCGTAGAAGTAATTAATTATACAAAAGTGGTCGAAGGTGCGTTTTCTAATTGGCATTGGCTATTGGCAAAACTTTTAAACCGCCAAAACGGTATCTTTCACTAAAAACATTCAGATGTAATAGTGTTTCAATGAATCAGGCGTTACTTTGTTGGCTTTGGTTGCTTTAGGGTTTACGTTCGGCGGAATAGCAAAGTAACATTATTTTCATCACACTCGCTCGTAAATGGTAATACTGTATGCAAGCATTCTTAGACTTAATGAGCTGTATTACGCCCATGGCCGTAATGGATTTTCATACATTTTACCGCCCGCCCGGAGCTCCCGGAAGACCGCGAGGGGCGCGCTACGCGCTCGCCGCTTGTAGCCGCCGCTCACCGCGGGGTACTGTGAACTGTGCTAGTACTACTACACTACCGCTAATCATTATTGTTTATCTATCTGCCTAGTAAGTTTATTTATTTTCTCGCAAATGTGATGAATAACATTGTATGTATCACGGGCGGTACAATCAGACTCGGCTTACGAATAAATTCACACTTCGCTTGTTTACCGTTCTTACACAATGTACTATGTTTAGTTTAGTTTTAGTTTATTTATTTATCTCACAATATACAAAGTCACTTAAAACTACACATGGTACATTCTCAGGATTTTATATTGTGATTGTCAGTTACTTTAATTAAGATTGCAATACATTCAAAATGTCAAATTCATTAAACTTGTATTAAAATAATAAGTTATATAATCAAATGAAACAAGAAAATAAAAATATTATCAAAAAATAGAATACTTATATCACCATAAAAGGTTCGTCACTAACAATACTTAATAATTAATCAAAATATAACTAATAATTCCAAAATGTCAACAAAATTACAATTTATATAAAGTCAATTAGTTATGTCATAAAACTCATCTGTGCAATACAATGGATTATCCAATAAAAAGTTTCTCAGTCGACTCTTAAATTTACTGTCACAAGAATCGTCTTTCATGTCTGGGGGTAGTCGCTCATATAAAGTCGGACCGATGACGCGTGGGTTCTTTTCTGCAAGCGCCATGCGACGTGGGACGGTTCTTAGGCGTCCTGTTGAGTGTATAACTTTGCCAGACACGTTTACTTTCGTAAAGGATGACATACTATTTCTGACAAACATTAAAATCTCGAACAAGTAAACTGAGAAGTGCGTCATGATCCGGTACTTTACGAAAATATCCCTACATGGGTGTCGTGTTTTTACGCCAGCCATTTGATTGCGCGCAGTGCATTCTTTTGCTGTATCAAGACACGAGTCGCATCCGTCGAGTCTCCCCACATCAGCGTGCCGTACGACATTTGCGAGTGAAACATTGCGAAATAAACCGATTTTAATGCAACTTGTGATATTAGGGGTCTTAATTTTCGCAGTACATAAACGGCACTACTCAGTCTACCACACAAATTGTCAACATGGCACTTCCAGTTCAGGTTTGCATCCAACACAAAGCCAAGTATGTATGTCGTTAGATGTAATAGTGACTGAAAATTGTTACAATCTGATTGACACGTCAAATCCGATCCCGAATCGTTGTGTCAAACTACCGGGTTTGGCTAACTGACTGCAATACTGTTCAGAAATCCGGATTAAGGCGGATAAACCGGGCGCATTTTCGACGTTGTTTTTTGGCGTCAATTTCACGGGTGGTGGCCCTACCGCACCGCAGGCTGAATACGCCGAGTAATTTGAAATTTCATTCAATTCTGCAACTTATTGCATGAGAATAGGGAGTATAATTGAGTATACTTAAAAATGAAGATATGTATTTTGTTAAGGATGTCAGTATTTAGCAGGCATTCTGCAGATAATGAGTTTAATGTGGCCTACGGGAGAAAATCTCGAGGAATTACGTAGAAATATGGTTAAGACTACGAAGTTTGCAACGTATAGGCATTTGCTATAAAGTTCGCAATAATATCACCTTATTTGTTACAGATGTAAGAGCATGTTACATATTTTTGGGGACTTTGTAGAGAAAGATACTATTGCGGGTGACTCTACTACCACTATTACGTACACAAGCGTAGACGATACCTATAATTATACGATTTTAGGCTGACATGGTCATTTGCATTTAACATGTATGTTTGTTTTATTGAGGTCTGTGATCCGAAAGTTCACAAATCGAAAACAGACTGTTCCGGTAAGAAATTCACGGGTTGATACTGTAAGTGTGGTGTGTCGTGAACGTGATCGAGTTTCAAGTGAGAAAACGGACGGTAGTAGTGCTAGTGACAACACACAAAATAAGTGTACCCGTAAGAGGGTAGGTTGCTATGGCGTGTGGGTATCACAAATAAAAACTCGCAGCTCGTCAGTTTACTCCGTGATCATGGCGCTTGCAACAGTGCTGAAACATTCGGTGCCCAATAAAACAAACACACATGGTAAATATCATGTTTTAAATATTAGTTATGATATGATACCTATCCCTTACCATGACGTCTTAACGCGATTCAATTTAGGACCTAAACTGAATCACTGCCATACAACAGAAGCCTGCCATGACGTCTTAACGCTATTTATTATTTATTTATTTATTTAAACTTTATTGCACAATTATATTAAAGTACAAATGGCGGACTTAACGCCTTTAGGCATTCGCTATTCTTAGAATTCTACAAATATCTTCTTCTCCTTGTAAGTTGGTCCGTCACTGCCGAGGATCATGACTCCGCTTTCTGATTTTCTTTATTGCAGGTCTCCACGTCTCCCTATCGGTTTCTTTGTGGAACCTGTTGCTCAGTGTGATATCTATTTGGGCCGACAGTTGGTTACACCATCGCGTTGGACCTGGTCCTCTAGTTCGTCTACCATCCACTTTTCCCATCACCAAGTCTCTCCAAGTTGCCGTGGTCTCTGCGAGCTATGAGACCGAAGTATTGCAGCACTCGTTGGAAACAAACGGTGGATAGTCTCGGTTTTCCAGTTTGAGCTGCACTAATATGGATATGGGTCTTCTCAAGACCTTTTGTGTTAACTGTACGAGTGTGTATAATTATGTTGTGTGTTGCATGGTAACGTACATAAGTTATGCAAAGGTGACGCGAATGTGAAATACATATTCATGTTCGTAATCTGTTAATTAGCGTACAAAATCAAGATAAATGAAAACATGTCGTCAGAAACACGTGTAACTTTTATTGCCAGTTGTCAGAAAATTATTGAGGTCAATCTCTGAGAATATGTCTACGGTAGGTACGGTTGCATCTAATTACAACAACATTTTATACATTTGAAATGAACGAGTCGCGACAAAAGGCAACATGCAGAGATTTTATTTATGATTTCATCGTAAAGAATCCTGTCCAAAATAAATAAAATAAATAAATAAATATTATAGGACATTCTTACACAAATTGACTAAGTCCCACAGTAAGCTCAAGAAGGCTTGTGTTACAGGTACTCAGACAACGATATAATATACAAATACATAGAAAACATCCATGACTTAGGAACAAATATCTGTGTTCATCACACAAATAAATGCCCATACCGGGATTAGAACCCAGGACCATCGGCTTAGCAGGCAGGTTCACTACCAACTACACCAACCAGTCGTCCAATGACCTGTAAATAACTCAATAATTTTACCATTTACTGCGAATAATTTAAATGATCATTTTAATTTCGAACGTTAAAATTGGCTACGACCTTCATGACGTCATCAGTGTTTTAGTGATACCACATAAGCATCTTAGCAACATCTACCGCCAGTCATATCATTATTCACATCCTTTTTTTTTATACCATCTCTCACACAATCCATCCACCTTTTCCTTGGGAGTCGAATTTGCGAAATGTTTATTTATATATTACTCCTACATGATATCAAATTGCCTCGGGTTTGATAAGGGTTAAATATGATATTGCTTTTACACAAGTTTGATTGCCCAGCAATAGAAATTGGATAAACTAATTACAACCAATTTTTCAGATCCCGACACTTGAAAAGGGTCTGTACCTCTTCAAAGTTACTCCTAAATAAGATTAAGTAAAATACTGAGCAGAATTGCTATAAATCTTTCATAAGTTTTTGTCCAAAATATAAGTATAATTTTATCTTTGTAAGTTTTTTTATGCATTAATATTATTTAATATTCAGTTCGTTGAGCGTTAATAACGCACTTACAAATACAAATACAAATAACTTTATTTCGCTAAAGACAATAATAATCCAATAATCTAAAGTAATAATTCGATAATTTAAAGGGCGGGTCAAAATAAACGGGAGGCACATTCGTATTTCAAAATACGAAATTGATTTCCGACCAATAAAACAACTGACAATTATTTTATAAGCAGAAACGTATACAAACGACTCCAAATTTCTCCGAAGGAAAAGAAGCGGAAAATTCATGACTTCAGTCAGAACTCAAACCCTCGACTCTGGGGTACCACCTCATCCCTCTGTCTGAGCTACCAAGACCACACCCGTGACCCGAATTAGCATAAGAACAACTTACGTATGTAATCTTCAAAGTATCAAAGTAGGTACTAACTTTTAAAACTTTCGCGATTTAAACACATATTTAAACATAATAATTAAACGGTAAGTAACGGTAGGTATTATAAGGTAAACAAATTAATTCGCGTTAGACCCGTTTAATTATTATGTTTAAATAGGTACTAACTGAACTGAAAAAAGTTGTTCTTACGCTAAATGTATAATTAATTACTTATAAACACAGCATGCATGAAATAACAAACAATTTTCCGCGATAAATAAATCTATATATGTTATCTTAAACTAATTAAATTAAATATGTTTATAATTTAAGGTTCCAAATTACGCGCATTAATGCATAAATAAAGTTCTAAGTTTGGCCTTTCTCCATCATATCCTTCGGGTTCGAATCCCGCCCGAGGTCATATAATTGTCCACGTTGTTTTTCGGACAACCGACAATGTCAATTTTTGTCATATCACTTTTGAAAGCTCATTTAATGCATATATGCACAAAACAGAAGTGAGTGCTCTTTTCAAGGGTAATGCACATTTTACAATGCATTAGCTCCGAAAGCGCTCTTTCAGTTTTTATACACAGTGATTATTTTGCTTTGCGCACACGTGCGGAAATGGATTTGCATAGTACTTTCCGCACAATCGGAGAACCACGCCGCTCGCCGCACGCTGCCACCACTCGTTCCGGTATATTGTTCTCAGTGCTACTACATACACTTCCGCTAATTTATTTGCGTTTAATAATAATTTATTACCTTATATTATTCGGAATGTACAAACACTAATGGCGTTATTCATAAACGCACTTCAACAACAGTTTAGCTAAATGATTGTTTGTCCTTTTATGTCACTTTGACAATCGCGCTTGTCAGAATGGGAGAAAACATAACTTAACTAAAGCTTCTGTTTACTTTTTTATGAATAAGGCGGTAACAATATAAGATAAAACTAAACTAAGGACGGCGCCGGATTGCTCGAATCAGCCCGCTTCGTCGCGTGCGACCCTTTACCTACGCCGGTTTCGGGCAGTGATGCCCGAGCCGCGAAGGTGACAACACCACTCTGTCTGTCCAATGTAGTCGAAACATGTTACGCATTAAAATACGTGAGTGTTAACCGTTGCAATTGAATAAAAATAACACACACAACACATTTCCAACCCCAAGAAAGGATTTTGCCTCCGCTCACCAACAACCAAACGTTTCCATCGCAAGGGGCATAAACTATAATTGTTTATTTCCTCGGAAAATGCATTGTAAAATGTTGTATGATATACGTATTTGTACGGTCAGCTGCAGAGTTAAGTGACCCGCCCCTGCCTAGAAAATGTGTATGCAGTGGGGGTTACTTAACTCTGCTGACTGTACGTGTTGACCAACCACTGACGCTAGTTCGGAAGGGTGGCAGAATTTTTCTCTTTCCACGTAACGTCGCAAATAAGCTGCCGAAAAAAACTATAGGAATAAAACTATAGCGATAAAACTATAGGGCTAAAACTATAGGGATAAAACTATAGGGCTAAAACTATAGGGATAAAACTATAGGGATAAAACTATAGGGATAAAACTAATGTATTATACAGTGCAAATTTAAATTGCTTCACTTTAAATATAAAAAAATTGCATTGCCTTGCCTTTTTAACAGCCAAATGTCTACGGAGCTATATGTAAAGTCATCTACTAGGACACGATTTAACAATAACATGCGCTAGAACTGGCCGGGACGCGATGGCGCCGGATGCGATTTATCGGTTTTAAAGTGTTTTATTTAAATCAAAGATCTATCGAAAGTTGACATGTGAAACACTTTACTTTTGACTTATTTGTAGCTAAACGAAAATACTTATTTCTATTCTAAAAGTAACTTATACTGCTATAAAGAGATTTTCCACTTTTTGTCATTTTCCCAGAAAAATATTTACCAACCTTTCTATCGCGAATCGTTGATTTAGGTCGATCTCTATAAAATAACGTTAAGTAAATGTTAGAACCTTCGCAAACATAGATTCTTTGGAACAAAGTGAGTTGCATTTCTGTCTATTTGAACAAACAAGTCGGCTCAAGATTTTTTTTTAATCGAGTGCGGTGTTCTCGCCATTTTGATCAAAGTCAGCCGCCATTTTGATTTCGCCAATTTTTTTTTAGATTATGTTTTTTTAAATAAGTTTTTTTTGTAATCACGATTTTTGATACCGGATATACCCTTAAACGGATCTACATTTTCGTTACATCCTGTATATAGTAGTGTGACTACTTAAAACATGAATTAAAACAGTTATTATAAATAATAAATGATTTGATTCATGCTTTACAAAAAAATTGTATGAGTTAAATCAGTCATGAGGTTGCCATGGTAATAAATGGAGTCAAGTTCACAGCAGCACAAGTCACAACCAATTCATGTTTAAGAATACATTTCACCTTCACGGACACGAATAGGTAAGAGCGAAATTGAATTGCTTCAGAAATTCAATTGCATCTGAAATTCAATTGGAGGCGGCGTTAGGCGCCCAAGCGAGCTGGTCGAGCGGCAAACTGCTGATTCAGCGAGGACCCGATTCAACTCGGGAAGTCGGGACGTTAATAGAGGTTGACGTGGCAATTGCTACTTAAGCTGATGTGATGTTACGGTTGATTTCTTAAAGACATTTTAAATTATAAAGTACGAATCAAAACATTTAGTATTTTTAATAAATGTATATTTAAATTTATATTTTTTGTTTATTAAGTCGCAATATAAGATATAAATTATAAATTGAAAGAGAAGACATAATAATATATACTACAGAAAACGTGACCAGGGACTCCGGTGAGCAGAGCTCGGATTGAACCAGGTTTTGTACCTATTTAGTTTCCTTCACGAAAAAAAGCTAAATCTCGAAAGGTGGCAGAATGTGGAATGTCGTATGCCCACTATAGAAAAAAAAAATCAACAGTGCTCATATATTGTATGAAAATCCATATCCCTCGTTTAGCAGTATTCTTATGGAATACCATAGATAACGTTATAATTATAATGTATACTGTTTTAATATCGCTGTCAGTTAACTTATTGACAGATAGAAGTGATGGAGTAGAAAATCTACTATTGTACTCCATGCGGCACCTATTAGGCATGTGATCTGTAGCTAAAGGTACGTGTACGGTTAGCAACAAGTACTTCGTAAACATGAATATCAAACACTTGCCTTATTACTCGTAGTTTCGAACTCCGGCACACTAATATGTTCAGTTAGTTATGGAGCATGCACTGAGAAGTGTAATTAACAGGGTAACAGAAATTATAAAATGATGGTTAATTTGGATGGCGCTAATGCTCAGTCGCGAACGAAACGCAACTGTCATTGTCGCCTAATAAGGAAGAGTGATAGAGAGATAACTGTGCTACAGAGCGTGAGCGATTGGCATCTTGGCTACGCACAGCTTGGCTGTGCCACCAAAATACCACCTTAAAAATTGGAGCTATTAACTACAATACAATACAATAACTCTTTATTGCACCTCAAAACAACAAAAATAACACAAACTGGTATAGATTAAACATGAAAAAGAGGCAAACAACAGGCGGTCTTATCGCTAAAGAGCGATCTCTTCCAGACAACCTTTGGGTAGAGGAGACACTACACTAAGAAAAGTATACATACAGTAGGTGGTGCAAAACTGGAAAAAGTATTATGTGAGAACCAAAATATATGACATAAACAGAAAAAACAAATCTACAAAAAAAAAGAAAACAAACACACACACAATTACATATACATACATATATATATGTTCATACCAAAATACATAAATATATAAATAACTATAGCTTAAAGTGAACCTAAATTCCTGGTTTTTCTATCCACTGGCCTAATTGTGGAGCAAGCTGGCGTGAGCACGCGATGGTGCGGCGTGAATGCAATTCCTATTGATAGACTAGCTTTGGGCATATGTATCTATAATAATATTTTAATAATATTGTCTATTGTTACCGCGATTGTTATTCATTGAAATTAAACACTTACTTACTTTGATATTTGGTATTTCATCATCATTATCATCATCATTTCAGCTGAAAGACGTCCACTGCTGGAAATAGGCCTCCCCCAAAGATTTCCACAATGACCGGTCCTGCGCCACCCGCATCCAGCGGACTCCTGCGACCCATCCAGGTTATCAGTATCATAGGGGGGATTTTGCCGTAATCGCCACGCTTGGCATGCGGGTTGGCGATCGTAGTGTCTCCACCGTAATTCAGGGACGCTGCTGCCCATCCCCCGGTGGTCTTTGTCGTAGTTTTAGGACATACCCGGGTCCGCGTTTGGTATTTAGAGGGACCAAACCTACCAACCATGTAACCGAATTAGTTGACATAGATCAGAAAGTACGAGTCATCCTCAGGAAACAGTGGGTCAAGTACATTGTTCGTTGATCTGATGACTACTGGTGATGGATGGTTCTCGATTGGCTCACCGAGTACCGGAAGACGCAGAGAGACTACAAAGACAAAGGTCTCCCCCAAGGATCTCCATAACGACCGGTCCCGGACCAGCATCCAGCGGTTTACCGCGACCTTCACCAGGTCGTCGGTTCACCTTGTGGGGGGCTTCCTAACGCTACGCCTTCCACTCGAGAACCTAAATGCCCTACCGGCCATCCACCACCATGAGTTGTACATGGCCGTATTCGATAGCGACTGCAGCGTTTGGGGATATGTCCGTCTCGTTCCTGCCAGAGAAATGGTAGGAGCGAGACGGATATACTTTCGAGCACCGCAGTCGCTTCCGAATACAGTTGTGTGCTCATGGTAAGCATAGTGTTCAAATCAAAAGAGTTGGATTAGTCGCATCCACGCTGGCGTTGAATGTTGTGGACATGTTTACAGCAGGTCTTTTTCCAGCAGTGTAGGCCTTTCGGCGGATAAAATGATCTGCCTCTCTCAAATAAATGTTCCATATTACGTACCTCAAAAGAAAAAAGGAACCCTTATAGGATCAGTTTGTTGTCCGTCCGTCCGTCTGGCTATCAAAACCCTTTATCTCGAGAACGCGTAAAGGTAACAAGTTAAAATTAATACCACATGCACAAATCTCCGGTCTTTTGACGCTGTGAGAAAACCAAAACTCTACGTTAACGCAATCAAAAGATACGGCCGTTTATGTCGCATTTCCCATACAATATCATGGGAATCAAAATGTATAGGGTACTTCCCGTTGCCCTAGAATCTCCAAATTTGGCAAAAAGCAATAGATTGGAGCACAAGTACAGGCAAAAATCTAAAAACCGTATGATTTCCGCACACTAGGAGTTCCGTGCCACCAGCCTACCGGATCGCGCTCGTCTCCTTGCCGGTGTTGAATGGGAGTCCGGGCAGTGGCTCCAAGCTTTACCTTCAGTTTCAACTGGCACCCTTTTAGATAATTCTACATTCCGTTTCTCTGTCGCTCTCCGCCTGGGAGTGACCTGTATTGCCCCTCATCGCTGTCGCTGTGGTGACCCAGTAGACCAGTTTGGTCACCACGGATTGTCCTGCGGCAGAAGCGCAGGGCGTGCCCCCCGCCATGCCGACCTTAACGACATCATCCGTCGGGCCTTAGCCAGTGCGGGAGCGCCGGCTGTCTTAGAACCGACCGGACTCGCCCGCGATGACGGTAAGAGACCCGACGGGATGACCCTCGTGCCTTGGAAGATGGGACGGCCACTGGTTTGGGACGCGACGTGTGCAGATTCTTTGGCGCTGTCCCATCTTCGAGGCACTGCAGTTAGGGCCGGTTCGGCTGCGAATTCGGCCGAGTCCCTCAAGCGGCGCAAGTATGCATCCATAAATAGTGGATGCATATTTGAGCCGTTTGGGGTTGAGACTCTGGGGCCCTGGGGGGAAAGCGCTCACAGAGTGTTTAAAGAATGCAGCCGCAGGATAATCGAAGCGACGCGTGTCCAGAGGGCTGGGTCCTATCTAGCACAGCGGATGCCATACAACGTGGCAATGCTGCCAGCATTCTGGGCACGCTTCCACTAGGCAGCGATTTGGGGCATTTTTTTTATTTATAGGTAGTTTATTATTATTTTTAAGTTTAGTTTTTAATTTTTAATTTAGGTAAGTTTTATTTTAAGGTTTTTATGAGCATTTGTTGTTATTGAAATAAATTTAAGTGATATTTTTAAGATCTCTGATAAATGACCAGTATTCTTAATTGGCCGGTTTTTTCTATGGCGACCCTGCCCGAGTTCTGCATGCTGTTGGGAATGAAGAGTAATTACGGGCAGTAACTCCTGCATTATACAGAGTGCGGGGTTTTGAATGGAGTATCAACTATCAAGTATTGGGGCTTTATAGCAGTAACAGCATACAGACACGATATTTTAACTGGCTGGTCAGAAAAAAACTTATTATGTCAATTTATACACCTGGTGAATGGAGCCTAAACTTATAAGGTTCAGCCATCGTTTTCAGTGTAAGCACAATAACTTAACCAAAATTACAGTTAAATCAACCTATCTCAAAAACTATAAGAGATACTTTGATCAAACCAAAAATCGTTGAAAGAGTTAATTAGCATGCATCACCTCTATTTTTTTTAGAATTTTATACCCCGTAGTTATAAAAATAGAGGGGGGGGGACATACTTTTTACGACTTTGAGAGCTGATATCTCAAAAACCGTTCACTTTAAGAAAAATGTTTTTTAGAAAACTTTATATCATTTTAAAAGACCTTTCCATTGATACCCCACACGGGTATGTACATCGAAAAAAAAATTTTCATCCCTCAGTTACATGTATGGGGGGCCCCACCCCCAATTCTTTTTTTTACTATTTAGTGTCATAATTTTGTAGCGGTTCATACAACACATATTCCCATCAAATTTCATCACTGTAGTACTTATAGTTTCCGAGTAAATCGGCTGTGACAGACGGACAGACGGACAGACGGACAGACGGACAGACGGACATGACGAAACTATAAGGGTTCCGTTTTTGCCATTTTGGCTACGGAACCCTAAACAACCCCACTCGTCGTGCACTCTTGGCAGAGTGGTCGTGGTCATGTCTAGGTTGGGTCTTTTGTTACCTGTCTACGTAACAAGTCAGTTAAGATTTAGCGTTGGGCACTATATTTTAGTGTTGGGAGGACATAATCATAAAATGAGTTTGAGAGAGTACCACATTTTTTGAAAGTTATAATTATAATTACACATCACATACATACACATACATAGACATATTTTGAGCTGTATGATAAATTTTGATGTTATTGAGGCGTGCAACTTTGAGGTGCATGACAATTTGTGTGGGACAAAAATTTTGACGTGGTACATTTTCGCGGTGTGAGGTTCTGTGACAAACGAGAACAAATGAATGGTACAAATGAGGTGCCTCTTGAGTGAGTAACCACTCAGACTTTTATGGTATAAATGTTCTGACCCAACATACTTCACATGGATAAAAGCCGATAAGCAAACATCCACCCTTACTTGACGCAAACTAAAAATCTAAGTCGAATACGATTCAAATGCATCCTTTTTCTAAGAATGCACCATTATTACCATACAAGTTTTCTAACTTACATTCCAAAAGGACATAAATAGCTTCACATTTCAATGACCTTGTTCCATTTTCGATCCACGAAACACCTTGTTCTAATTCTAGAATGACGTAAATTGCGTGCAAAGTCTATGAAGTTACGTCGTTTTGACTACGGGCGAATCGCCTGACTCGCCTGAGCGAGCGAAATCACATACGTGCGCGTTATATGGGTCAGTGTGCCAAAAATCGGGGCAAAACAAAGGAAAATATACTTTGGGGGAAGATTTTAAGATTGCTTTTTCATTGCGATGATCCATCCAAAAATGATCACTGGAGCATAGGAATGTGGACTGTAGAGTATAGTGTCAAGGTATATTTTTGGTTGCTCAATGAGTTAGATCTGAAGTTTAGAGGTGGTTTATTTCTTGAAAGTTGAAAAAGGGGATGTTTGAAAATTCTGGATGCATCACAACGATCACAAAACTTTCCATATTTTCTTTTGAGAATAAATTATTTATGCTGTCGTAGAATACTTACTTTATTAGTATTCATTCAGAGTGTTTTTGTTTCAAGTTTGTTTTGTGTATGAATTTATTTAATTATTCGGTAGGCATGTAAAAAACATTACACGAATTTTGATTACCTGAGTTTTTTTCCGTACATTTTCGATACTAATACCACTCTTAAACTGAACGCTACCATTTTTTTTCATGCGGCCAAGATCTTCCAAAAACTCTGAACATGCAGTATAACTACTTCTGACGAAATGGATTTTTTTTAGTTCCTTATTGCAAAAAGGAAAAATACCGGCCAAGTGCGAGTCGGACTCGCCCACCGAGGGTTCCTCACAAAGGATGCTGACAGTGTTTCCACAGTGGCACGCTGGTCAAAGGAGTTTAACTTAGGAAGAACATCCACTCAAGACGAACATCGCGAAGGCCGCCCTTCTACGGCCCTTACGGAAGATAATGTAAAAAATATCAATAAACTCGTGTTAACAGATAGAAGAATCACTATCAGGCATCTAGTTGAGCTCACGGGGATCTCGTATGGCAGTGTTCAAAGAATATTAACTGATGAACTACACATGAAAAAAGTCTCCGCCCGTTGGGTACCTAGAATGTTAACGCCCGAACAATAGGAAATACGATATAAGATTTCAAAGTGTAATATTGAAAAATTTCGAGCTGATCCCGAAACATTTTTGCGTCGATTTGTTACCATGGATAAGTCTTGGATCCATCATTTTGATCCTGAGACAAAACAACAATCAATGACGTGGAAGCGACCAAGTTCCCCTACACCAAAGAAATTCAAGGTTGCAAGCTCAGCTGGGAAGGTCATGGCTTCCGTGTTCTGGGATGCCGAAGGAATTATAATGATAGAAAACCTCGAAAAAGGAACTACTATTACGAGCTCTTACTACGCTGACCAGATACGAAGATTGAGAGAAGCAATCAAAGAAAAGCGGCGGGGCAAACTTCGTGCCGGTGTCTTGTTTCACCAGGACAATGCACCCCCCCACAAGGCCGGTGTTGCGATGGCTGCTATTCATGATGCAGGCTTCGAAGTGCTTGAACACCCCCCATATTCGCCAGATCTAGCCCCCAGCGACTTCCATCTCTTTCCACGCCTGAAGGAAGATCTTAGAGGCAACAAATTTTCGGATGACAGTGAAGTGATGGCAGCTGTGGAGGCATTTTTGAAAAGTCAAGAAAAATATTTTTTTTTTAAAGGAATTCATGGTCTAGAGAAACGATGGTCTAAGTGTGTAGACTTGCACGGAGACTATGTTGAAAAATAAATTATGTTCTTTTACATTTTATGTGTCTTTCATTCTGATTATCATTACTTTTGGATCACCCCTCGTACAGGAACAAATCCGAAAACCGTATACTTGCCGCACACCGAGAGTTCCGTGCCACCAGTATTTTTTAATACATACGGTCATAAATGGGGAGGGGGGGAGCATCCTTTGTGAGGAGCCCTCGGTGGGCGAGTTTAACTCGTACTTGTCCGGTTTTTTATTATTTATTTTAATGTGTTTAAGGGGAGAACCTAGAATGTTGTAGTATAAAATAGTGTATGGTAGTCGGTTTTGCTAATAGAATCGCATACATACGTGTGGTGACCTTATTCTCTTTGTAAACGCTCCATAATGCAGTGTTTGTGTCGTCTCTATGGTCAATTGATCAGACATAACAGAACTACACAGTTACCCATACGTAAACACAAACAACATATTGATTTCAATACAGAGCATTCACACGAAGAAACTTCACAAATAATGCACGGATTAGTTTACACTTGCACGTAAAGTTGCTAGTTTGAATACTGACTTTAGCATCAGTATTTTTCTTCGCCGCCTTGCAGATTAAGGCCAGGTGTACACTTGACACGTTTTTGTACGAATTTTACCCGTGTAAACATTTATGAGCACGCATATACTATCTCGGCTCTTCGCTTCGTGTATTAGACGATTGTCACTTGTCATTTCAATCGGCTCATTTAAAAATCATGTGTTTATATTTGGCTGATTTTTGAAATGGTGATATTTTTTGTTACTTTTTATGGTTCCTTACCAAAATGGTAAAAAAGGAAACCTACGGTGCGACTCAGTCTGTCCGTCAGTCTGTCACGTCGATAAATATCTCGAGAACTAATATAAAAGAACTAAACTAAATTAAACTCTTTAGAATGGATTAATCGCGCTTATTAACACTAAGGCCCTATGTTTCTACCCCTTTAAAATCACTCAGGGTTAAAATTACGACTGACAGAATGCGAATTCTCCCCGTCGCGTCGTTCACAATAATTACTTGTGTAAACTACCCACATACAAAAATATAAACATAAAAACAAAAATAAAGGTTGGTCTACAGTACCCAGAGAGCTTTTAAAAACTAGTAATATCGGGTATTGCCAGTAACAGGAGCAATCAATTAAATCGCAGGTAGTACTGCTCAAACTTAACTACTTTTCTTCAACAACTTTTAAAAACAATTACTCTACAGGTTTTCACTTTTTCATACGGATTAATAGTATTTTCAATGTACGTTAACATCAGCCATTGACGTCTCTTCATAGTTGACAAACTTTAAAGTAGCTATAATAAAAATCAAAACACACGTCATTTTTAAAAGTCGCTGGCCAAACGTTGTTCGGTTTGGCGAGGACTACGAAATGTATATTTTTTGCTCTTGTTACAGGCAACACCCGGTATATTGCCTGAAGGACTGGCTCTTTTATCCATTTTCAATCTTTTCAAACAAAGTCCACACTTAACAAAGTGTGAACTTTGTTTAAGTGATAAGTTCGTAACTACATATGTCCTATCGATCGTCCCGATTTTTTCCTTTAGAGGGATGGACACGAACACTTATTTAGACTTTCAGAGCGATTTTTTCTGAAAATATTCGACAAATCAAATTCTTGTTCAAGAAGTAATTTTTTCAGTATTTTACGTTTGCTTACTTTCGTTCATTAGGCGTATATGAAAAAACATTTATTTTCGAAATATATACAGTAAGTGTAACTTAACTAACGACCTACCTCTACCTACCTTGGCAGCATTTCTTCGTTGTATCGCAATGCCGATACGTTGTGCGAGGAAGCCACCAGCTCTTCGGTCACCAGTAACATCAACCAGACGTTTCGCGATTTCTACAAAAAAGTTACGTGTGCTGAGACCCCATGGAGCAAGAGTTTCGACGCCGAATGGTACAAAAAGGTACTCTCTGCCCATATATTGATTGTACAATGCTTATTACATTAAAATATTTGATTAGATTTGATTTGATTGATATTGATTATGTCTATTGAGGAGCTACATGCATGTATTGACAGTATTTATGCGGGCGCCCACGAATGGGCAATTTCGCGAGAAACGATCCAAAAAAAGTTTTTGAGGTAAGTACTTAAATTTAATGTTTTTCTTACCCAGAATAACTAAATCTCTTTCAATCTAGGAGAAAAAAAACTATGACAAAAAAAAGTCTCCGAATTTTCAAACGTATTAATGTCCTACTCTCCAATAATGTAACCGCTGTACAAACTATTTGAAAAATGGTAACGGAATAGAAAAATAAAATTGGGACTCTTTTTTTCTAGCAGGTTTGAAAGAGCTCATGACTCTGAGTAGGAAAAACCTTACATTTACTTGATTTAGAAAAAAAAATGGATTACTTCTTGCGAAAATGCCCGAACATGGCTTTATCAAATTCATGGTAGCTGTACTTAGGGCCCACCGCGACCAAGGTTCCGCCTCTCTGTCATACACGCCATTTCGTAGGCAAAAGCGATGGAGACAACATCTCTTGCATCTAATGTATGACCAGCCTTATCTGGCTTCAGGGATCGTCGAGACAAACCTGCTACCTTATTCAAAGGATTTTGTGTCGGCTGCGAACAGAATTGTATATCCTTACCGGGAGTTTACAGTACTAGAACACGAATGGGGTCGAATGACACACGACGTGACATTTAATCTGAAGGTTGCGCGTTGAAACCCCGGTCGGTATCAATGAGTTTTCCAGAACAAACGTAAAAAATGTCATTTGATATTTCGGTACTTAAAAAAGCTTTGAGACATTGTTTATAATTAAATTACGTATTAACTTCATTCACATACCTTTAAATTTTAGTCATAACAGATTTCGGAGAGCAAATGACATTTTTTTTATCGTAATATACCTAATGTCACTGTCAACTGAGCGGTGGATCGTAAAAAGATGGCGGCTTAACCCTTAAATGCATGATGATGCATTTATGACAGAAACGAGACAAGTGACAATCAACTTCTCGTAGACTTTGTCATATCGTCATAGGTTCTTAATTTGGAATGAATTTGGTTGTCGCTTAGGATGTTTTAGGGTCAATACTGTTAATTCATGCATTTAAGGGTTAAATGATGATACCAGCAGTAATTTTTTTAAACCACATAGGGAATTATATGAGGCTTTTAATTTTTCCCCTTTTTACACCTTACTTTATGTATTTTGTGTACATTATATCATTCAACCTAAACACAACCCCATTCCTAATTAAATTCTAATTACCATTATTATACGCCATAAAATTCTCGGAATTATTTTATGCCCCATTTAGAGCTAAATTTGGCACACGCGTGTTGATAATGGGTGTCATATCATCAATCTGTGTACAATGACCGTATAATCCTACCAGTAACAAACTTAGATAAGCTCTAAGCGCATATAAATAAATTCCTAAATCACACGAGGAAATGCGAAGCGAAGCGCTATAGAAGATTGCGATCATGCATAACCCAATTCTGAATATAAAACGCTTTGGAAAATCAACTGTATAACTTGGATGGTAAAGTCCAAACTCAAATGGCAGGTAGGAAGCAAAACCGGCGTACTTTGTTGCTACCGTATGGGCAGTAAGCCATATATCATTTATGGGTCTGCGAGATACATAATATGGACGTCAACGGATCACCTGAATAATAAATATTATTAATATTTATATGGTATCGGGATTTAGTGGGAAATTTTACCTACTGTATCAAAAATATTGAACAACGAAATAAAACCGGCCGAGTACGTGTCAGGCCACGCATAGTTGAGGGTTCCATACGATGAAAAAAACCTGCAATTAAAAAGACGTAACTGTCTTCATTATAGTTTCAAGTTTCAAGTTTATTTATTTGGCCAAGTAACAAAATAACGTTACATCTAGCAAGTCAATAGGTACAGTCTTATAAACTACTACTAATACTAACATGCACTATAGCTACAAAAATAAAATCATTTGAAAGAAATACATTCATGTCGTTTCATTTGTTCTTTAAATTCGTTTATGGAGTAGAATGGATTGCTTAGAAAGAAGCGCTTAAGTTGTTTTGACTAGTTTTGTTGCAGGAACACATACTTTACATTTATTACGTGTGTTATACGAGTGAATGTCTTTTTTTGTTTTTAAACTGTTTCTTTCGCTGTGTATTTCCAAAAGACTATTAAATATAAATAGAGAAATAACCGTCATTATCCTACCTTTAACAAATAAATTTCTGACTGATGTGCCTCTACGTTTCCCATATATCGTTCTAACGGATTGTTTTTGTGCTATAAGAATTTTTTGTATGCCAACAGCGTTGCCCCAGGTAGTCAAAGCATAATTAAGATGAGACTGAACAAGTGCATAGTAAGCCATGAGTAGTGTTTTTTTGTTAATTAAGGGTCTTAGCTTTAGCAATGCATAGTTACTAGAAGCAAATTTTTTACAAATTTTGTCAATATGAAATGAATGACTTATTTTATTGTCAATGTGATAGCCTAAAAATACTGTATTCGTCACATTCATTAACCCTACGTCGCAATTTTTATTAGTATCTTTTTTAGATTTATTATGGTATGTCAAAAGTGTAGTTTTACTAGTGTTTAAAATAATCCCATTAGCTTTAAACCAGTCCTCAAGCGTTGACATAACAGTTTCGATTTTATGATTCAGTTTAGTTAACTCTTTATCTTTTAAACCAACATGTGTATCATCTGCGAATAGAGTAACCATAGCATAATTTGGAAGACAATAAGGCAAGTCATTTATATAAATTAAAAATAAAATTGGCCCTAAGATGGACCCTTGTGGCACGCCGACATTAACAATAACCTCCCTCGAAAATATTCCATTTATGTGTACTTTTTGGCTCCTGTTTTCAAGGTAGCTTTTTAGTAAATTTAATTCTTGGTTTTTAAAACCATAATACACTAGCTTAGATAAAAGCACTTCGTGGCGGATACAGTCAAATGCTTTGGACAGATCACAAAAAATACTTGTGCATTTCTGTGACCTGTCCAAGGCTGTAAGCACAAAGTCAATAACCTTCCGCAGTACCATTCCTGTCGATTTACCCTTTTGAAATCCAAATTGGTTCGGGTTTAATAAACTGTTACGCTCAAAATAATCAGTTATTTTGTTTTTAATTACTGACTCTAATATTTTTGATACAGCTGGAAGTATACAAACAGGTCTATAATTACTAGGGTCCTCCACTGCCCCTTTTTTATAAAGTGGAATAACTTTTCCTGCTTTAAGGCATTGAGGAAATATTCCCTTGGATAGACCGCTATTTATTATATGCCGAAGTAATTCTAATAAGTAATCATTTTCTATAAATATCTTTTTGATAAAATGAGAGTCTAAACTTTTTATGTCCTTGGACCGTTTGTCCTTAATTTTCTTTATTGTTTTGATTAACTCAAGTCGATCTATTGGTATAAATTTAATTAAAGTAGTTGGCCGCGCTATATCAAGACACTTACGTCCTTCTGTAATATACAGTTTTTGGCAAAAACTCAAAAACAGCTTGTTCAAATATGTTTTAAATAATTTTCGTGGTAAGTTTGTCTGATAATCCATCTTCCTGATTTTTTGATATTTACAATTTTTTTACGTCCCCTTCAAAAGTTAGAGGGGGTACACACTTTTTCAGACTCTCTGACCGATTATTTCTGAAAATATTCAATTAATCAAGTTTTTGTTGAAGAAACCTTGACTTTATTTTTAAAGAGTTATCGGATGATCTAGGTACCAGAAGTACATATTTGGCAGAAAATATTTTTTTGATATTTAGTACATGACTGTATGGAGTGCTGCCCTTAAAAACATGTTTTTCACAATTAATATGCAAAATTAAATACCTACCGACACACAAAATACACCTCTGGTTGTAATATCAGTACCATATGCTTTATAGTTACTGAGTAACTAAAACCGCGGGGACATACGGACGGACGGACAGACGAACTGGACGAAACTATGAGAGTTCAGTTTTTGCCATTTTGGCTACGGAACCCTAAAAACTGACAAAACAACGTGCCAATGTGGTTTCACGGTCCTCATTAAAAGTTCCATTTAAAAAAATGGGGTCTTTTCAAAAGGGCTAAGGCCATTGTGCACCCTTGCCAGGCCCAGGCCACCCTAGAGTGTATCGGGACAATTTCGAATCGAATGTCAAAAATTCAGGGTAAATTAGAAATGAGACTAAGAGACAGGTAAGGTAAGTTACACTGTATATATTTCTAAAATAAATGTTTTTTCAGAGACAATAAATCATAATCATACCTACGATTCTACTTAAGAGTTAGATCATGGAATTATGGCTGATAGATATCTGTGATTTTTTTAAATTAGGTATTCCAAATTATCCCTATTGCACTCCATCAAGTATTTAGTAAAGTGATTGCTCTACCATGGTATATTCATTGGCAGGGCCAATACACACAAAGTACAATAATTGCCATTCATTGTACTCTTGGTATGCCGATATATATTACCCTAGGAGCCAATGATTACATATACTTTCGTCCCATTTTTTTTTGGTTTTTGCATTATAGTTCACAATTGGTTGTAGGTAAATATATTTATGGTTGTGATTTAATCAAATTCTCAACATTTCTAGGGATAACTTGACATCAAAAGTTTTATTATTTAGCAGCTTATTTGGGAAAGAAAAATGTTGAAACTCGAGGTTCACCTTAAATAGCCACTTAAATTTTCCAACTCTCCGACTCAGGACAACTCCAAGCATTGTTTTTGAGCTATTTGGACCTTTTTTACTCTCAAATCACTTCGTCTTAGTGAACATTCTAGTACAAAGGGCGCAAAAGCAAATCTAATATCTTCGTTGTAAAACATTTGGCGTTAAAAACCGTCCCAGTTTACGAGCCAGACGCTGAGATAGCTCTTAGGATGCTATTCTCACATTACAGAGGTATTCGCCTAACACCAGGTAAAGTATGAGCTCCGTACGTTTGGTTCGTGACCCTTATAAAGGAATTTCCATGTCGTAGGACCCGCATTGCATTATTGAAAGTTTTAAGAGGCTGATGACGAATGGAAACGAGATCGCACTATCACCAGCCGACCTAGTTTTAGAAGAAATAAACCGGCCAAGTGCGAGTCAGACTCGCCCACCGAGGGTTCCATACATCATAAAAATGATTTAAAATTTTGAATTTCGAGAATAAAAATTTCGGAAAACGCGGATTACGGTTTCAAGGGACCGTAAACCTTAGTATAATAATATAGTTTAAATTTCAACTCGATACCTTCACGCATCCCGACATAAAGGGTCTTGAATATTCACATCTCATACTAACTTTCAATTCCTTTTTTATCCCTTAGGGGATGAATTTCGAAAAACGCTAAATACACTTTTCTTGTGTAGTATCAAAGAGTCTATAAACTAAGTTTTAAGTCTACAACCAGCATAATGATTCACACATCATAAAAATTTTCAACCCCCTTTCTTTTCCCTTACGGAATGAATTTCGGAAAACGCGGAATACGGTTTCGAGGGACCGTAGACTTTAGTATATAGTTTAAATTTCAACTCGATACCTCTACGCACTCCTGAGATAAAGGGTCTTGACGGACAGACGGACGGACGGACGGACGGACAACAAAGTGATCCTATAAGGGTTCCTTTTTTTCCTTTTGAGATACGGAACCCTTAAAAACACGAAAACGATTAAAACAAAACTATATAATTCAAACTTTCGTGAGTCTCACGTATTTTGATCACAATAGATGTGAAATGTTTCGACTGCGGCACGGGGTGACGATTTAGTGGACAGGGTTAGCTCGGTATGCTTGTTGATCCCGTCAGATGATCCGACAATTCAGACTCCCGCAACGACGATGCCGGATTGCCCGATTCCGCGTGCCTCGACCCATTCCATTACCTACGCCGGTCTCGGGCAGTGATACGTGAGTTCAAACCTTTTAAGTTTAATATAAACTTGTGAAATCTGACTCTTTTAAGTTTAAGATATCAGTATAATGAAAAAGTGATTTTAATTGTAGACCTAAGTCAAAAAAAGACGTAGAACCGTTTAGTTCTGTGCGGCCAGTACAACAACGCCTTCAGGGGGTTGTTGGGGCTGCCTTGGCGCTGCAGCGCGTCGCAGATGTTCGCAGAACGGAGAACTGACGGGTTTCAAGCCGTGTTGCGCAAGCGGGTGGCGTCCCTGAGCGAGCGCATTTGGGGCAGCACCAACTCACTCCTGAAGGTTATAGCTGGGAGGATGGACAGCCCCATCTTAGCTCACTGGATGTCTGTACACGTTCATTCCAATTCCAATTATATATTCCACTAACAATAGTTATTTAAATTAGAATAAGATTTACTAACATAATATGGATCAGTTTCCGAAATAAACGATTTCATTTCATTTCATTTCATTAGTAATAAATTTAAGAACAATCTGTGCAATTATTTTCTGTCAAGCCGATTTCGTTCAATTTAAACTCGGATCCGTCCAGGAACTTTCACATAATAATAAATATTAACGTATATTTTTTGCATTATTATAATAAATTGCTTTATTTTAAACATGAATGAGGTGTCGTCAGCACCTTAATGGAACTCTCCCGCCCCTCGCATGTAAGCTGTAAAAGAGAACAACCCTGCCCTGCCCTGTTTCCTTACCTAACGCGATTCAGTGACGACCTAAACTGAGTCGCTTCCATACAGCTGAGTCTAAACTGAATTGCGTTAAGACGTCATGGTTCATATATTTTTTTTATAAAACCGAAATTGAAATTAGGGTTGAACGATTTAACACCTTTTATATAGACGAAGTCGCAGGCGAGTCTAGTTTTATGAGTGATGATATTTATAGGATTTTACTTGCGGTCGGCAAGCTATAAGAACAGTTCGAGAGTCGGCGCGATTTCTACACTCTCAACAGAATAGGGATTCAAGTAACTATACCGAGTGAATATTTCAAATGGGAACGTGTTTGAAGTTTTATTAAGAACTTCTTTAAAGTATTAGAACATTCCTTTACGATGTCGATTGTTAAATCGAAAAATTTTAAAAACGAAAAAAGTTAAATCGAAGAAAGAGTCACATGACCTCTAAGCTATCTTGTGACATTTTGTCAGGAACTTAATTTACAAAGATTTGTTGCATGTTTTTGTTTATACCATGTCGGTGGCAAACAAGTATACGGGAACCCAATACTATAGTCCTTCGGAAAAACCTCGGCTCCACACCTCATTCCACACCCAGAGCGTCCGCGGGAGAAAATTATTTTCAGTCCAAATGTATATCTTAAATATTTAGATACTTACTTTTTACTAATCTGATCCATTTGACAATTCAGCCTGTATAAACACATAGGGCATTGTAATCCTGCGACAGAAACGCGACAAAAACGAGTCTTGGGAGATTTATGTGGCTGGTGGCAAAAGATTTCGCTCGCTCGTGCTTTATACGAAAATGATACTTCTGTCCTTTTCCGGTACGGCGCCTTAATTTGAGATAAGAATGGTAATAAAAATGATACATTTTAAAACAACTTACCTGATTACACAAAGAAAAAAAATATTGCCGTAAAATGGGGTAAATGGGGATGAATTCGAAGTTCAAACCTCGATAAAAGTTGAGATTTATATCATCATCATCATCATTCAGCCGAAAGACGTCCACTGCTGGACATAGGCCTCCCCCAAAGATTTCCACAATGACCGGCCTCATAAAAAGGCTCAAAGTCACCCAAAGGGCAATGGAGAGAGCTATGCTAGGAGTCTCTCTGCGAGATCGTATCAGAAATGAGACCATCCGCAGCAGAACCAAAGTAACCGATATAGCTCTCCGAATCGCTAAACTTAAGTGGCAGTGAGCGGGGCACATTGCACGTAGAACCGATGGCCGTTGGGGCGGAAAGGTTCTCGAGTGGCGACCACGTACCGGAAGGCGCAACGTGAGTAGGCCCCCCACAAGGTGGACTGATGACCTGGTGAAGGTCGCAGTAGTCCGCTGGATGCGGGTGGCGCAGGACCGGTCATTGTGGAGATTTATATGTGGCATGTTAATTTACTATTTAATAATTGATAGAAAAATGGAATAATTCCCCGCGTCGAGCGCGATTCGACCCACGACGTCTCTGAACACCGATCGCTCTGCCAATTGAGCTATCGATGCCCGATCGACCCCGGCGAATGTTTCCACTATTTCTTTCATTTGGTTATACGCCTTAGGGAGACGCGTAATTGGCAGAGCGTTCTGACCGGTATTCAGAGAGGTCGTGGGTTCGAATCCCGCTCGGCGCGGGAAATTTTTATATGGTTTTTCCATTTTTCTTTCAATTATAAAATTGTAAAAAACGGGAGCGGTTCGTCCTTGCGCTGACGTAAGTACTTACGTCATCGAACCGCCATCAGGGGTAAGCAACATTTCTTTAAACGACTTAATTATTTCATTTTTTTACATTATTTTTTTTATGGATTTGACAATAAAAAAGGAAGTGTTTTTTGTAATCACGATTTGATACCGGATATGTCTTTCAACGGATCACCTACATTTTCGTTACACCCTGTATAGAAACTGACAGATCGTCCCGTCCAGTCCCGTCCCGTCCAGCCCCGTCCCGTCCAGCCCCGTCCCGTCCCGCTCTAGTGTGAGTCATTACTAAGCCACAAGGAATCTTTAAATGGCCCATTTTCCGCTACACAACTCACAGAATATACAAGCACGTATGAATTTAAATATTTGTATCTGAACGTGGATCTAAGTCGGGAGCAAATTAACTTAATTCCATTTTAACTCGTGCCTTCATATTTTCAGATAAGCTAACAACATTATATTTTAACCCAACGGAAGAGAGTGGTGCTTTACATTTTACTCGTACTCAGGGTTCCGTTTTTTTCCTTTTGAGGTTCGGAAGCATAAAACGAGTTGGTATTTTAACATTCATCTTCAGAATTTCTTTGTATGCAGCTTTCCTCACGCTGTTTTCCTTATCATCGAAAACAACTAGTAAATATCAAACGACATTTCGTACAAAAGTTCAGAAAAACAAACCAAACGTCGCGGGTTCAAATCTTGGCTGGTGCTGCCAAGATTTGAACCCGCGACGTTCGGTTTGTCGGCTAGCCTGGCTATAATTATTCCAATATTTGTGCAAAGTATATTGCTTTCATAAAATATTAGGAGCAAGCATAATATCGGATGGGCAACAAATCCTCCTTCATAAGGATCAATTGAGCGATATTAATATATTTTAGGGCTGATATTAAAATTTCTTGCCTACATTATAAGAAGCGTGCCCATCTGGCCCGGTATTCTCAGCGCAAGGGCAAATAAAGGTAACGGGTAAACTAGCGTAACTTGTAAGACCTATCGTCAATGCGAAATCATTTTACAGTACACATGGTGCTTCTTTACCGCCCTAGGGCGATAATGAGCATTTTACGTCCCTGCGTCGTGTATAAAGGGCCATATAATGTACTGTAAAACATCATACGATAAACGTGCGAAGAGTTAATTCGCAACGAGTGGCGATAAATTAAAACACGAGCGTAGTGGAGTGTTTTAAATCGACACGAGTGAAGTGTCAAGAGGTTTCTAAATTAAGCTTATTCTAAGAGCAAATCGAGTAAAAAATATTAACAGACGTTTTAGTTTAAATATGTTTTCGCCTTTTCTAGCAAACGCAAATGCCAAACTGACAGATGAGGCAAAACAATTCAGCTGTTGATGTGCGTTTATGAATAACGCCATTAATGCGCAGTATGTGAAATGGTGTTACATGCGCGTTGCCGACCCTTTAAAAAAAAGGAGGATTCGCTGTTCGTTGTTTCTAATATTTTACTATATTTTCGCAAATTTATCTCAAAATTTGGGTAAGCCACACATAATAGTATCAACATCTCTTTTGCAAGTGCGATATCACCGGTAAATTGTGAACTCCCGACAGTTTATAATTTGACTAGGGATATTATAAACTAACCTATCCTAACCTATCCGTTTACAATCTAGCGCGTTAGTTTATTAATTAACTGTACTCATAATTATATTGTGGCTGATAAACAGACATTAGGTTTTTTTATACTCGCGCTCTGTAGCCCGTTGGAAATACGCAATCCCAGGCTATTAACGAAAGATGAGATTCATCTTTCTATCATCACTTAGTAATCAAACGAAATGGTTTGTAAGAATTTCTTATCATTCATATTTTATACCGTGACGACGACCACTGAAATGCAGTCAAATTATTCAAATATACGTGATCCTGGCAGGGTCGCCATGTGGAGCGGGAAGTAGGGCAACAAGTAAACAACACGAGTATTGCGTAAATACTGACATTTATTAAGGAAATCGAGACTTATTTATACCTTAAGTATTTCATAACTCCTGACAACGCGTAAATAACTCTTAACCTTGTGACGCATTGGCAAACACCCCGATCTGATTATGTCACGATCATTCTTTATTACATGGTTTTCGTATGTGATTAGCGTCACGTTTGCGTCTCGATTCTTAACTGTGGGTCGTGTCAACCAAAACCTGTTCAAGTTTTAAAGTTAGAATCTGCCTGCTTAGCAAATGGTGGAGCGTCAAAATGCTTTCTTGGCAAACCGAAGCGGATTCACCCTGCTTTTTTTAGAATCGTTAAGAAAAAATATGCTATATTGGCTTACGCAAGGGAAGCCGGCAGGAATTGAGTGTACTCTTGTAAACATATGTCTCAAATACTGCTGTGTCACATACTTCTGCTGTATCTCCAATAAAATAAAAAAACACTACTTGGTACCTTAATCTAAATGCTTATCTACTTAGCGACCCATTTCTACTTGAGTAGATACCTAACTCTCTGAACTATGACAACGATTTTGGTCAAACTTTCACCTAGTACGAGTACAATCACATTTGAACCAACATATGTATGTATTTTATCTACGAGTATCACAACAATATGAACTACATACACACACACTACACGAAGATACATTTGTAGACATACAAGGTCGGTTTGAGTCGGTACAATGGCGGCGAACAAAGCTCACAATTATCTTCTACGCCTCTTTGGTTCGGCTGGTTACAGTAAAAATAAGTAGTCCATTACATAAAAATCAAATAGGGAACTTAAGAAGAAAAACAAAACCTGACAAGTATGTGTTGGACCGCGCTCAATGTAGGGTTCTGTGCTTTGCTGTGGTTTCAGAGGGATTTCCTCCCGAGGACGCTCCGGCTGTGGAATACGCTCCCTGCCAAGGTTTTCCCGGGAGTGTACAAGATTTCATGTGACCCCCTGGAGTTGCAGGCGTCTATAGGCTACGGTGACCGCTTTTCATGAGGCGGGCAGTATGCTTGTTTGCCACTGTCGTGGTATAAAAATATGCCCAGCAGTGGGCGATGAACGTCTGAAATTATGATGGAAACTGAGGTAGCAAAAGGGCGTATGCTTAAGGCATTTACTACTTTTTGTTAGAAATAGTTTTGTGGTGAAAACACCAAAACGCCACAATAATAACATTATAATTTTGTTCAAATTCATGAATCCCTGGTGAAAGTAAGGAAGCTATTTTCAGACTTTCATAACGATTGTTTATTAAATAAGGACCGACTAAATTACATTTTTGTATGAATGTAAAAGTAAAAAAAAAAAGTATAGAGTGCCTCGTTAAATATTTTTTTAACTACTTAGTTTCCTACTCTAATATACTACATCTAATAACCCGACCCGAAACTAAGTAACACACACAAAACACGCATCTGGATAAGGGTTTTCTAAACAATTTACTTCAGAAATTAAAGATCCAAGGTTTCATACAATTAGTATGAAAATATTTATTTTTAATTTTTACGCGCACTTTTTGTTATGCCGATCGATCCCATACCTGTCCTATATCAATAGTTTCTTAGGGGTCAACTTGCGCCAATGCATAGAACAGCCGCAAAATGCAAAAAGTGACGAAGTCAGAATGTGACAAACTCCGAAAATTACGAACTCAGAAAGTGGTGATTAAAGAAAGTGGCGTACACAGAACGTGACGCTCTCAGAGAGTAGCATCCTCAGAAAGTGACATCTTTAGAACATGACCTATCTCGAAAGTGTCTTTAAAAAAATGACCTACTCCGCCTAAAGGCTTTTCAGTTGCAACATAAAATAAAAATCAAACATGCTACTTTGTAACCTTCACTATGTCGATATTGTATACCTACCTATCGAGTTCGGACCTTTTCGACCATAATGACGTGACGTATTAATATAAATAACGGACAAAAGGCCATTGTTATTGGCAAGCGGATATGAAATACTATTCGTGGAAATTGGGAAATGGGCGTCGAAAGCTATTAAGGTATACAGAGGAAAATTAAATAAAAGATGAATAGTTTGTTAACTTAATATGGAAATATAGGGATGGTCTTTTGGTTCAGTAACTGGAATCTTGAGCTTTACGAAGGTCTCAAGGCACGAGAGTTGAACAAACTTTGCCGCCGAGTGTATACAACATTTTTCCCCTCACTATTGCGAGGATAATAAAGACATACGATTACAAATCTTATCGACATGTAAGTTATCTTGGAGAAACCATCAAAATTCAATTTCAGAATTTGTCATAGAGTAGGTACGCTCCTGGTACTTAGATATTGCCAACAGCTTACCAAGTGCGGGATAAGACTTGACCAATTTTAGGTGTGACCTCCAATTGCGCATATTTACTACGGGCATATAGCTAGTTGAAATTAATACCACATACACAGGTCTGCGGTCCCTAGAAGCTGTAACAAAAACAAATGTCTACGTCAACGCAATTAAAAGATATTTCCGATACATTTGCAAAATCAAAAGTCAAAATGTATAGGGTACTTTCCGTGAATCATGAAATTTGGTAAAAAGCAAGAGCTTGTAGCACAAATACACATAAAAATCTGAAAGCGTATAGTTGCCGCACACTGAGAGTTCCACGCCACTTAAAAATACTAAGTACCCAAAGTCATAAATGGGGGGGGGGGGGGGGTCATTTGTGCGAGTCCAACTCGCACTTGTCCGGTTTTTTATAAAAGCAGTAATTTCGTAGTATTTAAAGATTCTATAGACCTTCGTCAAGATGAAAGCCAAACCTGTCAAAGAAGAAAAAGACAAGCAAATAAATAGAGCAAGATTTATTCTTTCCTTTGTAACGTCAGAGGGCCTCGTATTGTTCGAGTACAATTTTCTGGTATTATTTGTACGTTATTCATTGTGCATCGTGTTGTACCAAAGGCACTACGTTATTTTTTTTCAGATTATGTGTATACTTGGTATAAGTCCCGTCTTAGTTAATAAGACGTCATAATCAAGCCGAAAGACGTTCACTGCTGGACATAGGCCCCCCCAAAGATTTCTACAATGACCGGTCCTGCGCCACCCGCATCACTTGCCCTAACTGTTTTGTCCTAATGATCATAATCCCTAACGATTATTTGTCATAATCGAATTATTGTCCAAAAACGAGTCTCATAACCAAATCGCTGTTAGAAAAGTCGGTTAGGTTAGAACCGTGACCTGACATAGAGTCGAATCGCTGCTAAAAAAGTAGGTTAAAACCATGTTAGGGAAAACAATATTAGGACAAATGATCATTATGTCAAACAGCATTAGGGAAAGCAAATATAGGATAAAAAGCTTTGAGGATCCCGATATAGATCCTAGTAGATCATCTGGTCATTCAAACGGACAGTTCCGATTGCGGCAAAGAAACAAATGGCAATCTAACTGCGTCCTCTTATAATAATGGGCAGTCGTAAGTGATAGAAAAACACCTGTCTCGCCCCTTCTTATTGATAGTGGTCATTTAGACTGATGATAGCTATATATTGACGCCTGTTGCTTATAGACTTTGAACTAAATGACACATTCTGATCGTGGCTGTAATGGCTATCGATTTACGAATCAAAGAAGTTGGTAGCCATTAAAGAATTACTGATGGCCCGTGGGGCCAGCTAGTGCGACCATGCACCGGTTGATGCAGCGTGGGGAAGCTTCCCACAAGATGGACTGATGGGAGGTCGGAGGAACCCATTGGATGCGGGCACCGCGCTGCCGCTCGATGTGGTGTGTGTTTGGTCATAGGTATGTTATTCAGCAGTGAATATAGGCCTAAAGAGAATCGAGACGTCTTTTGGCTGATAGTGATGATGATGATAAATGAATGAATCACGCTTTAACACGTTGAATGCGGGAACATAATTTTATAATTTACTTTCAGTGCTATACATACCATTTTTGAATTGTAGTATAGTTGTACACTGGTGCGGTACAAGGCTTTTTTGGCTTGTGACTAAACTAAAGGTCTATATTTTCGTGAATATTTCCTTGTTGGTTTTACAAATCGATGATTTATTGATCACAATGGCTAGTTAAACAATTGATTGATCTAAGGTTATTGTCGTTACGTACTGTCGAACTTGGTTCAGGCATTATAGGAAAATTAATTAATGATACGAAATTGACTTGTATCGCACCAAGGGAACAGGACTGGTGCCATCTAGTCGATATTTTGGTAGGGATGGGAAATATAATGACATAAAACATCGATATCGGTAGTTGTTATTATTAAAAAAAGGTAGCAAAAATTACAAATGAGAATGAGATTAATTGAAACTTTTCTAATTCTAAATTTCTAAACACATAGATTTTCCATATTCTTGGCAGTACGTATTCACTCTTTTCACTTTTTTGGCAGCTTCTCGACTCGTCAGTGTTTTTCTTAATTTTTTGTAGCATTACAGTACTCATCCTCCTTTTAGCTCCTTTTTTAAATGTGTGTATTTTCATTTTTTCTACAGCTTTTTCAATTGCAATCGGAAGGTAAACAAAAAACACGTAATCGTCACCCCCGCACTGGCTGTACTGACCTGTGCTCGCGGTGCTGTACAAGACAGTAGGTATACAAGACACTTTTGGCCGGTACCGCACTGGTTGATTATTTTTTCACCTAGTGCGGTACGAGTCAAATTTGTCTTGTAAAGTTTGATGTACTTATTAGATAGAATTTACAGAAAGACACATAAATGTATACTTGACTCTTTCTAGTTCATAGGATTTCATAGACAAATCGACCCCGCACCAGACAGAGACAAGCTACTCCCTCACGCCGCACCAGAAGAAAGTACATTACAAGTCGAAACTGGCATGTACCGCATTCAAAAACCTGACGAATACAATGGCATCAAGTGATTTGGTAAACCAAGTTAGTCCATCAAAAGTGAACTACGCTTTAACACTGAAGTATCCAAGAAAATAAGCGAGAAGTATCCAAACACCGAAGGTCATTACTTAATATTGTTACGCCGGTCATGTGAACAAAACTTAAAATGTGATTTTTAATGCCTTAGAAGCGTTTTCAGCAGGCTGAAAAGTGATTTCAGGCCGTTTTAGAGGTGCCTCTTTCACATACTAGAAGATTCAAAATTTACCCCAGTTACCGTTGTTTTCAGGCGCCTGAAACATGTTTTCAGTTCGTTTCAGGCCACCCTCTACCAGATGGCACAATAACCGGAAAACCCGTTTTCAGGCGTTTTCAGGACCCCTTATGGGCCCCTGAAGTACAATTCAGTATATGGCGAAATTTCTCGAAGGAGTGAAAGAGATAGCACTCTTAGAAAGAGCTAGCTATACGGAACATTCCAGAAGTGTGTGAAAGAGAAGGATAGAAAGAGACGGCAAGAGTCGAGAACGTTCTGGAATACTCGCGGACACACCTGCCTAGTACCCAGCCGCGTCTAGAAGCATCGCGAGAAGTACTTAGGTACCTACTCGCGAACTTACTAGAATCTTAATAGAATCGAAGCCGACCTGTCGAGGCGAGATTTGGCTGGAACATTCTGGAACCATCAGGAGTACCGCCGACGGGTATATATAGCGGCAGCCTGCAGCCACAGAGTAGTTCAATTCTGAATGCGATACCGTGCGGATCAAGAGCGAATCGGAGCGAAGTAAAAGTGACAAGTGCGTTTAATTAGTGTGTGATAAGTGTGTTTAAGTACTGTGTTTAGTGTCTTGTAAGTAAGCAATAAAGCCTCAGTTTAATTAGTGGTTAATTAGTGCATTTTTTATAAAGTACCCACCCCTCAAACGTAACAATATGAAAACCAAATCGGTTACAACCTTGTCAAACTAAGGTGTAAAGTCTGTTATTTATTACACATCTTATGATACCTCCTCTAAAGTTCCATTCTTTATTTAGTTCATATTAAAATGTCAGTTTAAATGAGTAAAGTTGTGAAAACTGTTTTAAGTATCCTTTTACTGTTACGTATATGACGTGGACCTATGTTAGCTCAGTGGTGAGGCTCGCGACTTTCAATCCTAAGGTCGCGGGTTTGTGCCAACGACGCGTCGTAGTATAAAAAAAAACCTTTTTCTAAGATTATTTATGGTACTGAATTCAAAAACTTACGACTGTTTCAAGTTTAAGAGCTTTGTCGCAATTTTAACTATAAAACTCTCATGTGACTCGACCAAACTCAATACTATCTAAGAACGGGCCACTCACGTAATTTAGTCGCAGTTTACACCCAGTGTGAGTATCATAACTAAATCATTGAGTTGCAAGAACATCGACTTGAGGCAGCTGCGGTGTGAATTTGTGATGAAGCTACAGCTGGGTCCACACCGACCAGCTTCAATTTAAAATAATAAATAAATATTGTGGGACAATCTTGCTGTTATTGTAATTATAATGACAATCCATATTGAAGCTTAAATTGTAGGTACTCATTTTATTTTACTTGATTATTAGTTGAAATGTATGAATCAGTCTTTATTTTTATTTGTTCTCGATGATCATGATAGATATTCGAATACCTGTACTGTGATGTAAAATTATTATGTTATTGTCTTTCTTGAAATAAATAATCTAATCTAATCTAATCAATCTTACTCAAATCTAGTCCGACGGTAAGCTCAATAAGGAGGGCACAAGACTTTATTTCAGACTTTAAAGTCCACACATTTTTGTTAAAAACAGTAATATTAATATGTTTTTCTGTTACCGCGATTGCTGTTAATTGAAATTAAACACTTCAGAACGGATTAATTGTGTTTATTAACATGACTACGTTTGGAGAGTAGTGTAGTCTACAGTACACCGAGCGGTCGCTACATGCGGCGTTCGCGTGGGGCGCTCCGGGCGGGCGGTAAAGTAGCATGGAAATCCATTAAAGCCGTGGGCTTGATACAGCTAAATAAGTCTAAGTTTGCTTGCATATAATATCACCATTTACGAGCAGTTGTGATGAAAATAGAATAACAATTTTGTTTATTTTTGTTAAAAGCCACTTGTCAAGTCCACACCAAAGCTGATTCTCTCGCTCAGATTTATAACCAAACAACCCCTTTGTTTGCATCGCTTATTCAAAATGCTGGTCAAATTCCCAATAAAATCCATCTATACGGAAATATCCAGTTGCAGCTATATTTCGTGCAGAATCCGCCGAATATCGGTTCCGATAGTTTCAAGTAGCGCATTGCACCTGTCGCCGACGTCCAACTATTGGGATCGTGTTTCGGACTTTTCAATGGCAATGTAAATCGTTTCCTCATTGTACGCTTTTTTACTACAAGATTTTATTTAACTTTAAAAAAATGTTTGTTAGGGTAGAATCTTGCAAGCTGATGACTATACATTGTTATGGTACAGTCTACAAAGATATGAATACAGCCAAAGTGCCAAAAATAATGTATACAGGACTTTATTGCCTGAAAATTAAGGTCGTGTGCGATGATAATAAGTTGTATGCAAGTCAAGAAATTTCGAACGAGTGTGAATTTAAGCCCGAGTCGAAGACGACGGCTTAATTTCAATACGAGTTTGTTCTTGTATCGCCCGTGATACATACAATGTTTTTCATCACATTTGCGAGGACATAAATAAACTTACTAGGCAGATAAATTAACAAGAATTATAAGTGGTAATGTAGTAGCGCAGGCCACGGTACACCGCTGTGAGCGGCGAAGCGCGCGTGGGGCGCACCGCGCAGGTTCTTCGGGACTTTTGTAACATACAAATATGAGATAAATTACTTAATCTTGGTGATCATTAAAACATAAGAGTTAGGCTCTTACGGTCAATATGGCGGTTAGATTACATTCTTGGATGGATTGGACAAGGAAGTTGGATTGACGTCGATTCTAGATAAGTTCCGAAAAACTCATCGGAACGAGTCAGAAGGATTTGAACCCGCGACTTTTAAAGTCGCCATACCGCTGCGCCACCAACGCTACCTATATGCAAACAAATTATAGTTGCAATAAGTATGATGATATAGCTCTCCGAATCGCTAACCTTAAGTGGCAGTGGGCGGGGCACATTGCGCGTAGAACCGATTGCCGTTGGGGCGGAAAGGTTCTCGAGTGGCGACCGCGTACCGGAAGGCGCAGCGTGGGTAGGCCCCCCACAAGGTGGACTGATGACCTGGTGAAGGTCGCAGGAGTCCGCTGGATGCAGGTGGCGAAGGACCGGTCATTGTGGAAATCTTTTGGGGGAGGCCTATGTCCAGCAGTGGACGTCTTTCGGCTGAAATGATGATGATGATGATGATGACTTCTTTAAAAGTCATCATACCGCTGCTCCACCAACGCTACCAATACGCAAACAAATTATAGTAGCAATAAGTATGATGACCGTACCAAAGAAATAACATTCATGCAACAATTCTCATTTTATAACCAGACTATTAATAATAATTATTCAGAGGCAAAACCGTCGTGTTCCTAGTTTCAGAATGTGCACCAGAATTTAGGAAAAACTAGGTCACAGAGAAAACAGTACAAAATTCCTCTGATTACGCCGCCTTCATCATCTTGTGTCCTGATTGAGCGACACAAAGAACGAAATATGATGCTCAAGTAACTAAATATGATAAATATGATTTTGTATGTCTTTCCCATCACGGAACAATGGTGTTCCGGACCTACACGCAGAGATTCGACAATTTAATTAAATGTAAGGGGTACACCGAGCGGATGTTGCACCTGCCCGAGTCATGGGACGCACGCAGAGGCAGCACCCGCTAGGATTTATGGACTTTTGAGATTTAATGGAATCTAAAATATACCACTGCTCTAGAAGATTCCTTCAAGCTCCTGGAATGGCAAGGACTTGGCATCAACATCAATGGCAAATACATCACACATCTCCGATTTGCCGACGATATAGTAGTCATGGCTGAGTCGCTGGAGGATCTAGAACAAATGCTCGGTGACCTCAATAGAGTTTCTCAACAAGTGGGTCTTAAAATGAACATGGACAAAACGAAAGTCATGTTTAACGTCCATGTTATACCCACCGCACTTACTGTTGGAAACTCTATTCTTGAAGTTGTTGACGAATATATATACCTGGGACAAGTTGTCCGATTAGGTAAGTCCAATTTTGACAGAGAGGTCAGTAGACGGATCCAACTCGGCTGGGCAGCGTTCGGTAAATTAAAAAACGTCTTCTCGTCCAAAATCCCCCAGTGCCTGAAAACTAAGGTGTACAACCAATATGTGTTACCAGTGATGACTTACGGCTTTGAGACGTGGTGCTTCACAAAAGGTCTTTTTCAGAGGCTCAACGTCGCGCAGCGAGCTATGGAAAGGGCTATGCTTGGTATTTCTCTACGAGATCGAGTCAGAAATGAGGAGATCCGTAGAAGAACCAAAGTCGCTGACATAACCCGTAGGATTAGCAAGCTGAAGTGGCAATGGGCCGGCCACATAGCGCGAAGATCGGATGGCCGATGGGGCAAAAAAGTCCTTGAATGGAGACCACGTACTAGCAAGCGCAGTGTGGGACGGTCACCTACAAGATGGGCCGACGACCTGGTGAGGATCGCTGGGTCTCGTTGGATGCAGGGGGCTGTAGACCGGTCGCGCTGGAATTCGATTGGAGAGGCCTATGTTCAGCAGTGGACGCTTACAGGCTGATGATGATGATGATGATGAAAATATACTGGACTATTAGGTGAAGGTGGTGGACTAAATACTGGGTTATAGGGTATAAAATCGGACGTCTGCCAAACAAAATGGTAAGTAATTTTATTTTTCGGCAGACGGTGATTCGCCCACATAAGATGCCCCCCACAAAAAGCGCCATCTAAGATGGCTCGAGGGCTACACCGGTATGATGGCTGGGGGTAGAGAGGTGTCACTGGATAAATATAATAATTATTAAGTGCAGTCCAATTGGACTACTCTAGAACCATGATAAAATGACAAGTAGTAAGAGATTTCTTATAATCCGATCTAAAGCGTAACTATGACATATTTAGTTCTACAGCGGCAAACGTCAATTATTATTTTTTCGTGTACAAAACGGTTTGTGTTTTTACAAATTTTATAAAACGAATATTTTTTTTATAAACAAATGTTTAGATTTATGTTTTTAAGTAGTCACACTAATAAATAAACAATAAAATAGCCTTTAATTCAGACAAGTTTGCAAGTTCATTACACTTTACTGTTAACATAATACTTATATATTTAATTTATATCTGTATGCCTTTTGTAGGCAAAGGCCTCCCCTAACTTTTTCCATTTATCCCTTGTTTTTGTAGTCCAGCTACCTCCCGCTGCGCTCTTAATCTCATCAGCCCATCTTCTTGTTGGCCTGCCGCGTTTCCTCTTTTTGTCTCCACTGAACCAGTACATTATTGCTTTAGACCACTTTTATCTCCCTCTTATTGTGTGACCTGCCCATTCCCTTTTTAACTTTTTAATTGTTGTAGTAATATCTTTTGTTTTAGTACATTTCTTTATATCTATATTTGTAACTTTATCAGATAGTCGCTTTAGTCGTCTTATGCTGCATCCATCTCCTGTATCCCTTGGACCGCCAAAGACGTCGTCAAATCCCGTCGATGAAAGTTCAATTTCTACCACTAATTCAATATGGTTTTACTTTAGTTACTGATAGAGTAATGTTTAAAGGCCCACCGCGGTGTTGCCTCTCTATCACACTAATTAATTCGTACGCAAGTGCAACAGGGACAAAACTTCGTAGACAGCCCCTCAATGTCGCTCAGTTCGGACACGTTTTGACGAAAACATCGTTACGTTGAATACCACTGTTTTGGTCTACTTCGTTTGAATACGTGTATACAAGCATCAAAATTCGGGCATTTGAGCGATGAAATATCAGGCTAGCTAGAAATACGGGCGATGTGCTGCTTTGTTTGAATTTTTAAAGACTCTAGTGGAAAATTCTTTTTCACGCTGGTGTAGAGAAATGTGGCAAATTGGTGTACATCAAAGCTGGAAAACAAGGTTTAGTTGAACACCTGAACCAACTCTCGGCTCTTCGGCTATTTTAATTCCTAATTATGTATAGCTGCATACACTACTTTATCTACACACATAATATGATAAGTCCTCTGGGTTCAGGGACCGTAGGAAAATTACCTGCATTGTTACTAGTGCTACTTGTAAAATATTAATATTATAGAGATTAAAATAATGCAATAAAAAATTAATTAAACACATATAGAAACAAATTATTTATTACAGCTCGTAATGTCGGCGTTTTGAAATTCTGGCATTTTTTTATTATTAGCCATAGACAAACAAATGAAGTCCCAATGAATGAAATTTATTCTTCTGTCACTCGAGATCATTTCGTGCGATGCATAATTATTATAAAACACACTGAATTGGCGTTTCGTATAGATAACTGTTTTAATATCTATAGATAGGGATTTTCCAAAAAGTGTACCATTTGATCACTGAATGAGGATTACCGCGAGTAGATTTTCCGCTAAGGGCGCTAGTGGATGATCCTGCGTGAACATTTCAAACGTCACTTTGACATTTCTCTCATACTGACACAGGACGCACGCATGAGTGGCGCCGCCTGGTGAGCGAGCATACGGTAGCTCCCATAGTGATCACGTAATTTGTTTTTTACTTGTGTGAATGGAAGATTTTGTTTACCTGTTTGACTATATTAGTTCAATAACATTTAAAAAGGCGCCGCACGAATTCACATTTGTAAACATAATTGTGAATAAAATTGTTTGTTTTTATTGTTCCGTACCAATATGGTAAAAAAGGAAGGGTTCCTTTTTTACCATATTGGTGCGACTCATTCTGTCTGTCTGTCCGTCTATCACATCGTTAAATATCTCGAGAACTACATTGAGAGAAGATTTATCATATATTTTTATTTATTTTTATTGAAAAATGCCTGATAAAAGAGGGGGCAAAAATTAAAAGTTTAGTTACTGGAGCATGTGGGATTTCATTTGAAAGAACAAGATTGACACTGTTTTTTTTTTGGAAAAAAAATTGATTTAAGTATAAACGAAAATGTAAAAATAATACCATCCTTTACCTCCGAAATTAATGAAAGAAAATATATGATTTTTTTACACAACGTTAATATTGTTTTAAATATTACGGGAAAAATGTAACTTGACCCGAACTTCATTCACTATTTTTATTTAAAAAAAACTTTTCGGAATCTGAAATTAAACCAAATATAGGTAATTGTTTTTTTTTCTTTAAATTTATTTTGATATTATGCTGAAAGTACTGTCTTCGGTTTCGGCAAAAAAAACATGTTTACGTCGGACACTTTGTCGCCGTAATATTTTGCGTCAAGTAGCGTTCAGTCCCAGCTATTTGTGCGGTATACCATTTTGCCGTCATAACACCCATGCTTGCCCTGAAAATTGGAATTTGCGCAAGTATGATAGAGTATTTATTAGGTCTCTTACTCAAACGAGGTCAAAATAAAAAAGATATCAATATAAGAAAAATAAAACATCCAATTTTATCCGTTAACCCTGTAAGTGGCCTACCGTTCCAGATCCGTAACGTCACGGGTCCATACGCGATTTACATGTCAAAGCTCGTTCCGGATTAACGCTGACGTCATTATGCTAAACTCACCCTTAAAACCAGAACAGTACCAATGCTCTTCATTTCCCATGCGATTGTGAGTTTAATTTTTATAGGTTTAAGGTTTAGAATGGCGTGGTAATTGACGAAGATATGGGATGGTTTGGTGTGTAAGGAAATTACTGTGCTGTGCTGACCCTGGGGCGTAGATTACTTGTCGTAGATGGTTTTGAGACGTTTTCATTTATCGATATTTAGGAAAAAGCGCGTTATAGAAAGACTGGCAGACGCACTGCCTAAACCGTTGTAAGTAAGTACAATTGAAATGTACACTAAATGATGACTCACACTAGAACGGGCTGCGCAAATATAAAATTTTCCTTTGATATCTGAATAAATAAAGAAAAGTGGGCGAATTTAATCGTTATTTTTGTAATCCAACATGTTTTCAATACTCACACGCTGGTTTTATACGTAAACCAATATGTAGCCAAGCCAACTAAAATTTAAATTTAATATAATACTGTTTACAGAGTCGATGACATATGGCACGAAATACACACATTGTATCAAATGTATGTGTACTTCCTGCAAAACTGTTCATTTTTATATTTTATTTTGTTCCGCCGTAATTTTTTATTTTGTTATCTCCGTTTTACTGTTTTCTTTTTGGTATCGCCTCTTGTAGAAGCACGAATTTTCAAATATTTTAACATTTCATTTGCTTAATTTGTCTAAAAAATAAGTCTCACCGAATTCTTAATCTTCTCAGGCGCTGTGGTGTACGAAGTACTAGTGGTGTAGTAAGTACCAAGATTTAGACTTAGAACCAGTGGTAAGTTTTGGCGTTCATAAGTGCATCGTAGTAATGAGCCTAAATTGAAAACTAAAGATATTTGTGTTTGTATTTCTAAACTTATGCTCCAGTTTTATCTCATATGTTCCATCTAAACAAGTAATCTGTGCGCCGGAAGCAAATTTGCATGTATTTGTCATTAATGCAATGATAACTCTAAGACAGAAGCTTCCGTCCTACGCATATAGGCCTGTGTTTATAGTGTTACCTTAGTTACCACCTGTTACCACTAGTAATGGTCACGGATGTCACTGATCTTCTCGTACAGCGGGCCTAAGATTTGGAGGTTATCCATGATCATATCCATGATCAGATAATGCTATAAGTTGATAAACTGACAACTTGCACGGATAGCGTGACGGTGACAGCTGCGAAATGCAAAGACATTTGACAGAACTGTTTAAAATTATCAGAAATTGTCAGAACGTGCCGACAAACTATCGTCTTATCCAGCAATTATCAGGATATCAGCTTGGCATCTTAGCCCCGCAGCTGAACCTAAACTGAACCTAAACTGAATCGCGTTTAGACGTCACGTTACACTTACAGTAATAATTACAGGAGTATATTTGTCACTTGTTTTGTGCTTGGGCGACAAAGAGGTAAAGCTATAGTTAACGTGAAAATAATTTGAAATTGTCACTTTGCCCTCCACCAATCAATAGCTGCCAGACGCCCGTATCGCCCGATAGTATGTATAGTAAACTTGAACACTTCGTCATTTGTATGTATGTACTAGATTTTGCCCGCGGCTTTGGTCGCGTTAGAAAGAGACAAAAAGTAGCCTGTCTCCATCGGTTCACTTATCTCCACTTAAAAAATCACGTCAATTCGTTGCTCTGCTTTTTCGTGAAAGACGGACAAACAAACAGACACACACTCTTTCCCATTTATAATATTAAGTAGGGATAGTGTGGATGTATGTTTTCATATATGTTTGTTTGTTCATATTCGGAACGAGCCAAGAATTAACTACCGATGTTGAAAATAACTCGGTAAATACTCGTATTCAAGCATGTATAGGATTAGGGATACAATGTAGCCAGTAAGTCAGCGAGCCGGGTATCGGCCGGGATATCCGGGACAGCGCACGCGATGCCCGGGCGAACCGGGTAAGGTTATCGCGTTTACTGTGGAATAGAATATTGCTGATATTAAACATGAGGGAATGTAGGGAGCTGGTAAGAGCTGGTAGCTACCTCGTTCAACGCATCGATGCTGCCAGCGTTCTCGGCAGTAATGCCACAGGGACCATCTTTAGATTTAGATTTATATTTTTCTAATTGAGTTTTATGTTTTTTCTAATTAAGTTTATTTTTATTTTATTTCTTGGTAGTGTAGCTTTTTGTTTAGTTTTGTAATATTTTAATGAAGTTAGTTTTTAGTTTAAGTGTTTTTAATTAAGTTTCTAGTTAATTAAATAAATTAATTTATGGAACAAAAAGGTGTAGAGGTCGATAAAAATGTTATATTTTTAAGTAGGGAAAAAGCAAACAATTTGAAGATGTAAACTAGATGACAATTTTGCTTTTTACAATATTCTAGTATTAATACCAATTAATTATATGAATACAGCTAGTCATATCGCTGTCAAGTACTAAAATATTGAGTGAGCACAATTTCCTATTACTTAACGAGTAAATGAAAGCAAGTTATTTAATTAAATACAATAATTCTGTTGAAGGAAACTGGACTTTTTTCTTCGTGTGCCTTCGTGTGTGTATTGACGCGTGACCTTTTCTAAATTTTAATGACTAGTAATCTGACTTATTCCTTGAAAAGGGTTATTTTACAACTCATTTTCAATGTTTTAGACCAACCAACCAGGGGTCGAAGGTCACTGTCTTTTAATTATTAAAGTTTTTAGTTTTTTTTAAGAAAACCGCCATATGGCGACCTATTAATGCCAATTATAAAATCCGAAGTGTATCTCGGACCACGCATAATTGAGGGCTCCGCACAGTCATAGAATGAATAGAACGTGCAAGCAAAATGGTGTGCCTTCACTGTATCAAGGCACATTACGCACACTTCACGAGACCAAAAAATCCCTTTTGAATTTTTTTATATAACTTCAAACACTTTCAGCCTTACCCTAGTTTAAGTGCATAAACAACGCATTAAGGTAAAACCTGAATGCAGTGAATACACTCTATGGCTCTCGGCGTAATCATGCGACTGAATGGCATCGTGAGCCTGCGGGCCTGCCAATGCCACTAGCATGCAAAATTCAAAATTTTCATGCTCCATCTCTTTAGAGCCAATATGCAAGTGGAGTCAAGGGAGAGACGTGATTTTCGATTTAGATTTCTGCGGTAGTTCGACTGCTTATTAATATGGACGGGTAGAAGTATTTTTTGGAAGGATTTCAGTAATTTTTGCGTATTAAATTTTAAGGCTGGCTGCAATAAATTAAAAGAGATGTCATATTACAGAAAAAGTGACCAAGGTCCCCGGTGAGCAGGGCTGGGATCAACCCAGCGACCTCTAGCTTTTGCGGCAGACTGGACGATAGTCTGAGATGTACGATGGGTGGAACGCACCTTAAACGTTTAAAATAAGAAAGAATTGCATATACTTAGGAAATTTCGGACTCTGGTTGCCGTAATCGGGTAGCCTAGTGGTTAGGGCGTCGGCCGCGAAAGCAGGAGGTCGTTGTTTCGATCCCAGCCCTGCTCACCAGGGACCTTGGTCAGTCTTTCTGTAGTACCTACCTATATGACATCTCTTTCAATTTATAATTTATTTACTTAAAAAAAAACAAGAATCAAAATAATAAATTACTTAATTCATGCTTTACAATTGTTCTGGCTGCAATAATTTACCATTTGATGTTATACGAAAATGCTGAATATTAAAGAATAATGAAAAAAAATTGTGACGTATTTTTTTGACTGTACGCCAACGAATCACCGTTTTTGTAACATATTCAGAAATGTCATGACATTATAAGGACTGACATGTCTATTACTACGTTTTTGCACGAATAGCCATTGTACGAAAATTGGAAGAATATTTTTATTTTATTTATTTATTTTATTTATTTATTTGGGAAACATACAGCACATAATTATACAATAAGGTAAAAAACAGAGTTAAAACATAAGCCAAAACAGTTTCCACTAATAGAAAATGTCAGACAAGCTTACTTCCGTTGTCTACGCTCGAATTCTAAATTAATCCAGTACAAATATTAAAGGATGACACACTAGAACGAGACGGGACGGGACGATCTGTCAGTTTCTATAGAAAACGTCACGTGACATCCGAGGGCTCCGAGCTATCACGTGATTCTTTCTATAGAAATTGAAGTCCCGCCCCGTCCAATCCTCCTAATTGTGAGTCATCCAGTCATCAAAAGTAGCATTCGATCACAACTGATCGACATGCAAGCACTCTTGAACCAAGAATAGTGCCAAAAATCCCAGGAACAAGCCAAATCATGGTGTCAAATGGAAAACAAGTCAGATGGAAGTTTGCAAGCCTCTGTTGTCCGTTTGTCAGTGGATGTCAGCCAGTTGATTTCAATAATCGTTAAAGTCGATAGTAACTTAGATATCTCCCGTCTCAATTCGTTCCGTCCCGTCCTAGTGTGAGTCATCCTTAACCAGGGCGGTACTTTTATCAGCATTTCAACAAAAGCAAACTTCTTGTTCAAGCGACGATAAAGTTGCCTGCTTATTTCCTGATAAAATATTTGACCTGGCGTATTAATTTGTAAACTAAAGTTGGACAGGGACTTTAACGTATAACTTTGACGGGCACTTTATAACTTGAAAACATTTTAAAATACTAATCATACTAATATTTATATCAAAACCACATTTAAAAAACTATTGATCTCAATGGCGTGATATGTTTCAATGCCATTTGGCGAATCATCGGACAGAGATTTGCTCGCGTCACTGTCACCAATAACCAAAGTAATGATGATGATGATGATGGTGGCCTAATACCATCAAACATGTCGCTATAAAATAATAGTTCATAGTGTGGGCGGTTAACAAGAAATTAAGACCTAGTGTGAATTCGTAAGCGTGAATTCGTAAGCGTGAATTCGTAAGTGTGAAATCGTAATTTTTGTACCGCCCGTGATACATACAAAAATTTCATCACATTTGCGTGAAAATAAGTAAAGTTACTAGGCAGATAAACAGTAATGATTAGCGGTAGTGTATTAGTAGTAGCACAGTTTACTCTGCGGTGAGCGGTGGTTTCAAGCGGCGAGCGTTTGGCGCGCCCTCCCGGTCCTCCGGGAGCTTCGGGCGGGTGGTAAAATGTATGAAAATCCAATAGGGCATAAAACATCTCATTTAGTCCCGAAGAATCGCATACAATATCATCATTTACGAGCAAGTGTGATGAAAAAATATGTAAGTTTTACCGTTGTCTTGATGTAAAGAACAACAACCACCCTAGAGTCCGAAGTTACGGTTTCGGCTTAAAATCATGTTTTGGCCAAAGATTTGAATTCGGCCAAAAACTAACCGAACTTTTCGGCTGCGCCGAAACTTACAATATCATACTTTCAGGACGCGTTCGACTGTCGTCAGATGAGCTCGGCTTAGTCGCACTAGCCTAGCAGCATGTTCGACTAGCAATATGACATCATATAATAATGCTAAAATTTCAACCTGGGAAAAATTTAATCGGACCATGGGGATGTTTAGTTATTTATATATTTTTAAAAAATACGGCTCACTGACATTTTCTTCAGCGTTTTAATCACATTATCCAAAGGTTCGGTTTCTATTTCGGTTACAACCGAAACAAGAATTCCTTCGGTTTTGGTTTCGGTTTCGGTAAAAACACGTTTCAGTCAGACACTAGTTTTGCTGCAAACCACAGGTAATATAATAAATTACGAATACCACTCACGTATTTAAGTCCCCCTATTCCTAGAATATTTAGTTGGAACTTGTTAAGCGCTAAATCGGATTACCTACTGCCGAATTGGAGTGCAACTGACGTCCAAAACCTTCACTAACTTATTTACGTTCTATTTACTCCCGGAGTAACACGGGTTAACGTTTTGGAACATTCTACAGTGACATGCCGGCTGCAGTAATATAAAATTATTACTGAAAACTAGAGCGAGGGAACAGAATGGACAGACCCAAAAAGAGGCATTGGAAAACCATAGAAACAATGGACGGACGACATTATACAAACAGTTGGCAAAAATTGAATAGAAAATGTGACGAAGAGAGAAATGGAGGGGTGTTGAGGAGGCCTTTACCCAACAGGGATCACAACATGGGCATTTAAATAAGAAACAAAACTTATGAAATTGTAAATAATTTAAGCACTGAGCAAATAAAGTTTTAATAATAATAAGAACGCACCTGCGCCAGTTCTAGAATGGTCGTGCCACGCTCTATTGGGATCGATCTATCATCACGGGCAGGACTATTGTAGCCAATAAGCCTGAAATTGTGCTGGTTGATCGATCGCAGCGTCGGGCCGTGCTCGCCGACGTCACCATCCCCCATGACGAGAATCTCGTGAAGGCCGAGAAGGACAAGTCCAGTAAGTACCTAGACTTGGCTCACGAAATAACCGCCTGGGATGTTGTCTCGACGATCATTGTCCCGATATAGTCGTTTCAGCGAGCGGTCTAATAGCGAAGAGTCTCGACCAACATCTTGAGAGACTCGCGAGGTAGATGGATCATGGGTCAGATGCAGAAGGCGATAATCCTGGACACAAACAGCCAAGTTCTCATTCTCTATCTAAAAACTATAAACAGTGTATACCTATCGCCGATATTTTTTGTCTTAAACAGCAATTTAAATCATTCTAAATTTCGCTATAAAATATGCGGCGTGATGTCAGTGGTTTTAGAGAGGTCATGTCGCTCCGCGCTTGAAAATTATTGACAACGATGAGAGACTGGGAGTACAGAGGAATGTGTAAGTAGTAGATATCGAGATATTGGGTGTCTGAGTAGCCCCCTGTAAGTATAGATGTGATCCTTCAGTATGCCTATTTATTAAGTTGTGTAAATGTTGTATTTTCACGTTTTTTTGTGCAGAAGTCGTATCTTGTTCGTATTTTTTTTTTATTTATCAGAATAAAATAACATAAAAAACTACAAAATTTCGCCAAACTGCGGAACAGTTTGTTGGCGAATGAAAATACACCCATTGTTTACTTAACCTATTGTATTAAAACGTATACCGGATTCCGCCTAATTAAAATAAAGTCTATTTCTAACGATAACTTTATAGAGATATCTCTATAATAGAACACCACTGAATATAAAATTACCCTAGGGATATTCATGGATATAACTTTGAGCACTAGAATTCCCAAAAGATCTAGCTGAATATAAATCTGTCCACAAGATTTACCTGGGGAGGTAAAACTTATCAAAGGTAGCTATTTCATTTGTGTTCTTGTTTTTATCAAAAGGTGCCACTTTGGCGCTTTTTGAGGTGTTGTTGATAACGAATTAGGCACTTGGTGCACGTTGATAAGGTTCTAAACGAATATTTATGGTATGACCGAGACATCGAAAAAGTACCTTTTGATAAAAATAATCACATGTATCTTTATGTAAAGTGTGGGATTGTAAATTTACTAAACAAGCATGTTTGTTTTTTCAATCCGATCTCCCAAAATAAATTTGCATGAGAAATATGTAGTTGGACGTTGTCTTAGTCGCGCTTAAAAGCAGTAGGTATATAAAAAACATCATCATCATCATATCAGCCACGAGACGTCCACTGCTGAACATAGGCCTCCCCTTTGGACCTCCATATGTACAGGTTGGAAGCGAACGTGATCAAATCAGAAGTGAGGAGATCCGTAGAACCAAAGTCACCGACATAGCCCTCCGGATTAGCGAGGCAGGCCACATTGCACGCAGAGCGATGGGGTCGAAAAGTGTTCGGGTGGCGACCAAGGCTTGGCAAAAAAAAGTAACTTAAAATTATTTATTTCAGCGAAATAACCTATCTACGATATTTAAGGTACTTTCTTGGGTACTTTCTTGTCTTGGGAAGTCCTGTATGTGTGGTGACCTCATAATTCGGTTTCTGTGACTACACAGAACATCTACAAAGATGTGTATCACCTGGATCTTCTAGTTTCAAAAGTGCTAAGAACTGTGATCTAAACTTTAAGTTGTTCAGCACTTGTTAAAATTAAAAAGCATGTTTACACCCTAATCGACGAGGTTGATTTTTAATAAAAGGAAACACTTTTTGGTCAAACACGAAATCACGACTACCGAAAAGTGAACGATAAGTAAATGACGACTACCTAAAAATGTAGTAAAACAATCCTGGTAACAGAAGACAATAATTCGTCAGCTATAATTTGAAAATCTTACCTGTCTAAATTATTATAAAACTGCAGGTTTTTATAAATTTAATACGAACATCAACCTTTTCAGCCCTTAACTTTTGGGTAGTATATAGCAAACACCTGTAACATCGTTTTGTGTTACCCTTATTTTGTTCGTTATGGCTGGCAAAGGTCCTGACCTGACCCAACCAGACCTGAGGCCCGCTTGGTTATTTAATCCCAAAATTTACGCAAAGGCGCTGTTATTTAACATTATTTCAGTTATTTTTTAAATTATGTGCTTACCCTTAAACACATACTACATAGTTTAGCGTCTGTGTGATTCAAAACCCTAGTTCACGTGTAAACCTTATTCAGTAAATCTTTATGAAATAAATTGCTAGATAATGTGACTTCATCTTCCTTAAAATAAGTTTTTTTTTTTTGTTATTTAATTTAGTTAAGTGATTTTATGTTTAATATTGAATTTGTATTTACTGTAAAAATGATAAAATTATGACTATTATTTATTCTGGAATATCTTCCTAAATACTGCAAATATTTTGTGTTATTATTTTAAAACAAATATTTTTAGGTTCCATTAACAATTTTTAATCGTTTTTTTTTTGTAAGGAGGAAAACCCGGTTTCCGACTGTCAATCTTCGAAATATGAATTATATATAATAACAGTCAATTATGCGTATCAGTGGTGGTTATTTTGCTTTTTAATTCTCCAAGCAATAGTTGGTATTGTAACTGGTATCATTAATCACCCACATCGCTGTCCGAGAGGATGACTGCCCAAAGCATTCGAAACATAATCACGCAATTTTGATGAAAGTGTGAGTTTTTATCCTTTTTTATAACTAACTAATTTGGCTCAGGGACCCAAAAGAGTCTTGGCCTCCAAAATGAGAGCATGCCATCTGCTCCGATCCAACTTCTTGCCAGTTACTGACTTGAAGACTGCACAGATCTGCCTGCCCAGTGTCTTCCCAACGGTGGCTGGGTCGCTCAACCGGCTTTACGGTACTTTTTTTATAAATGTTTACATTGTGTTACTGGTACCCGCGCCTTCGTTGACTAGTGTATCAGGTTTAAAGACACCAGCACCTATTGTTCATCGTATAAGAAACTTTTCCACTTGTCCCTAGCAAGGAAACTGTTGCTTTCGCAAACTTATAGGAGTTGTAAAATTTCACCTTTTGTTTCAATTTTCAAGAGTTTTATCTTTTGTCTTTGGAAACTATGTCGGAAAAATGTCGACGTCGTATTACCTTATCGGACGCATTTTTGGGTCAAACACAAAAAGATGTTACACGTCTTTCCTGTGGACTTTTTAAAAGATAAGGTTGATTTTGTTATTCAACTCTAATCCAAACTAAAAGGTACTCCTTTTCTATTGAATTGTATGATAAAAATCATGACTACATGTCCACAAGCTGTTAATTATTGGAAAGACTGGCTCTAGAGTTCAGACGAACACGCACTTTTTCTTTCCTGTGGTCAATAGTTAACAGCTTGTGGACATGTAGTAATGATTTGCATCATATAATGCAATAGAAAAGGAGTGCTCCATAATGTTGATAAGGATAAAATAAGAAAATCAAGCTTTATAGCCCTTAACTTTTGTGTTGTCCACCGGAAATACTCGGAAAATCGTTTTGTGTTTGACCCTTTTGTATCTTTGGCAAGACTAGTCCGTGAACTAGTGATTGTTAAAAAAAGAAATAAATTCAGATAAATACTTCAGAAAATTGGTAGTTACTTACAAAGTCAATGCTTGAGCAAGGTTACTTAGAATCTGGCTAATGAAAGATGAGACTGAGTTTTATTTAAAACTTTTTAGATAATATTGTCTTCTATTATTATTTTAAAGTAGTAAAGTCTGCGAACGATACCATAGTCCTCGAAAAGAAAGGAAAAGTGAAAAAATTCATAAACTCGGACAAAAATCGAACCCGCGACTAACAAGCTTATCGCTCTTCCAACTGAGCTAACGAGACCACACCCGTGGCTCCGAGTTTCTTCACCCACAGACCACACGGTCTCGGTAGTTCAGTTGGAAGAGCGATGAGCTGGTATCTCAGAGTCGCGGGTTCGAGTCCCGCCCAAGTTCATGAATATTTCCACTTTTTCTATCCTTTCTGAAAAAATTGTTTTATTTAATTTTTCAAACAAAAAAAAAACAATTAATACTAAAATTAAAACTAAAGCTACAAATAAAAAACTGGCTCCAACTCGGTGCCTTCTGGCAGGGTGCCAAGAGGCTGGCGGCATTGCCGCGCTGAACGGCAGGTTCAATCCGTTGCGCAAGGTACGAGCCAGCCCTCCTGTCACCCGTAGCTTCCATGAGACGCTTTGCCAAGTCCTTATAAATAATGTGGGGGGCACGGCCCCACGGTCCAAGAATTTCCACCCCAAAGGGCTCAAACATAGTGAATTCATGACTATATAAATACTTTGTGCACATTTCAATTGTTTTTCAGTTGCCATTATCAGTATCGATCAAAAAACACATTTTTTTGTCTGGATTATAAATATTTAATTATTTTATTAATTTTGTTATTTTTTTGTATTTTTTATTATAGCGCAAAAAATATACATCATCTATGAAAATCTTAACTGTATAACTATCACGGTTCATGAGATATAGCCTGGTGACAGACGGACGAACGGACAGGCAGCGCAGTCTTAGTAATATGGTCCCATATTTCACCCTTTAAATAAATCAATAATCTAAAATCCGAATACCGCTTCCAGTCCTAGATTTGGTCCGTTGCCATCCAATATCATCTCCGGATGAAGTTTATATTAATTTATTGCATATCTGATACGCCGTATTAGATATCAGTGTTTGCTTTAGCTTTGTATGGAACCTAATACTCTTCCTATTTAGGTACAGCGATAGATAATGTTGCTCGTTTAGGAATAACATATGGGACATATTAAAATACTTATATCGGGTTACTCACGTCAATAAAGCCGAAAATAGCTTGACATGTTTCGGAACAGTCGTGTCCCTTAATCATGACTATCATGAGTCATGCGTCTAGCCACGGCGGCTGCTCTACGCACACTGTGAGCACCAGCGCGCTCTGATCTCGATTCAGCTGGAGTAGATACTCATGGGAGTTTTCTAATTAAAACATATGGGACAACTATACTTCGACTAAGTGTGGTTGGTCAAGTATTTTATCCGGACAAGCATTAAATCGACATACAATAATGTAATTAATCAACTAGGCACAAATGTTTTAAAAAGTAAATAATCCCAGAGGTCATGTTTATAAAAATAGTATAATTATTCTGTTACAAAGGTTCAAAATGATATATTTTCGGCGAGGGCGTACATTAAATTCCAAGTGAAGTGATGGATTATAAAAAAGAATCCTGAGCGTCATGAGGGATTCAAGCGTAAACGCCCAATACAAAAATAATGTTGATCTTACCCTACCGTACACCTTGATCATGGTGCTTGTAACAGTGCCAAAATATCGGGAGCTCACAAAAACAAATATATATGGTAAATATCTCGTTTTAAATAGTAATTATCGTATATTTCCCCGTTTTCTTTTTTTCTAATTTACCTTTAAATATATCACACATATATAGGCATAATATCATCCAAATGGTGTCCATAATTGAGCTGACAAGACAACTGCAAATTACAGGCAGCAATTAATATTGGACACGTTGGCCACAGTTTAAGTATTTTGTAAGAAAACAGTTGTTCGACTGTCATCTACTGTCACTTATCTAAAGTACCTGTGCAATCGAGAGAAGTTTAAATACACACGGAAAGTCAAAAACAGGTGTTTTGCCGAGATTAAACTAAGGGTACAAAAACCCACATATAGCAAATTTACATAAAGTCAATTCTGGGATCCCCTAAAAAAATATGTACCTACACGAGAATAATGAGTTTAAAATAAAAAGGCGTGCCATGAATACTGGCAACGGGACGACATCATTAAACAAAACCTTTGTCTGGTCCAGGTTCATCCGGAGCCCAGTTCGTTGGGAGGTTACATTTAGGCTGTGCAGCATTTCTTTAACTTCCTGCAGCGATTCTGCCATGACCATGAAATCATCGGCAAACCTCAAGTGCGAGATGTCTTCACCGTTTGTATTTATGCCCCATCCGTTCCAGTTTAGAGGTCTGCCAATACATTCGTCAACAGGTCCGGGGATATCATATCCTTCTGCCTTACTCCTCAATGTAATGGAATCTCGTTTGATTGTTCTGTTCTGGAGCGGCCAACGTGCTCACAAATTCCTGAAAATGACTCTAATGTTAAGGATGTAAAGCTGTGTTAAGATATTGACCACCTTGGTCGGTCCTTTATATCTGTAACTGTAACTATATGTTGCGCGAACGTAACGCGTGATCGATTGGTATGTTCGTTCTTGAATTAGGTTACCTAGCTGACCCAGACTCCCAAGCCATGACAGAAGGTGGAAACAGTTTAGGAAGATTCTGTTAATTGTTCGCAGACGTTTCTGTTGAAAAAATTACCAGTTAGTGCAATTAGTTGCACATTGTTAATGGTGAATTACCAATTTAACTTGAGACTCCTCTTGCCGATTAAGAAGTACTTTCTTACGGTAGATGTTGCTAAGCGACCCTCTAATGCGCATACGAGAGATATGACGGAGAAATTCGTGGCCACGGATGTGGTCTCGGTAACTCAGTTGGTAGAGCGATGAGCTGGTATCACAGGTTTGAGTCCCACCCGACGATCATGAATTATTCCACTTTTGCCTTTCTTTCTGAGATGTTTAGGAAGATGTTTTTCAGCCATTTTTAATACGTAACTTCTAGAGCTTGTAACATAAAATACTGTTGTAGTAGATATCTGTGATCCCAAGACTCATTGAGGCAGGATTAATCTACATGTCTTGGTACGGGTCGAGAATCTGTTCCGCTTCAGAGATTGCTTTAATGCAATTAAAATGAACCTTATTGTGTAAGTCATAAGGTTTCAGTTACGATACTATCTTGGTTATTGTGTATATTGTGGTCGGGTGTGAACTGGATGCAGTATTAATATGGTCTGTTGAGAAATCGGGCAAGGGAGCAATATGTTTGGTAATATCATTTCATAATTATATTCTTAATTGTTTTATTTCATCACTATAAACACTTGGATATTGTTAGCAAAGTCAATCGGGTTTTTTATATGAATTTTTATTTTTCGTGACCAAAAATTTTTTTTTTAATTTAAGATCATTTACCCTTAGAGATTTGGCCAAATCTCTCTTTCTATCATTTCCCCGCAACGTATATATAACAATCCTACAAAAAAACCTCTGTGACATGTGTGTACATATTTGTGACAGTGCACATATCAATATATTGTTAGATTTTATTAAAAAAAATTGAAATTATAAAAACAAAAACCGGCCAAGTGCGAGTTGGACTTGCGCACGAAGGGTTCCGTACCATTATTTAAAAAAAAGGCAAAAATCACGTTTGTTGTATGGGAGCATAGCTACACCGTGAACATGGCGCTTGTGACAGTGCCGAAATATCGGGAGCTCACAAAACAAATATAAATGGTAAATATTTCGTTAAATAGTAAGTATAAATTTAAATACTTTACATACTTACCTTGTGTACCAATTTTTTATAATTTACATTTTTTATGATAAAATGAAAATATTCTATCACCCATATATCCCATTGTGTTTTAAAATCTAATGTAATATATATCACTCATAAAGCGAATTAAATTTATAAACGCGTCTTATTTAAATAGTTTTCTTAAAGTTCATTTTCTCTCGGTCAGTTTCGTTTCAAATCCGGATTTTCATTAACGAAGACTTTTAGTAGATTAAGACGGCATTGTCGTCAGCCACAAAGCTCTTCAACTTCTAGGTTATCCTAACGAGAATCTCGCATCCCTGTCTAACACGTTTGAGTAAACAAGTGTAGGAGAGAGAAAGAATATGCATCTGATGCCCGTGCCGCGTTTTCCAAGATTAAGTAATTAGACAAGTTTTTTTGCTTGCAGAGGAAACTGTGTCAAGATGGTTACTTGAAATGTAGAAGCTTAAGGTTATCTTCCGTTATGAAATTACTGCACGGCAGTATTTTTCAGCATGTAAAGTAACGAAAAGCATTCTTTAATAGTTGTTGGCGGGTAACCATAGTAGGAGTACATTGTAATGACGTGCTTAAGTAGATCTTTAATCATTTGGAATTTCTAAATTAAATTTTATTTGCAACTTGCTTTTGCGATCGGTTATCGGTCTTTGTAAAATCCTGTAAGGTGTGTTTACGTTAATTAGTGATGACAGCGCATGCGTATTGCATTCTGTCGAATTGTTACCAGGGGAAACTGATCAACATTAACGTTGTCAATGCCAACGCTCATGTACTTTGGATACTGTTTATAAGTAACCAAGCACTTAAATAATGGCCGTGGTTATTAGCAACACTTTGCGTAAGTACTGTTAAAATACTTGTACATCAAGATAACTTTTGCGATAAGCGATAAAGATGACTCACACTGGAACGTAACGGTGCGTAGCCAAGATGCCAATCGCTCACGCTCAGTCGCTAACGAAACGCAACTGTCATTCTCACACTAACAAGGAAGAGTGATAGAGAGAGGTAGCTACGATACGTCAGTAAGCGTGAGCGATTGGCATCTTGGCTACGCACGCAGGGTGGGTCGGGAAGATCCGTCAATTTCTATAGAAAGAATCACGTGACAGCTCGGAGCCCTCGGATGTCACGTGACGTTTTCTATAGAATCTGTTAGTATGACATTTACGTTTGTTAGATAGGGAGAAAACATGTATTTAAACTAAATGTAAGTATTTATTTATATTTATTTATTATTGTTGTTTTGGGCTAGTGAAGATGCCGCGTCGACCAGTTGTGATCTATTGTGGCAGCCCTTTATAATTCATTACTGATTCCCGTTGAGTCCAGAAAGTTCCAAATTCTTTGGGCTGTAATGTTGTGTATCTCACAGGGTTGCAGTTCGTGCCTACCGAGGTGGATACTTATTTTGTGCATTAGTGGTCCGCACGAGCAGAGGATGTGCATCGCAGTTTCCTCTGCTTCCTGGCAGAACCTGCATGCTGCGTCTTGTTTCTTACCCATTAGAAAAATGTGCTTGTACAACTTGCAGTGCCCAGTCAGAATTCTGACCACCGCACAGGCTTTGTACCTCTTGAGCCCTAAGAGCTCTTTAGTGTTTTTGTTGTTGAACTCTAAGTAAGTATATTAAGTTCTTTTGTTTGTGAATTTGGGAGAAACTTTATAACTTAATACTAATTTAATGTCTCGTAGTGTCACGATATACCCTGTCAAAGGGGTCAGTCTGAAAATCAACGCTGGGTATATATATATATATATATATATACATATGTATATATATATGTATATATATATATATACACGGTGCTCGTGAGCATTGCGAGAGATTTTAACAGCGTATTTCTGAGGCTAAAAGAAACAAAAAAGGTCATATGATTTTTGGTCATATCAACCAAAAAAAAAACAAAAAAAAACTTTTTTTTTCTTTTTTTATACGCTTTGATACATGGTAAGTAAGTTTCATTTAGAAAAGGCCCACTTAAAATACAAAAAAAATATGTTTTTTTGGTAAAGCCGAGTTTTGCAAAGACATAACAGTGTCACTTTGAAACCTGTCAAAAATCATATCTAAACTAGACCACGTAGTAGCATTATCACATTCCAAAACGCGAAATTTACCGAGATACGGTAAAATTATGTTTAAATAAAAATTGCAATTATCTCAGAAACTAGCCCTAATCCAATGAACTTAATATGACATTTTTTGTTTCTTTTAGCCTCAGGAATACGCTGTTAAAATCTCTCGCAATGCTCACGAGCACCGTGTATATATATCCTAGCATATGTTGAGACTGGTACCCTTTACCAAACACTATATACCTACCTAACTGTTAGTAATAATGGTGTACACTCAAGGACTTTAATTTGTGACCCACTGGTTGATAGTTTTTTTTGAGGAAAGGTTTGAGAAATGGTTCACAGATTGAAGACCGTGATACGGTACCTACCTATTTAGTCATAGGTTATTATATAAGTTTCTGCATTTAATTGTCTGTGCACTTTCTGTGTGTTTCGGTAATAAATTTTATTTTTTTATTTTTTATTTTTTTTATCTTGCAGATCGGCCCGGCCCGGTCCCGTCCCGTCCCGTTCTAGTGAGAGTCATCCTTAAATGTATAAAAATTTATAATATAGTAATTACTGACTACCAAGTAGCGAAAAAGAGTTAAAAACATCAATCTACTACGCTGTGTAATCTCGAATCGCAATCTACTGTCGAGGACGCTATTATCATAAGTCGATGGTAGGTACTAATTGATCCGAGGTGTCCGTTAGTGCAGCCGGACCACAGACGGTTTCGATTAAATTTATTAGGTAACGCGACAAATTGAAGCTGACTTAATTAAAGTAACGAAATTTTACACATTTTATATACCGGTCTGTGGCAAAATAGCATACGGCTAATGGAATGCGGTCACCGTACTCTATATGTACACGCTTGCAACTCCAGGGGTGTCACACTAAAAACTTAACACACTTCAAACACTATATACAAAGGTCGGGCGCGCTAGATTATATTTACTGACCAAAATATTGGATACAGTATTTATTTTTATATTGCGAAAAAAATATTACATAATGTATAGGACTGTGAAGTAAGCAAACATCCAAAATCAATATCTACGCTTCGAGGATAAACACAAATATGTAATACGAGAATTCGCCCCCGGCGGCGATTATTGGAAGGCCGTGGATATCGAAATTTGAAGATATTTTTTGATCTATTTCAGCTCCTCTTGCCTTAAAGGAGTGACAGAGATATAGATACACAAATGCAGATACCAAACTTTCTTGCAATTGGTTCTGGTTGCTTCTGAGTGTACAATAGAATAAAGGTTACAATAAGCAATTGTTTGATTAGGCATTATCATGCCTAACTTTTTATCCAAATACAAAAATAGGTTAATCAACAAACTGATTGGTCAATGAATTAGTTTTCAATGAACTAATAGTATTTTTACGATGATATTGTAGTTTTTTTTTTAAGTTCTAATGTTTTATTAGCGGGCTGGCTTCTATGGAAAATGTCACGTGACATCCAAGGGCTCCGAGCTATCACTTGTTCTTTCTATAGAAATCGACAGATCGTCCCGTCCCGCCCCGTCCCGTCCCGTTCTACTGTGAGTCATCTTTAATAATCAGTTATTAAAAATGCAAAATAAACAACAATAATCAGTCAGTCACTCCATACAAAACTCGCCTGTTTTCTTCTTGTATTGTGAAGCTAGGCTAGATCAATGATCTTTTAAAAACAGAATTATCTGATTACTATCCGTGTTGACTGTTTTACATTTTTTGCACTTTTGAACGAGTATGTAAGTTTACTACGTTTGTATGGAAAAAAAAATCTGTCCAGTTGTCATGTGGCCTTGGAAAAAAATATATGCTCCGCCAGACCAACGCACACCAATTGGAGGGCACAGGCGAACTCCGATATTCATTAAGCCCATTCAGAAAAACTGCGATTAAACCGTTTGCCTTCGTTCCGACAATTTACAAAACATTTACATCCAGTACTTGATCTGACGAGACAAATAGATCGGACATATTAATATACTTATATCGGGTTACTCACGTGTATAAAGTCGAAAATAGCTCGACGTGTTTCGGAACGGTCCGCGTCCCATAATCATGAGTGAGAAGCGCTTGCGGTGATTGCTCTGCGTCCGCCGACCGTTCCAAAACCATGTCGAACTATTTTCGACTTTATAGACGTGAGTAACCCGATATAAGTATATGAAAGGATGAATCACACTAGAACGGTATGGGACGGGACGATCTGTCTATTTCTTCATAACAAAGTAGCAGGTTGCGGTTAGTACGTTTTAAATAAGTACCTTGCGTTCCATTTTCTAAAATTATTATCCATTTACTTCACAGATAACGGTCAGCAATAGCTTGTAAAGATCCTGAGCTCTGCCAATCTAACGCAAACCAATCGGAAGAGGCAAGCGCACTGCTATTAATTAAGCCCTCGTTCCGATAATTCACAAAAAATGCGTCCAGTACAATGGGAGCTACCGTATTGTCGCTCACCAGGCGGCGCCACTCATGAGTGGGTCCCGTGTCAGTATGAGAGAATTGTCAAAGTGACGTTTGAAATGTTCCCGCAGGACCCACTATCCACTAGCGCCCCTAGCGGAAAATTGACTCGCGGTAATCCTGATTGGGTACGACAGACGCATGGATAAAATTTATGCCGGTAGGGACCTATAAATAAATAATTAAAAGCTTCTTTATTTCACATCTAGAATATTTTTTTGCCGTTTTTCATAAACTCTCGTCAAACCTCCGTTATATTAGTTTATCCGTTATGGCTGACAGTGGGCAAAAACTAGCTCTCTGTCTTGGGAATATAAGAGAAGTAATGCGTACCGAAGTATGCGACCAGGTGGAATAATGAGAGAAGGTGGCTTATTAGCGTGAGTGAGAAAGAAATACCGACGTGAGAATGATATCAATTAGACATAAAAATGCGACTTATGCAGTAGACTACGTGTACGGACGAAAGGGATGGCAAAATGCAAACGCCTGTGCGGCGCGGCGTTTAAAAAGTAAATCTGTGATAGTCACTTAAGAACGGATTACTCGCGTTTATAAACACCAATGATCCTACGTTTTGAGCTCTTTACAGCACAGGTTTTCACAGGGTTAAGATGGTGACGTAAGTTCATGGTGTTAAAAAACGCGATTAATCCATTCCAAAGTGCAATTGTTAAGCACGAATCAAATCATTTATTAAATGTAATACATGTTCTGATACATGTTCTTTTTTTGTTTATTAAGTAGTCATAGTCACACTACTATACATAATATATAAATTATAAATTATTTTTAACGCGTGCGAAGCCAAGCTGCCAATCGCTCGTTACGATTTAATGTCAGTATGACTCACTTTAGTTTAAATTATATAAGCTTCGCTCTTAGCTCGCGTAACGAAAAAAAAATAGCCTATGTCTGTCTCCATCCCTTCAACTATCTCCACTTATAAATCACCTCAATTCGTCGCTCCGTTTTGCCGTGAAAGACGGACAAACAAACACACACACTTAAATTGGAAATTTATAATATTAGTAAAGTATGGATCCGACAATTACAATTGCGTTTCGTTCACGACTGAGCGATTGGCATATTGGCTACGATCTTGGCATGGGAATATTACCCTCGCGCCTACGCCTTAGGCTATTGCACCAAACGGGATTAAGAGTCGAATTGTCGCGAATAGGTTTAGGTTAAATTTGTATATATATGTAGTTCATCATATAAATATAAATGTTGCAATACACAAACATGTTTATTTTTATTATACTAATCCCGGAATAAATAAACTCTTCTTCAAAGTGTTAAAGGGTACGCATTATCCATTTGGTATAATATCCTTAATTCCATACACGCTTATACCGCAAACTTCCCACACTTTAACAGTAATGTTTTCAGCAAACAACAACAAAGTAAACTTCGAAACTCAAAGCCATAGTTAATTACTTTAACAATCATACAGTGGTTAATTACCACAACAGTTACAAAGTAACAAGGATAAGGTAGGCGTATTATCACAATCACACTGAAATTAAACACTTTAGAACGGATTAATCGCGTTTATTAATACAATGACACTACGTTTCGAGCCCTGTTTCAGCACTCGTTTTTGAGCCATCATCTTAACCCTGTGAAATTTAAAACGAGTGCTGTAAAGGGCTCGAAAAGGTTTTATTCTGTGAAGAGCATTGCTTGCCCTTATTTCGTTGATGGAGTTATTGTACTGTATTGGATTCTTGTGCACAAACGATTCGTTTGACGTCGCTCCAATGGTAAAAATCCAATGAAGTGAGATCTGAACTGCGTGGAGGCCATGCGATGGGACCGCCGCGGCCGATCCACCGCCTGGGGGATACCGCGTTTAGTTAGTCGCGAACCCTGTGTTCTAAATGCGCATAGCACCATCATGCTGGAAATGCAAGTTGACACTTGGGGAGCCTTTACATCTCCAAATTTTATTCGTATTTTATTTTGACGTTGGGGGACCTTTTACATCTCCCAAACTTAATTTATTATTAACTATAGAGACTATACATCTCTTGCCATTACGCATTTATTTTAATATTGTTTACCCAGGTTTTGGCTGTTGTATTATCAGTATTTAGATTATACTTTTACTTCTGACTATATATTGTAAATGTTTGTACATGCAAATGATTTATTGTAATGCTTATTGACTTGTAAAAGTGCCCTTTTTAATTTGAATTTGAATGTGTAAATTCCGCAGTGGCACTTCGTCCAACGAAATGTAGAGAGTGACAAAAAGGCTGACACACAAATTATAAATGTTTGTTTGAGATAAAAATTATCTCAAAATTATGTTTAAAAAAAAAAAGACTTTCCATGTAATTACGAATTCAATGTGATCCCCATCACCTATTAAAAATCATCGTGTATAATCTGTACTAATACTCGTAGTCAAGAAGAAACTGTTTAAATGTTTGAAAAATAATATACCCATCTGTAAAATAAAGCCATCCTGAATTTTAAATCGCCTTATCATGATGCCGACAAGCCTGTTCTTGCCAAAACTTTTATCGCAACTTCGCTTTTTTGCAAGTTTTATGCTCGCTCATCGATTTTGGCTGCAGCTCTGCAACTTTTATCCCAAGACTTAAGTTTACTGTGTTTAAAGAGGTAACAGCCAAAACTTTTCAAAATGGTATCTAAAGCTCAGACAAATCTATGGGTAGCCTAGCGCGTAATAAAAGGGCCAAGGATAATATCGAATTTTTACTATCGTGAGACAATTTTTTTTCGAATACCCGTGACAAGTTTCGGAGATCATGGGATGCCATTATCAAGCGTCGAGTACCGTGCGCGACTACGCAGGCTGGCGTACTAAGTTGCGCCTCGCCACGCGCAGCTGCCTTGATAAGTCAGTTGGGCGATTGAATCTGCAGTCGAACGATCCCAGGATTCCAATACAGGATCATCCTCAATCGCTTTTGACATCAAGAGCGCTGCGCGCGACGCATCTTAGTACGCACGCCTGCGTCGTCGCGCACGATACCCGACGCTTGATAATGGCATCCTAAGATGTCCGAAACATTAAAAAAACGTGAGTGTTATCCGTGTTTTAAGGAGAACACGAACTGTAGCATTTTTAACTTCTGAAACCGTTAAGAGGGAATGAGAGCAGGGGCTCAATTGCTCTCGATCCATACAAAAAGTTAGCAAGTTTGAGTGCTGTAGTTCTTATTTCCTCCTACTATATGTAGAACTTATGTAAATGATTTTTTACATCGAGAATAACGAAGAGTATAACTATGACCTACGTTTTGCTTTTTAGCGTTCCTTACCTCAAAAAAAAAACGGAACACTTATAGGATCACTTTGTTGTCCGTCCATACATCAGTCTAAAAAACGATCATAGGTTATTTTTTAAGTAAAATACTCGTGCAGTGGTATAAAAAAATTGTGTTATAGAGTTTTCCGCTTACAGAGGTTTTGACTTACAGAGGTTTTTATTGATATTAGTTCGTATTAGAGGTTTCGAGTTACTACGAAGTAATTATACGAAAGGCGTACAGTCTATTTTTATGGTTATCTCCGATTTCCTCTGTAAATCTTATATTAGCTAAATAAATTCAAAATATAAAGGTGACTAAATAATAAATCGGTTTTTTCGAGTTATAGAGCTCGAGTTTCATTTTTCGAGTTGATGTTAAATATTTCCAGTTATAGAGGTTTGAGCTTTGAACGGAAGAAGAATCGCATTTTAATTCGTGTTAATGAGAGTTTCGTCTTATCGAGGTTCCAATGTAATTGCAGTCTAGGAATGTTTCGCATCCGTATGTAGGTAAGTTGACAGATTTGAATTTTATTAAAATGCTGAACAAAAAAATACATTGCTACAGAACAAAGACAAAACAAATTACATTTTTATAACATACTACTCAATGTCTCAAGTGTCCTTTGTAGAATTGAAGATATCCGAAATTTCGTAATTATATTTTAAAAGCACCTATTTTCTCTCCATATTACGAGAGGAGCGGAAGTCACAAATAATTCAAGACATTACAATTTCATTTGTTTTTAACAAAATGAGAGAAATTCTAACTTACAGCAAAAGAAATAAGAGCTAAAGTCCTGTGACGGTTAGGTGAAATTATTTAATAAGAGGCAATGTGACCCAGAGCGTTCTACGGGTCAAAAGATTTTCACGCCTAATGGCTTGTGACAGAAGTAGCTTCTTACTAAATCAACTGATTTAAGTACGTTTTTAGTTTATCAATCTAACGAGGAAATGCTGCCAGCGTCGTCAGTACCATGCCGCAGGGGCCTATTTTAGATTTATTTTAGTTTTTATTTAGTTATATTTTAGTTCCTGTCTAGTTTTATATTCATTTCCATCGCCATCATCATCATATCAGCCATAAGACGTCCACTGCTGAACATAGGCCTCCCCTTTGGACCTCCATATGTACCGGTTGGAAGCGACCTGCATCCAGCGACTCCCGGCGACCTTCATCATCCATCTTGTGGGCGGACGTCCTACGCTGCGTTTGCCAAGCCGTGGTTTCCACCCTTGCACTTTTCGACCCCATCGGGCATCTGCTCTGCGTCCAATGTGGCCTGCTCATTGCCACTTCAGCTTGCTCACCCGGAGGGCTATGTCGGTGACTTTAGTTCGTCTACGGATCTCCTCATTTCTGATTCGATCACGTAGAGAAACTCCGAACATAGCCCTCTCTATATTAGTTTTAGATTAGTTATTCTTTTAGATTTAAATGTATATTGTATACTTTAGTTTAGTTTGTTGAATATGACCCATGTATTTGATTGCGGAGATGATGGCCACTTATTTGATCACCAATCATGGGCCAATGTGTTGACGCGTATTCATATTCATATTCTTTATTTGTATTGATCATACATAGTCGTTCATATTTACATATATGTACATTGTCATGTCAATTTTAATTAAAACAATATTATGGTAAACTTGTACATTATGGAATACTTAAATAAATATGATCTTCTACCTACATATTACCAAAATAAATTGATTGATCCATATAATGGTTAAATATTGGCAAATTGTTGAGTTCCAATGTTCCAATACGTGGGGTAAAAATAAATAAATCAGTAAATATTATACCTTAGGTGTCGTGTTAATACATATATATATAAATATATACTTTTTTTTATCTTTTCTATAAAGGTATAGGTAAGTATATATACAATAATAATAATGGCTATCTTCATAAGAAGTAGAGAATAGTATATTTTTAATACTTCACTTACTACCTGGAATCGTTATCCTGGTTAAAATAAGTAGAAAATTCATTCTCGTACAATTATTTTACATATAAATAGCTATGCTTTATAGGTAGTAAGTTCCAACTTACAAAAACATATTTTATACGAACTAATTCTCAAGATATAAATTAGAAGACAAAGTTATTACCAGTTTTCGAGAAATACTGAATAGTTTTCGAGAAACATGATTTTACTGTAATTATAGGTTCACAAGTAATTTCGAAACGCAAAATTAGTTTTACGAGCATCTGTCACGTAAACTTAATAATCAAACGAACTTACCTGTGAAGTTTGATTGGAATTATACGAGTATCCAAATCGAAGATTACATATATTTACTAGCAGCAGTACACGGTTATGTGCTGTCCTTGTCACACATTTAGAGTTATAATATTATTCAAAAAAACTGTTCTCGCTCTCGCCCGCCGGGTAATTAGGAACGGCAGCGCTCCCAGCGGCGTGGTTGATCATTATTTTAGAGCACATAGATATTTTTGTGTTAGGACCAGAGACGATTTTATTTTAATTTTTAGGGTCTGGGAGGGTGGGAGTATGTAATCTTCGATTTGGATACTCGTATAATTCCAATCAAACTTCACAGGTAAGTTCGTTTGATTATTAATTATACTTCGTATCCAAATCGAAGATTACATATATTTACTAGCAGATGTTTAGAGAATTGTAATACTACATATAAGTAGGAAAAATAAAATAAAATATCAAAGTCAAATCCGTACGCTCCTATGGGTTCCTGATAATTAGCTTCATACATGAGTGCCTAATAAAATAAAACGGTACTATTATGTAAATATTATATGAATATTTTTATTAGATTGGACTTATGCATGACATGCTGTGCGTGTCCAAGTGAGGAACGACATTAATAAAGAATGAAATTACTTTCAATAACCTTTTAGGTGAAACAAAACACTGGAGTGTGTATTATCGTCGATATAATTTTAACATTACTTGAATATACCTGCTTTAAATTATACTTCGTTCATTTAATTGAACTCTACTGACGAATCCCTGCATAGTGATTGTATACTATAGATATGCCTGTATTTCATATCGAAGTAAAAAAGGAAGACAAAAACAAGTTGTATAATTAGTAAAACAAGCTATCAGTAGTTTCTTCATTGCAAGATTAGTACTAAAGAAATCTTGTTATAAAATATACATACAGATTTATACTGAGACCAAACAATAATTCAAGTGGTTGGTAATGGTTAATACGGTAAGTTTTTCCTTTTTGAGTAGAACGTTGTAATAAAAAAGTGGCAGGTGTCTTCGATTCTACTGTAGGATAACGAAATATTGACCAGTACGCTACAGCAGCAAGAGAATTACTATTTTTGTAAATAATTGTTATAATAAAGAACAGACACGTGGAGTGTTTTATATCTTGATAATCGGAATGCTACTATTGAAGAGAAGTCTCATCATGGTAAAAACAACCTGATGGAGTAAAATTTTATTACATTCTACACAATTCCTGTAGAATATGTAATAGGAGACGCCGTTAATGCGGAGCAAAGTTGTACGATCCTCAACACGATTTTATTAATGTGAAAAAACTCAACGCTGTTAATGCGAAGCAATGTTGTACAATCATCAACAAAATTGACGTAGAGTAACTCAACGCTGTTGAAGCGGAGCAAAGATCTACAATCCTCGACACAATTAATGTGGAGAAACTCAACGCTGTTAAAACGGAACAAAGTTCTACAATCCTCGACACAATGAATGTGGAGAGACTCAACGCTGTTAAAGCGGAGCAAGTTCTACAATCCTCGACACAATTAATGTGGAGTACCTCAACGCTGTTAAAGCGGAGCAAAGTTCTAGAATCCTCGACACAATTAATGTGGAGTACCTCAACGCTGTTAAAGCGGAGCAAACTTCTAGAATCCTCGACACAATTAATGTGGAGTACCTTAACGCTGTTAAAGCGGAGCAAAGTTCTAGAATCCTCGACACAATTAATGTGGAGTACCTCAACGCTGTTAAAGCGGAGCAAAGTTCTAGAATCCTCGACACAATTAATGTGGAGTACCTCAACGCTGTTAAAGCGGAGCAATGTTCTAGAATCCTCGACACAATTAATGTGGAGTACCTCAACGCTGTTAAAGCGGAGCAAAGTTCTAGAATCCTCGACACAATTAATGTGGAGCACCTCAACGCTGTTAAAGCGGAGCAAAGTTCTAGAATCCTCGACACAATTAATGTGGAGTACCTCAACGCTGTTAAAGCGGAGCAAAGTTCTAGAATCCTCTACACAATTAATGTGGAGTACCTCAACGCTGTTAAAGCGGAGCAAAGTTCTAGAATCCTCGACACAATTAATGTGGAGCACCTCAACGCTGTTAAAGCGGAGCAAAGTTCTAGAATCCTCGACACAATTAATGTGGAGTACCTCAACGCTGTTAAAGCGGAGCAAAGTTCTAGAATCCTCGACACAATTAATGTGGAGCACCTCAACGCTGTTAAAGCGGAGCAAAGTTCTAGAATCCTCGACACAATTAATGTGGAGTACCTCAACGCTGTTAAAGCGGAGCAAAGTTCTAGAATCCTCGACACAATTAATGTGGAGTACCTCAACGCTGTTAAAGCGGAGCAAAGTTCTAGAATCCTCGACACAATTAATGTGGAGTACCTCAACGCTGTTAAAGCGGAGCAAAGTTCTGGAATCCTCGACACAATTAATGTGGAGTACCTCAACGCTGCTAAAGCGGACGATCCTTGACATAATTAATGTGTTAAAGCTCAACGCTGTTAAAGCAAGCTTATTTGACACAATTTTTGTGGCATAATTGTTGAAACGGAGCAAAATTATACAAATTTACACGCGATTTATGTCACGTAACTCGGCGCTGTTAAAGCGGAGCAGCGTAGGGTATTTAATAAGATTAAGCCTATTTCATCGATATAGCCTACGAAAAAAAATATATTTTCGTTTCGTATATATATATGTGTATATATATATGATATGAAGTTTCTCTAGGAAACTATAAATCAAAATTTAAGTCGTTGTTTGTATTACTTCAGTATATATCGGTTCATGCTTTCAATAAACAGGAATATTAGTTTCGTGATAATTCAATTGGGTTAAAACCATTTACTCTCCAATGAGGTTTTTGTTAGCAAACTCACTCAGCTTCGTAAAATTATTCCGTTTTGGTTACCACCTTCCTAAACGGTGAGGTTTTAATAGTAGGTACGTACGACCATATTAATATCCGACTTAATTTTAATTAAGTCGTGTTGAGTCCTATTATCGTAAAGATATCATCTACAATTTTATATGTAGGTATCATAAAAATGTGATCCACAACATTCACTACCTACATGTACAAATTACAATACTTCTATTATAATATGTATATGTAAAAATCATATGATTTATATAATTTCATGCATTGCATTGCATTGTAATTCGTTTTTACTAACCGCAACAATTCGCAAGACTGCGCCGTCAGATATTGGTTCAAATTCCCGAACCAAACTATCCTTGTTTCGTGATGGGGATACGTAAAGTTGATAAAGAAAATCAGTAAGTATAGGTATTATTGTTATGCAAAAAACCACAAAAAACTTTAACTATTTTGTGTCTTTAACCAGTTTTCTCGTTATTCGCTCCGAGCATGCAGGAAAGCGATTGAACACCTTTTAGGTGTGCAATTTGTTAAAGAACCACCAATCATAATATACCTGTAATTTCCGCATATTATGTAGGTATTGTATTTTGTAAATTTTTACATAAACCAAAATATCATATTTTTGACCTGGTTATATCGTTGTATATTGAACGGTTTACGGTATCTAAAATATGAGGGAAAAAAATAATAACCTCTTTCGAGTCTGAACAAAACAAAAAAGTTATTCTTTACCTTAAATAACTTACCTATACTCAAAGAATACACCTCTGAACATAAATTATCCTTCTTTAATCGTATAGACACTAGGTCGCAAATTAAACCCCTGCAGCGGCTACAGCAAGCATTCGCGCTATTTAGCGGAACAGGGTAATACGGCACTGCCGCTGCGGTTACACTTCCCTTTAGTTTAGAGCCTTAACTGACTCAAAATCGCAATGTCATAGTATTTTGACTTCATTAAAACATGATCAAGATTATATATTCCGACTCATTAAAGTAGTATTTCCTTGATAGAACCTGAAATAGGCTTACTCGTAAAAAGGAACGTAGTTTATACGAAACCTATCTTATTTTTATTTTACAATTTTTCTCTGCAACATTATGATGATAATTATTGATTGTAGTCATTGTTACTTATTTCAGCGAGCTCATGATTCTTTATAAGCGAGTATATTTTTATGACAGTTCATATAAATGAAGTAGGTAGACGACGTACAAGAAGCGCTATAAGTATGTGTACTTCTTAGCTGACAAATCGAGGCTGTCTTTCACGAATAATACAAGACAAACATGAAGAATTGAAGAGGTCATACCTCCCTTTTAGGGATAAAATGGGGAACCTCTAAAATACCTATATTGTCCCGAAGGCTCGACGATATTCGAAACGGCAACATCCGGATCATAAGCTAGCTTTTATTAACAAAACTATAGATAAATGAGGGAACCTCTATGGCTATTTTACTTTAAATTACTTTTAGATGCCATTTTGTTAACCGAATTTACTACAATTTGTGAAATTCATGTCGACTTTCATAATTTTTTAGCATTGCATACTTCAATACTTATTACTATAATTATCTCAGAACTCTGGAAAGGTAGATGAAATTATTGCGTAGATGAGATTACATTTGTTTTCGTTAAATACCAGGGTTAGAAGTAAGTGGCTAACCCTCGAGTATGGCGTGTGGCGCAATTTTTAGTATACGGTCTGATACACAAACCTGATACGAATTATAACGCGTAAATACTATAACGCATAAATACATAACGAACCTTAAAGTTTTCTTAATTAGGTTTAAATTTGTATGTTAATCTACGAACAACAACCCGTGCCTTTAACATGTACTTTACTTATATTACTTAGAAAAAAGAAGGTAGATGTAAAAGCATTATTTCGAACAAAGTAAATATTCCTTGATCTATTCTTTTAGTTATTATATGATTAATACACCACACTAACATTCGGTTTTAAATTGTAATCTACCACACATATATTGAAAGCAAAATCAAACATTTGGACAAAATCACTTTCCGAAAGAAGATTCGTTAAACGGCAACTAGGCCGCGGTTTTATTCTGTAATTTGAATTCATCGTTCTGAAGATGTGTAAAATCACTCACCCTAATCCTTCAATCTGAAATAGATATACACTAAAACACTATTTTTGCGAGAAAATACGTGTGACTCGGACAGACACAAAAACATGTAATGATCAACCACGCCGCTGGGAGCGCTGCCGTTCCTAATTACCCGGCGGGCGAGAGCGAGAACAGTTTTTTTGAATAATATTATAACTCTAAATGTGTGACAAGGACAGCACATAACCGTGTACTGCTGCTAGTAAATATATGTAATCTTCGATTTGGATACGAAGTATAATTTGGAGTTGTCTTTAGATTATTAAATACTGAGTAAATTATACTAGCTGTTAAACAATTAAATTGAAAATGGGATTTGATATACAAAAGTTCAAAAATGATCAAAATATTAACAGGGTTGAACAAGAAAAATACCTAGGCCTTATACTAGACAAACAATTAACATGGCAAACACATATTAATAAAATAAAATCTAAAATAATTTCTCTCACAGGTGCATTGCATGGTATATCTCGTTGTCTTCCGATTCGAGTTCGTTTTACTATCTACAATACCCTTGTAAAACCGCATATTGACTACCTTATTGCAATATGGGGCTCTGCCGCTGCCATACACTTAAATGCTATTCAACGAGCACAAAATAAACTAATAAAGGTCCTGTTTAACTACGATTACCTTACACCTACAATTTTATACAAAAAAACTAAAATAATGAATATTAATCAAAGCTATAAATACAATACATGTATCTTAATACGTAAAATATTACAAAAAAACCTACATATACAAACATCCTTTAAAAATAAACGGGAAATACAAAAAAAAATTAAATTAAGAAATTGCAATATGTTAGTACTAAGACCACCACGCACTAATTACGGAAAAAAAACCATTCTCTTTGAAGGTGCAAACTTATACAATAAGCTTCCTTTAAATATAAAAGATGCTAAATCAATGCCACTTTTTAAAAAATTACTTAAATCTTACGTAACTAACCAAGTACGCTCTGAGTAACGCAACGCGCACTAAGCCACATCTATTCAAGCATAATCTGTGTTCCCCGTTATCGTTTGAAACAATGTTATGCGTAAACACACATTACTTGCATTTTGTTGGGGATTACTACCTACCTACTAATATTAAATCTACCCATCTAATATGTATAAAAATAAAAATACTAAATACTTACGTCTAATTTTGTATATTGCAATAGCAACCATTATGAAAGTGTTTAATGCTACTTAGTAGATAATTATAAAGTGTAATTTAGTTAATTTAAGGCAAATTGCATGCATACGCTCACCTTACCATAGTTAAATTAGTTTTAATTTCTCATTTAAGTGAATTGTATATATTCTTATGAGAAAATAAATATCTTTAAACCTAAGTTCTTCTTATATTTAACAAACTGCCTAATACGCTTTAAGAAAACATTGCGTAATAATAATATTACACAATTATTAATTGAAAGAAATGTACCTACCAGAAAAAGTGACCAAGGCCCCCGCCGCATAGGAGAGCTCTTTCAATCCTAGTAGGAAAAAAACAGTGTCTAAAATGTCCATACATTTTTCTAACTTTCTATTGCGCTACCGCCATACTAAATCTGTGAAAAATGTAGGCGACATGGAAAACCAATCTTGGAACACATTTTTTCTCCTACTAAGATGGAAAGAGCTCGCGATTCTAAATATAAAACACATTAATTCTAATATTGTCTTCTGTTTCCGAGATTGTCGTGTAATTTCGCATAAATTCTAATTTAGCAAAAAAATATTTTGCCGCAACAAAAAATAAAAACGTCCACCTGATGAACTCTGTCGCGTCGGCTCTTGTTTCTACGCAATATGCACGTTAAAATTTTAAAATTATACTAATCAATACATTGATTACTGTGATGATGACTCAAATTGCGTGAGTGACCCGCTTTTTATAACCAAGCCTCACGAGAGTTTTTTAGCAAAACGGAGTAAAGCTGGTAGTTCCGGGAAACTATATATAACTATGTTGCCTAAGGACATTCCGTTAGCCAGTTGCAGTAAAATAGTTTCGGTGCAGTGCTGAGTAGAATCTTGTTGCCAACTTAACTTGAAGTTACGTAAGCTGGGGAGAGCGGGGCTGGAAGTTAAAAAAAATAGTTAACCGGATGAGACGGGGCGGGACGGGACGATCTATTCATTTCTATAGAAAGAATCATGTGATAGCTCAGAGCCCTCAGAGGTCTCGTGAGGATTTGTATATAAACTGACAGATTGGCCCAGCCCGTTAAAGCATGAGTCATCCCTTATTCAGCAGCGACGCTATGTTTTAAGCATTCAGCTCCAGAATAAATAACCTCCAGAATCATAATAATAATCCATTTTTTAAAGGGTTGGCAACGCGCATGTAACACCCCTGGAGTTGCAGGCGTCTATAGGCTACGGTGACCGCTTACCATCAGGCGGGCTGTATGCTTGTTTGTCACCGTCGTAGTATAAAGGATTTTCTGTCCTCAATATTATCCGTCCCAAGCTCTCTATTTGGTTAGGAGCGGGCAATGTCGCAAAGAAAACAGTCGGTGCACATCAAAACGTATTTGACTAAATTTGCTCGACTTTGCGAACGAATGTTTCGTGTTATTTTAAGCTTTTTCGCGAGGGTCACAGTTGACGATAAAGTAAACTATCTCCTTATTACGTTGTGTGTTGTTTTAGATTTTTGGAAAGCAAATAAATCTATGTGCAAAAAATAGCTTAGCTATGCTATTTATATGTAGAAGAGCTCTTTTGATTCCCATAAAAGAAGAAAAAGCGTAAATTGTACATATTTGATTGAGCCAGGGCCAGCCTGGCTTACCGGGGGCCTTGGTCACTTTTTCTGTAGTATAGGACATCTCTTTCAATTAATATACCTATATAAATATAATAGTGTGACTACTTTAAAACAAAGAACTTGAATCAAATCATTTACATTTAATAAATTATTTGATTTGCGCTTTACAATTGAAAGAAAAAGTGTTTAAAACTTTTGATACATATTTTAACATTTTCCTTAATGTTAAAGACTCACAGAGAAAACTAGTAACAATAGAAAAAAAAACTTTGGCACCTTTTTCAAAGGGGTTAGAGAAACAAAATATTCAAAATCACATTAAATAAAGTAAAGACCCTATACTTAAATAACCCGTTAACGGTTTACTTATTTATACAGGCGAAAATTGTATGGAAAATTATCACTTCCCAAACAAATTTTCCTACTTTTATATTCGGCCAAAAGATCAGTTGCCAGACGTATCTTTGGCACAAAATTAATTTTGTATTAAGCAGAGACCGGGGCGGGGCGGGACGGGAAAATCTGTCAATTTCTATAGAAAGCGTCACGTGCAATCCGCTCCCACAAACGAAATTTACAATTCTATGATTAAAAGAAAATTGTATAATAAAATTCTCCCTAAGACGTATAACCAAATGAAAGAAATAGTGGAAACATTCGCCGGGGTCGATCGGTCGATAGCTCAATTGTATCTGACCTGTGTTCAGAGACGACCTCTCTGGTTCGAATCCCGCTCGACGAATCTGACGAAATAATCGAACTTTTATTGTTTGAGATAAATGGGTTACATTGGCACAGGTACGAAAGTAACAATTTATATGATCAAATAATAACTTGGTAAATATTTGTATGCCAAGTGAATTATCGACGAAAAGTTGGTTGGCAAGTGACAGTGACAGGATACCCAAGGTATGGCTATCATGACGTCTTCGGAGACACCACTTTTGGTTGGAGTAAGAAAGCATTATATAATTTGGGCATGTGGGAACGAGGCAGCTAGCTGTCAGTGGCATTGTCGTTCATCGGGGGCACCAAGGGACGGGCTCATATGGTTTCCTTCTTACGCATTTCTCATATTAAATTATCTCCAAATTCATGTCCAAGAACTATATTAAACAAGGCATGTTTCAACAAATTGCCAATAAACATGGCACGCTCTCGAAATGCTAACGTAAGGGTCCCTTTATTTGCCCATTAGGCGTTTGGAGGACATTAAAATTAATTACACGCGTCCTTGCGGGTCTCGTGTGGATTAAATCGGATTTGTGGAATGGATTTCATTGAAAACTTGGTAAATTGATATGGTATGCAAATGTAAATTTAAAAAAACGCAGGGAATTGGGCAGTAATACAATGAGAAATTTCAATAATCGTCCTGACACGATAAAAAGCCTAGAAGGTAATATTTTCAAAAAACTTTGAAAAAGTTTTTGATAGACCATGTCGTCTACAATACAAAAGAGTTCTATAACCATGCCAATAAAAACTAAATCAAATGTTATATCTTAATATACATAGATTAGGTTACGATGTAAGAGATTGTATGCCCGAAAGGGTAAAACTGTTGCTACTTTTATAAATGTTCCTAGTTATAACTCCTTGTACCTACACAGTTTATGTAATAAACATTTCTGATTTCTGATTTCAACTGGTCATCGTTTAACAGACCTAGAGGTACAATCCGGTTGCTGTCTGCCAACCGAGGACCAGTGAAATACAAATGAATAACGCCAAAAAAAGTCGTTCCAAAATGTGTTCCACTTTTTTTTGTCCTTAAAACCATAATTTCTTCGAGTTACGGATGACTCACACTAGAACGGGACGGGACGATCTGTCAGTTTCTATAGAAAACGTCAAGTGACATCCGAGGGCTCCGAGCTACCACGTCATTATTTCTATAGAAATTGATATATCGTCCCGTCCCGGCCCGTCCCGTCCCGTCCAAGTGAGTCATCCTTTATCCAGTTACGTCACTTATTTGTAATCCTCTCCGTCTTTCTATTTTTCCCGGCTTATAACATTGCTCAGGAAACGTGGGGTCCGGTTTGGTAACTAATCCCAAGATTTGACGTAGGTACTAGTTTTACGAAAGCGACTGCCATCTGATCTTCCAACCCACAGGGTAAACTAGGCCTTATTGGGATTAGTCCGGTTTCCTCACGAAGATTTCCTTCACTGAAAAGGTATTGCTAAATATCAAATGATATTTCGTACATAAGAACTGTCGACTAATACTAAAACTTTTTGTATTTTTTTTTGTTTGCTGTTCCGGAACTGAATTCGCGATTGGTACGAAAAAGGACACCTACCTACAATTGTAATTGTAAAGCATGAATTAAATAATTTATTATTTATAATAACTGTTTTGATTCATGTTTCTAAGTAGGCACACTACTAGAAAGAAATGTCATATACTACAGAAAAAGTAAGTAAAAGTAAGTAGAAGTTTTTCTGTAGTATATGACATTTATTTCAATATATGACACCTACAAGTACCTATGTACCTATTTTGGTTTCTATAATAATGGAGAGCAGGTACATCCTTATTATGAATTCTTTCTTAGTTGCCTACATGCGCACATGTTTAAAATCCCAAATGTTTTACATAAAAAAGTAAAAACCGTTTCACCTACGTGCGTCTCGAACGCGTCTGTCTCTCCGTACAGTAGCAATAAATAACGAAAGGCACTAAACTGACAGTCCATTTGTCCAGTTTTTGTATGGCTCGTCCATCAACCGGACAAACCGATTAGGTCCCGGATACGGGCCGCCGAGTAACGAGTGTGTTAGTACAAGTCGATCTAAAAAGATTTGAAAGAATGCGAATTTTTTGTGGCAAATACCATCAAATGAATTCTTGTAGATTTATATGCCTGCGAATTGTAATGTAATCTGTATTTCCTTAGCCTTAAAAAAAAACAATGCTAAAAACGAGGGTAGATCGTCCGCCTTGTCGCCCCCGCGCCGCTATCACCGCCCGCTGCAAGTAGCAGGGTGCGTAGCAAAAATGCCAATCGCTCACGCTCAGTCGCTAACGAAACGCAACTGTCAATATCACACTAATAAGGATGAGTGATAGAGAGATAGCTACGATACGTTATTAAGCGTAAGCGATTGGCATCTTGGCTACGCACGCAGGGCAGATAGAGCGTTAGTCCGTAGTGCATGACTTGCCTCTGCCGCGGGTGGTCGCTCCTGATGACCGTCTTCGTAAAGATCGAAACATGTCGAGCGAAAATCGACTAAATTACGTGAGGGTCACTCATTTTTTTATATGTTTGAGTCTCACGAGAGTAATGGTGAAAATTCCTTAGCCTTTGTGTGTCCCACTGTTGGTAGTCCCCTTGATCTCCACCGCCCCGATTTTATGCTGCCCCTAACTAGTTCTTCCAAAAGGCGTCCATGTCATCCCGCCATCTCCGACTGGGCCTCCATCTTCTAACACGCTTATTTTGCGGGTTCCACTTGGTGGCAATACTTGCCCACCTGCAGCCCGTTTCAGCACATTGACATTACGAAAATTGTCATAACGTTTCTATGACTTTAATATGCATCCCACATATGTCGGCGGCATTGTAAGGTGGGATGGTAGCCTGGGGAAAATTCAGGACCCTTCCGTGACATCACACGATATTTATTAATCTGGAATACTCCTACTGAGTTTGCGCCCCAGAAAGATAGGTTGGACCCGACGGTCCAACCCATCTTTCTGGAGTCCAACCAACTCTGAGGTGTGTGTAAGAGGCCTGGGCCTATACCACGAAAATCGAACGATTGCGGATTTGTATCTCCATCTCTGTCACACTTGCATATTGGAGTGACAAAGAGGTTTTCCCGTCAATGCCAATTTTCGACGTTCGTGGTAGGCATGCTGTCCACGCTGCGTCTTACATATTATTTATAGGTATCCCACTACTCGCTACTCGAGCACCTTTTTGTCTCAGAAGCCGTCAGTTTTATAAACTAGCTTTTGCCCGCGGCTTCGCCCGCGTTAGATAGAGACGAAAAGTAGCCTATGACACTCTCCACACCTTCAAGTATCTCCACTTAAGAAATCACGTCAATTCCTCGCTACGTTTTGTCGTGAAAAACAGACAAACAATGTATGGATGCGCCAATATAAATTATAAATCTGAATCAGTTTGCTAAAGTTTTTGTTCTTTACGGAACCCTAAAAATTAAGACAGTAAATAACACTCATATTATTGCAATTTGCTAAACATTTCATCGACAAAAGTTGCTAAATCGGCCATATTATTTGTTATTGTTGCCACAATCAAACATTTTATGAGCTGCCATTCAGTATCAATATTTACATCCAAAGTTACTCCACAACCTGAGGGCGTACTGCGAAGCGTGAACAAAGTTTTGTCTCTGTCGCACCGGCGTACAAAATAGCAAGCACGATAAAGAAGCAATATTTTGTTTCATTTTACCATCTCGTTGCTATTCCTGATTATCGTACGAGTTATGGCGAAACCATTTTTGAAGTAATTCGTGCAACGTGTTTAGCACAACTCTGCTTACTTAGTAGATACAGGTAAATTATTCTCGAGACGTTTTTGTAGTAATAGTGTCTTGTCAGACAAGAAAAAAAAATATAATTTTTATAGTCAGATGTACATCAAAAGAACTAATTGGATTCGGATTGCTATTGCATTCATTTTGGAAATACTTGTACAAATTATACAAAACTTTAGTTTGGGAAGTGAAAGGCCTACCTCCATCATGTTTTAACATCGGAACCATTTTTAATTAAAAACGTAACAATAATAACACTGAGCAAGAAATATCACAAACACAAATAATAAATATAATTATTATTTATTTGACATTCACTGACTTTTGATTGTCAATATATTCTCTTCTTCAAAATATGACGAACCTCTTTTTTCTGATTGTACAAAGAAATTTAAATTTAAATTTTAGAATCCCTGTAAATATTCAGATACTACACATGCAAAAACGTCTTGAGAGTAATTTACCTTTACTAATTTACATAAAACTAGAACCGGTCGGGACGTGACGGGTGCTCCAAATCGGTAGCTTTAGTAGTTCTCGAGATATTTAACGATTTGACAGACAGAGTCGCACCATAGTTCCTTTTTTACCATTTTGGTACTGAACCCTAATAAAGGGCTTGGTAAGCGATAGGAATAACGCCAGCTGTTATTGTAAAATAAACTCGGGACTTGGCACGTCCCCAAGTTTCGGCACTTTTCTCCTTTTCAAGGCTGTATGGTAACAATTTTATCGTTGCCAATCATTTATTCAAGACTTTCGTATTGCTAAGCATAAAGAAAATGAAAGAAATCGAAAACTTTCCTCGGATGCGATTGAGATGTTTTATTCTGAGATTTTGGTGACATTGGAATAATCTGAACATAATATAAAGCTGTAAATAGTTTATTTACAAAAAGATAGTAAAAAACAACAAACAACATATTACAAAAACATCACGTAAGTAAGACTGGGACGTTAGTTCAGTGAAGAGGAGGACGTTAAATTGCAACGGTTAACACTCACGTATTTTTATCACAACAGGCGTGACATGTTTCGACTGCATCGGGCAGTCAGCGTCGGACAGACAGAGTGGTGTTGTCACCTTCGCGGCTCGGCTTCGAATGCATCGGGCATCACCAGCAGCTCGGGCAGTGATGCCCGAGCCGCGAAGGTGACAACGCTTATTGTGATAAAATACGTGAGTGTTAACCGTTGCAATTTAATATCAATATGACTCACGAAAGTTTAAATTATATAAGAAGTGGATGGATTGGATCTAAACATATTGCTATGCCAAAGTTCTCTTATTAAATTAATTTTGTAGAACCCTGCTTCCTGCATCCTGCTTTTTATCGAATTTCATTTTGCCAAATATCACTTGGCAGATCAACGTTTTCCAAATTATTATTTGCTAACTCACATTTGGCTGATTTTCATTTCCCAACTTGGTTAGGTTAGGGTTGGAATATGACATTCGGCGAAAGATACGGTTGCGAAATTATTAGTTGTAATAATGATAAATCTGGACTTTTTTTCGTACAGTTACAGATAAATATAACACTCCTTTATCTCAGAGCGATCCAACAATGGTAGCCTTCTCGGCCTGTCGATAAAATTTCGCTTTTTTGTGAATGCGGGGTTCAATTAGCCCACAATGGAGCGACAACAGCCCCCGAGCGGCCCTTACTGGCCAGTAATGTGGTGTTCCTAGGAATATTCTCGGTGACATGATAATATTCCCGGCTATATAGGCAATTTTTTTGGTACTTGGGATTTTTTTTATATTTGTTCAACATCGATCACCCCAAATGCTTCCAATTCCACTGCTGATCATTTTGTCTGACCAGCAGAGTTGATTTAGTTAAGTTTTTTAAATTAAAATGGTTCCATCCAGTGGGATTTCGCCAAATTCAAGGTATATTGGTACATGGGTTAAAAGTGTACGGTGAGTTAGTAGGCTCTTAGAGGGACAAAGAAGATAGTTCTCAACATTTTCCTCTGGGTTATATATGTTTTAAAATTTAATTTTGTAATGTTTAAATATTTATTTCTTTTTGTGTAATTATTATTAGTAATTCTATTGTACATGTTAGATTATGTAGCAATATAAGCGTCTTGGTTGTTATTGCTGCCTGTAAGCTTCTATGTGTGTATGAATAAATGAAATGATATGAATTGCACTGAGTAAAATAGGATATTGCCAATAATTTCGGTAATGTAGCGTAAATGTAATTTAAACTACTTATAACTTTTCGTTACATACCTACTGTATTAAATCATTGTAATATTAACAATTATTCCCAAGTTGAGGAATATTCTCACGGCACAGCCCTCATACTCTAAGTATATCAGATTGAAAAGTCTTATCCTATACTAACATTATAAAGACTTAAGCCCTTTTCTGTAGAAACTGACATAGGCACATAAAGTGCTCATTATCGCACTAGTGCGGTAATGTAGCACCTGTAAATTCCATTATAGTCCGCTGCGTCCGCGCCCTGCTCCAGTTGATTAAAGAATTGGATATAATATGTCCTCTATTTGCAAGCAAAATGCAATCATTTCAGAGCATGTTTTAGAAAGGTTAGTTGACTAACCCCGGATGGAGAAACTACCGCTAAGCTACATCGGCCATTACTATTTAATGCGGACTCTATAATCGATACGTGTAGAGTGAATGATTGTTACGAGCTCTGTTTAAATACCCTTCGGTTTACGGCTATCCATTGAGGCTCCCATTATAGAGAACCGTAGTTACATCGCCCATTAGAACTCCTTGGTTTAATTATTATTTAAGTACCCAATATAACCTGGGTACTTAAATAATAATTATACCTTATCGAAACAAAGGCCTTACCTTGACGGTTTAACGCGATTCAGTTGACGACCTAAACTGAGTCGCTTCCATACAACTGGGGCCTTACCATGACGTCTTAACGCGATTTAGTGGATGACCTACACTGAGTCACTTCCATACAACAGGGGCCTTACCATGACGTCTTAACGCGATTCAGTTGACGACCTAAACTGAGTCGCTTCCATACAACTGAGCCTAAACTGAACCTAAACTGAGTCGCGTTAAGACGTCATGTTAAGGCCCCAGTTGTATGGAAGCGAATCAGTTTAGGTCGTCAACTGAATCGCGTTAAGACGTCATAGTAAGGGCCCAAGTATGTGACTGCTTCTGGTCCACTTTGGCTACTAATTTGTAGATTTAACGTAGGCGCTACTTTTACGACTACCATCTGACCTTCCAACCCAACCTAGAAAGTTAACTAAGCTTTTTCGAGATCCGTCCGGTTTCCTCACCATGTTATCCTTCACCGAAACGTGATTGCTGGTTTTTTATACTGTTCTAATGATAGGATCTGAAATTTTAAAACTCAGAAGCATGTTTCGTGTATTACCTTTCGCAAACCCACAATTTCCGCATTCAATTGTTTCAATTGGTTTTTGCAACAGCTGCCTTGGTATTATAGTATACCAATAATAACTCCCCAAAGGATCAAAACTGATTAAAAACTTGTCCCATTCGTCGTTTGTCGCGTTATCGCGTAATCCTTTGACGGCACACAACGCTCACTGGGCGATTATCGTGTTTAACGGTCCGGTGAATAGAATCGCTCTGTAGTTAGTAGTCTTTGGTTTTTAGCTGTTTATTATTTACTAGTGGCTGTGAGGTGGAGACCTCGCGAGATGTTACTGGTATTAGCACAAAGGCCGTAAGCACCTTAAGGTCTATGGCGCTTAGGACCTTTTGAAATTTTTCAAAAACTGAATTCAATTTTTTTTTATGTGATTAACTTATTTGTTCACAAATTTTCACAAGGATTGGTTGATGAATGCGACCTGTGGAGGAGAACAAATGGACTGACACACGAAAGCGTTTCTGCCCAAACTTAAACGGAGAGATATTAATATACTTATATCGGGTTACTCACGTCTATAAAGTCGAAAATAGCCCGACATGTTTCGTAACGGTCCGCGTCCCATAATCATGAGTGAGAAGCGCACTTTTACTAATTATCACTATATATTGTAAATTTTTGTACATTCAAATGCTGTAATGTAATGCTTATTAACTTGTAAAAGTGCCCTTGAGGCGTTGCAGAATACATTTTCGAAATTTGAAATTGAAATGTGTCCATCGGCGGCGATAAATTGCTCGTTTGATCCTATTGCATAAAAAAAGGTAAATAAAATTAGTTTCACTAAAAATCACCAAATACAATCATACATCCATGCAGACTTCTATTTTTGAGATGTACTCGAAAAGTCAAGAACCTACGTTTGCAAGTGAAGCATACTCCGCCTGAGCGGCTTATTGAAAAAGTTGCAGCTTACGACTGTGGCTTTACACTTAAAGAGCGTAAGCGGCTGGTCTCCTAATGGCGCTTACGACATTCTGTCTTACGTGTCAGTGTGTCGCCGTTATTGCGTTTGAAACAAAGCTATTTGCATAAGCAACTTGCAGGAGCATTCTCGTCGGTTACAACATCAGAGGCCGTAGAAGATGACAATATTTAGCAAATTTTTTTTGGGCGAAAAGCAAAAAATTACTTTGGAATGACGATGTCGATGAATGATTGTCAATTGTCATAAAATTTGCCTGTGGTTGTGTTTACCATAAGTTTTACGTACCCGTAGTCGATAGCGCCTGTACGATTTGATGGTGTTTGCACTACCACTAATAATTATTGTTTATTCACCTGCCTAGTAATTTTATTTATTTTCTCGCAAATGTGATGAAAATTTTTGTATGTATTACAGTTAAACCCAAGTCGAAGACTCGTTCGTAATTTCTGGTTTACCGCCCTTAATGCACAATGTACTATTACGATTTTAAACTACCAAGGTCATTTGCATAATAAACAATTTAAAACGAGATATTTACTAACGATGATTGTTTTATTGAGCACCCGATATTTCGGCATTGTTGCAAGCGCCATGTTCATGTTACTCCTTGAACATGGCGCTGGCAACAGGGCCAAAATATCAGGTGCTCAATAAAACAAACATACATGGTAAATATCTCGTATTCAATTTTATTTATAATACTACTACATCTGCCACAACCGTATATGCTTTCATACAAATTACTTAACCTGACTTGATGCGTCACCTAAGAGGCTTATGCAAGTCAGACTCGCCCAATCAGGGTTCCGCATAAAGGATGCTGGGCCATTTATGTCCTTAGGTACTTAAAAATACTGGTGGCACGGAACTCTCAGTGTGTGGCAATTACACGGTTTTCGAATTTTTCCTATACTTGTGCTACAAGCTCTTGCTTTTTGCCAAATTTTGTGATTTTAGGTCAACGGGAAGTACCCTATACATTTTGATTCCCATTGCGAATGTATGGGAAATGCGACATAAAAGGCCGTATCTTTTGATTACGTTGACGTAGAGGTTTGGGTTTTTCACACCTTCAAGGGACTGCTAACTTGTGTATGTGGTATTCATTTCAACTTGCTACCTTTACGCTTTCCCGAGATAAAGGATCTTGACAGACAGACGGACGGACGGACGGACAACAAAGTGATCCTAATAAGGGTTCAATTATTTCCTTTTGAGGTATGGAACCCTAAAAATGCGATGATCTTACCTAGTCACACAGTACGTTGAATATAAGCCATATTGAGTAAAATATGAAGGTGCGTTATGAATATACCCAAATAAGTGCCCATACCATGTATCAAACCTGGGACCTTCCACTTTATACGATTACCATGTACAGGATAAGACTGACTTGTAGACTCTTCGACTCGCTTCTGCTCTAAAAGCGATTGGAATGCCAACCCAGTACGGAGGAAACTTCGAGAAGTTTGTCAAGCATAAATATTAAACATTTCAAAAACTTTCTCAAATATAGGCTGTATTTCAAAGTATATCATTCTCTCTTCTAAGTCGTTCACTCTTGACAGAGTGGTCGTGGTCATGGGGAGTCGTCCGCTTTCTTTACGGCTGCTTTGGCGAATCTTCTCCATTGGTTTCTATTGGTTGCACGGCGCACGCATTCTGTCACAGGAATCTCAGCGACAGATTTTATAGTATCAGTCCATCTAGTTGGAAATCGGCCACGTGGTCTGCTGCCCTCCACTTTGCCTTGAATTACCAGCCGCTCTATTGAGTCGTTTTTGCGGCTAATGTGTCCAAAGAATCTGAGGATTCGCAGTTGCACCAGCGATGACAGGCGTTGTTTAATTTTTAATTCTTTGAGTATGGACACATTAGTCCGATGAGCGGTCCAGCTTATTCTGAGCATGCGTCTCCAACACCACATTTCTAGGGCGTCAATCTTGCGCCGATCCTTTAACCGCAAAGTCCAAGTCTCCGCTCCATATAGGAAAATTGGGAAAACTAAGCTATTCATAAGGCGCATTTTGGTATTCTTTGTGATTCGGCAGTCTCTCCATATCTTATCTAGCCTTTGTGCAGCCGACCGTGTCATGGCACAGCGTCGTCTAATCGCAGTATATCATTATGAAACTGAATATTCGTTTTCCAAGCTGCCAGTGTCCGGGTAAACAAAGCAATGCTTGGGCATGGCTGTAAGATGGTAATGGTATGACAACCCTAGCAAAACAAAAGATAACGAGTTAGCGACTTTTAGCAGACAACTAACGCTTTTGTGTACAGAAGTGGGTTAGAGTAAGCTCACATTATTTTGTGATGCTTCTAATTCTCTGAATTCTAGTGCGGAAAGTATGTCATTACTTCACGAGGCCCGAGGTATCTTGGCAATACTCGGAACAAGTGAAAAATTACATATCCGCACGTGAATCGAACGACGTTTTTCAATACAGATGCGAAAAAAATTAAAATACATAAGAACGAATTTGAAAGTTTTATTATTATTTCCGTGGCACGATTGTAATACAGTTGATATACTTATCAAGAACATCTTCAAAATGTTTATCTTATCTTCTTTACTTTGTCATTTTCAATCTCATAATCATTATTTCTCATAAATAAAATAATAAATCGCTTGTGACAAATCGTATCGTCCGTCATGTCTTATAGGGCCATTCGAACATGTTTACCTGATTGAAAAACGCCTTCTTTGACTGACGTTTCGTTGGCTCTGTTCCGTTTCATTTTAATGAATATTTTAGTTAATATTTTTAATGAATGATCATTAGTATGATGAAGAAGTAATTATTGAAATATGAAATATCAATATCTTTAATATTATTGCGTTAATAGTAGGTATTTAGTTTTTTTACGCCCCAGTAAAGTTAACGAACAATAATACTCTTCGCTAAGCAGTCATGAATTGGAACACAACTAAATTTAAAAAGATTGGAAAAGTAAAAAGCACTAGTTCGCAAAAACAAACTTTGCGCACGCAAAACAGCCAAATAAAGGGCACTTTTTGAGCAACTGTACAAAAGTATATTTTTCAAATAATGCTAGTTTACCCTAAATATTATGAATATACTTACTTATGCAAATAGACAAACATTATCTACCTTACGCCTCTTATGTATTTAGATATGTTTGCACCTATGTCTGTACAGGGGCCTTACTATGACGTCGTAACGCTATTTAGTTTAGGTTCAGTTGTATGGAAGCGACTCAGTTTAGGTCGTCAACTGAATCGCGTTAAGACGTCATGGTAATGCCCCTGGACAACAAAATGTAAAAGTACTGAAATACATAAACAAAACAAGCATAATATGCTTGTTTTGTTTATGTATTTCAGTATTTGATTGTGTCATATACGATGCTTTTGTCAAAAATAAACGCCGGAACCTCTAGAACCGTAGCCACCACTACTAACTAAGCTACCGAATCTTATACAAAAAACTGGTAATAAAAACTGTAGCACAAATTGATATCTGACGCAATTGAGTAGAAGAGTTATACTTTCCAATCGACGATCTTTCAACATTTCTATTTTAAGCTATTGCATAGCTTCTATCGCGGGCCTTGAGCGCGGGGACCGAATCCAGAAATTCCGTAACGAAAAAAAACCTGACGCTCCCCACTCCGACGGACCGAAACCGACTTTATTCACTTTGTTACAAAGTTCTTTATCGGGGAAAGGATATATCTCCATACGAATGTCGCTAAGTGTCATATTCTATACAAAATATTGAGGACAGTAGTCCTTATTACCAGAGATACGGCGATGTCAAACGTCAAAATAAACACTATTATTTTTCCCGCCAGAATCAAATATGTTAAATCGATTTTGTAATCGATGCATAATATACTGGCTGGATCGAATTAAAGGCAAAAGGCGCCTAATTTTTTATTTAGACTGCGAATCGTTTTGTTTTTTTAATCGATATCTTAGTGCAAATGCAAAGTCGTACTAAGTACCATTTTAAATTTGTGAATTTAGCACGTTAGTGCACAACGGAATAAAGTGGAAATTTCATTGGCATAAGAAATATTAGTACCTACAAAGAAGTAGAGTATCGAAATATGCCTTTGTCTTGTTTATCAAATATATTTTCTATTGGTATATTAGATTTGTTCCTTATTGTGATAATCACAAAGGTGACATTGCTGCGTGCTGTAAATATTGTTCGAAGACGATGATCACCGTATGTTGTTCGCCTATAAAAAAGCTCTCTTTCACTGCAGACGAAAATGTACCCAAATTTATTTTAAGTTTGTATTGTTCAGTAGTGTCATAAACAAACAGAAATTAAACTTAAGTACATATTTGTCACTACTGACGAAAGTGCACAAAAAATACATAACTGTGTTTTTAGGAAATTAGTTGAAAAGTGACCAATGTGCCGGGATCCATTAAATCTATGTAAATATGATATGTTTAATGCTGTCATAAATTTGATTTGATAATAAATAAAATCCCACTAATATTATAAGCGAAAAAATTTTAGAGGGTTTTTGAAAGTTGCAATAGAGTATTAAAATTAGTAAATTGGAAGTTGTATTTATGCAATGTGATTTAAAAATGTCGATAGCGTGATGTAAAACATTTGCAATTAATGCAAACTTCATACGTTTCAAATACTTTAAACGTGTACTACTACGTGATTTCCCGTTTAAGAAGCATATTACGGTAAATTTAAGTTGATTAATTCCAACAGTTATTAATAATGTTCAAAAATCCAAAAAATATTTTAATTCAGGTACACTGGCGCCATCTATTTGCTTAGATATGAAGTAAGTGAATATGCCACGACAAATTCATGGTTTTCTGGCAATATTTTGCTAATCAGCAGAACTTATTTTAAATAAAATTGTGCCACATTTAATACGTTTATCGGAAGAAATGGGCACAAAGGCATAAAAGGTACATTTTCCCGTTCATATTATGTTTATTACACTGCCATCTATATATTACACGTAGAACTACTTAAGAGCTGTAGGTATCTAACTGTTTCGTTCTAAGGAAACATACTAAGCCGCGAAGTCTTCTAGATTTGTTTGATGGCGCTGTTAGCAGTTTAGTAGGTTTTGTCAAACAAAATCTATGAAATGAAATGGGTAACCTAATGGTATAAATTGAATACAAGTCTTATTATAATAACCCGTATTTCGCCATTCTTGGTGCAAAAGAGCCCAGAACACTAGCGGCATTTCCATGCTGGATGGCTACGGACAACCTTGGATCGGGCTCCTCTCCCTTTTGTCTGAGTCGACGGCTTATGTCATGCAGAACAATTTGGGTTCCCCCAAAGCAGCCCGCAGTCTCCACTACCAAAGGTATGAACATGTATTGTATCCATGTCCTACAGACCTAAGTTGGTTATCCACGAATGTCATCTGATAATGATAATGCTATAAGTTCATGAAAAGACAAGTTGCATGGATAGCGCGACGGTGATTGCTGTCAAATGTGAGTAACTGTATAGAATTATCAGAAATTTACACACAAATGTAACAATGTGTTGGCCTATTACGTAAGTATCCCGCTATCCGTTTGGGATCTTATCTTAGAAGGGAGCGCACACTAATGCCGCTTCGCCGCCGCTAAAGTTTCGGCAGAGGGCTCCTGCCACGTGGGAAGTGCGAGTAATATAGGTAGTCGAAAATGTGCTGACGTATGTAGCATCCCACACCAAACACCGCCCCGTCTCCCATAGCACCAGCGTCACTCCATCTTGCTATCACTGCGCCTAAACTCAGTGGCTCCAGAACGGAATGAACAGCCGCTGACTGACAGACCTCAGGACAATATCATTGAGGCTATAGTGACAGATACGCGGAATCCAACCACTACAAAGAAGGCAACTCAATGTATAATATGGCTAAGCTTAGATTTTTTCGTATGATTACTATACTTAAAAGGCTAAAAATTACTGAATATGCACAACTTGATGGATTAGGATGGCACTTATTACAGTTCTATCTATATGCCACTAATCGAACTAGGTATCGCCTATATCCTCCTTAAATTGATTTGATTAAAATTATTTTAACTTTGCGCAAAAACATTCTTAGATCATGTCGTTAGATTTAGATACATTTTACTTGGCATCTATTTTATTTTTGTTGTCAAGCAAACTGATGTTGCGTTAGTGAAGCAGTCACAAAACCAGAGCACGGTTTCTTCAATTAAATTTTGGACAAATTTCCATGCTATGCTAAATTGTAAAGATGAACTCTTATCTGTTACCATTTCAAAGTAAATTAAAAACGCTGAACGGATTAAGGTGAAATTTGGTATAGGGATGTTTTGACTCCTAGGAAAGGACAGGATAGTTTTTGTTACGGAAATCATCCTATATAGAGGTGCAAAGCGGAAAGAAAGCAAGTGAAATAGTCAATTCAATACTGTGCATTGCACTTTTTTACAGTAGTTTTGTTTTTATCTTATGTTGAGTAGGTACATGCGAATAAAGGCCTATGCCGAACCTATCATAGGATCGTCCTTGGATAAGATATATATACTTACCTACTACCTAATGAAAGTTTATATGCGCGACGTAATTATTTTGGTATCCTCGCAATGTTTTTCTTCACTGGGAAGTAAGTTGTAATCAGGTATCGAATGGCATTCCATGGGTTAAATTCAGTGAGCTTAAGACATTGTTTTAAACTGTGATCAAAAACACTCGGCCTTGATTACCTATTTAATTAAAAGATACGAGTAATTTATGTAAACTTGGACGTACTTTTTACCATATCTACAAAGTATTCCAACCACTGAAAGATTAATATGTGGTAGATACAAAGAGACATACAGCTGTACAAAAATGCTGCTGATTCGATTAAATGCGTAATCGGTATCGTATTGTGATAAGCAGAAAAAATTAACAAAAAATGTTTGTCAAAAAAACATTCAGTCCTATTTTTTCTAAATCAGATTACAATATTGATCACCAGCATTTTTGGTATATCCTGAATTATTAACGAGAAAAAATAATAACAGGTTACTGTAGTTGCAAGTTAGTTATTTGTTTTATACGGCCCCGGAATTTAATTAGCAATTTACAGTTCAAGTCAATTTGGTCTTTAATACTTATGCTAATAAAAATACACTACCAAACATTATAATACTACGCAGACGAAGTCGCGGGTAACAGCTAGTCACTAATAATGGTAACTTTGTAACTTTACTGTTAGAAATAAAACTGAAAAGGACCAATTCCCTTAAAAATACAAATAGCTCTTAAATGCTACAATTAACTTTTTTTTTACTAGTATAAATCTATCTTTCGCTCGACTAATATTTTGTGTAGCCGCCATCAGCTGCTTTTACGGCTGCTAAGCGAGTTTTCATTGAACTCACGAGGTTTTAAGAATAGTTCCCCCTAGCCTCCGTAGTATTAGTGTAGTAGTATTTGTTGATGAATATGTCCGCGTATTGCTTTTTCAACCGACTTCAATATTTCTAAAGGAGGAGGTTCTCAAATCGTCTGTTAAGTTATTGCATAGCTTCTATGGCGGGCCTTGAGCGCGGGGACCGAATCCAGAAATTCTGTAACGAAAAAACCTCACGCTCCCCACTCCGACGGACACGGAGGTGTGGCTTGAAGGCCGTGCATCGTCTAACGTCGTTTCAGTTCGGCAGTCTTCGACACGGCGTTGTCGACACCGCGTTGTGTGCTTGTTTATTTATTTAATAATAGAAAAAATTGTTTTCTTATCGGTCACCACGCTCAAAAAGTGTAACTTGAATTAATATCAAAGAAAAAGAAATACTGCATGAATAAAATAAATAAATAATTATAATTGCATAAGTTGATACAAAATGATATGCAATAGCTTTACCGTGGCAGTCCCCGAGTGCCACACGTATTTTATTTTTTAAAGTAGAAAATTTCCAGATAGAAAACTAAGGAATTCCAATACGGACCGGACGGATATTTTAATAGGTAACAGTCGAGCGAAAAAATATATTTTAATTCGGAACAAGATCCGCGCTGACTCGGCGAAGGAAGAAGCACGTTAACTCATAGTAACAAAATAAACAGTAAACATGAATAACATAAAATTGGTAACTTACCTTTTTAGGATCACTTTGTTGTCCGTCCGTCCGTCTGTCTGTCAAGATCCTTTATCTCGGGAACGCCTAGAGATAGCACGTTGAAAATAATACCACATACGAAAATCTATAAACTCTTGAAGCTGTGAAAAAACGAAATCTTTACGTCAACACAATCAAACGATACGGCCGTTTATGTCGCATTTCCCATACATTTGCAATGGGAATCAAAATGTATAGGGTACATCCCATTGACCTAGAATCACGAAATTTGGCAAAAAGCAAGAACTTGTACCACAAGTACAGGAAAAAAACCGAAATTTGCTAAATTGCCATAAATGGTCATAAATGGGGGAACATCATTTGTGCGGAACCCTCGGTGGGCGAGTTCAACTCGCACTTGGCGGGTTTTTTTTCTTAGCGTTTTCCCAGATTATGACCAGGCCCAAGGAGCCTGGAGTCCGCTTTGGCAACTTAATATAATATATCGTAGGCGTGAGTTTCACGAAAGCGACTACCGTCTTTTTTTATTTATACAAGAGTTTGGCTACAGAATTTCGTTTTCAATCTTCGCCAAACTGCTAAGAGTTTGTAGGTAAAAAATCCTAAAACAAGGGGGAACCCTCAGCGGCGTGACGCAAGGGTGGCACTGGCGAGTTCTATCGAGATCCCAGAGCCACCCTAATTGCGTCGAAGAGGAAAAAGGGGGGTTTTTTAGTCGGTGAGACTCCGACATAACTTCTGCACTGTCCCTGTGGTGCAGAAGTATCCATAACGGATTTTTCCTCCCCATAAAAAAAAAATAAAAGGTAAAAAATCTGAATTTCCAACCCAGAGGGTAAGGTAGACTGAGATGAGACAGGTTTCATCACGATTTTTCCTTGAACGAAAAGCGATTGGCAAATATTAAATGATATTTCGTACATATGTAAGTTACGAAAAATTGTTGGCACAAGCCAGAGTTTGAACTTACCAAAAATTATCCTAGTCATTTAAATCATATTAACGACCTCTTTATTAGCCGGGTTGGTAAAAAAAAAATTAAACTGTTTATTTCATTATGTATTACAATTTTTTATTTTTTTTCTTATAACGTAGACCTTAATCTTTAAGTATATTAAAGATTGAGGTACTGAATCGCCAACGCCTACGAAGCAGGAGGTTCCGGGTTCGAATCCTAGTCAGGGCATTTATTTGTGTGTTTATCACGAATATTTGTTCCTGAGTTATGGATGTTTTCTATTAAGTATTTGCATATATCTATATATTATATACTTAACCCTTTACACCCGAGAGAAAAAAACTTCTACAGCTTCGACCGACATTGCGTACCTATATTCTAAGTTCATAAAGAGACTGGGAAAAAATACAAAAAAAATCCTGACTGAGCTGGTCTTCCACAATAAGACCCTCACGTTCATGTGGCTCAGGAATAATATATAACTCGCACGTTCATGAGGGTCATGATTTGATTGTGCTGAAATGTCACATTTTGAAAAAAATATACGTATTTAAATAAATAAAACACGGTTTTTTAAAGGAAACTAAGTATTTTTTATTTATTCATAATTAAAGGCACTAAATCACAGCAAATTCTTAGGCAAATCATCAATATAATTAGTTTTAATAAGAAAATTCAGTAATTTCAAGCTTAGTTAAGAAATGTAGTATCTAAATTAGTTAAATTAAATGAGATCGTAATCAGGCAGGGACTGTTTTTCTCATTTTCCTGAGGGAAATCCGAATCAACTGTCTCTTGTCATAACCCTTTCGGCCGCGTATGTAACCGAGTTTTGTAACCAGGTACCAAATAAGATTTTTTTTCTTTTCTCGTAGCCAGTTACGAACTAGTAAAATATTTAGAGACATAGAATTAATTTTAAATAGTTACCATGAAAGAATTTCTGTTCTTGTTTTGTATTTAAAAAACTAAGTTACCAAAAACGATGTTAAATTCTTATTTTGTAACTTTAAGGGCCTGTTTCAGCATCTCCACGTAAAGTCCTGACTAAAATATCTGGGACTTACTCAGCACATAATAATGCTAAGGCCTATACGGTCTAAAACTGTAAGCAAAATTATGCCCTTGACTCTACGTACATACCTCCCTAAGGATAACTTTAGTTTATTATGTACTGTGTTTGTGTAGTGCCTTTCAGTTAAGTGAATTCCTATTGTTAGTTTATATTTTTGTGTATAAATTGGTAAAACAATAAATAACACAGAAAATTAATTACCTACCAAATTGCCCAATTTCCTTCTATTGTTAATCTATTCGAAAATGTTACCTATGGCTAAAATTAATACACATAATTTCTGTTGTAACTTGCAAATTTATTTATTTAATAAGATAATCTTAAAATTAACTATTAATATAGAGCAGATGATACCGTAACTTGCACTAATTCTAGTACACTTTTGAATATTTGCACTATATCAAAAGCATGCACTTCATTAAAGTAGTCTGTGAGTGCCGAATTGTCCATTACAGCCCTCCAGTCTTCAGAATCCACGTGCTCAAGGCACACCCTTGAATCCGGAGGAAGATATATATTATGTTTACTCAACACCATCGCTTTCTGCAGCAATGGTATTGGCATAAGGTGCACCATAGAGCACCCAAAAACACATTTCGTTACGTCACCCAAAACTCTTTTTAAATAACGATCCTCTGAACTGGAACCGCCACTGACTTCCATTTTTTTATCCATTTTTTCTAAAAATATATTTTTATCCTCATTCCTGCAGCAATCATTATCGTGCCCATTCGTTTTTAATATTTCATTCTTACTACTTAACTTAACACTCCCTTTACATCCTTTTTTAGTATAGCAGAGCCAGAATGAGTTTCCATCTTTGTATATTTTTCTGCGATGGAATCGCCGTCCATCGTGGAGTAATAGAACACCACCTCTTCTTGTTGATATAAATTTTAGTTTAGGATGCGGGCACATTACAAATGTTGCTAACCACAAATCACTTATGCACTTCAAAATGGAAAATCGTAATAGAAAATTGCACTTTATCAATGACTATCTCAATTGCATATAATATGTGACATTACTTATTTATCAATTACCGTTCAAAGACTGTTATCTTTATGGCCAGTACTAATAACATTCAGAAAAGAGAATCGTTTCTACTTGAAGGTTTGATTACAACTTGGTTACCAACAAGGAATAAAAAATCTGATATCGTAACTGGGAAAACGAAAAAATAATAAAATAATCTTAGTTTGTAACTGGCTACGAGAAAAGAAAAAAAATCTTACTTTGTACCTGGTTACAAAACTCGGTTGATGAATCACCCGGTTACAAGAAAAGAGAAAATTTTCTTAGTTTGTACCTGGTTACAAAACTCGGTTACATACGCGGCCGAAAGGGTCATAACGTCGCACACTAACGACAATTTAGTACCAGCTCTCCAGTACATAGGCGATCTTGGGTAAGGAATGCAACCCATAACTAGATGAATTGAAAAGAGCTTGCAGATTTCAAATGCGGTCGATTTTAATTCTACGCCTGTTCGTCGTATGTAATAAAGGTTCCTACATCTAGCGATTCACAAAGTCGTTGTTAATGTACGCATGAAAGTACTCTACTGGAGAGCGGACCGGTCTCACCGGTAGTGAGGTGTAATTGTGTGTCTTACTCTTATCCGTAAACAGAGCTCGCTTCCATGTTCTATGTCGAGGTGCGGGTGCTGATACGGATCTTCCACTGCGTATAGTTCCCCGAGTACGGACAGATCTACCTCTTGCATTTATTCGTGCATTTCTTGGTATAGATACGGGCCTACCTCGACCTCGGCGTATTTCAGCTCCGACTTGTAACGGAAAAATAGGGAGCGGCGATAGTGTCCCTCGTGGTAGAGTCGCTGGTTGCGGAAAAGATGATTGTGGTGAACTCAAGGGAAAACGCGACCATGGCCTGACTTCATTAATAGGAGAAATTTCTTCATCTGAGAGCAAGTCATCGGTTATCGAAAAAGTTAGGCAAATATTCCAATTCATTGTCACCAAAACCTTTCTGACAAAAATTTCTGACAGATTTCCATTTGTGAGCAGATCTTTTATTACTTTATCGGTTAAAGGAGCCCCTAAAATAGGATAATCATCCCAGTTAGTAAGCCAAACATGTACAGAAATAAATAATTCCTATTAAACCAACATCACAGAACGCAACCGAAATCGCATGATCGTGAGAGTTCAGTTATAGGCGATGCGACCGAAATCGCACAATCGTTATAGTTAAAATTCAAAAACTAATAGCATACATGTGTTTCATTCAAATTAATGCAAAATAATAAAAACATGACACATAAACAAGTACTCTTTACGATCCGATAATAAATTACGAAGATATTTAATGGTAATAAGAAAAAAAAAACTACTTACGATAGTAAGTCCTACGTTCAAAGAACACAGCCATCTCCCACGCCACGTCAACGAGACTGACGAGTCCTGACGCGTACACATGAGGCTTGTGTATTTCTTGTTTCATTCTAGCATGGCCGCACGATCTATCGACATCGGTTGGGTTCGCAAAAGCCGTTTAACAAACGCTAAATATTTTTTCAAAATCAACACTCATGATTGTTTTAAGTCGGGTGTAAAGGGGTATATCGTCGCCTAGTTTCCACAATACAAGCCTTATTGAGCTCACCGTGGGACTAGGTCGATTTGTGTAAAATTGTCCCAAAATATTTATTTATTTCTACTGATATTATTCTACTACGACACTAGAACAGTTACGTGGACATATACTGTAAAAGAACAAGCGAGATTTCGGCCTAATACCACCATTAACACGTCCGCACCATTCTTCATACTATCCAACGTATCTCCATCACCACTTCACAGGAAATCCAACTCTATCACTATACAATCCTGTCGAAAATCCCATGGTTTTATAACCTTTGCAATTATGAGTTAGGAACACGTAGTTTTGTACATGGTTTTCTTACGAGCATTTGTCTAATATCGGGGAACTGATTACAAATGTGCGACAAAAGAAATAGATTTTGGAAACGTTTGGGTCTTATTAGGTATTATTAGCTGAGTTGTTTTTACTTCGAGTATTGGGAATCTATCAGAAGTTTTTAATTGGTTTAAGGGTGATACACTAGGACGGGCCGGTCGGGATGGGAAGATATGTAAATTTCTATAGAAAAAAATCAAGTAATAGCTTGGAACCCTCGAACTACTCGAGTTTTAATACTTTTCATTATATACAATCACATAAACTAGGTACTATAATCAGTCAATGACAATTTATATCATTTGTCAGTTTAGCATGCGAGCCTCTAATCTGGCTGATGGTCATCACAACGTTGACAAAATTATTGATTTAGTGTTGATAATATCTAGGTTTAGTTAAATAGGGTTAAATAACTCATTCCATCGATTAAACTCATGGCCAACCAAAACTATATTAAAACATTTTCAACTGAATTACCTCCTAAAAATATACATTATAACGTTGTCTACGGTATTCTATAGTATTAAGAACACTACCAAACGATGTTCCTATGGATTTTCATACAATTATGAACACTGTTGATTTTTTATTTATTTCTTCAGTCGGTGTCTTATCTACACTCTGCCTTCTTTCAAGATTTTGCTTTTTTCGCTATTTTAGCTGTCGTAGAAAAACTAGCGTATTTAACAGCTCATATTAGGTTCTTAAAACTTGAAAGTCGCCGTTACAAAACGAGACGAAGTCGAGTTTGGTAATAATAGACCCGAGAGTTTTGAGAACCTATTATGAGCTGTTACATAAACTACTATTAGTAGTTTTATAATTGAAAGAAAAATGGAAAAATTCTCCGCGTCGAGCGGGATTTGAACTTCCATTTTTCCAGTCAGAATTTTTCCATTTTTCTTTCAATTATAAAATTGTGAATTTCGTTCGCAGACGCCTCTGCTTATTACAAAATTAATTTACTATTAGTAGTATTAGTACAAAGCTATGCGACTGTTGTTGGAGCTTTTTTTAAATACTACGACGGTGACAAACAAGCATACGGCCCGCCTGATTGTAAGCGGTCACCGTAGCCTATGGACGCCTGGAACTCCAGGGGTATTACATGCGTGTTGCCCACCCTTTAAAAAAAGGCGGATTCGTTGTGTTGACTACTAAAGGGCCAAGCTTTGCTCCGTGGGTCCCAAGCTGTCAACACAGTGAATCCTCTTGGAGTTCTGGCGGCCTTACTCACCAACAGAAACACAACACTATGAGTAGGGTCTAGTGTTATTATTATTAACTGCGGTTTTCTGTAAGGTTCCACTTCCCCAGACGGGCTCTGCTCCAGATTTGAGCGAGACGACATTCGTTGTGCTGTGCCCTATCACACTAAACGATATGCATCCGCTGTGCCCGTACCTCTCTTTTGAATTTTTAATTTATTGGTACTTGCTAAATTATGCAATTGATTTAAATTTACTGAGAAAATTATGTATGGCTCACCTCAAATTAAGAACGTACTTAAACCCGGTATTCTGTACAATCGTTCTGATGGTAATAGTCGGTAAATTGCGGCGCACCGATTTTACCGATTTAGCAGTGGTCACTACAATGACCACAGGCATAGTGGTTACTGTTGTAGTAATGATCTCCGCTTATCATTAGATAGAGTATATGTAAACTGGTTTCCAAAAATATAAGTAGTAATTTAACACTAATTTTATAGTAGTTTATGCAAGTGGTATAATAAGGGTTCTTAAAATTCAGTTACAAAACGAAACTTAGTCGAGTTTTGTAATAATAGACCCGAGAATTTGAAGGACCAATTATAAGCTGTTGTATATACTAGTTTTATACGATAGCAAAAGTAGCGATAAATGCGACATTCTGAATGGTGGCAGAACGTGGAAAATGTACTATTTCACTTTACAAATAAAAATAAAAAAACAACAGTGTTAATATATTATATGAAAATCCAGGGCAGCATCGTTCAGCGATAATTTTAAGGAATACCATACAAATATGTAATTCACGTCTTTCTGCATTCTTTGCGGACCATAAAATGTACTATATTTTTGCCATTGTCAAATTATTTCAGTTTTCTGCTACCCCTGAAAATGTACCAGGAAATGACATGCAATTTCCCTATGGCCGCCATCCGGCATCTAACCTAGTAATTAAATTAAAATGATTAGATACAAACAAGCAATAATGATCTGTCAGGTTTAATAATAAATTACTAAAAATACGCATAATTGTGGTTATGATCTTTCACGATAAAAGTTCTTAACAGATTCGCTAAAAACACCTAGTTACGGCAACTGTGTTTCAAATAGTACCTAAATTATTTATTGAATCGACGTAAGTTTTTGAACACAATTCGCAAATTTCACTAGCTGTCTATTTTTGGTTGTATTAATAGCTATATCTTTATATTGTCAAATAAGCTGCAAAAAATTATCCACTGGGTCAGTGTCAGCCACTGGGCCGTCTACCTTAATTGTTGTTCACGTAGAACACTATTGGGATTAGTCCGGTTTCCTTAGGATGTTTTTCTTCACCGAAAAGCGATTGGTCAAATCATATTTCGATATCAAATGATATTTCGTACATTAATTCTGAAAACCGTGTAGGGGCAATGGGCCGGCCACATAGCGCGAAGATTGGATGATCGATGGGGCAAAAAAGTCCTTGAATGGAGACCACGTACTAGCAAGTAGGGCTTGTGATATACGTGTTACACGCGGAACCGTAGCTACGTAGCCTTAGCACCGGCGGTGCTAAGATCCCGTACTACACGGTCACGTCAAAGATACGTATCCGTTTCTGGATTCGGCTACGTTCCCGCGAATCTCGGCTTCGGCTCCGCTCGGCTTCTTTTAATACACATCTTTTACAATTTGTACTGGTCTATTATTTTTGCCTCCAACATAATATTTGCATCTAACTATTTTTGATCTCTTAAATTTTTATTTAAAATGCAAAAGTATGGAAACTGAAATTAAAAACTCGCCCCTTGCATTACATTCGGGGGTTTAATAACACGCATAAAATCTACACTTAACGTCACGGTCACGACTGGATCCGATCTACGTATAAATAAGATACGTATCTCCGTGTACACGTAGCTACGTATCTTAATTACACGTAGCCGAATCACACGGAGCAAACGGAGCGGATCTCCGTTGCCGAGTAACACAGCAACGGAGATTCGGCTACGGGTTCACGAAACACGGTCACGACCAGGAGCACTACTAGCAAGCGCAGTGTGGGGTGGCCACCTACGAGATGGAGCGACGACCTGGTGAGGATCGCTGGGTCTCGTTGGATGCAGGTGGCTGCAGACCGGTCGCGCTGGTGTTCGATTGGAGAGGCCTATGTTCAGCAGTGGATGATTACAGGCTAAAATGATGATGAAGTTCCGAAAAACTCATTGGTACGAGCCGGCAGCATTTGAACCAGAGACTTTCGGATTGAAAGTCTCACGTCATACCGCTAGGCCATCAACGCTCCATGAAATACATTTCCAAAATTAAAATTATTCTTAGTTTTTATTTTCCTCATTTTTTCATTTCATTTCATTTATTGCATATAAATCATCATTAACGGGATAACCTCTTTGTCACTCCAATACGCAAGTGTGACAGAGATGAGATACAAATCCGCAATCGTTCGATTTGCGTGGTACTCGTTTAGGCCCAGATTCTTTTACGTACGATGTTTAATCATAATTTCCCTACCGATTAAAATTGGTTAACTTAATACACTTACCTTATTTAGTGAGTGCTCCATAATACGGCATCTAAAAGTAGGAGGTGTATGCTAGTATTGTAATGAAAATCAAATTCGCGGTTTCACCCAACACAAACAACACTTGTTTATTACTGGCTACAATAATTGGAAATAACGATTCACTCGACCAAGTAATCGAATCATCGCGGTCTATTCATACAACATACAGCGTTTAATACGAATGGCGCATTTTAATCACAAAATGAAGGTTAAAAGATAGAGCTAAGGTTGAAAAGCTTGCGTTTTTTTTAAATACTTTTTTATTGCTAGCGACAATCATTGGAATTAACGATTCACCCATCCGAGTAATCGTATCATTGATTTACTATAAAGCGGTAAATTAACTTCAATGACGCAGAAATTGAAATATTAAACTACTTATTCACGTCACTAGCTCGGAAAGCGCTTTTTTATCCTTCAAAACTAGCGGGGAAAACGCATTTTATCAATGGATAAAATGCGTCAATGGATAAAACTAATGAGTGGGGAAAGTAATTTGTCCTTGCGCTATTTCTTATGACCAAACATCCCGTATATATTATGTGAGACCCATATGGGTCTGAAAACCGGGTTGAAAAGGTATTGGCAATATCTAAGTACCAGGAGTAGCTTTATGACACTTTTTGACAAGCGGGAAAAGATCCGGGGGAAAAGCTATTGGCAATATCTAAGTACCAGGAGTAGCTTTATGACACTTTTTGACACTGGTTTCTTCAATTTATTACGATTTGGATACGATTTGTAATCGTATGTAGCTTTTATTTTCGTCGCCATAGTGAGGTGAAAAATGTTGTATAACACTCGGCGAAAAAGTATGTTCAACTCTCGTGCCTAGATACTCTCGTAAAACTCGCTACGCTCGTGGCTCAATTTTGGTATTTTTCGCTTGCTCGAGTCTCAATATAAGTCCGAGAGTAAAACAACAACTTTGCCCCCTTGTATAATAAATAACTATTGCAATCGTTAATATGGCAAACTAATAAATGGGACTGGGCGGGACATGTCAGCAATCTGCCTGACGATCTATGGGCAAAAATGAGCATATATGTGGGTCCCACAAAACCGAGTCTAGCGTCAAGGCAGACCGCGAAAACGCTGGAGCCGAAAGAACTTGACGTCTTTCTCAAGACCGTGATGCATGGAACAAAGAGAAGGAGGCCTTTGCTCAGCACTGGGCGATAAATAAATCAACGTTAATAAATAAATAAATAAATATTGTGGGACAATCTTACACAAATCGACCTAGTCCACCGGTAAGCTCAATAAGGCTTGTGTTGTGGGTACTAGACGACGATATATATAATAGATAGATACATATAAATACTTAAATACATAGAAAACATCCATAACTCAGGAACAAATATTCGTGATAAACACACAAATAAATGCCCTGACCGGGATTCGAACCCGGGACCTCCTGCTTCGTAGGCAGGGTCACTACCGACTAGGCTAGGAGGCCGTCAATAACCATAAAGGTTCCCCCAGCCCCCAGCCCTCCCAGTTCCAGTTCCAGTCAGTTCCCAGCCCTGCTCACCGGGGACCTTGGTCACTTTTTCTTTAGTATATGACATCTCTTTCAATTTATAATTTATATATAGTAGTGTGACTACTTAAAAAAATACAAAAACATGAATCAAAATATTTATTACATTTAATGAATGATTTGATTCGTGCTTTAAAATTGTATAGAATGGTGACGTCACCCTCGCTTCTAGTTGAAAATAATCTGTAAAGATTATCTAGAAGGCAGCACTAGACGTAAGTCTGAGCTGTAGGATTGGCGGAACGTACCTTAAAATTTTTAAAATAAGAAAGGATTGCATATATATACTTAGGAAATTTCGGACTCTGGTCGCCATTATCGGGTAGCCCAGTGGTTAGGGCGTCTGCCGCGAAAGCAGGAGGTCGCTAGTTTGTTCCCAGCCCTGCTCATCGGGGACCTTGGTCACTTTTTCTTTAGTATATGACATCTCTTTCAATTTATAATTTATATATAGTAGTGTGACTACTTAAAAAAACACAAAAACATGAATCAAAATATTTATTACATTTAATGAATGATTTGATTCGTGCTTTAAATTGTAACCATAAAGGTGCTAAATCATGTATAAAACGTTTTCTTGTACCAACATTGGCTTGAAAGTAATAAGGTTAAAATTCTCTCTGTATATTCAATTGTAAAGTACGAATCAAATCATTTATTAAATGTACGAGTAATAAATGTTTTGATTCATGGTTTTTTTTGAAGTAGTCACACTACTATAATATATAAATTATAAATTGAAAGAGATGTCATATACTACAGAAAAAGTGACCAAGGCCGTGATCGGGTAGCCCAGTGGTTAGGGCGTCTGCCGCGAAAGCAGGAGGTCGCTGGTTCGATCCCAGCCCTGCTCACCGGGGACCTTTGTCACTTTTTCTGTAGTATAGGACATCTCTTTCAACTTATAATTTATATTTGAAAATATAAAATCCGAACGTTTTGAGGGTAACACAACCCCCTGGTCCAAGAGAAATACTAAAGAAAGAGTATTCTAACCCGAAACATCTATGTCCCGAAGCTTAAAATAATAAATAAAAGATGGCGTCTACTTACCAAACGTGTTTATGAGCTACACTCTTACACTTATTTAATATTTCACGATTTTCACACATTATAATTTACTAAAACGGGGTTAATCGTGTCAAACTTTGAATCACGGGACCACGGGACTACTCCGGGACCACGGGACTACTCCGGGACCACGGGGTCGCCCTTAAAACGTCGGAGGTTTGTTTTCAAAGTTTTACAATTAAGCCCCGTTTAAGTAAATGTATAGTGCTTTTCATCTAATTTGCGTTTCTTTGATTAAGTAACACGATCCGATTTGTAGTTAATATGCAGTGAGTAAGTCTAATTAATACGGGCGATAAATTTAACCAAACATGGAATCCATTAGTGTTTTCAATAATTAAAACATTTTTTTTTAAATAAAATTTTCAGCAGCAATGGACTATAAAAAATTTGACGCTGACAGTTGTCAACGAATGTTTAACGCGAGTGTGTTTGCATTACATTGCGGGCCGAATTATTTTCTATAAATAAAATTTTAATTGCAATTCCATTTAAAAGTTACCTAATTACATTTCTTATGTCCGATACTAACCACCGTTAAGAGGTTCGCCCGTATTAGATTTACACACTGTATTTACGACTTAACTCTCAAACGACGAAAAATGAAATAAGTAATTAAAATTGCAATCGCACTTCAAATCAAATCGTTGAAACATTTCAAAGTGATTTGAATTTTCGTCACGCGGCAGCCTTGGATCCCTTTAATTTTTCATTCCGGAGAGCCCTCGTTTTCCGTTATATTTCACTTGTAGATATCCTTTTTCTAGATGGTGTATGTAAGGGATACAAATATATACAGGTCGATTCATGAGAGCTGGCATGAATTAATTGACCGAAAGTAATGTTACTTGTCACTGTCAGTAAATGTGACCACATTAAAATGTCAGTGAATGTAAGTAAATTATAGCGCACCTTACTTTATGCGGTCATCACATTGAATTCGAATTCACACGTTGAGTAAACGTGATATGGCTAGTTATGAAGATTTTATATTGAAAGGAATATTTTATAGGTAGGTTTCAGGTGTAGTATATTCAGGTAGGTAGCTTTTATAAGTGATTTGCATAGTGGTAAAGAAGGTTCTTTATATCATGTCGTCGATGTCCAGAATGCTATTTAACACTTTATGCTTAGAACTTGCTACAAGAATGTGTTACTCATAGCAAGCAATCTGTGAAAATAACACACATGACAAACTTATGATACTTAATGTTAGATTAAATAGTGAATTTTTTAGGCTAAGTTTTAGTCTAGGTTATTTATATATATATTTAATACATATTACTCGTATATTTGTAAATTTACTAGTGGTTATTTTGTATGAAAAATTTATAATATAAATATACAAAAATTTTAAAATAAATATATTTAATCCAAAAGAAGAATTGACACAACATGTTATAAACTAGATGGGAAAAATATTTATAACTTTTTGATCTCATTGTATTGCGTTCTTACAGATTGTTCAAGGTCTCTATCTAGTAGAAGCGATCCTAGTCTTTCGTGTCCCGTGATATTTCTCGAGCGGCGGGTCGCCTCGGAAATGAGTCCCGGTGTAAATGAGCCGAGAGACAATTACACGCTGATAACGATCGAATCGCTGTTGATGAAGTACTCCATTTTACAGTCAAAACTCGGTAAATGGGTCATTTTTAGTCGAACCTCGGGAAATGAGTTCTGGTGTAAAAGAGGCGCGAGACCATTACACGTCGATAACGATCGGATCGCTGTTAATGTAGTAGTCCATTTTACAGTCAAACCTCGGTAGATGGGTCATTTTTTTATAGTATAACCTCGGGAAATGAGTTCTGGTGTAAATGAGGCGAGAGAATATTATACGCCGATAAAAATCGAATCACATTTGATGTAGTAGTCCTTTTCACAGTTAAACCTTGGTAAATAGGTAATTTTTTATAGTCAAACCTCGGTAAATGTTTTTTTTTACCGTCAAACCTCGGGAAATGAGGTGTAAACGAGCCGAGAAATAGTTACACCCCTGTGTCGAAACGTCGGTAAATAAGGTAAATAAGTAAGTTCGCGTTAGACCCGTTTAATAATTAGGTTTAAATAAATAGTTACACGTCGATAACGATTGGATCGCTATACTTATACATTTTACAGTGGAACTTCGGTAAATAGGTCCTTTTACATTTAGACCTCAGGAATTAGTTCCGGGTGGTTCCGGTGTAAATCAGCCGAGAGAATTACATGCCAATAACGGTGGGATCGCTGTTGAAGAAGCAGCCTATTTACAGTGGAACCTCGGAAATTGGGTAATGTGTACTGAGTAACATACGGAACGGAACCACACATCACTTTTACGTATAAGGCTGCAAAGCAAAGTAAAGGATGACTTACACTAGATCGGCCCGGGGCGTGATCGCGCCGGGCCGGTCTGTCAGCTAGGACGTGGGTCTTTCTATAGAAATTGACGTCTCGTTCGAGTGTGAGGCATCCTTATTGACTTAAGAAATAGACACACAGAACGAAAACGTAAAAACTCTGAGTCAGAAAAACATTAGCAACCTTGCATTGATAATGGTACAAACGTTAAATGTTTCGTAAAATAGAGCTTACTGAATGCATTTAGTATCAAATTCAGTTTAAAAGTTTATAGGCTGTTTTTCACTTAACGAAATGTCACGTTCTAAAGACTATTTAATATATAAATAAATAAAATAATTAAAAATTAAAAACACGACTGCCGGTTATAAACAAACTGAAAAGTCGAAAATAATTTTCAGATAGTTCCTTAATGTAATGAATTCTGATTAAATTATATATTAAATAATATTTAAAACGGGTCACTCACGTAATTTAGTCGAGTGTCGAGTTGAGTGTACGACTTGCCTCTGTCGCGAGTGGGCGCTCCTGATGACGTTCTTCGTAAAGAACGAAACATGTCGAGCGAAAATCGACTAAATTACGTGAGTGACCCGTTTTAAATATTATTTAATATGTTCGAGTCTCACGAGAGTTTTATGGTTAAAATTATATATTTATAAGTTTGTACAAAATTATTTTTTATGCGGCACTTAATGTGGAGTACATAGTCCGCCATATTGTTTTAGTTACTTCGTCATATAGCCTATGTTACTCGCGGTAACATAAGGATTCTAACGATACGTAATTTGTCGAAATCGGTTTAGGCATTCCAGAGTTATGGTGGCACACAGAAACTCACAAACAAATTTGGATACATGAACCCCTAATACATAACACTCTTTTTTGTTTTGGGCAGTCGTGTAAAAAGAGTCGCAACTGCAGCAATTTTACGGCGATTTTCTTTCGGTCGATTGGGTATCCAGTTCTTATATCCTATTGGCGTTATTCATAAACGGACTTCAACAACAGTTTAGCTAAATGATTGTTTGTCCTTATCTGTCACGTTGACAATCGCGCTTGTCAGAATGGGAGAAAACATAATTTAACTAAAGCTTCTGTTAACTTTTTTTTATGAAAAGGCGGTATGTCTATGGTCATTCTTAAATAAGACATACACATTGCTATTGAAACACTTGTTATAAAATACTTACCGTAAATGAAGTGTTGGCTCAATGGTCCGAGACCCACTCGAGATATAAAGTGTTTGATATTTTATAATTGGATTTCAGTGAAAAATGCTTCAGTGCTCTCTGGCTGGATTTAAAACACAGACTTTGATCAACAGACTCCGCCTTATAAACTTATTACAAACACTAACGGAAGAAATAAAAAGAGACAAGTTCGCCTTTGTATTTTTAAGGTTTTGTAGTCAAAGGAATCCTTATAGTTTCGCCATTTTCGCGATTCCTTGTGGGGACAAGTTCACCTTTGTATTTTTAGGGTTTCGTAGTCAACTATGTCCGTCCATCCGTCCGTCCGTCGCTTAGCTGTATGTAATGACCGTTAGTAGTAGGAAACTGTAATTTGATATGAATATACATCAATCATGCCGACAAAGTGGTAAAATAAAAAGCAGGATTTTTTTAACCGCTATTGTGTAGATGAGCGCCCTACATTGAAAGCACTATATTTTGTGTTAGAATCAAAGGCAACCAGGACTGTCATATTTAGTTATATAGGTTTTAGATATAACTAAGTAAACGATGACGCCTTAACTGGCGTTGACGTATTATGGAAGTCACGCAATTCGCTATTTAACGCGTTATCTAATAAGTAAATACTCAATGACATCAGTGGATTTAAAGGACTGTTGATTTGAGATAAGGAGTCTATTAAATTTGTGTAACGAATTTATTTAATTAACGATTTTAATTGGAAAAAATACCTTTTTTGTCAACAAATTGCGTTTTCAGGTATGTTTAAGCCGCCACCTATAAGTCGATTTTGTCAAATTAATAATTATAATTATTTAACAACTCTTATAAATAAAGGAAAATGGAAAAGATGGCCTCGGTTGATACTCGAACTTACAAGTCTTACAACGCTTACATGCGCATCAGAGATATAGTAGGAAAAAACGCAGCTAACGAATAAGTCTTGTTAGTTCAGTTGGTACAGCGAAAATGTATCCGTGAGTTGTGAGTTGAAGTCTGACCCGAAGGCCTAGTATAAAAGTTGTACGACATTAACTCCTCGACCGCGTTAGCGTATCGAGGGGTCAAAATATGAAAGTTGCCGGATGATTTAAATAAACGGCAAACATAATTTGAACTCCCGATACGCTAACGCGGTCGAGGAGTTAATGTCGTAAAATTTTTATACTAGGCCTTCTGGAGTCGTGAATTATTTCCTAAATTAACTGTCTTTCTGTGGCCCATTAGCGCTACCTATGTAAAATTTCTCGCAACAAAGGTTTACGGACATTGTAACAAATTGGGGCTTGTCACACACAAATTACTTGAGGCAAATAGGACATTCCTGTTAATTTGCTCGTTGTTTTGTGCTCGCAATTTGTTTCGCCAATCGTTTTGTCATTCGCTTCTGAATTGGTTTTGTTTGTTTTTTTATCAGTTGATGAATGCACTGTCATGAAAGTGTGTGGGATTAATTTGGCAATTAACCTACGGAAAAAGAGCAGGCTCCTTGCGCTTTTTGGTATGGAATTCGACAGCTTAACTTTAGGTTAGTGGCTAACCCTAAGTGTGCACCACTTAGGGTGGGCCTAAGGAAATTAACAAAATATAATTTAACTATTAGACATATAAAAAATATATAAAAAATCTCGGGAACGCGTAAAGGTAGCAAATTGAAATTGTTACCACATATACAAAACTGCGGTCCCCTGAAACAATCAAAACATACGGCCATTTATGACGCATTTCCCATACTTTTGTAATGGGAATTAAAATGTATAGGGTACTTCCCGTTGACCTAGAACCACGAAATTTGGCAAAAAACAAGACCTTGTAGCACAAATACAGGAAAAAATCTGACAACCACAAAATTGCCGCACACTGAGAGTTCCGTGCCAACAGTATTTTTAGTACCTAAGGTCATAAATGGGAGGGAGCCTCCTTAGTGCGGAACCCTCGGTGGGCGAGTCCGGCTCACACTTGGCCGGTTTTTTAAATAAAACACAGCGCAATTCCTTTGAAATTCATTACAAAATTAAAACGCAGAAGAAACAATTTATTTTCTTTTAAGAGGGGCCGGGGTATCAGTACTTTATCAATCTTTAATTAAACTTTATTGGCTCCAAGATCAGATCCTTATCTTTATGTATTGTTTCTTGTTTGTACAGTTTAGAGACAAATATATAGTATAGACTGTTTGACGGGTAGACTAGTAAAGCATGTACCACATGCAGTCCGTAAAGTTGGTCGATTGAACGCTGGTCGCCGCACACAACGCAGAAATTTCTTACTGCCAGAATCGGAACTTGGTGACCACCACGTAGGTACCGTTTGCATCTTATCTTTGCATATTTTAATGCATAATTCTATATGGAATACTCAATACAATCATGGTTGGCTTTGCGCATAAACTGTTATAACATTAGTCGAGTGTAAATAGCATAATTTGATTCATATGAATATTCGGTCACAGTTCGAACTTAACCTTACCCATTTTCTAGTATGCCAATATACTTTCGGACAGAATAATATTCGAAATGTTGTGCATTATGCCAAATTATGTTTCTGCTACATTAGCATACGGCAAAAATCGATAATGCCAAGTCTGTTATTACAAAATAGTTTCGGACAAAACAAGTTATGCCAAAAAGAAGGAACTTAGGTATGAATCGGGCGGATGGATGGTCATTTATGGTGTCGTTTGCGGATCACTCCTGATTAAGACAATTGCAACCTTATCAGGGTTATACTATAGAAGTCTGGTGATTTATTGAGGGTGTCACCAACAAAAATCTCAACCTAATAAAACCTTCACTATGAATCTGAGTTAATTAGTTTTTTTTAAGGGGTTCCTCAAAAAATTGTAAAGAGTCCAAATAGATTTAAGCATTTTCTTAGTTGCCAGTATTATTACTTTGTTGTGTCTAAAACGCTTAAGCTACTTTTATTTAATATTATTTCATGAGAAGCCCTGTAGTAAGATACAAAGTATGACGCAAAATATCCTTAACTTTAAATCTATACATATAATAGAGCAGAGTTGAATCAAATATCTGTACATTGAAAATAAATAGGAGCTATAAGAATTGATAATAGAACACTTTTCAATGATTTTTAGAAGTTTTGTCTTTTATTTGTGCAAGCATCACGCAGAAACGGCTAAATGGATGTAAATGCAACCTTCACTGGCACGTTTAGGTGATCTTCTGTCAGGTCCCCGCAAAGTCGCGGGCATCACCTATAATTTTTAATTTTATTATGAAGCCACCTGACAACATAGAAATTATCTCAGTAGTATCAAGGTTATTGTTGTTTAATTAGTCACAGCTATATACAATAGCATAACCGAGACCGCACTAAGTGACGCCATTAACAACAATGGTGAATATCGCGAGTTTTGAATGGAGATTGAATGTCTATATTAATTTCTGTCTCTGTATAAGTTTCTTGTTTGTATAGCAATTTCGATTAGCGATAGTCGTTGGGGCGGGAAGGTTCTTCAACACTGGAGGGCTTAGGAAGATCGCCAACAACATTGACTGACGAGATTTGGTCAAGATAGCAAGAAAGAACATCGGCAGTCTTTCTAATATAGATCGTTAGGGAAGGTCAAAGCTTTCTTTATGAGCGAATTTTTTGATTTCACATTTTTCTTGCACTTTGCAATGCGCATTGGCACCCCTGGAGTTGCAGGCGTCCATAGGCTTTGGTGAAACTGTCCATCAGGCTGGTCGTGAGCTTTTTTGCCACCGACGTGGTAAAAAAAGTGTTAAGGTTTATAAAATTGTAAAGTTAACTCAGTGATTCGGTAGCTGTCGTTGATCTAAAAATATTTTTGTATAGCAATTCACATCATTGAAGTTTTTCAGCGTGTGAACAATAAAAAAGAAGGTTTAACCCTTGACTCTCTGGTCCCCAACGTTTTCTTTCAAAAAACTGAGTAGCTTCAATACAACTTAGTCTAAACTAAACCTAAACTGAATCGCGTTAAGACATGGTAAGGCCCCAGTTGTATAGCAGTGACTCAGTTTAGGTCGTCAACTGAATCGCGTTAAGACGTCATGGTAAGGCCCCAGTTGTATGGCAGCAACTCAGTTTAGGTCGTCAACTGAATCGCGTTAAGACGTCATGGTAAGGCCCCAGTTGTATGGCAGCGACTCAGTTTAGGTCGTCAACTGAATTACGTTAGGACGTCATGGTAAGGCCCCAGTTGTATGGCAGCGACTCAGTTTAGGTCGTCAACTGAGTCACGTTAAGACGTCATGGTAAGGCCCCAGTTGTAAAGGCTCTCCAAGCGTTTAAAATAATATCTCAGTATATGATATAAATACCACAAGTATTTATATCATAAAGGGTCAAAAACGTGTTGAACCCGTAGCGTAAAAGGTTAAATTAGATTCCCCTTGTCATCGCATTTGTATGCATACTCGTAATTCTATTTGGCATAACCACTATAGTCATAATTGGTTTTACGCATAAACTGTTATGGCATAGTCGAGTTTATCATAATTTGATTTGGCCGAATTTAATTTGTCCGAATATTCGGACACAGTCCGAACCAAAACTAACCCACTTTTTAGTATGCCAGTATATTTTCGCACAAAATAGTATTCGACATATGCATTATGCCAAATTATGTTTCTGCTACATTAAGATTCGGCGAAAATCGTTTATGCCAACGCTGTTATGACAAAAGCGTTTCGGAGAAAACAAATTATGCCAAATAGATGGCACCCGTTAAATTATGATCTAGATTTTTGTAAGGGCTAACATTTATTTCTAAGCATTGGTTAGTAATAAATATTAGCTCTTCATCATTTCCTATTACGTTACATTAGCATCAGTTACTTGTCAGTTTATCATACAAAAAGAACAACAGATAATTAATATATCAATCATTGAAAAAGGAATATAATTTGTTTTCTATTCACGAAAACAAATCGTAGGTATCTATTAATAAATAATGAAAAAATCTAAAGGTTCCTTGATCTTTTTTTGCAACTTATATAAATAATTCATTGCCCAACGTGCTCGATATACCCAATTTCACGGAAATATATTTTAATTTTAACAGTGGACATGCTGAAAGTGTTGAAAGATAGTCAAATAATATGAAAAACATATATTTAGTTCGTCTGTTAGATTGTTAAAAAATATCGTAACGTAGTTTTTCTTTTCGTCAAATAAATCATTACGAAAATACAGTGCATTCAAGTTTCGCGTGACGTAACAACTAGATACAAATCTTACCTAATAGTGACGTCAAAAGCCCATTCCGGAACGTTGATGCTCTGTATCTATGACAGTTTTAGTTAACATTAAAAACAAGAAAAATACGTGCCTAACAATTTTGCATAATTTAACCGATGGACATTAAGATAGTTTTTATATCGTCATGTCATCCCTATTTATTACTTCCTTTTACGGTATCAGTTTTCAAAACCTAACTTTATTACCCTAGACAACAAAATCATAAACCCAAAGTGACATATATTTTTTAAAATGTATTTATTTCTCAATATAGTTATCTGCCAAACTGCAGAAGAGTTTGTTGGCAGAAAATATGTACCCTCTTCTACACTTAACACATAATTCATTGTATCTATTTTCGAGTGTATCTGTCACACATAGTGTTGGGTTTCTGTTGGTGAGTAAGGTCGCCAGAGCTCCAAGAGGATTCGCTGTGTTGACAGCTGAGGACCCACGGAGTAAAGCCCTTGGCCCGTTTGGATGTCAACGCAGCGAATCCTCCTTTTTTTTAAAGGGTCGGCAACGCGCATGTAACACCCCTGGTGTTGCATGCGTCCATAGGCTACGGTAACCGCTTACCATCAGACGGGCCGTATGCTTGTTTGTCACCGTCGTAGTATAAAAAAAACACAATGATTAAATGAGCAGTGATTTTGTTTTGTAATCCATTTACTAGCGGAACGTGAATTTGAGACCTCTAGTAATATCTCTTTGGCCGATTTGACTCATATTTAGACCCCGTTATCTTGTCGCACTGACATTGCTTTTCAGTAGAGGGTAAGAGTTCCGTAGTCAACTGGAACCCTTATAGTTTCACCACGTCTGTCTATCCGTCCTTCCGTCCGTTGACTGATTGATAGTGATTATGAAATGTAATTTTATCTTTTAGATTATTTAAAGAAGAAGCAATATGCATAAAAAAGATGCACTGCCCAAATGACGTTTTGATAAAACTTTCTTACAAAATATTTCAGCTATAATAAATGACGTAGCAACAGAGTGGTCAAAATGTGGAACAAATTACCAGAAGACGTAGTCTCCGCACTGAATGTCAATCAGTTTAAGAACAGACTAGACAAACACCTGATCATAGTAAAGAATGCTCGTTAAGTGAAGACCAATTGGATACAGGCAACTATCAGTTGTTTCAACTGCCTGCCTGATAAAGATATAATATAATAATAATAATATATCGCGGGTGCTGCCTCTGCGTGCGTCCCATGACTCGGGCAGGTGCAACATCCGCTCGGTGTACCCCTTACATTTCATTAAATTGTCGAAAGGGCCTCTGCGTGTTGGCTTCGGCTCCGCGTACGCCTTCCAAAGTTCCGGAACACCATTGTTCCGTGATGGGAAAGGCATACAAATAATAATAATAAAATGATTTATCGTAATATATGTCTGTAGCCAATATCGAGCTCCGGTAATGGACGAGCTTCCTCAAAGCGTAATTACTTAAGATCCACCTTTTTGTAAAAAGCTGTTTTTCCCAACTTCTCCCTAATCTGGTTGAACTCGCACAAAGGACTATTATTCTGAGCCATTAGGTCCGATTGAAACAGATGATCATGGGGAAATTAATTTTGGAAAACAGCAGTCGGTGACAAATGTAATGGAGGACATAAATAGGGAAATGGGTCGTATTTATTATTTTGTGCTGTCTATAATTTTGCGTCTATTTTATTTAAAGGTAGAACGGGCATATCGCGAATTTAGTTAATGTAGCTTAATACAACGTGTTTTTGAGCAATTGCTTTAAATTCAAGGGTGCATTCTTTAGCTTAAATTAAGTTGATTTCTCAAAGACATCAGTCTTCTCATTAGCTCCATTTAGAAAATAACTACTCATAAAGGTATTAGGCCTAGAGACCTAACGTCAAACTACGAAACCGTCAAAGTTGAAGCCAAAAGTGAATTCATGTGTGCGTGCGACGCTCGTATTTACACGCGGCGACACACACATAGGGACGAAAATAATGTTGCCAGGAAAACCCTGCGCGTCTAAAGTAGAGGGATTTAAGGCATTTAATTTTAGTAATAGGTACTAAATTTTTTTTAATTGCGTAGGTTTGGAATTTATAATAAATAACAAATCTAATTTTAGGTTCCATAGAACCCTTGTTTTTAGTCTGGTACTTGTTTTTATCTTCAAAATGATCAGAGCAAATTTTACTATATTTAGTCGGTTTCCATAATTGGTCATTTCTATTCAGCTTTATTTTCGCTAGCCATTCGGGCGGCGAGATACTCGTCAACTGGAAACCTAAAATGAATACTAGATAGATAAAAAACAAATGTACTTAAGTTAAAACTTGGTAACAAATATTATAATTGGAAACGAATATGTAAGTAGAAATAACAATAGGTAAGCGAAACACTAGCAAATATAGACATTTTCGAACGTAATTATTATGCCCCAATCGGAGGGAAAAATAATCATTGTACTGGCAACATTTTCATACAATCGCGTTTGAATTTTTTGCATTTATAAATACGTAAAAATATAACATAAAACTTAATACTTACGAGTGGAATGTGATCTTACGTGCTGTGTTTGTGTTGGAAGATAATTTAGAACACCCAATCACTGCACAACCAACCATTATTACTTAATTTTATAATAAAATCCGGGAGATGTTTTTGCGATGACACGACCTTGAGCACTGATAGACGTCATTCCAAATGTTGAATTTTTTTCAACATTGAAGTGGCTTCATTGCTGGTATACTGACACACTATCTAGGCCTTCTTTATCTAAGTAACTACTCATTTAAGCCCTGCTCACCGGGGACCTTGGTCACTTTTTCTGTGGTATATGACATCTCTTTCAATTTATAATTTATATATAGTAGTGTGACTACTTGAAAACATGAATCAAAGCATTTATTATGTTTAATAAATGATTTAATTCATGCTTTAAAATTGTACTCATTTAATTTTATCTCATATGGGATTTGCATGTGTGTAAGAGGAGTATGAGTATTCGACTTGACATTTATATGTCATAGTTGTCACTTACTTAGTAAAGTAAATTCTAATGCCCGTTTTACATTATCGGTTGATGCAACATGTAATTATTTTGCATGAGAAATAAATAATAAAACTAATTTAATAAAACTAACTATGCCATTCTCTTTTCATAATTATACCATGCGACATGACAAAGTTAAAGAAAATGCTCAAGAACATCCTGTATAACATGTATATAATAAGTAGCTTCTTACTTCTATTGTAGAAGTAAGAAATTCGATTGTAGAATCCATCGCTTCATTCGGAATTCAATGTACGCCCTCGCCGGCAATATATCATTTTGATCCCTTGTAAAACAACCTACTATACTATATATATTTCTTGCGAAATTAACGATGACGATCTTTTATATGCAATTTTATTCAACCTTCTTTTTATTCGAATGTAAAAAAATCAAAAAACAGAAGCAAACTTCTTGAATGCTCTTACTCTTTTTGTCCACTCTTTTACCATATTCGCTCCGTAATTTGAAGACGCAACAAACAAAGCTTGTGATATTCGGTGCAGAAAACAGACTGTGCAATTTTTATCCAATAAATCTATACAAACCTTCACCTTACGCCATTGTGATAAGGGACAATATTGCATACATATATTTGAGCTGTGCATCCGGAAATTCACTTTGAATTTTAAACATTCAAAACAATTCTGCATTTGTTTGTGCGACAATATCGCCTTTGTGTGAGGCGCAATCAGCCCTTGTGAAAAAATGTTTTGTTCTGTAGGATATTATTTTTTATACAAATATTGTTCTTTTAGGTTAGATCGGTCTGATAGGAAAAGGACGTATACGTGCATATTATATGCAAGCATACTTAGACTTAATGAGCTGTATTAAGCCCATCGTTTTAAAGGATTCTCATACTACTTTACCGCCCACCCGGAGCTCCCGGAGCACCTGCCCCCCACGCGTTCGCCGCTCGTAGTCTCCGCTCACTCCGGAGTACTGTGAACTATGCAACTACACTATCGCTAATAATCATTGTTTCTTTATCTGCCTAGAAAGTTTATTTATTTCCTCGCAAATGTGATGAAAAACATTGTATGTATCACGGGCGGTATTAGAATTACGACCTCGTGCTGATTCACATTCGTTCGAAATTTCTTGTTTACCGCCCTTAATTTAATACATTATGTACTAATTATTATGTCATTGCCCCCGTGGTCCCGGAGAAAGACTGGCTGAGGTTGACATCTAGCCACGCAGGTTTTACGAACTACCCGCACTTGGTCTTGATTGTCAACTTGAGTATTTTGCGCACTAGAGATGCGACTCTTTTGGCACACTACACTCACGATGTCCGATTTTTAAAGCTACAATATAATAGTACGCCTTAACACACTTCTGGCACGCTTCACTGCGAACCTTTTCCTTTAACACCCACTTCGCTAGTTTATAAGTTATACGAACAAGAACATTAGCAAAAAACTATACTTAAATTTAGAAACGTGATCCGCACTGCTAACGATTATACTCGTTTACTACGTCAGAGCAACCACTGACAGCAAATATCGGTATTGCCAACCTAAAAAAAATACAGATGCGGTTGGAAACGTGCAAAATCGTGCTTAAAAATAAAATTAAGAAAGAAAGAAAGAAAAAAGAAATTTTTTTATTGCCACGGTCACGGAAATATTCACAATATAGTGTGTACAATACAATTTCAGTATTATATTGGTACTATGCGTGACAAAAGGAACGGGCTCAGCATATGTTACGTCAGCTTATAACTGCGCAACGCTGGTTTTCAGTCCGTCCCCTTTTCACCAGAACACATTAACATTTTGCTGCGGGTTTTAAGTTTTTATCAATGTCAGCCCAAGAATCAAAGTAACCCGTTTCCGGTATTATTTTTCAAATGAAACACTTTAGAATGGATAACTATTGTTACTTTTATTAGTATTGCAATTGAGTACGCCCGCGCGCGTGTAGTCGCACATGGTACTCAGCGCTAGATAATGGAATCCTAAAATCTGCGAAAGATGTTGCGCGTAGTGTAAAAATACGTGAGTTTTATATCATAATAAAGTAATCATAGCATAGTATTCATGAGACTATGGAGTACATATATTAAGGTATGAATTTGAATATTGTATTTATTGTTGTCGAGACCTGAGTACCTAAATTCTGGTATTAATTCGATCTACACTAGATTGTAATGTGATAATACAATAGGTCGGTAACGAGCGATAAACTGGCAATAGTCGAACGATAATTGCTTCTGTAAATAGACTCTATACTATTAGTAGTTCTAAGTGTGAATACGTAAAGTGTTAGTTTATGCAACAGTAACATAATAAGGGTTCTTAAAACTTGAGGGTCGCCGTAACGAAAGTCGAGTTTTGTAATAATAGTAGAGTTTTAAGAAGCAATTATGAGCTGTTGCAAACGCTAGTTTTTCAAGCTAAAATAGCGAAAAAAAAAATTTGAAAGGTGGCAGAATGTGGAAGATGTCGTATGCCCACAATAGAAATAAAAAAAAAACAACAGTGCTCATAATTATATACTGTGAAAATCCATAGAAGCAGTGTTCTAATGGTATACCATAGACAACGTTGTAATGCGCCAGCACCAGCGCCGGCTTTTAAGGCGGCAATATGCTGAGTTGGGTCCATTTTGTGATGCACACACAACTTACTTTTTTATATTGTTTTGTCTTTATGTCTGTTTATTGTGATCGTCACAAATAAATTTATTTCTTTCTTTCTTTTCTTTCTTTAATGTATACTTTTTCAATATCGCTGTCAGTCATCTAATTGAAACATAGAAGTGCTGGAGTAGAAATACTTACACGTGTCCCACATATTAAGATACTCCTTAAAGCAATCCCTTCCTACATCCTTGCGGTCTGACCCCTCATGTATTAATTTGTATCAAACCCTTTCGGTGCTCAAAGGTAAGGTTCCAATGCCAGGTTAACGATCTGGTGTGGAGGTTAGGGCGCGATCAAAGTCAAATAGCATAATTACAGAGGTCTTCGGTGTTATTCTTAAGGTTTAAGATAAATTGGATACACGGAAGAACCAGTTTAAAGACTCTTTCAATGTGAAATACTTATTTAAACTTTCACTATTTTCGTACATTATAAATGTACAAACTAACTAAGAAAAACATTAGATGGTGTTTATAAGACTGATTGCAGTTATGGTAGTTCCTACATCGGCCAAACGAAGCGTGCCATGGCGGAAAGAGTGAAGGAACATATCGCAGTTGTCAAAAATATCCAGGTAAACAAGTCTGCGGTTGCCGAACATTTATTAGTCTGGACCAAACCACTGGATTGAGTTGCATAACCCTAAAATCCTTTCAACGGATTGTCGTTTCTATAATAGTAGAAAACTACGGGAAGCCATTGAAATCAAGAAATACCCTAATTTCAATCGGGATGAAGGTTTTAGAAGCTCGTCTACATGGAATCCGGTGGCAATGAATATCACAGGCAAAAAAATCGGACATCGTGAGGGTAGTGTGTTGACAGAGTCACATCCCTAGTGCGCAAAATGTTCAAGTTGATAATCAAGACCAAGTGGTCCCCACTGGTTCGCAAGAGCCTCTGATACGTCTGCTCTTGGCCAACAATTGGAATAGCTTTAGAGTGGCCACAGCGAATATTGAATTGATTTACTCGAGTCTATTGAATTGATTGTGGAACATTAATGTTATGAATCCCGGATGAAGTGTTTTCTGTGCCTAGCTACAGCTAAAGTGCGAAATTGGCATGGAAATTGTTGTGGTCTGATAACGCCAGGAAACAAAGGCAAGACAGTAGCCAAGGAAAGCATAGTCGGGCAAGGTGCCAGCGACAGTCGCGCGATAAACACACCTGGGTCAAACACAAAACTATATTCGAAATCTTTCCGATGGATTTTTCAAAAGTTAAGGGCTACGAAGATTTCTTTTCCTATTACCCTTATGCACATTAAAAAGAACCTTTGTCATTGAAGCATATGATAAAAATCATAACTAAATGCTAAGCTGTTAAAAATTGGCCCTACAGTTCAGCTGAACACGCACTTTTTCTTTAATGCGGTCAATAGCTAACAGCATTTGGACATGTAGTAATGATTTTTATCATACAATGCAATAGAAAGGGGAGTACGCCTTAATGTAGGTAATGCTGAAATAAGACAATCAAGATTTATAGCACTTAATTCTTGAATAGTCTACCGGAAAGAGTCTGAACATCGTTTTCTGTTCGATCCACCTGGGACAGCTGGATAGACGATTCCATAGGGTACACCACAAAATGCCCATTGATTTTCCGGGTATTTGCAGGTGTTAAAAATGTTGCTACGCTAAACTTAAGTAGCAGTGGGTGGGGCACATTGCACGTAGAACCGATGGCCGTTGGGGCGGAAAGGTTCTCGAGTGGCGACCGCGTAACGGAAGGCGCAGCGTGGGTGGGCTCCTACATGATGGACTGATGACCTGCTGAAGGTCGCAGGGGTCTGTTGGATGCGGGTGGCGCACCGGTCATTGTGGAAATCTTCTGGGAGGCCTATGTCCAGCAGTGGATGTATTTCGGCTGAAATGATGATGATGATGATGAAAAATGATGATATTGTCATGTCCCTGTCCAATATAAATGTTTTACGTATCTAATTACTCATTGACTTGACCAGGTGGGCTAGTTTATTTATTTATAATACAAAAACACAAACATAAATATGACAGCGAAGAAAAGCACTGTTTCTTTTCGCTCTAATTATTTATACATATATATGTATATGTATTACTAGTGGAAAATCACTCACTATATTAACTGACTTTTCACTCGTTACATTAACATTAGGTATAGATACTATTTTAACTATAAAAACTCTCGTGAGCCTCGAACCAGTCGAATCTATGTATTAAACAATATTTAAAAAGTTACAGTTTGGTTGCCATTTTGTCGCCTGTCACACAATGCATCACTTTCGCTCTTACAAACTTGTTAGAACGTGACAGCCATAGTGATATACCCGACCATATGTATAAGACTAGCTAAAGTAGTCTTCTCTACCGCAAACTATGACACGATCTTATAGCTATACAAATAAGATTGTATCGGAAAACGGCAAGAAACAAAGACGGGGAAGTAGCTGAAGGTGAGGAAGGCACAGTCGGGCAAGCTGCCAGCGACAATCGCGCAATAAATACACCTGGGACAGCTGAATAGGCAGAAAACATCACAGGCACATGAATTCACGTTGCTTATTCTAAAAATTCATATAAATAAATATTACAGGACATTCTTACACAAATTGACTAAGTCCCGCAGTAAGCTCAAGAAGGCTTGTGTTACGGGTACTCAGACCACGATATATGTAATATACAAATACATAGAAGACATCCATGACTCAGGAACAAATATCTGTATTCATCACACAAATAAATGCCCTTACCGGGATTCGAACCTAGGACCATCGCCATATCAGGCAAGGTCATTACCAGCTACGCCAGCCGGTCGTCGTATATACATAAAAAACGGTCACACACTAATAAATGCCCTTACCAGGATTCGAACCCGGGACCTCCAGCTTCGTAGGCAGTCACTACCAATTAGGCAAGGGAGGCGTAAAATATAGTAGGTACTGTATTCCCGATTCCCGATTCCCGACATACAAACTCAGTACCGGATAGGGTTTAAAACCGGTTTTAATCGTACAATTAACACAACAATAAATGATTAAATTCATGCTTTACAATTGTATATTATTTAATATGTTTCAGTGTCACAGAGCTTTATAGTTAAAATTGTAAGTACATGAACATAATTCCCATTACACCTAATAAACATGGACATTGTAGGACCGTTACATTCAATCCACCTTATTTTTCGGCAGTAATCCCCTGCCGCTAGTCATTACTCTGGGAATTGGAATAAATGTGACTTCCATATTAAGGAAGTCTTGCAAGATAATGTAATGTGTTTAGAGCTTAAAGCTGCGTTATCTGTTGTTTGAGAGCTTTTTTTATTTCCCTTGGGAGTTCCTGTTTGAATTGTTTCTTTTGTTAGCAGAAGTCTATAAAGGATCGTGTTTCTTTAACACTAGAATACATGACTTTTTTTTCGTGTTAAAAAATTTGATATTAATGCAAACCCCATAAATAAGCGGTAAATACAGGTTAGACGAAATAAGGATTTATGCCAATGTCATAACGACTCTAATAAACGCAAAACATTTTTCACTCAATATTTAAACGAGTAGGTACCACATCGGGAACGTATGAAGAATCAGTGGCTGGATTTGGCAGCCGTTGCTGACAAGCAGCAAGATCATAGTAGCTAAGTATGATTTATACACTTTCACGTATAACAGATGTCGCTGCCTACCTCATTCTCAGCGTAACCTAACCCTCTAATATATTGGTTGTACCTAATCGGTAATTGTATGCATTGTTAGTTTAATAAGATTTAACCAGTACACAAAATATACTGTGACTGTGTCATCAGCATCAGCTTGAAGCTCACCTACAATTTTTCTATTATTATGACTAGATCCTCATGCCAGTTACTTATTAGTGGACCTTGGTACCACACACACTCATTAAATGCCTATGTACAGTCAACCAATTTGATTCCTAGGCCACTCTAGAACCATGTCGAAATGAATCAATTTGTTTATCTTCTGTGACATTGATTATTGCGTGATGCATGTCATAATGACATCTCAGCATTTGCGAACATGTGTCAACGATAATGAATAAATAGTAAAGGAGTTTGCATGTGTATTAATAAATTTTATATTAGAAATTGGAATGGAAATTAAAATACTGTTCTGTCAAAACATCACTGAAACAGGCCACGGAAGCCTGGAGACCATTTTTTGAAAAGAAACATTTTTCCGTTCGTAGGATAAGAAAATATATTTCAAGCATATTTTCCTGGATAAAATGAATATATCACAGTATCTATGATGTTTTTGTAGAATCATCAAGAATATTCAAGAAAAAATATTTTATTGCAAACAGACAGTAGGATTAGGACAGTAACGAAAACAGAACTTTCCATTAACTATGCTTTAATACAGATAATAACAATTAAATCGAAGCACAATAACTTTAATATCGGGTAAATGCATTCTCACTTTGTATAATGTTTAGATAAATATTTAGTGGAGATGAAGCCATGTTGTTCGTAATGATGACGCATTAGTGTTCTTTGCTCGCCAGTTACTCGCCTCACAACATGATTATCGCTATGGCTATCGATTCACCATCAAATCCACTGTAGCTCGCTGAAAATAATATAATAGCATTAACTTAAAATGAAAATAAAGCAACATTTTTCTAGAATACCGTTCATACTTGTAAAACCTAACTTACCGAAACGTTCAATATTTCAATATTTTGTCACGTCTGGTGTAGCCTTCCTGATGCAATATTACTATACGAGTTCTCTCATATAGGTATATCTGCTGCCGGCATTTCAATACATATTTTGAGTATTTTTTATTACCCAATTTAATAAAATTGACGACAGAATGTTAACTTGAATTGTCACTGTCTGTCTGTCAATACTTATTTTTCTGTTCATGTCATCGAACATAAAGGTTTATGAACTCTTTACGTTTATTTCATGTTGTCATCTGAAAGTTGATAATCGTTTGACCCGCACTGACGTTGTTACTATCCATTACTGCGACAAAGTTCTATAGTGGCCTAGGAATCAAATTGGTTGACTGTACGCACCAACCGCTTATCATAATTAATGTTACATACACACCTACTTATGAAAGTACATGATCTATCATATTAATACAAACTCATTAACGTCACAACATCACAGAATGGTCTCCTTTAAAGGACTAGCTACACACTGACCCAATTAAAACAAGCCATAACGTTATTCATTTTGCAAATAGACGAAACAAACCCCACATGCACTCACGAAACTCCACACCCAAAAACATATACCCTTATTACCAAGCAACAGAGACTATATTGGCTTGTTGTAATGGAGGTAAGAGTTTACCAACAGCATTAACTTCTTTTGCTTATTTCGTATTTCGAATTCGGTCGTTAATTTATGCGTAATAACCACGAGTTTCTATTATAACTGCAGACTTTGTTTGAATTACTAATAAAGATTTATATTTGGAACGCGAATGTTGCCATTTACATTTTCATCGCGTTTTGTTTTTCAATTATTGTATTGTTCAGGATTCTGGGGTGGGTTTAATCGGGTTTACCACAGATAAATAATAGTATTACAGACAGATCAATTCACGAAACCTGGCGCGGAGAAAGTGTGACACTGTTATTAATTTCATAGCCATTCCGTGCCAGCTTTTGTGCATCGATTTGTACTAATTGAGAAGGTTCCCTGGCCTGGTTTTGTTATTTAACTATAGTTTCATAAATAAAACCAGATTTTGATTTATTAATATAGTCATGCATATTAGATACTTGTTGAGACTTATTTAACACGGATGAGCAGCTGCCAGATGCCCAGATCTAGTATTAAGGATATTATAGCAACTAGTTAAGGCGTTCCTTTTCTCCTACATCTACATCAATGCTAACTCGCTCGAGCGGAGCGGACGGCAGACAGATAGAAAAAATAAGACAAACGGCCATCAGCTCTTCGGTTTTTTATCCGTTTGTTTTTCCGTCTTTCACGGCAAAACGGAGCGACGAATTGACGTGATTTTTTAAGTGGAGATAGTTGAAGGGATGGAGTGTGACATAGGCTACTTTTTGTCTCTTTCTAACGCGAGTCCCCAAAGCAAGTACTTTATAATTTTAACATTTCATGGAGTCAAATTAAAAAATATATAATTTATACCTCTTTTCTGGCCACATAAGACATTGATGCAATTGAAATGAGCGGTCTTATTCTTAACGTACACCTAAAATATTCAAATTAATAAATACATTTTTAAAAAGCGTGGCAACTTTGAGTTTTACAAGAATGACAAATCTAATAAACCGTGACTGGCACTTGGCGTCAAGAAGAGATATTAACGCATAGTTAAGTATGCGTGCCACGCTCGAGTATGCGTGCCGACGCGCTCGAGCTTTTCATAAAGGATTAGTATTAGCATGTGACGTGCCTGTGCAAACTGCCATAGGGGCTCTTATATTAAGAAAGAAACTGGCCAAGTGTGAGTCGGATTCGCAAAAGAGGGTCCCGTACCATTATTTATAAAAACGGCAAAAAAACACGTTTGTTGTATGGAAGCCCCACTTAATTTTTTTTTAATTTTTTTTAACAGCCTCCTAGCCTAGTCGGTAGTGATAGTGACCCTGTCTACGAAGCAGGAGGTCCCGGGTTCGAATCCTGGTCAGGGCATTTATTTGTGTGTTTATCACGAATATTTGTTCCTGAGTTATGGATTTTTTTTTATACTACGACGGTGACAAACAAGCATACGGCCCGCCTAATGGTAAGCGGTCACCGTAGCCTATGGACGCCTGCAACTCCAGGGGAGTTACACGCGCGTTGTCGACCCTTTAAAAAAGGAGGATTCGCTGTGTTGACAGCTAAAGGGGCAAGCTTAGCTCCGTGGGTACACCCCACTCCCCAGCTGTCAACACAGTGAATCCTCTTGGAGCTCTGGCAACCTTACTCACCGACAGAAACACAACACTATGAGTAGGGTCTAGTGTTATTTAACTGCGGTTTTCTGTAAGGTGGAGGTACTTCCCCAGATAGGCTCTGCTCCAGATTTGAGCGAAACGACATTTCTATGTATTTAAGTATTTATCTGTATCTGTCTATTATATATATCGTCGTCTAGTACCCACATCACAAGCCTTATTGAGCTTACCGTGGGACTAGGTCGATTTGTGTAAGATTCTCCCATAATATTAATTTATTTAAAGCGGCAATATAAATACAATATCTGTAAAAATTTCAACCGTCTAACTATCATGGTTCATGAGATACAGCCTGGTCACAGACGGATAGACAGACACGGACAGACAGCAGAGTCTTAGTAATATGTTCCCGTTTTTTGCCCTTTGCTTACGGAACCCTAAAAATAACTGTCATGACGCGAACGTTGCATTGCGAGAACTGACAAAGATTAAACGTCTCATTGTTACCGCTTATTATATACAGTCGCCATCAGATATATAGGAGCGTCCGAAGCATCCAAAATATCTGAACAAGCACTCTAACGTCTTGACAATAGAGGCGTGTTCAGATATTGATGAGCACCTAGGACGCTCAGATATATCTGATGGTGACTGTACATACACACTTTTAAAAGATGGCTGCAAAAATAAGGAGATAGGCAACGGTGATAGTAGATTACAAGGGGGGTGTTACAAGGGATCAAAATATATTTCCGGGGAAGGCGTCCATTGAATTCCGAATAAAGCGATGGCTTTTACAATATTATTATAATCCTGAAGAATCCTGAATCGAAATCAAAAATCAAATTCAAAATATTTATTTTTCAAGAAGGCATGTTACAGTGCACTTTTGAACGTCGAATTAAAAATAAATAAAGCTACACCGGCTCTAACATACAATAATTTGAAAAAAAAATAATACAGTTCAGTTCAATTTTAAATGGAATCTTCAACAAAGTATAAATTATTACTTAGAGCAATTTATTAAATCAGTAGAATCTTGCATGTAATAAGGAATCCAAGCGTTAACGCCCAAAACGAAAGTAATTTTGATACCGTGTGACACACTGCTTTTCACATCAACTAAGAGAAAATAAACAAAACCGAAAACAGCATCAAACCAACACCACGATGCCACTAGTTAATGCCCGAAGACGTAAAAATGTGTAGTCGTACAGAAAAGTGCCACTTCGATCCCTCCTAAACAGAAAAACCCTTTTATGAATAGATGGTGTGAATAATTATGTTATTTTGCACGACATCACAACGAAACAAGTCAAGATTTTGACGCCCGAATACGGCTCCACGACTGTTTATTTGTATAGCGCTTAATATAAACCTTTGAATCATCGCTCCCCATGCAAATTCCTAAATAATAAATAAATACCAAAACTGTCTCAAAGAAACCGCTGACTAAGCTTAAATGGCTCATTTTGTTAAACGAAGTCATAGACTACATACTCGTATAGTATAGACTCTGCATTATAATGAAATTACAACTTCAGTTCACCGCTATAACCTTGTTAGCATTTTAATTTTATATTCCAATCACAATGCACTTATTTAAAATTTCACGATTTTCCAACATTATACATTTACTAAAACGGGGCTAGATCGTATCAAACTTTGAAAAGGAACCTCCGACGTTTCAAGGATGACGTTAATATTACCTAAGTATTTTTTCTGTTAACAATTTCTTGAGTACATAGCAAAATGGAAATTCTCTGATATGATCTCTGATGATATGATTCACTAAATCATTATTGAAGATATTAGTCAAGCACAGTCATCTAAAGCACTTTGTTTTTCACACCATGATGGTGGCAAACAAGCATACTGCATACTGGAAAACGGTCACCGTAGCCAACGGATGCCATCAACTCGATCGGGGTTACACGCGTGTTGACCCATTAAAATCAGACAACAAATGTGTGATGAATCTTATTATTTCCCATCTAGTTGCTAAGTGATCTGTGAATAAAGACCATTAATTTACATTTACCGAAGTTATGGAGGTCTTAAATCAATTAAACATGTTAATGAAGGTAAATGAACTGTTTTGCATATTTTTATTTCCAGGTAATTTCTGAGCTGCGATTGCAAAATTTAATGAGCTTAATTAACTTAATTGGTGAATGTATTTTTTTTGGGTTAAGTCGAAACTCGTCGAAAATCGAAACTACAGTCAACCAATGGGAGCTACCATATTGTCGCTCACCAGGTGGCGCCACTCATGCGTGGGTCCTGTGTCAATATGAGAGAACTGTCAAAGTGACGTTTGAAATGTTCCCGCAGGACCCACGCTCCACTAGCGCCTCTAGCAGAAAATCGACTCGCGGTAATCCTCATTGGAACCCTAGGCCACTGTAGGACTATGTCATAGTGACGCTATAAATCAGATTGTAGGAAATCTCTTACTATTTTTCATTTTGACATGGTTCTAGAGTGGACTTGGGTTTCAATTGGTTGTTGACTGTACTTGTATCTCTTTCGCTTGAGTAAGAAATAGAGAAGTGCAATAGAGAGAGATGTAGAACCTGGTCCCAATTTGACTACGGCGATACGATAGTATGAGTATGACAATTGTCAACATCATTATTACTGGTATAACAGGCGTCTATGGGCTACGGACGCCGCTTACTATAGTGTGGGCGGTTTGCTTGTTTGCCGCCAAAATGTCATTTATAAATGAAAAAAACATTATTATCGCCAAAAACTAATGCTTTTGGGAAGAGCTCTTGACACTTGTCACAAGAAACACGTGTCCTTAGGCTACGGTGGCCGCTGACCATCAGGCGGGCCGTATGCTTGTTTGACACCGTCTTGGTATTTAAAAAAATAAGTATATTTATGTTCGTAGGCCGTAGCGCTTTGCCGTAGCAAGAGGTAAAGTTCTTGTAGCCGTTCGTAGCACGTACGCTTTCAACGTATACTTTCATAGACCTGTGCTACGCCCCGTATACTCGTAACCTAACACAATGACATTGACTACTCTAGCGAGTGCTACGCGCTACGCTCGTAGCCGATTCCGTCGTTTGTCCGCTTTGTAGCGGAAAGCGACCACCCACAGAGAACTCCCTTAGCGGGTTCCCAGCACTCAATGTGCTTAGTATATGCCGGTCATATAGGTTCAAGCAGTCCGTCAGATGTCCATAGTGGGTATGTCTACCAGACATCTGCCAGACAAATTTCCCGTGCATTTTTCGCAGATCTGGCAGATATGCCCTAACGTTGGCCAGCGATTGGTTCATTCATCTGTAAAGCGAGCATGATTGGTCGAATTCATATTAGTTCATCAACACATTGACTGCTAGCGAGTGCTACGCGCTGCGTTCGTAGCCGATTCCGTCGTTTTTCCGCTTTGTAGCGGAAAGCGACCACCCACAGATAACTCCCCTAGCGGGTTCCCAGCACTCAATGTCTCAAGAGACTCACAACAGTTAAATCTTCCCACACTGTCTCTATTTGTATTGGAGTAAACGAGATAGCACTACAAGCGGCCGGCCTGGTTTTAGAAGGAAAAAAACACGAAAACTACTAAAACAAACAAAACCGTGACCTTTTCGTGAAATCTGATTCGTCTTAGTTTTAGATATGAATTTGCTGAAATCGTGGTTTTTATTTCAGACGGCTAAATAAAAAAAATTAAGACTTGATGATGAGTTTAAGACAAATATTTGAATTTATGTTCTATCGAGCCGATTGCGTTAGATTAAAAATCGGCTCCATCTACGGTTGTTGAAATGTGATAAATATTAACATATATTTTTTGTAGTATTAACATAAAAATTAAAAAAAAAACTGCTTAAAAACCATGCATTAGTGTCATAATATTATTGGTATCAGGTCCAAAGAGAATGATTCTCTTAACCTTTCGTTTATCGTTGTCTTTTATACTTTTGTATGTAATTATAATGTATCGAATTCGAAATTGACAACATTTCAATTGCGAATTCGAGATAAACGCCTGTAGATCACCAAAATATATATTTTTTTAGTTTTCTTTACAGTATTTTATTAAAAACCTTTAAAGAAACTCATAGCTTAATTTTAGCGTTACGAAGCTGATTCAGTACTAAAATCGGCATCGACAATGTGACGTCACAAATCGCTTAAATACGCGAAAAACAAGACTGGTACCATTACTTAGTTAAACCATACAAAAAACAAAAAAAAACTGGCCAAGTGCCCACCGAGGGTTCCGCACAAAGGGTCCCCCCCCCGTATTCAAGACCTTACGAACTTAAAAATACTGGTGGCACGGAACTCTAAGTGCGCGACAATTATATGGTTTTTGGATGTTTTCTTGTACTTGTGCTACTAGTTATTGCTTGTTGCCGTTCGTGATTCTAGGTCAACGGGAAGTACCCTATACATTTTGATTCCCATTGCAAATGTATGGGATATACGACTTGAACGGCCGTATCTTGTCATTTTTTATTTTTATCTCGGGAACGCGTAAAGGTATCATACCTTTACGCGTTCCCGAGTTAAAGAGTCTCGACAGACAGAGAGTCGGACGAACAGACGGACGGACGGAAAGACAGACAACAAAGACTTTTGAGGCTCGAAACCATAAAAAAAAGTAATAAATAGCTCTTGTATTTAAAGTATACCTAGTTGGAAAACTCATTAAAATCATCACTCATCACATTTAAACAAATCTTCAATCCCGGTAAAGTCGGTGTCCCAAAAGATATTAATAAGAATAAGAAATAATTGCGAACGCCATAAATAAAGCAGCAATAAACGATGTCATTTGTCATATTCAAGATTTCAAAACAAAATGACATCAAGCTTAAATTCACGGTCACTTTAATTTGGATTCTATTGTGATGATCGAAGGTTGAATTTAGCACGCACATGGAATAGGAGTTACGATGTTCTTGTTGTGAGGTATAGTTATGTTTTAACGAAAGCGTAATTCGATGATGCTTCTTGACATCTGGTAACATCGCTGATATCGTAAAATAAATGTTTAACTATTTTTGACTAGGTTTTTGTTGTTTGAATATGTAATAAACGACGAAAACAAGTATTTTAAGAACAATGTGTCTGCTGTCAATGGATGTGTGTAACGCAGCCGCCGCGGCCAGACGCATGACTCATGAATAAGGGACACTGCTCCGAAACATGTCGAGCTATTATCGACTTTATTGACGTGAGTAACCCGTTATAAGTATTTTAATATAACAATGTGTCTCTTTGTCCATCTGCGGCATCGTAGGTCACGACCCCACGAACCGATTTGTAAGCAATGTTTTCATTAGAATGGATGCGATGGTAAATAGGAATAACGGCTAGATAAGGTTGATAAACTATTATTCTATTTTGTCCGTCGGTTAGATAATTCAAAATGATTAGACACCTATTTTTTCCTTGTACAAGATAACTAAAACTGACGAAGATGAACATGAAAGTTCCGGGGAGGGGGCTGGTGACGTGTCACTATTACTAAGAATTATACCTACTTGTGACGTCACCCAAATTTTTAATGTACTGTATTTCCAACATGTTTCATTAGACGAACAAAAAAACGAGTCGAATATTTTGTAATAATCTAACAGACGCGTCCGTCTAGACGGTCTACATATATTTTTGGTCGTCTAGTCTATTTGATTTGTATGCAATAAAGCTCTGTTTTAGTGTTATTTGGGTTTTAAACTATGATCATATAATAAAGGCAGTTATCGCTAAGTTTAGCTCAAATAATATGGTCATTGAATCTTAGTCGATATTGAAATTACTCGTAATTAATTATTTTCAGTTGCATTCCTACTAGGATTTTTCCTGCTGTATGCTTGTTTTTAATGACTACATAAAGTCTTACATTTGACAGAAGTTAAAAACTTCTAGGGTTTTATAAAACAACGATATATAGGTAGAATATATGTCACCACTTGCCATGTAAACAACTCGAATGCAACCTCAAGTAATTGCGTCTTATTAATCTGCAGAGCCATTTGTTCTTACCGTGGCTAAAATTTGGCTATTAACGGAGATTGCCGTGACAGCCGAATTTCATATCAGAAATAACAATTTGATTACTCCGACGTATTTCGGCATTGGCTGGCCAATGTACGTTTTTTTTAATGCTACGACGGTGACAAACAACCATACGGCCGGATGGTAAGCGGTCACCGTAGCCTATGGACGGCCTGGGGTGTTACATGCGCGTTTCCGACCCTTTAAAACAAAGGAGGACTCACTGTGTTGACAGCTAAAGGGGCAAGCTTTGCTACTCCTCCTCTTGGAGCTCTGGCGACCTTCGTCACCAACAGATACACAATACTATGAGTAGGGTCTAGTGTTACTAAACTGCGGTTTTCTGTAAGGTGGAGGTACTTCCCCAGATGGGCTCTGCTCCAGATTAGAGCGAGACGACATTCGTTGTGCTGTGCCCTACCACACTAAACGATATGCATCCGTGTCATACTTCCTGGCGGTGACATGATGTCTTTAGGAATTCAAAGCCACATTAAAAATTTGTACGTAAATTGTACGTATTCGTACGGCATTTAAAAAAGTTTGTACTACACGTACTTACGAGAAAACAACGATCAATCTGTCACCGCTGGGAGGGATCCTTCCTGGCGGGCGTTATCTGTTTCACTATGTTCCAGTCAACTTTTCAACTTTCTGCTGATACAGAAAATTTGTACGTAATTTGTACGAATTTGTACGCAAATGTAAAAAGTAATACAAGAACTTATGAGAGCATAATGAGAAACCAAATATTAAAGCAAGTATATAGATAAAGACTGCCCACTTGACACAACACAATTTATCAAAACCAATTTGACAGCGCCATCTCACTTTTACCTCCGAAATTAGCTTTCTAAGTGTGGGTGGGTGTAAATTCCCACCCACAAAACATGGGTGGGGATTTACACCCACAAAACGTAAAAGTGAGATGGCGCTGTCAAATTGGTTTTGATAAATTTGACCCTAACATAAAGAAATTGATAGCGCCGGCCAGGAAGGATACTTCCTAGCGGTGACAGATTGATCTTTGTTTTCTCGTAAATGCGTGTAGTACTATTTTTGTTTGTTAACGTACAAATTCGTACAAATTACGTACAAATTTTCTGTATCAGCAGAAAGTTGAAAAGTTGACTGGAACATAGTGAACCAGATAGCGCCCGCCAGGAAGGATCCCTCCCAGCGGTGACAGATTGATCGTTGTTTTCTCGTAAGTACGTGTAGTACAATTTTTTTTTAATACCGTACGAATACGTACAAATTACGTACAAATTTTTAATGGGGCTTTGAATTCCTAAAGACATTATGTCACCGCCAGGAAGTATGACACATGCATCCGGTGTGCCCATACCTCTCTTAAATCGATTATGGCAAATAATCGTTATAACAAAACAGTTAGAGCAAGTGATTTTAGGACAAACGATATTAGGGATGTCAAGGGAGACCCGTAAAAAACACGTCATTTGTGTTCCCGTTTTCATTGTACGGCCTTACTCATAAGGCAGAGATTTAGATTAAAATATTCATCTAGGTCATAAGGATTACCTACACAATATTATTATCTTGTGTAGGTAATCCCATCTTAATATTTTTAATATTGTTTTATGTCTAGAACCTAATCGAATTTTAAGCCCATATGGGGAAGTCCCGCCACCTTACAGAAAACAATAGTTTAATAACACTAGACCCTACTCATAGTGTTGTGTTTCTGTTGGTGAATAAGGTTGTCAGAGCTCCAAGACGATTCACTGTGTTGACAGCTGGGGACCCACGGAGCAAAACTTGCCCCTTTAGCTGTCAACACAGCCAATCTTTTTTTTTAAAGGATCGGCAACGTGCATGTAACACCCCTGGAGTTGCAGGCGTCCATAGGCTACGGTGACCGCTTACCATCAGGCGGGCCGTTTGCTTGTTTGTCACCGTCATAGTATTAAAAAAAATTGCCCAAAAACGACTTTGCTCATATAAATCCGTTTTATTAACATGTAATTTACATTAAAATAAATAAATAAATATTTTAGGACAACCTTACACAAATCGACCTAGTCCCACGGTAAGCTCAATAAGGCTTGTGTTGTGTGTACTAGACGACGATATATAGAGTAGATAAATACGAATACTTAAATACATTAAAATAATAACCATACCTCAGAAACAGATATACGTGATAAACACACTAATAAATGCCCTGACCAGGATTCAAACCGGTCCTCCAGCTTTGTAGATCACTTCCAACTAGGCTAGGCAGCCGTTAAAATGTAACATTCCGATATATCAAGTTTGAACAAGAACCAGTTTTCATGACAGCTTATATAATATATTATCTTGTTACCCTGTCATCTTAGTTTGTATTCCTCGCTGGCGCTCCCTATAAATACAGCCGGCAATCCACCAAATTCACCTTTATTCTGAAAAAAAAATCTGCATTACGTGACCTGACACTACAGAGTACTGAATAATAGATGGAGTATTTAAACGACAGGCACACTAATGAGGATTACCGCGAGTCTTTTTTCCGCTAAGGAACTTGGATCTTGCGGGAACATTACAAACGTCACTTTGATCATTCTCTCATACTGACACAGGACCCACGCATGAGTGGCGCCGCCTGGTGAGCGACAATACGGTAGCTCCCATTGAGAGAGCTCAATAGGGGGCGGTGTATTCACGAACACTCCATAATGGGTCCGGAACGCGCATGTGACACCCCTAGAGTTGCAATCGTAGGCTACGGTGACTACTTTCCAGGCGGTCCGCACGTTTGTTCACCACCAACGTGGTATAAGTTAAGAGAGCGGAGCTGTATCAGTACAGGTCATAGCCACTAATAGTAGGCTATAAGTAGTATAGGTTGTAGTAGATTGCTCAGCAAAAGAGACAGAAGAAGAAGATTGTAGAAGACAGCCAGCCATCACAGATGAATTGTAGCGTATTGTGTAACTTTTCACCAATCGCTGACATCATGATTCTGTAACATTTCAAACTTTCGCGTTTTGTACACATTATCATAAAAATAGCACGAGCCTATCGTGAATTTATTTAATTTACCTTCATGATAGTGGATTGTGTTACAAAAGATCAAAATGGATATATTATATTTCAGATGAGGGCGTATATTGAATTCCGAATGAAGCGACGGATTATAAAGTAGAATCTTGAGCGTAATGAGGGATTCAAGCGTTAACGCCCAAGACACAAATAATTTTGATACCGTTTTCACATCAACTAAGAGGAAATAAACAAAACCGAAAACAGCATCATACTCGTACCAGCACCACGATGCCACTAGTTATATATGTAGTTCTTGAACAGGAAAGTGCCTTTTTGATATCTCCTAGATTGAAAAGAAAAAACTATTTTATGACTATAAAACTCTCGTGAGACTCGAACATATTAAATAATATTTAAAACGGGTCACTCACGTAATTTAGTCGATTTTCGCTCGACATGTTTCGTTCTTTACGAAGAACGTCATCAGGAGCGCCCACTCGCGACAGAGGCAAGTCGTACACTGCGGGCTAATGCCCTATCTGCTCTGGTACTTGCAGCTGGCGGTGGGAGCGGCGCGGGGGGCGACACGTCGACAACAACATGTCGAGCGAAAATCGACTAAATTACGTGAGTGACCCGTTTTAAATATTATTTAACTATTTTATGTATGGTGGTGTGAAAAATAATTTTGTTACATATTGTGCTTGTACTGATACTCGTAAATAACGTTTAAGATCTACTACTACAATAATATGTCAGAGTTACATTTAATAACTCATATTTAATTCTTTAGTGATAGTTTTGTAATCAGTATAAATTATGGAGAGTTCCATCATGTAACACAGATCACTGTGTAGCGATAGCGTAGTGCGGCCTGAGGTGACCTTCCTCAAAAACGGTTCAGAAAGCGAAGTCTATAATTGGTGATCTATGCCACACGCACACACGGAACTTTACTGAGATTTGTATCTCTATATGGAGATGCGAGACTGTTGCATACATTATAGTCTCTCGCCGTATGGTGAAAGGTGTAACTCTAAAACGGCTTATTCTTAGATTTTTTTTACACTAGCATCTCAGGGAGTTTTTTGTTCTACTGTTATAAACTAAATTGTTGAGTAAGGTACGAAAGTACCACGAATATACTTTTTAACCAGAATAGAAGTATTTTGGTTATAAAATGATAATAAATAAATAAATAAATATTAAAGGACATTCTTACATAAATTGACTAAGTCCCGCAGTAAGCTCAAGAAGGCTTGTGTCACGGGTACTTAGACAACGTTATATATAATATACAAATACATAAATACATAGAAAACATCCATGACTCAGGAACAAATATCTGTGTTCATCACACAAATAAATGCCCTTACCGGGATTCGAACCCAGAACCATCGGCTTAGCAGGCAGGATCATTACCAACTACGCCAACCGGTCGTCAAATAATAATAGATATGGTGTTCCATATTTTAATGATAATAACTACCTTGAGTAATTCTCTCATGTCTAATATAAGATTTTAAGCTAACATGGTCATTTACACTATAGTTACTATTTAATATCGGGAGCTCATGAAAACAAATGTTCATGGTAATTATCTCGTTTTAAATAGTAACTATAGTCTCTCATGTCTATTATCATTATTCAGAATTAACGAAATTTTACGGTATGACATGAGATTTTCAATCTGAAGAAGGTCACGGGTTCAAATCCTGCCGGCCCGTACCAATGAGTGTTTCGGTGAAGGAAAACATCGTGAGGAAAACGGACTAATCCCCATATTGCCTATTTACCCTCTGGGTTGTAAGGTCAGATGGCGCTTTCGTAAAACTAGCGCCTACCTCAAATCTTGGGATTAGTCAAAGCGGACCCCAGGCTCCCTGAGCCGTGGCATGACCCGGAAAAAATCGGTTAAGAAAATATGGTTTTCCTTATACAACACAATTTATCATCGTTTTATGAATTCAATCCAATTGAATTTTGATAAATGGTTCAAATCTCCAAGCGACTCAAGTGTAATGGATCACGGAAATACTCTGATTTTGATAAATGCCGTGTCAAAGAATTCAATGATGAAATACATAGACATTATTTTCTTTTAGTAATTGGCTTGTACGAAAAAAATCTTGTTTCAAATTGATATGTCTTAATATGAAAGTTTTGTCTAAAATATTTAATAGGTATATTACAATCTTTTTGTTAATTAAATAACGTTTAATATTGTCTTCTGTTTCCGCGATTGTTCATAGAAATTAAACACTTTAAAACGGATTAATCGCGTTTATTAACACCATGACCATGACCCTACGTTTTGAGCCCTTTACGGCACTCGTTTTCACAGGCTTAAGATGATAAATAAATAATAAATAAATAATAAATTGTTGGTGTTGGTGTGTTGGGTGTCAGACTATACAACACATTGCCTTCCGAAATAAGAGCTGCCCCCAGTGATGCCATATTCTCAAATAAAATTAAAAAAATATTATTAGAATTAGCCTGTTACACTGTAGACGAATTTTTCGAAAAGGTGTCATTGATTCACACATGAAAATATAAATTAGCTTATAACTTTTATATTTACGTGTAAATAGAGTATTTTAATTGTATAATTTTATGTTGCTTTAATTTATTTAATTGTTTCAACGGGGTTTTAATTGTAAATTGACATTGTGTTTCCTTTTTATAAGTATTGTGACATGTTTTTAATAGTTTTAAATGACTAACTTATGCAATTTATTATTACACATAAATGTAAATCTATTTTATGTACCTGATGCTTGACTTGTAATTAATTTTATCAATAAATATATGATTATGATTATGATTATAAAAAAAATGAGAGAATGAGAATTCTTCCCGTCCATCAAAATAAGTTACTTGTTACGAGTGCTGTAAAGTGCTCGAAACGCCATGACACATTATTATTATTTATTAACATCATGATCCTAATCATGATGTTAATAAACGTGATTAATCCATTTAAATGTGTTAATCTCTTTAATGTTAGCACTATTTCCTTTTTCTATTACATTCTGTAACTATTTGATTAAAAAAAATGTTTTGCAAAAAAGTTGGAAATCTTCGTTACATCTTTATGCCATTTGGGGGCATTGCTCTGTTTATAAGGGAATTGGGGACATTTGCCGCGTATATTGCCAATCCTGCTTAACATACTCTTGATTATATGGGAACAGGATTAATTTAACATTCGATGCAGATCACTGAGTTGTTTATAGATGACATTAATTGTTTCAGATACTACTTTTAATCTAAATTCAAAATTAAACATCTGGTATCTTGATGATGGGACATTAGGGGGAGATTCGCAAACTGTCTTAGCAGATCTTGTCAAAATTAAAAACGAGTTTAGTAATATAGGCCTTGAATTAAATTCTAAGAAATGTGAATTATATATTTCGGATAAGATGGATCCACCGACTATGTTACAAATTACTCAAAATTTCAACAACGTAGCCTCGAACATCAAAATTATGTCAAAACATGACCTACTTTTACTTGGTTCGCCTATATTTGATGAGGCCATTCCTCCTCTTCTCGATAAGTCAATTTCAACTTTTAAATCTCATTCGGACCACCTCATTAAAATTAATAGTCATTGCGCCTTATTCGTTTTAAAATTTTGCTTATTTATTCCCAAATTTACTTATCTCCTACGCTGTTGTCCTTTTTGGAAATACCCCAATTTGATAGACCCTTTAGATTCTGTTCTTAAATCTCAAATTGAAACTATTCTTAACGTTCGTCTTAATGAGCAAGCATGGACCCAGGCATGCCTACCGGTAAGGTTTGGTGGTTTGGGGACTCGGAACATTTCAAGTGTTGCTTTGCCAGCATTCTTGTCCTCCATCCATAGCACGTCTGATCTCGCAGGTAAAATTCTTAAAGCCCCGATGGCTACAAACTGCGAGATCGCGTGCTTGGATGGTGCCACGCATGCTTGGCTGGCTGGGCCGAGTCCTAGTCTGCCCTCCAAGCCTAATAGGCAAAGAGCCTGGGACACCATAGCCTCTACCGCCACTTTAAACGCTCTCAAAGCCACTTCGACGGGTAGGGATCTAGCCAGACTTTTAGCTGTTTCCACACCGGAATCTGGCCACTGGCTTCATGCCTATCCCTCGCCCAACACGGGTACCTTAATCGACCCAAGTACCCTACGCATTGCCGTCGGCCTACGCCTTGGGGTCGGAATCTGCGCGGACCACAATTGCTTCTCTTGTGGGGCCTCCGTTGATCGTTTTGGGTACCACGGTCTCTCGTGTTCCTCCGGCGCCGGCCGCCTGCCTCGCCACTCCGCTCTCAATGACATCCTCAGAAGGGCTCTCGTCAGTGCCAACGTCCCCGCTTTTTTGGAACCACGAATCGTGCGGGACGATGGCAAGCGCCCCGATGGGATGTCTTTGATTCCGTGGAGGATGGGTCGTGCGCTGGTCTGGGACGCCACTTGTGCTGACACACTGGCGGCGTCCTACCTTTTAGCGACCACCAGACAGGCCGGGGCAGCGGCGGACGCGCGAGAGCGCTCCAAGGTAAATAAATACAGCTGTCTCGGCGCCAGCTACGAGTTCGTAGCTTTTGGCGTCGAGACACTCGGCCCGTGGGGCAAGGGTGCTCGCGGGCTCCATAAAGAGATCTCAAAACGATTGAGGGAAGCTACGGGGGACCCTCGGGCAGGCAGTTTTCTTGCGCAAAGGATTGCCATCGCGATCCAGCGTGGGAATGCTGCCTGTGTGATGGGCACCTTGCCACCAGGCGAAAGTTTGGAGGATTCGATGGAGGAGGAATAGTTTTATTTTTATTTTTTATTAAATAATTTATTTTTAATTTAGTTTTAATCAGTGTATTTTATAGTTAGTTTTAGATTTATTTAAGATTAGTTTATTTTTAATTATATCTAGGTAGTTTTAATTTTATTTTATGATATTTTGTTATTGTTATTGATGTTAGTGTTAATAAATAAATGACTACTTTTATATATTTATTGACTTGCAATGTTACTCTAGGTTCCCAAGCTTTATATCGAGATTCCTAAAGTATTAAATACTATTATGACATTAAAAAAAAAAAATATTATAGGACATTCTTACACAAATTCACTAAGTCCCGCAGTAAGCTCAAGAAGGATTATGTTACGGGTACTCAGACAACCATGATTATATATAATATATAAATACATAGAAAACATCCATGACTCAGGAACAAATATCTGTGTTCATCACACAAATAAATGCCCTTACCGAGATTCGAATCCAGGACCATCGGCTTAGCAGGCAGGGTCACTACCAACTACGCCAACCAGTCGTTACATTTCTTAATACTGTTTGTCATAATTATCATTAGTCCTAAATTCATATGCTCTAATACTGTTTTCCCGAAAATCGTTTTTATCTAAGTATATCATTTTCTAGAAGCGATTCGGATCTCAGGGAGGTTCATTGTAACCTTTAACCTAACTGATATTTTTAACAGCGCTTCGGTTCTGTGTGGAGTGGACTCGTTTTTATGTTATTGTCAAAACCGTTCTAGGGGATATTCTCTGGATACGAAACTTGTCTGAATACGATTCCTCCCTATTTATAATAATTGTCCATGAACTACTCCAATATCAACAATTTACCCGACTGTGTCTCTCAAAAAAGTAGGGTGATGGTTTAAGAACTGAAAAGTTAATAATGACAGCTTAGCACTCGAGCACAAAATAACAATATCATTTAGCTACCTAAATGGCTCGAGGCATCAAAATTGAGTTAAATTTTTGTTTATTTTTATATCTAAGCCTCTGTAGGCCTAAATTGTAATTAAGTGCCTTTAGACACAATTACGTTCTTGACATAAATGGCTATTCCTTTTGAAGAGAGACGTGTACACAGTACATACACAAAATAGAGGATAAAACGTGTGTTCAACGCAAGGAAGTGTGTTGTACGCTAATCCCTAAGGGCTCAGCTGAAAAAAGACTAACTATAGTCGGAGACAGCAGCTATACAAAAATATGGTATCACATTTCACATGTAAGTATTTTTTTACGTAATACTATAATTACTATTTTTTACCAACGAAAATAATATTAGTTTGCTATTCTGCCAAACGTGCTAGTCAATTAGTGCCAACCCGTTATACCTACTTGCGTATTTTTTGCATACGTTTAATTACTTCTAAACACCAAAATTTTATATTTAAGTTTGACATAACTGTAGAATTTGTTTACCAATACCAACATCGATGTCATAATACAATTACGGATAATACTCACGTAATTTAGTCCCTATGCACGACATATTGCGGACATCCTATGATGACATCGGGATCACCCTGAACCGGTTTTATCAACGAGAGCTCTACGGGCGGCGAGGCGAAATACTTTAGTATGTATGGCTGCTTGCGTCGTCACTCACGGTATTGCTTGATAATGGCATCATACGATATCCGAAACATACGTATAGTGACTAACAATACGTGAGATGAAAATTAAGCAAAGGATGTCAGAAATACTAAGAGGTTCCGACTCCGAGCAGGGATACTGTTAAAAGTCTCCACTGCGTTGCATCGCCCGAGGTACAGCTAATTGACAATACTTTAGCTCGTCCATATTAATGAGCGTTCGTAGCCTACCGCCACTTAAAGCCCACCTGAGGATAACCCAGCAAACTAAACACGACTCTATTCTCAGGATCTTACAGCTCATTTTCGGTTGTAAAACGACTGGAGTAAAATTTCGAAATGCATTATGACTAGACGTACCTACTTTGTTCAAAATCCACTGTATTTGGTGCAATTTATTTCTTTGTTTTGGCGATTATTGATTGTTTTCTGTCTTTTATTAGCTACCTATCATAGGCTGTTTAGTATAAAAACCTACTAGTAAACAACGCAGCAATTTGAACAGGGGCCTTACCATAGTCTTAACGCGATTCAGTTTAGGTTCAGTTTACGCTCAGTTGTATGGAAGCGACTCAGTTTAGGTCGTCAACTGAATCGCGTTAAGACGTCATGATAAGGCCTCAGGACTCTATTTTAATCAGCGAAGATCTCACTTTCGGTTGTAACTCCATGAGGCCGGTTTAAACAATCTATTTTTGTATAAAGTATGAGTTTATACCCAAAGTGCGGGTTTATCTTGTATATCAATAATTATTTCTTCGCACGACATGACAGCACGCTCTTACCGCCGCTGAAAATCTCAAACAGGTTTGAACCTGTCCGCGCCGCGCTCGACGCTGCATAGCCCGCAAACTTGCCCGCTCGAAATTCACTTTACGCAGCGTCGACGCAGGACACCAGTATGAGCTTCATTTGTTTGACATGCACGCCGCCCTCCCCGCCCCGCTGCCCGCTCAACTTGAGCGTCCACTCAGGCCTTACACTTTCACTAAGTCACGGGTAGCTAGTTTTGTTTTTTCAATAAAACGCTTTAGATAATGGTCCCGATAATGTTCTCAATATTTCATACAATTTTAGGTCTAAAAGTGTATTTTCGCAAAAGGGAACTGATAGTAATCCCTTAAGAGCTGTAAAGTTTCCGCAGCGATCGTTGTCGCTAAGGCCAGAAGTTTATCTTTTTTTTGAGTACAAGGACAGGTATAAAGTAAAGAGTAAGACTGGTAGAGGAATTATCTCAATATATCGACTGGCGGAAAGTGCGGAAGTATATTGCGTAATGCACGGCCAATTTGTTAATGTTTTAAATTAATTAGCAATTGTCTAAAGTTCAATAAACATAATATATTTTTCTTAAAATTAGCAATTATTGTAATAAGTTAGTCTAATGTATGTATCGTTTTTGTTTTCTGTTTTATTTGTTGCCTGTCATCTGTCTTACAAGATGGGCTCATTGAAGATCAACGCTCTGGAAGTCGCTAGCATTAGGCTGAGACACGAGGTAATTTTGGGGTAATTTTCTTTTAACAAAGTTTTGTTTGTTTGATATTTAATTGTGCTGGGTCTAGGTGTCTGGATGACATCGATCCAACTGGCGATTCATTTTCAAAATACCTTTTTTTCATGAATAGTACCATCATCCTAAAAAGATACCTAAAAACAGACAATAATAGCGAAATCATCTTTTGTTAGAAGTAAATAGAGTGGTTGTATGCAATCCGTTTAATGTCCATGCAGCTAAAAATATCTTCACTGTAGGGATAGTATGTAATAACCAGTGTGATCACATTCTTATTAGGTGCTGCAAGCGTTTGCCATTGTCGCGGTTTTAAAAAGTTGGCTATGCCAGTCTTCACTGTTTAAGCGTCTCTGTCTTATTTAATACATTTCTGAGCGCGATCGGTACAGAGTTAGAAATACTTTAGCTGAAGTGAAATTGTTGAATTCTTGAATAAACTTCAGCAAAGTATTTACAACAATTCCAGACGGTAATGTTTTATCTTTGTTTATTCATCCCTTGACAAAACGGAGCTGGTACCTACCTACATTTATTATGACTTAAGAGGCTGTTTCTTTATGTAGGTATCCGTGTGTGTGTGTGTGTGTACACAAAAGAATGTTCCTATAGGGATGAAGCCAGTCGAGTATTAAATTGAATTCATCACACTTGCACGTAGATGGTGATATTATATGCAACCATAATCAGAGCTGATGAGCTCTATTAAACCCATGGGCGTAATGGAATTAGAATAGTAGTGAATCGTTTCAGTGGTGTTGGTTGTAGTGTAAAAATACAAGGAGAAATAGTGACAAAACATGTGATTGGTGCCTTTTGTTTACGTTAATTTGCATGGACGATGATTTTACACTGGGTTTCCTGCTTTTATAAAGTGAAAAAACCTTTTTGCTGAGCTGAGCACGATAAATGAACCAAAAGTAATAATAGTCGGGCAGTTTATCGCAGTTTAGCAACATATTTAAAATTCTTTAGAACGGCTAACTTACCGTAGTTTGGGTCGTATTTTGTTTTTTTACGACTACACGCCGTACTGTAAGCTAATATATTTTTCATCACACCTGCTCGTAAATGGTGATATTATATGCAAACATACTGAGACTCAATGAGCTGTATTAAGCCCATGACTGTAATGGACTTTCATACATTTTACCGCCCGCCCGGAGCTTCCGGAGGACCTGCGCCCCACGCGCGCGCTGCTGCTCACAGCGGTGTAATGTGGACTGCGCTACGACACTACCACTTATAATTATTGTTTATTTATTTCCTCGCAAATGTGATGAAAAACATTGTGCGTATCACGGGTAGTACAAGAATTACGAACTCGTGTTAAAATCACACTCATTCTTAATTTCTTCTTTACCGCCCTTAATACACAAATGTATGCATGCGGAGGCAAAATCGTTTCTTGGGGAGCTGGGTCGTCACCTGCAAGATAGGAACCATGACCCCCGTTCCGTGCTGCCGTGCTGTTCAACGCGGGAACGCTGCGAGTGTGATGGGCACTTTTTCCGGGGGTCTGTTTGATTATTTGGTTTGTAGGTAGTATTTTCTTTAGTATTGTGTGAAGTTTAGTTTAAGTGTGTGTGTGTGTTTTTACAATTTTATAATTGAAAGATAAAATTAAAAAAATTGATAAATACGGCCCGTCGTTATTTGAACTTGAAACCTTCGGATTAAAAGTCGAACGCATTACCGCTCGGTCACCAGTGTTTCCCAAAGTCAGAGAAAAAAAAAGTATAAATCGGTTTTAATGAACAGAGTTACTTCGCACATTACTTTTGTAGCTTAAATCATCGTTGCCACATTTTTAATATTGGAGAGCCTATAAAAAAAACCTTTGCTTCAATAATTCCCTGCATATTATCGCCCCGGCACTCAAGGGCGAAGGAATGTGAATAAAAACGGCTTTACCGCCCTAGGGAGTAGCGATAAAACGTTAATTGCATCTTTTGTTGCGAACCCGTCGTAAAAATTTGTGGCAGCCCTTGCCATAAGCCACGGAGGAAGTAACTAAACAGAGTTACATTTTTAACTTGACGCTTTGTCTACTAACTGGGATTTTAAGGCGAAATAGGAGCATAGCATGGGCTTAATTGCGCTTCAGCTCGCTCCAAAAAAAAATGTTGCTTTTTAGAGATGTGGTAGCTCCCTACTTCCTCCGCCAATATCGAACCTAAATTTTTAGGTTTAAGATCGTTTATTCTCATTAAGAATTTACAATTCACTTATTATGAGAACTTAAATGAATGTTCTATGCCCTCTAGACGGCATTAGGCGGTAATAAAGTTTCGAATTGGAACACACTTGTACCGGTACCATGAGTTGCCTGACAATCGCTAGTGATTGCGCATTCAAAAGTATTTACATCTTGCTCATTTGTAACTAGTGAGAGCGAGTTGCAAATACGTTCGAATCGCGCAGTTGCTATCGACTCGCGACTACGTAAAACTCATGGTACTTAAGCATATTGATCCAGCTCAACGAAGTGGGTACTTTGTTGAGCTTTGTTGAGCTTGAGTCTCTGGGTCTTTTGCCAGTAACAAACATTATGTGAATTTAATATATTTTGTCCATTAACAACACTGCCGTGTCATGACACATTGCTGTAAACAAAAGATACATCATTAGTTGTAACAAGGTATATCGATTTTGTTTTATCAAAATGAAGAAAAAACATTAAAAGAAAATGAAAAAGTCAAATTTTCCTTTTATAAAAGTGTGTGGAGTAGTGGAAGTTACAATACTACACAGTTGTCACGACTAACTGCTGTAATCTTTATAACTAAGTTATTAATAAAGTGGGAAAAACAATATACAGGCCTATAAAACCTTATATTGGGCAACATGTCTGTGATAAAATATTTGGTATTTATATATAAAATTCCGATATAACCATATAAAAAACGATTTGAAACTTTAAAGTCAATTTCCCAGAAACTTGGTTTTTAGAGATACAGCATTTTGTCATGACACGGCATAGGGCATTTTTATTTTTTGTTGAAGAACAATCATTTTTTGTAAAATTGAAAGTTGTTACATGTTTTCTACTCAAAATTGCGAGCTCTTTCAATCCACGACCATTAAAAAAAAAGTGTCTAATGATTGCACCATTTTTTCGTAGATTTATTATGGCGGTAGCGCAATGGGAAAATTTAAAAATGTCTGAAAATTTTAGATCACTTTTTTCTCCAACTAGGATTGAAAGAGCTCGTAATTCTGAGTAGGAAACATATAAACATTTCCAAAACAAAAAATGTTTTTTCTACAACAAAAAATAAAAACGCCCTAGAACATTGTGTAAAACTGTTACTCTGTCAAGTTTACCCGTCAGTGTCTCGACCGTGTTGTTAGGTTGGTACTTATGTCACTTCACTAGTTTAATCTAATAGGTTAATATATTCAACCTGTGGCAATCTCTCTCCTATCCAAGATGGCGTCATGTGAACATGAACTGTAATTTGCTCTCATAAGTTTAAATTAAATAAAAGAAGTTTAAGTGGATTCCCGACTTTCTTTTCATCACAACATGGTGTCAGAAGTGAAGAATGGGTGACAAGGAAGAGAAGACTCAAGACAAAGAAAAAAGTGCACCTGGCAAGTCGAAAAGTGTAGTGGCGATGGCGGCCAGTACAGAAGAAGCGGAATTGAAACCACATGGGCTGGGCACGTATTTGCCAAAGCTATTAGTCTCATCGGACACCACCAACAATAATGCTGAAGAATGGAAGAGGTGGTGGCAACGTTTCGACATATATTTACTGGCATCGGGACTCGACAAGGCGGATGACAAGAGAAAAATCGCAATAATGTTACACTCCATGGGTGCTAAAGGTCTGGAAATATTTAATTCATTTAACCTAGACTTGGATAAATGTAAATTAACAGAAGTCAAGAAGAAATTTGATAACCATTTTGAGCCACAAAAGAATTTGACCATGACACGATACATGTTTTTCACGAGACGTCAGAATAAATCCGAAAACATCGACGATTTTCTCACTGATTTAGAGAATAAAAGTAAAGATTGTGAATTTAAAGAGCTCAGAGAATCCCTGATTCGAGATATTTTTATTGCAAACATGTGTTCAGACTTGTCACATGTCAGGCAAAGACTGTTACAGGAGCCTAGTTTGTCATATTCCAGGATGCGTGAGCTGGCAAAAGCTGTCATTGCGGCTCAACAGGATTCTGACAGGATAGTGTCAGAAAGCACTGGAACAAAAATTAAAGATGTGTTGTACTTAAGGGGCAGAAGTCATAGTCGTGCTCATAGTCATCAGAGGTCAAATAGTCAATCAAGATACTCAAGAAGTCAGTCAACGTCAAGAGATCAGTCAGCGTCAAGAAATCAGTCAATGTCAAGAAATCAGTCAGCGGCAAGAAACCAATATAATCCAAGAGGGCAATCAACCAGTGGGTACCAGTCATCGGGTCAGTCACATCACAGTCAAGCTTCATCGGGATCATCGCAGGGAGGTCGGCAGTCCACATGTGTTCGCTGTGGGCAGGTGCATCGCTACAAATGTCCAGCAGTCAACGTTCAATGCAGGTCATGTAATTCTTTTGGTCACTATGCTAAATTTTGTTTCAAAAATAAAGAGCTAAGATATTTGGAATTAGATAGCCTCGATGATGAAAATGCTAACTGCTCTGAGAGGTTCTTTGTGGGGCAGTTACGGGAGATATCACAGTTAGGGGAAGGCTCAAATAGAGAGAAAAAATCTTGGTACTTAAAAGTCAAAGTCAATAATAGAGATCTAAATTGCCTTTTAGACACAGGGGCAGAAATTAATTTAATATCATTAGGGACATATAAAACCCTAGGACTCAACAACATAGAAAAAACTAGTACAGGTGTAACTACATATAAAGAGAATCTACCTATAATTGGACAGTGTCAACTGGAATGTCATTTTAATAACAGAGTAGAAAATATCATATTTCTTGTCACAACTGTCGATGGTAAAACCATTTTAGGTCTTGACACTTGCTCAGACTTAGGCATAGTCAAACGTGTCTATTGGCTGGAGCAGGCCGATAACTGTCCAATGCTTAAGCAATATAATGATGTATTTCAGGGTCTGGGGTGTCTGCCTCCTGTCTGCCATCTGAAACTGAAGCCGGATGCAGTACCATGCATCGATCCCCCAAGGAAGGTGCCATTTGCGCTGCTGCAGGACCTTCGGGATGAGCTGGGTCGCATGGAGAACATGAAAGTCATTGAAAAAGTCACAAAACCAACAGCGTGGGTCACAGTCAAGTCACCAGGTCAGCTTAGAGTATGTTTAGATCCTAGAAATTTAAATAAGAGTATCATGAGAGAACATTATCCATTAAAAAATATTGATGAAATTAGGTCACAATTGAAGGGTGCAACTTGTTTCTCACACCTAGATGCGTTCTCAGGTTTTTGGTCTTTGAAACTTGATGATGAGAGCTCTGAACTCTGTACGTTTCAGACTCCTTTTGGCAGGTTTAAATACCTTAGGCTACCATTTGGCATCAATGCATCAACAGAAATTTTCTATAGAGTCATTTGTGAACTGTTTGGTGACATTGAGGGTGTTCTTATTTTTGTAGATGACTTCCTAGTCTATGGGGAGACACCAGAGATTCATAATGAGAGACTGAAAAAGGTATTAGATAGAGCCAGACAGGTCAATCTAAAGTTAAATAAGTCAAAGTGCAAATTTGCAGTCCCTGAAGTAGAATTTTTAGGATACATGTTTAACCGAGATGGTGTTAAAGTCAGTTCAGAAAGGGTCCAAGCGATCAAAGAAATGCCAAGTCCAAGTAATGTGAAAGATTTGCAGAGATTTCTTGGTATGGTCAATTTTGTAGGGTGTTTCATTGATAATTTGTCAGAAAAAACCACACTCATGAGAACTTTGTTAAAAAAGGATGTACCCTGGCAGTGGGACAGTAACTATGAAAAAGAATATTGTCAATTAAAAGAAATAATATGCAACACTCCTGTGTTAGCACACTATGATGTCAATTTGCCTCTAGTCTTGTCGGTAGACTCATCCAAGTCAGCGCTGGGTGCAGTAATCATGCAAAATAATAGACCAATTGCATTTAGTAGTAAAACTTTAACAAGGTCACAAGAGAATTTTGCACAAATTGAGAAAGAGCTATTTGCTATCCAATTTGGTTGCACTAAATTTAATCAGTACATTTATGGTCGTAAAGTCACAGTGCACACAGATCACAAGCCGTTGGTCTACCTTTTCAAAAAGCCATTGCATGAGGTTCCAGCAAGATTACAGCGCATGATGCTTACTTTACAAAAGTATGATCTAGAAGTTATACATGTACCAGGCAAAGAGATGTTCATATCGGACACTTTGTCTAGAGCAGCCTTAAAAGATAATTTTATCCCTGACAATGAATCTGAGATGTCTTACCATGTAAACTTACTTGAGTCAAATTTAGCAATCAGTCAAGATTATAGAAGTAATTTAAAACAAGCAACCATTGATGATGAAACTCTCCAAACATTAAAAAAATATTATTTTGAAGGGTGGCCCAATAGTAAAAATAGAATCAGTTCACTAGCAAAACCATATTGGAACATGCAGGCTGAAATTCATGTCGTAGGAGATTTGTTGTTCAAAGGGTCAAAATTGATAATTCCAAAGTCCATGCAAAAAGAAATATTAAATAAATTGCATGAAGGTCACCAAGGGATAAATAAATGTCTCAGATTGGCTAGAGATTCATTGTATTGGTCTAACATGTCAGCTGATATAAAAAATGTAGTGGATCAATGTGATGTTTGTGCCAAGTTCAAGCCTTGCAACCAAAAAGAACCATTAAAAAACCATGAAATAAGTACATATCCTTGGCAACGAGTGGGCATTGATCTAATGCATTTTGACAACTCAACCTATATTGTAGTAACTGATTATTACTCAAAGTACATAGAGACAGCCATGTTAAAGAATAATAGTACAGCTAAAAATGTCATAATAAATTTAAAATCAATATTTGCCAGACATGGTATACCCATGACACTAGTGTCAGATGGGGGACCACCATTTCAGTCATCGGAATTCAAATCATTTTTACAAGAATGGGACATAGAACATGTAGTCACAGCTCCCTATCGATCACAGTCTAATGGTCAAGCAGAATCATCTGTGAAAATTTTGAAAACTATACTAAAAAAGTGTAGAGAAGATGGATCTGATCCTTACTTAGCTTTGTTACAATTTAGAAATACACCTAAAAATCACATGTTGTCACCAGCTGAATTATTGATGTCCAGAAAATTAAGAACTAAAATACCAGTAAATTGTAATAAGCTCAGACCTAAAGCTGTAACATTTCAGGAGTACAAACAATCAGCTGTTAAAAACAATGAAGAAATGTCAAGATATTATAATAGGAATGCTAAACCACTATCTTTATTGTATGCAGGAGATCAGGTATATTATAAGAAAAATCCTCACAGTACTTGGGAAAAGGCTGTAATTGTAAAACGGTTAGATGATAATAGATCCTATGTAGTAAAAAATAATAATGGTGCAACTTATGTAAGAAATAGAGTTCATCTCATTCATAACTATAGTATTTTAAATAGTGACTTGACTCGAGTGTCTCCTATGCGATCTTGCTCACCACGAAGGGAAGAGATAGGTATGGAGGTGGCAGAGGCAGGCCAGGAGACGGGTACTCCAGCACCAGTTATGACTGACAGAACGGTAACCAGATCAGGACGAGTTGTAAAACCTACCAAACGTTATATTACAGAATGTTAATTATAGTTAAGTGTTGGCATCAACAAATATGCAAATGTAAAACGTAGAGTTAAAATTTAATATAAGCTGCATGTAACAGTTATAATTGTTAAACTTGAGATTTTCACATAAGTCACATACTGCTTAAATTTATAGATCACTACTTGCTAAAGACTAAAAATAATAATTGTAGATTATATTTAGAACAAAGACTAGTTAAAGGAATGGACTGATAAACTTAAATTTGTAATTTACCTTAACTTGAAAGACTGGTAATTAATTTTGTTATTGTATGAAATACTAGCTTAAGGAAAGGGATGTTAGGTTGGTACTTATGTCACTTCACTAGTTTAATCTAATAGGTTAATATATTCAACCTGTGGCAATCTCTCTCCTATCCAAGATGGCGTCATGTGAACATGAACTGTAATTTGCTCTCATAAGTTTAAATTAAATAAAAGAAGTTTAAGTGGATTCCCGACTTTCTTTTCATCACAACACGTGTAGGTCCAGGTAAATACATGTTTGACATTCTATGGTTTCACTCATACGGAATGGGTAATGACTGACCTTTAATATTAAAAGAGAGATAACATTTTCGGACTTGGATAAAAATCAAATTTCATAGCTGATCCTTAACAGTTATGACATGTTTTTTAATCAATTTAGGCTGCGTTTTACCAAATTTTTATTCCGATAAAAACGCTTACTCTCAGATAACGTCAAATTACTATGGGATTTTGACATTATTATCAAAGAGTAAGCGTTACTCTTGGTTAAAAAGTTTGGTCAAATCCGGCCTTAGTATAGTTCAATTAAGAAGTCTGCGTTGCGGATAAGGTATTATATGATTATATATATTTTTTTTCTTTTTTTTAAGTTGAGGTCATTCGTGATTAACATTTGCATCGTTCTACAATATCGCATCTCATTACGAAATTGACTCTACGATTGCATTTTAACGTACTTCTGGCTTAGTCTTTAGTGACCCTGCCTACGAAGCAGGAGGTCCCGGCAAATAAATGCCCTCACCAGGATTCAAACCCGGGACCTCCAGCTTTGTAGGCAGGGTATCTATCAACTACGCCTGGGAGGCCATTGCCATAGCTAGGGAGGTAATTTTCAAGTGAGTGCAGTCAATCAATCAACCCTAGGCCACTGTACGACTATTTCATAGTGAAGCTATAAATCAGATTGTAAAAAATCTCTTACTAATTGTCATTTTGACATGGATCTAGAGTGGCCGAGGGTTCCAATTGGTTGACTGTAGCCACCTAATTAAATTATCACAATATCCTTTACGGTTTGAGCGCTCGTTACGGCTGATGAGGGAAAATGATAGCATCTAAATGTAATGAACGTGTTGGACAACACTATTGTTGGCGAAAGAGTGGGAATGTAGTGATAAGAAGGGACCGGGCCAGGAAATACGCGGTTTACGAATATGTAAGAAAAAAGTTGTTAACGGTAAAAGGAGAATGGTATACCTATGAACAGGGCCCGTAATTTTCATGTTAAAATGTGGGTCAGAATGACATTAGCGAACTTGCATTGATGATGAAACAAACGTTAAATGTTTCGTACGAAAAAGAGCTTACTGAAGCTGAAAGGGTTAAGTGTCAAATTCATACACTTTAAAAGTTTGTAACACTTAACCAAACGTCACGTTCTAAACAATGCTATATGAGAAAGAGTCGCAACTGCTGCACTTTTCTGGCATTTTTTTTCGGCCGATTTGGTATCCAGTTCTTTTATCCTATATCTATGCTTAGTTGTAAATAATGCTAAATTCCGGAAAGTAACGCCTGGTGGAATAAAATGACCAATTCATGGCCCCAACAACCCGGATTTCAGGGCCCAGATAGCATTATTGAATCCCCTCCCTCGAGACCGGACCTTGCCTTTTGCTATTGTCACCTTATCCCGCCCGTCACCTTTCACCCTGTATACAGGCTCTAACGAAACGCAGGTAACCCGTGTAAGTGCATAATCAGTACCGTCGTTTGATTTGGAATGAATTGAAAAAAAAATACAAGAAATAGTCAATTGTGTAACAAGGGATCAAAATGATATATTTCCGGCGAAGGCGTACGAATTCCGTATGAAGCGATGAAGTCTTCAATAGGATCCCGAACGTATTTAGTAAGTAATATCCTGAGTGTAATGAGGGATTCAAGCGTTTGCGAGCACGGCTCGTGTAATAGGCATCCCTAGTGCTGTTGTATGAATAACAATGAATATCACCAATGGACATGTCATTGATATGCTGCAAAAACAGCGTTGGGGATAGCACAGAGCCTTGTGGGACGCCATCATTTATGTCTATGCTATTTTCCATGGAAACTGACAGATCGTCTCCTCCCGCCTTATCCCATCCCGTTCTAGTGTGAGTCATCCTTTATGCTCGGCAAAGTGTTAATAGTAACATGACAAAAAACACGATTGAAACCAGTCGAATATTGTCTCTGTTGAAGAAGATGGTATCTGCGAGGGTTCAAAATGTTCAAATGCCTATTGAAAAATCTTAATTTTATTTCACCGGAAAGGGCGCACTGAGAGCGATTGTTCCAATTTCATTCGGAATTATTCAAAGTTTTCTTTCAGTGGATTTAATGGGGTTTTGGGAGCCGTTTGTAACAAACCTTTAAAAAACTGGAAGTCGGTATTTTTTAAACTGAATTTATGTGAAAATATACTGTCGTGAAACTCTGATGTACTTAGTTCTTTAATAAGTTTTGTTTCAATGGCTATTAGGTATTGATAGAATAGAATAAGTTGGTCCTTATTGGTCGTATTTTGTCTGAAACTTATTGACAAAATTTCATAATTTAAGATGCTTATTAAGAAACCATTTCGGTAAGCAGTACCGATAGCCCGAGGCTGAAATGGTACCGAGGTACTCCGTTGGCGCTTGCAACAGTGCCGAAATATCGAAGGTACATATCTCGTTTTAAATATCAGATACGTCATGTTAGCAGGAGTGTAACAGGAGCAATACATTTAATCATAGGTAACATTTGTTTCGCAATGTACTGCAAATTTTATCATTATTGGACTATGACAAAAGACGTCAATTAGGCTGATGTTACCGTACATTGAAAATACTATTTAGTTTGTATGAAAAAGTGAACCTGTAGGGCACATCATTTTTAAAAGTTGTTGTACAAAAGTTGTTAACTTTAACTATAAAACGCTCGTGAGACTCGAACATATTAAATAATATTTAAAACGGGTCACTCACGTAATCCCTCCCTCCCTCTGTCGCGGGTGGTCGCTCCTGATGACGTTCCTCGTAAAGAACGAAACATGTCGAGCGAAAATCGACTAAATTACGTGAGTGACCCGTTTAAAATATTATTTAAAAGTTGTTAAGTTTGAGGAGTACTACCTGCGATTTAATTTATTGCTCCTGTTACTGGCAATACCCGGTATATTGCATGAAAACAAAATGGCGTATTTTTTTTAAAATATAATGTCGTCAATAAAAGTATAAGTTTCGGATAAAATAAATGACCAATCAGGAGTAACTTATTGATATTATATTATCAATACTCGTAGCCATTAATTGTATTAACGGACTAAGTACATCAAAGTTTAACGATAATATATTTTCACATAAATTCAGTTAAAAAACTTCCGACTTCCAGATTAAAAGATCCTTTCACCAACGACTCCCAAAACCCCATTAAATCCGCTGAAAGAAAACTTTGAATAATTCCAAATTAAATCCTAACAATCTCTCTGCGCTCTTTCCTCTGAAATAGAATTAGGATTTTTCAATAGGTTTTGAACCCTCGTAGATCCGATCCCCTTCAACAGAGGCAGTATTCGACTCCGAAACAAATAAATAGGTAAAAAGAGTAAAGCAGAATGATTATGGGCATCTAAAAAAAAAGTGCACCATTCTAATGGAAATAGGTCCTCGATATACAAATTTTTTTTTGTCAGTTTTGTAATGGCCCATACAAAATGACTGTATGAAAAAATGCGTTACGAAACTGACCAAAAAAAAGGGACACTCTTTTTCTTTTTAAAAATCAATAGTACTCGTGATCCTGGTTATAAAAAACCCAAAACTTCCTATATTTTCAAAAAAATATGAAAATGGTATCCTATTTTTGAAAATGCCCTTATATAAGAATGTCGTCAAATCGTCTTCAGATTAATTTGACGAGGAATATTTTCTAACAACAGAAACAACGAGAATGATCGTGGCCAATGTTTACGGTTAGGTACAGTCGGCTTCATAAATATAATACCCATTGCTATTCAATTTTGACCCTTCTTCTCCTGTAATAAGTTCCAAATTGTATAGATATTTATAGACGTGACTGTATTCGTCAAAACTCATTGTTGATGTCGAACAAATCTAAAGAGCGATACAAAATCTTCATTTCCCGGAGAAATTACGTAAACCCCATAAACCCGCGTCCTTATTTCTTTACTTACCGACTTACTGTTGTAAACTTTGTTTTTCGCGTAGATTCATATTCGTTCGCAATTTCTAGCTATATATAGCTCGGTGCCCTCGGATGTCACGTGACATTGTCTATAGAAACTGACAAATCGTCCCGTCCCGTTCTAGTGTGAATCATCCCTAAATCGCACCGAAAATGCTAAGCTCATAAGCATTCTTAAACTCAGAAAAGAGGTTTTCTAGAACAGCTGTTATTTTTACGATCAGACACTAACTTTTTACTAGAGTTCGCTCATTGTTTATTAAAATAACGAAACTTCCAGCTTCGTAACAGCTTTTTTATCACAACCTTAGGAATTTCATAAAATCTGTAGAGTTTTATAAGTGGAAACCAAGGACCAGCCGCAGCCCGAATAATCAAGCAATGGCAATGAGAAAATAAATAAATTAATAAAATAAATAAATATTACAGGACATTCTTACACGAATTGACTAAGTCCCGCAGTAAGCTCAATAAGGCTTGTGTTACGGGTACTCAGACAACGATATATATATATAATAAACAAATACATAAATCCATAGAAAACATCCATGACTCAGGAACAAATATCTGTGTTCATCACACAAATAAATGCCCTTACCGGGATTTTTCGGGATTTTTTGGGGGAATAAAACTAATAAAATAAAATATGAGTGGATGGCCACCGGCCCGCTTACCTTTTATTCGTCCCGGAACAAGAGAATTGTGAACTATTACCACCGTTTAAAAGATTAAAGGATGGCTCACACTAGAACGGGACGGGACGGGACGGGACGAGACGGGACGAGAAAATCTGTCAATTCTATAGAAAGCGTCACGTGACATCCGAGGGCTCCGAGCTATCACGTGATTTTTTCTATAGAAATTGACAGATTTTCCCGTCCCGTCCCATCCAGTGCTAGTGTGAGTCATACTTAAACAACACATACAAACGGTATACCAGTTACGATATAAATAAATATTTAATATTAAATCGGCTTCTCTTTCAAATTATATCTGAAAATCTCTACTGATATATTCTCCTGAAAGTTAACCTTGCAATGTGTTTTAGCATAAGATACATACAGGGAACGGACGAACGTTGAAAATCCAGAAATACATTATTTATACAGATAACTTATAACAGATGAGTATAAATAAATAAATATTGTGGGACAATCTTACACTAATCGACCTAGTCCCACGGTAAGCTGGGTATGTGACCCAGACTTGTTGGCCGTCGTAGTGACGATACCATGAGTATTGCGGTTGGCAGTTGCGGGAGTTGCAGTCGGTATCCGTATTACTGCGAGGTTACCACTGCATTTCAGAGTCGTGTATAATCGCTTTTTGAAAAATAATGAGTATAACCTTTTGAGTTATCTCGTTGAATATTATGTTCGTTTTAGGAAAAAAATGAACTCGCATATTTTTGCTGTGTCATATGTCATACAAGTAAGGATGAAATTGATAAGAGATGACTGACACTAAAACGGGACGGGACGATCTGTAAGTTTTTATATAAAACGTCACATGAGATCCGAAAGCTCCGAGTTACCACGTGATTCACAGATCGTCCCGTCCCGGCCCGTCCCTTCAATCCTTTCTTAGTGTAAGTCATCCTTAACACGGCGATAATATGTGATCGACATAATTCTTAGTAAGCAGCACCGTTGCGCGATGTGCCATCTAATAATCAAGTGGTCTGTACATCCATAGCTCCTGTTAATTGCGAGACGTTCTCTAAATGAACTAACTAGTATGTAAATTGAGGATATTCATGATGTTTATCAAACGGTACCTGGACTAAGATAACTGAGGTAGATAAATTCTGAGATAGAGTTAGAGAGCGTAGCTACTATCGCGATCAAAAGTGCATGACTTTATTCATGCAATGATTTTTTAACGGCCTCCTAGCCTAGTTGGTAGTGACCCTGCCTACGAAGCAGGAGGAATCCTGATCAGGGCATTTATTATTTAGTCTATATCCCGAATATTTGTTCCTGAGTTATGGATGTTTTCTATGTATTTAAGAATGTATATGTATCTATCTATTATATATATCGTCGTCTTGTACCCACAAAACCAGCCTTATTGCGCTTACCGTGGGACTAGGTCGATTTTTGTAAGATTATCCCATAATATTTTTATTTTTATTTTTGATAAAATATAAAATCATTTATTCTCGAAATATATACTAGTGTAACTTACCTAACTACCTACCTCTACCTACCTTAAATCTAAAGTAGGTCCTTGAGGCATTGTACCTAGGATGCTGGCGGCATTTCCTCGTTGTATCGCAATGCTGATACGTTGTGCGAGGAAGCCACCAGCTCTTCGGTCACCAGTAACATCAACCAGACGTTTCGCGATTTCTACGAAAAATTTGCGTGCGCTGGGACCCCATGGACCAAGAGTTTCGACCCCGAATGGTACAAAAAGGTACTCTCTGCCCAGGCTCTTATATTTATTACGTTTTAAAATTTCGGCGCATTCAGCCGCTCCGCCCGCTTTTACATTAGTTCGTTGGAGATGGGACGGCGCCAGCGTGTCTACACAGGTAGCATCCCACACTAGCATCCGTCCCAAACTCCAAGGAACCAAGGACACCCCATCAGGTCTCTTGCCATCATCCCTGAAAATGCCAGTCGGCTCAAGGAGAGCAGGCACGTTGATGGTGGCAAGAGACCGACGGATTATGTCATTAAGAGATGCATGTCTCGAAAAACGGCCTGCACTTTTTTTACAACACAATCCATGGTGTCCCAGTCGGTCCACGTCTGTGCCACAAGGACATGAGTGTGGCGCACACACCGAAACCCCCAGTCGCAAACCAGTCGCCAGTCTAAGGGAGGCCGGATCCAAGAAAGTACCAGTATTGGGCGAAGGATGGGCATGAAGCCAGTAACCAGCTTCCCGGGATCCGACCGCCAAAAGCCTCGCGCGATCTGGACCTGTAGAGTTATTTAAAAGAGTATTGTAAGTTAAATCGCAGTAAACATTATCCCAACTCCTTTGTGATTTTGGGTTGTCTGGAAAGTCTTTGCCCGGGCAGGCAATTTTAAAAGCATTTTTAGCATCCTCAAAGCTTGCGATCTCATAGTTTGTGGGCAAAGCCCTTAAAATATTTCCTATGAGACCGGCTGTGCTATGAGTGGATGCTAAAAAGGCTGGGGATGCCACACTGGAAATTTTGCGAATTTTGATTGATGAATATATTCATACTTCGTAGGTACATTGCTTCAAAACCTGGCAAGAGCATGTCAGTGTCGGACAACGCTCAGCTCAGTGTAGGGTTCCGTAGCTAACCGTTTGTCACTTTAAGCGAATCTAGAAGGATTTTAAGTAGATACCACGACCATAACTAGCAACCAGGAGTATTTTTGCAGCACTTACTACTAATATACGCCCTTTTACTAAGAGAATATGACTTAAAAAAACTAAACTGAGTTAACTAACTTTACCACGTTAAAAATTATGTTCCTTGAAAGTATTTATAAAGCTCTACTTACATGTTTTTTTAGAACGTTTGGACTTTAGGTTCAAAACTTGGAGAGGCATACGTTCCGAAAATATTCACTTTATCAATAAATGTTTTTAGCAAACCCTATTATTTTTCACTCTGATGTTACCTTATAAATTATCTTGTTTACCTATTCGATAATATCACCATTCGATTAAGTAATAAATTCCTTTTCAAATAGCTATCCAACGATAACTCACACTTTAGGGTAGACACTAAACAAAAACAATCACTCCACATATATTTTGTTAGTTGTACCAAATTAATGCTTTCTAGTATTATATCTTGGTATGTATAAACTCCTTATTGTACAAAATACAGTTAAGTTAATACAAAAGGACAAAGAAATTACAAAGGCAAACTTATCCTTTTTAGGGATCTCTTCCAGTTAACCTTTGAGTATTAACGGTCACTGAGATTATCTGTGGATGGACAGAAAGATAGACATGGCGAAACTATAAAGGTTCCTAGTTGATTCATCATCATCATCATCATCATCATCATTTCAGCCGAAAGACGTCCACTGCTGGACATAGGCCTCCCCCAAAGATTTCCACAATGACCGGTCCTGCGCCACCCGCATCCAGCGGACTCCTGCGACCTTCACCAGGTCATCAGTCCACCTTGTGGCGGGCCTACCCACGCTGCGCCTTCCGGTACGTGGTCGCCACTCGAGAACCTTTCCGCCCCAACGGCCATCGGTTCTACGCTACGTGATTACGATTACGGGACCCTAAAAAGGGCCAAAAGCGCAATGTCCCAAGTATTTATTAAATAACTCCAATACTATCTGGCGTTAATGGCCGACATTAAGTGCCTCCGCAGAAGGGATCGTAATCGTAAAACTCGATATGTTACAGGTCTGCGGCAAATGGACTTGACTAAGTACAAGAGTTGTGTCCGCTCGGTCTTTGAAGGGAGCGCTCCCATCTCGTTAAACCATTCACGTTCCTGTGACCGATTTAGGGATAACTCACACTATCACGGGACGGGACGGGGCGGGACGGGAATGATTGACTTCTTCTACTTCCCAAACAATACCTTTCTTTTAGAAAAGTCTCATGAATAAGTACCATAGCAGTCTGATAGGAGGTATGTATATGATGATGATGATGATGATGTTAATATGTATATATTACTTGGATATTTAGAATTAGATACAATGTAATACTAAAGTTTTTTCTTTTCATAACTTCCCGCACCTATAAATTTTGATCTCTGTTTGGCCCACAGGTTGACTGGTAGAGAATGCCTTCTGGAATTAACTTCGACTGTGTTCATTATTTACTGTGCAATAAAGTTTATATTATGTTAACGCCACCTACCTTGTCGACACCCAAACCAGCATAATCGGACCTACGAGGGCGCCATCTAGTGCAGGGCACTGAAGTTACCAGTCTGTGTCAGCTACGTCACGACCCACGACAGCGCCGTCTGCGGTGGCGCCACTGAGACTTCCGCCCTACGTCGATCGCATCAACGTTCTGATTAACTCATTCAATTATTGCCTTTTTATATCAATCTTCAATAAATCTACATATTTTGATTACTATTAATTATTACACGAATTATAGAATGTATAACTAGTTTATTGCGTTAGATTGTATCAATTGTATGTATAAAAAGACTTGTAACTACTACGTAGATTCAATTATGGAAGGGGGGTGTAGAAATGTTAATAAAAGGGGTTGCAATCATTGGTAGTCCCTCTTTTCGCTATACGATTTGGTACGAATAACTTCGGTGAGTAATAAACCTACGTCATATTAATTTGTTTTCATTTTATAACGCCAGTGCTTCACCTTCCCATCCTGAGATCTATAATATCTCAGAAGTGGGTATACGTCATGTCTGGTCCATATTTCAATGGATTAGGACGAAAAAAGAAGAGAAAAGCTTCGATTAGTGACACCGACACCGAAGAATCCACGAATTTTTTTTCTTTACCACGTGGTTATGAACACGGACCAGACACACCAAAACGACGCAGAATTACGCCCACAGAAGCTGAAGTTATACCAAAATTCAACCCGGGAGATAAAAACAGCAATGTGAAAGGATGGCTTAATAAGATAGACCAGTTGGGGGACGTTTACGGTTGGCACAATAAGGATCGCCAGTTTGTAATGCAAATTAGACTACGCGGCTCAGCGCGAGACTGGTATGACGACCTAGAAGATTACAACCTCACGTGGAAGGAATGGAAGCAAACATTACAGACGGCGTTTCCACGCTCGACGGATTTTGTTGATCGTTTAGAAGAGATGCTGTTAAGAGCTAAAATAGATACGGAAACTATGACGAAATACTTTCACGACAAGCTTTCACTGCTTAAGAAATGCAATATTTATAACGAAGATGCCATTTCATGCATCATCAAAGGCCTACCACTTGAATTGCGCGCCAACGCCAAAGCATACCAATGTGAGACACCAGAGCAACTTTACCATGGATATCTTTCTTCATTGGAGAACTTCAAGAGAGTTGAAGCTGCTATCGGTGCAAGACCAACATGGAGGCGAGGAAATTCCACTACAGCACAACATATGCCGCCGAAGATCTGCTATGCATGTCGACGGCCAGGTCATGAGGCAAGGGACTGCAGGGCGCAACTTCATTGCGACGTGTGCCAGCGCAACGGTCACAGCGCAGCAACATGCTGGTTTGCTGTCGGGAGCTCAAGACAACAAATAACAAAGGTGGGTGACGTTTTGTACATAACTTACGATGTGTTTATAGATTTTTATAAAAAAACAGTGTGTGTGAATGGTCACGAACTAATAGCCTACATAGATACGGGTAGTAAAATTAACATACTTACTATTGACCATGTCCACAGAATGAAACTTATTATGACAACATCTTCGGTTGTTATGCGCGGCTTTGGTGATGCACATTCACAATCACTTGGCAGCGTAAAAGTTGACGTCGACATAGATGATATCACTTTGTCAAGCTCAGCGGAAATAACAAACTATAAATTATCGGGAATTGACTTTATCATTGGGCAGCCATTAATAAATCAGGAAAATGTCACCTTAATCACAACACACAATTCTGCGAGGTTATGTCATACTAGTGATTTAGAAAGTACCCTTCAAGACATTAAATTAGTTTCTGCTGATTTTGTTACGAAGTACCCAGTGTATTTAAATTCTGATGTTGTTGTGGCGAAAAACAGTTGTAGTTTAGTAGAAGTAAATGTTGATTGCAATTTAAATGGAGGTAAACACACATTTCTATTGCACCCAGTGTGTTTCGAGTTAGGGTGTATATGTTATTTTATACCCCGGGCTATTTTACCGTGTCAGAATACCTTCATAAAGGTAATTAATCTAGCCAATGAATCGATTCAATGGGTGAAAGGAAAATTATTAGCACGTGCTGAAATTATTAATGAAAGCGAGATAGACCAGCGTGATGTTTTTAAAATTGATAACTCTGTCGTTTGCGATATTTCTAAAACAAAAATAAATCCTAATGAATTAAATGTACGTGATCTTAATGAAACTGATATGGCGAGCCTTTCAAGTTTGTTAAATGAGTTTAGTACGTCATTTGCAAAAGATACTAAGGACTTGGGTTGTACAAATCTGATCAGTATGGAAATAAAACAACAACCGATGAGCCAGTGTTTTACAAACCTTATCGGTTGTCGTATAGTGAGAGTGCGATAGTGGATCAAAAGGTACAGGAATTATTAGATGCAGGCATAGTTAGGGAGTCTGACTACGCAAGTCCCGTCGTGTTAGTCAAGAAGAAAAACGGAGATTATAGGCTATGTGTAGACTATAGAGCTTTAAACTCGCGTACTGTGAAGGATAGGTATCCCCTACCAAATATAGACGGTCAGTTAACTCGTTTATCTGGTAAGGCATTTTTCACAACGCTAGACCTAGCGCAAGGGTACATGCAGGTTCCGATAGATGCAGATTCCATTCATAAAAGCTCATTTGTAACAAGTTCAGGCCAATTCGTTTTTTTGAAAATGCCATATGGCCTGTGTAATGCACCTGCCGTTTTCTCTCGGTTAATAAAACTAGCACTGGGCAACGTTCACAGTGAAATAGCTCTTTACCTTGATGACATCATGCTCCCTACTGTTACTGTCGAGGAGGGCTTAGATCTCTTAAGACGCGTGTTACAATCCCTTAAAGATTCTAACTTAAAATTAAACTTGCAAAAATGTTCATTTTTGAAACCAACTGCCACCTACTTAGGACATGAAATTACTCAAGGCACTATACAACCTGGGCAGGCCAAAATTGAATGTGTTAGCAAATATAAACGTCCGACTAACGTTCATGAAATTCGTCAATTTATCGGACTGACTTCATATTTCAGAAAATTTGTGCGGGGTTTTGCCGAAATAGCTAGACCACTTACAGAACTAACTCAGAAAGGCGTTGATTGGCACTGGGACGTAGAACAAGAACATGCATTTCAAACCCTTAAACAGAAGCTTATAGAGAGACCCGTTCTAGGTATATATGATCGAAATGCCGAAACTGAATTGCATACCGACGCGAGTAGCTTGGGACTCAGTGGTATTTTACTTCAGTACCAGCCTGATCGTAGTCTCAAACCAATAGCGTACTTCAGTAGAGTCACTAGTAAAGAAGAGCGATTTTATCACAGTTTTGAACTTGAGACTTTAGCCGTTGTAGAGTCCTTAAAGCGCTTTAGAGTCTACTTGACTGGAATCCCTGTAAAAATCGTCACTGACTGCGCGGCTTTGCGAACTACTCTTGTCAAAAAGGATTTAATTCCGCGCATTGCAAGATGGTGGTTAGCTATCCAAGATTTCGATTTAAAAATAGAATATCGCCCTGGTAACCGAATGCGTCACGCTGATGCTCTTAGCAGAAATCCCGTCATTCGTGAGATTCACATGGTAGAAGAATCAGACTGGTTACTAACCCTCCAGATACAAGACGACGCGATACAAAACATTGTAACACAACTTTCGCAAGGAACAAATAACCCAGATATAGTTTCCAATTACGTGCTTAAAGAAGGAATTTTATATAGGAAAACCTTATCAGGAGAACGTTTCGTTATTCCAAAGTTAGCTAAGTACGGTTTGTTACAAAAGTATCACGACCAAATAGGTCACCCCGGCTTTGAAAAATGCGAAAAAACTATTAAAGGTCAGTTTTGGTTTCAAGGAATGACTCGATTCATACGTAAATATATAAACTCGTAATTATATCATTTATCTAATTTATTCCAATGAAGCTAGCTAAATTTTATTTTAAATAGTGTACAAAGTAGGTATAGCATTAATATGTTTACAAATAAATCAAAGTAACTTGTAATTCGTCAGATACCTCATACATTTATTTTACCTTCAATGTTTCGTACCTACAATATAATATAACCATAAGAGGGTATTTTAAACTCCGCTGTGACAACAGACTATAAACAAATGATACGTTAGTACACAAATACCAACCATCAGATTTTTTTTTCTACATATTTAAACGATAAAACTTAATAAAGAATCGATATATGGATATATCTACATCCATAAAATAAAAAAATATATAATAAGATGGTTTATGACAAACATTCGTAAATGGCAAGGTGAAATGATCATGATAGACGACTACTGGGGCTGATACAAGAGAACATAAATAACCAATTTATTTGATTTCTATGTGATATCCACTGTGTGCGTGATAAATACTGTGTGATAGCAAATTACTGTGTGCTTCAATAGGGACAGGTTGTTGAGACATTAAACAACTGTGTGACACTTTGGTAGTGACCAAGTAGTAACTGTGTGATTACCCTGTAAGTAAAGCTATTACAACTGTGTGAAAGGTATCGAAATATAATTCAACGAACAAAATTAGGTCCCACTGTGTGATACTGTGTGTTTTGTCTTATGGGGCATAAATTTAATATTACATATTTTTGATACATTGTTACCTCAACAGCATTCGATACGATATGATTATGCCTGTGTGACCTTACATCATTACTAAATATTATACGGACACCGTGGGGGTCTTTTATCATCGATGGGACGTTTTGTTTATTAAAATTTATTATAATTTTAAAGAGATGTGGTTTGCAATTGTATTTTTATTAAATTCAATATATGAAATGTCGGTAAATTCAACATTATACTCTGCTGGTTCTTTCTACATTTCAGTCACATGAGGCAAATGGCGCTCCAACTGCATCCGGCTCGAGGGCCCCATCAGCAGGCCGTGGTGGACCCCGACCATGGCAGGACGGCCGAGTGTTAACGCCACCTACCTTGTCGACACCCAAACCAGCATAATCGGACCTACGAGGGCGCCATCTAGTGCAGGGCACTGAAGTTACCAGTCTGTGTCAGCTACGTCACGACCCACGACAGCGCCGTCTGCGGTGGCGCCACTGAGACTTCCGCCCTACGTCGATCGCATCAACGTTCTGATTAACTCATTCAATTATTGCCTTTTTATATCAATCTTCAATAAATCTACATATTTTGATTACTATTAATTATTACACGAATTATAGAATGTATAACTAGTTTATTGCGTTAGATTGTATCAATTGTATGTATAAAAAGACTTGTAACTACTACGTAGATTCAATTATGGAAGGGGGGTGTAGAAATGTTAATAAAAGGGGTTGCAATCATTGGTAGTCCCTCTTTTCGCTATACGATTTGGTACGAATAACTTCGGTGAGTAATAAACCTACGTCATATTAATTTGTTTTCATTTTATAACGCCAGTGCTTCACCTTCCCATCCTGAGATCTATAATAATTATGAAAATTATACTTTTATAATTATCGCGCTCAAGTATCAAGTATCTTAAATTCAAGTTATTTAGTTCTGTAGATATAAAAACAAGCTTCAAAAGCCCGTATCCCCTGCACTAGACTAATACCTGTCTAAAAACTCTTTAAACCTGAAAAATTTCCCATCCTAGAACATTCGTACATTTCCAAAATAACTCAACGGTAAAAAGGTAAGCACCACCGTTATCGCCCTGGACCAGCGTCATCTAACCACAGAATATGAAACCTCCTACCACTTCTCACGCCAATTTAGCAGTTTCACAAAATTTTCTACTCTACTTTCCTCCATGGCGTAGTTAGCTCCTTTAAGAGTAGAAGCTGCGAAGCAAAAGCAGCAATGTATGACGTACATGTTTCTCTTTCGTTTGTTCGTGAGAGTAAATACAAAGCCTGTTGTCAGAAAGGGGTAAAAATATTGTTAACCAAGCTGTTATAGAGTAAATAAAACAGATAGGTAACTTTTAATTGCAAAGGATTTTTAAAGGTCTTTCTATTGTAGCTGAATTTCTGTTGCTCTAGGCATGTAAGGTACAAATCTTAATATTTGATTTTAGCTTGATTATTTTAGTAATGCCCAAGGCAGTTTTTTTTTATATTTTTGTAAGAAATAGAAGGCAAATGGGCAGACGTGTCGCCTGATAGTAAGCGACTATCACCGCCGATGGACATATGGACACTTGCTTGTATCGTAAAATGTTGTATCGTGTATAATATACTTTGTAAACAACATTGCAATTCTAGTAAAACGCAGTTACGTTTTAACTACTACATTGTAGAAATAACAATGGAATCGTAATGAATACAAAATGTTTGATTTATTTACATATGTATCGTAATACGAAAAAAAATGTAGTAAGAAAGATGCCAGTGTACATGATACAAATTATTCTGTTATTTTACTATTTGCTTCAGAAAAGTAACGATATTATACAGGGTGTTCTTGAGCATTTGCTTTAACTTCGTTATGTGGCTTGTTATAATTAAGGAAACAGAATGGCATAGTTAGTTTTATTAAATTCGTTTTTTTTTCATACCAAATAAATACATGTTGCATCAACCGCTAATGTTAAATGGGCATTAGAATTAACTTAACCAAGTAAGTGACAACCATGAGTACCATGACATATCAATGTCATGTCGATTACTCATACTTAGTTAACACACTTGCAAATACCATATGAGATAAAATTGAATTAGTAGTTATTTTCCAAATGGAGCTAATTAGAATACATGTGTCTTTGAGAAATTAACTTAATTTAAGCTAAAGAATGCCCCCTTGCATTTAAAGCCATTGCTTAAAAACACGTTGTATAACCAGAATAGTCTGGTTATGTTTACAAAGGTTCCTGCCGTCGCATATACGGTCGGCTTCATGAATAGATATTCATCTGTATTCAATTTTGACCATTTTGGTGTAATAAGTTCCGAAGTGTATAGACATTTATAGATGTGACTGTACAACAAGATATTACGGTAAAGGTAACTAGATTTGCTTACCAGTACTCTTTTTTTAGTGGAAACCCCGGCTTGTACCAATGAGTTTTCAGATATACGAATTAATTTTGATATTCACTTATCACTTTTGATATTTACTTATCACCTTTGATATTTACTTATCACTTTTGATATTTACTTATCACTTTTCGGTGGAAAATGTAGTGAGGAAACGGGACTAATTTATAGGCCTAGTTTACCCTCTGGGTTGGAAGGTCAGATGGCAGTCGCTTTCGTAAAACTAGCGCCTACGCCAAATCTTGGGATTAGATGCCAAAGCGGACCCCAGGCTCTCTGAACCCAAAACAGAAAAAAATATTTAAAGAATAAGGTAATAGGAAAAAGAAAGTAGCAATTGTCCCAGTTAACTGGAAAAGAAACAAAAAGTATGAGCGACAAAACCTTATAAATAAATAAACAAGCAAACCTATTATTTTTATATATTTTAACGGCCTCCTAGCCTAGTTGGTAGTGACCCTGCCTACGAAGCAGGAGGTCCCGGGTTCGAATCCTGGTCAGGGCATTTATTTGTGTGTTTATCACGAATATTTGTTCCTGAGTTATGGATGTTGTCTATGTATTTAAGTATTTATATGTATATATCTATGTCGTCTAGTACCCACAGCACAAGCCTTATTGAGCTTACCGTGGGACTAGTTCGATTTGTGTAAAATTGTCCCACAAATATTTATTTATTTATTTATATTTATTTATTTACATTTGTACATATGTGTGTGTGTGTGTGTGTGTGTGTGTGTGTGTGTGTGTGTGTGTGTTTGTGCGACACTACCAGGTAAATGTATTTTTTGAAATTCTGCTCTTATTTACTAAAGAAATTTCTGTGATCAAACACTGAGTATCTTTATATACCAGTGTACTTGATACACAACCAGGCAAAGCTATTTTTGTAAATAAAAGTGCTTTTTTTAAATGTCATAAGCACCCGTATACAGCGAAGTGTCTAATATCTGTTCTTATCTAATATTTGTTCCTGAGTTATGGATGTTTTCTATATATTTAAGTATTTATATGTATCTGTCTATTATATATATCGTCGCCTAGTACCCAAAACACAAGCCTTATTGAGCTTACCGTGGGACTTGGTCGATTTGTGTAAGATTGTCTCATAATATTTATTTATTTTATATTTTATTTTTATCTAAAACCGACGTCTTCTTTCAACTTAAATAACGTCATAGAGAAATTTCATTTAAGAGCAACTTTGTTGCAAGTTTAGCTTGGTTTTATAGGCAAAACAGACTTTGCCTTTATTAAATTAGAAAAGTTAAAGTAATAAACTCTAAATATTTTTTTAAACATCAACGTCATCAAAAGAAGGTTGAAACCTATCTAAAAAATCTATTTATTAACTTGACTTATTTCAAAAATAACCTATCTGCTATTGATGACATTGAAATATTTTAAAACAAAAATCCACATAATATCAAGAACCACATTGTTAATTATTTAAAATGCAAGTTATAATTTTGTTTTTTCTCTAAATATTTTGTACTAGCAACCCGCCCCGGCTTCGCATGGGTTATTCTTATACATATAAACTTTCCTCTTAAATCAGTATTTATTAAAAAACCGCATCAAAATCCGTTTCGTTAGTAAAAAAGATTTAGGCGTACTTATTTAGGTTAAACTATAAGGGTTCCGTTTGGAACCCTTGGGAACCCTAAAAATAATTATGTCGACAATAATTGACATAAATTTTCAAACGGGTCACTCACGTTATTTAGTGAGTGCACGACTTGCCTCTGTGTCGCGGGTGGTCGCTCCTGATGACGTTCTTCGTAAGGATCGAAACCTTAAAATGTTATTTTTACTCCTCAAATGTGGTATTTATCTTCAATATCGACCTCTTATATCTATTCATCGTATTTACTCATTTGTGCGAGCGGGACAGCGCTATAAACATGCATAGCGGTATCTCGCACGCACATCCGAGTTCAAAATGGCGGCTTGGCGAGCCACGGAGGTGTAGATATGCTACGCGGCGTAGAGGGTTACGAACAACTCGTAGCTCGTAGAAGTGCTACGAACCCGCAGGATCGAGGTTTTGCGAACACAGTTATGCAGCACGGCTACGAAAAGTTTCTTAATTTAGTGTACAGTATGAAAGAGTATTATTTGCTTTAACATTTCTGCGTAAATATGTGATCTTGATATTTTTAATAAAGTTTCTTGTGATATTTGCGATGGCTAGAAATCGTTTTTATTTATCAGAATTCCAAAAGTCAGAATATAAAGGATGACTTACACTAGAACGGGACGGGACGGGGCGGCGCAGAATGGGACGGGACGGGGTGGGCAAGGACAGTCTGTAAATTTCTATAGAAAGAATCACGTGACGTTTTCTATAGAATCTGACAGATCGTCCCGCCCCGTCCCGTCCCGTTCTAGTGTGAGTCATCCTTTAGTCAACCGACAGATTTTTAGATTTTTCTTTCTTTTCATTGACGCATTCACTACTAAATACGAAATTAAACTTTAGAACGGATTAATGGCGTTTACGACGCGTTGTCGTCATGCCTCTACGCACCATTTTCGCTACAAAGCGGGAAATGCATGTTATCGGCTACTACGGCGTAGCGCTACAAGAAATCGTTGGCAGTGAATGAGTTAACACCATGACCCTACATTTCGAGCCCTTTACAGCACTCGTTTTCACAGGGTTAAGATGATGACTCATCATCTTAATCCGTTCTAAAGTATTTAATTTCAATAAACAACAATCGCGGTAACAGAAAACAAAATTATATTAGGTATAAATGGGCATTTTCAAAAATAGTTTTTTTTGGTCAGCATTGTAACGCATTTTTTCATACATTTCGTATGGGCCGTTACAAAACTGACAATTTTTTTTGTATGGAAAATCGAGGACCCATTTTCATTAAAATGGTGCACTTTATTCTGAAAATTCCCCTTATACTTAATACTTATAAATAAACATAATATATATAAACTTATTAACCTCTTCATACAACATCACATGCGTCTTTGCACATAAATCAAAGCGTGTGAACTTTGCGTCGCGTCATTTTTCAAGTCGACAAATATGCAAACTTCGACAACTTATCAAAAGTAAACCTTAGTAAAAGTTATGACAGTTTTCAAAGCTCTGAAATTGGATGTAAAATGTATTTACGGTACACATAGTGTTACTTTACCGCCGTAGGGCAATAATAAGCACTTTACGTGCCTGAGTCGAATATTCAAAGTGCCATATGTACTGTAAAACGTCGTACGATACACGTGCGAAGAGGTAATTTCCTCTTTTCCGCCCTTGTATCGTAATGAACTATTATATCAACTATGGACACTTGTTAGTCTGCAATAAATGTTTTTTTTTTTTTTTTTTTTTTTATATATTATAAAGGCTTGGAGCTATCACGTGATTCTTGCTATAGAAATTGTCAGATCATCCTGTCCCGCCTCGTCCCGTCCTAGTGTGATCCTTAAATGTCTGTGTTGACAACTATGTTACAATCAACGTGCAGCCAAAGCCTGCATAAAGCTGCAGTTGATTTATGCACTATAAATTCATCAGCCCCAGCTGCGGTCAATTATTCGCGGGCAGCGCGGTGATTCATTGTGTCCGACCGTCACTATCATTCTACAGCTTTATTGATGTCCAAATTGCCATATTAACATATGTTTCTCATTTGATTAATCTAAAATATTTTTGTAAAATTATATTATGATTTATAACGTTCGTTCGAAAAAAGCCAAAAAAATAAAATAAATAAATAATATGAAATAATGTAGTAGTAATAGTGTAGTTTTTAACCGGTCGGTAACGCGCATGTAACACCCCTGGTGTTGCAGGCGTCCATGGGCTACGGTGACCGCTTACCATCAGACGGGCCGTAAGCTTGTTTTTCACCGTCGTAGTATTAAAAAAAAGTTGTAGTAGTCGTATAAAGCATTCGTAAGGCGGCCGACCGCAGGTCGACGAACCCGCGGCCTAGTGTGATGCGGGCATACCAGAGATAGTTCAACACAAATACGTTGTTTGGATAGCTAATTGTGTAAAATATACTCTTGGCAGCTGATACACATTACAAATAAAAAATAAAATGATAATAAACAATTGGGGACAATGTCTCACAGATCGACCTGGCCCCAACCAAACTAAGCTAAGGCGTTACTATGAGTACTAGACTACAACAATATAGGTACATTTTATAAATAAATACATTTATTTATACATTAAAAACGTCCATAACTCAGGAACAAAATTATATTCGTGATAAATACAAAAATAATACCTATATATATAAATTAACTATATTTTTGATTTGTTTTCAAAGTTTAATAAATTGTAAATGAATTGAGTAAAATATCAAAATAATCTTATGTTCATTTTCAAAAATACTAAAAAACGTAACGTAGGGTCATGTCATTTAACATGTGACAAATTCAGATATATAATCACAATAATAATTGCATGGAATTACTGACCAGCAATCTAGTCGTGCAGCTTCGTTGCTGGTCAGGTCAGAGCGTTTTAATCTAGCACGCGCAGGAAATTAAAGCGCAATTTAGCTCGCGTGCTTCGGCCACTCCACTACCGGCGCTAGACATGCTCTAATATGTATAGCCGATCAAATCGTATGGACGGATAATATATCCAGAGATCGAAATTACGTGAGCTCAAATACCAATTCTTTGTATAGGACATAATATAGAGTAAGTGAATTATTTGGTTCTAACACAAAACGATTTTTGGAATCTTTCCGGTTGACTTTTCAAAAGGGCTATGAAGGTTGATTTTCTTATTGAACTCTTATCGACATTGAAAAGTACTCCTTTTTTATTGAAAAGTAAGATAAAAATCATGACTTCATGTACACAAGCTATTCACTATTGGTCACAGGACAGATTGGCTCTACAGTTCAGCTGAAAACGCACTTCTTCTTTCCTGTGGTCAATAGTTAACAGTTTCGGACGTGTAGTAATGATATTTATCATACAATGCAATAGAAAGGGAGTACCCCTTAATGTTGGTAATGCTTAAATTAGGAAATCAAGCTTTATATTATAGCCCTTTACTTTTGAATAGTCCAGTAATAATTTTATCATACAATCCAATAGAAAGCGAGTACCACTAGGTAAATGTAGGTAATGCTTAAATTAGGAAATCAAGCCTTATAGCCCTTTACTTTTGAATATATTTTAGCTCATTTAGCTCAGGTGATCGGCCATTTCAGTACCCGGCGCCACATTTTGAGAGTCTATGAGTCCTCATTCAAGATTAGACTTTATTCAAAAGAGATAAGATTTATTTATTGACTGCGAAACTTCAAAGAAACTGATAAATTGTGACAAGCACTTGGCATGGGGTGATAAAATCGGTGTTGCTTACGATACGGGCTCGCTGACGTGACGAAGGCAATTGACGTGACGAGTGACGTCGATCGACACGCCTTTATTGACGTGGATTTGGGTGGCTTTGGCGTGGGACGTGTTTGACTTTTTGGAGATACTTTCTGAATACAATTTTAGTAAGTAATAGAGCAGGCTCGAATAAGATGCTTTGCAAAAATAGCGGACTTTCAAATATTTTCAGATTCGTTTACTTGATACCCTTAAATAGACACACACACACACACACACTTTTTTAGATTTTCAGAGATTATTTCAGAAATTTTTCGGTTTATCAAATTCTTGTTCAAGAAACCGAAAAATTACTTTGAAAGACCTATCAGATACACACATATGACACATCGGGCATGGACACGGGCAGATCATCGGAAAGCACATTTTAACAAAAGCAAAATTAATTTTATAATTCGGCCCAGCAATCTACAAAAAATCGGGAAAAATCTATAAAAAAATTAAAAAAATCCCAAAGAATTCAGAAATTCTCCTCGCTTGAATTAGGTTAAAGAGGTACGTCCTGCTTTATAGAGGAATTATACAACAACAACAACAAGACCAATAAGACGTAGAACGATAAGACGTGTTATGATTCGTTTGTGACACCGAACGCCATCTGGAGGTGGTGATCATCAACAGTGTACTTTTACTAGCCCCTGGTGTCCAGTACGTTTTAGGTCGCATTTTAATATTATATGGAGCTGGGCTGTCTTGATATATGTAGTCTGTGGTTTTTATTCAAAACACTAAAATACCTAATGTAGGTAAATATCGTGACCGCTTTGGAGCCTGGCCAAACCGCAGGTAGCTTCAAAGTTTAGTCTATTGACTATCTCCAACAGACTCCATATTACAAAAGTTTGCTCAGGTATATCCGGGTCAAACAAAACGATGCAACAAGTCTTTCCTGTGGACTAACCGAAAGTAAAGGACTGTAAAGGGCTGTGTTGCACCGTTACTAGCCTTAGAAATCTTTGTCGATCAGTGGGTGTATTTCAGCTAAAATGATAATAATGACTTCTTTACGTATGTAGATTCCACTATTGACGTTTGCGTCGTTTCAAACACTATCGAGTAGCAGCTGCGCAGCGCAGTGCTGCAATAGCTGACCACCTACTAACTTCTGGATCGTATCATTGAATCGAGGTGCATAAACCTAAAATACTCTCCGCTGAACATCGCTCAACGAGCTATGGAGAGGGCTATGCTCGGAGTTTCTCTATTTGATCGAATCAGAAATGACGAGATCCGTAGATGAACGCAAGTCACTGACGTAGCCTTTCGGATTAGCAAGCTGGAGTGGCAAAGGGCAGGCCACATTGCACGCAAAGCAGATGGCCGATGGGGTCGAAAAGTGCTTGAGTGGAGACCACGGCTTGGCAAACGCAGCTTAGGACGTCCAGCCACATGATGGACAGATAACCTTATGAAGGTCGCCGGGAGACGCTGGATGCAGGTCGCTTCCAACCGGTACATATGGAGGTCCAAAGGGGAGGCCTAAGTTTAGCAGTGGACGTCTTATGGCTGATATTATGATGATGATAACCATCACTTATATTATCCACGGATAGTGAGAGAGGCGATTGAGATCAAAAAACATCCCAAAATTTTCAATCGTGAAGATGGTTTTAATTTATCACCTACTTGGAGACCAGTGATTGAAAAGTTCAAACCGCGAGATCTATCTTCGGATCGATGCGCGGATGTTATGAGTGTTGTGTGCCGATAATATTTAGTAAAAGGGTAGACCAATTTTTTTCTACCTACCCACGCGTTTCATGTGAATTTTCACCGGGTACGCGAACATTTCTAGCAAGATCGCCTTTCACACTTCGCTGGTTCATCAGTCAAGCCGAGACCATGACACACGAAACTGTGTCGAAATATTAAGGTAAATTAACTACATTCGCGATAGACCCTAATATTTCCATAATAATGTGTATAAAACGCAAAAGCTTAAAGTGTCTATCTAGTAAGTGGTCTGTGACCCCTCTACATTCAATGTAGAGGCACTTCGGATTAGGATACGCCTTTTATGTGTCCTAAGCTTATGAATGGAACTAGCTTAGAAATGAAACGCTTTAACTTCCATACACACAACCCTAGGGTTGTGTGTATGGAACTTCAAATGGGAACAGGTCGTAAGCGCCTTTTAGGGGGTCTATGCCACTTAGGACCTTCGTACCAATTCTCGCCATTTTGCAAATTTCCAAAAATTGAATCGTCAAAAGAAAATTATGTAATCGACCAACTTGTTTACAAAATTTCACAATGATTAGTCGATAAATTCGACCTGTAGAGGAGACCAAATGGACGGACACAGGAAATAATTTTTGTCCAAGCTTAAACGGAGACACTTCACTCGCTTTGCTCACTCGATCAGTTAAACACTAAAATATAAACACCGGTAGACAACAGGCGGTCTTATCGCTAAAAAGCGATTTCTTGTTTGAGGCTTGTGTTACGGGTACTCAGACAACGATATATATAATATACAAATACATAGACAACATCCATGACTCAGAAACAAATATCTGTGTTCATCACAGAAATATGCCCTCACTCGGGATTCGAACCCAGGACCATCGGATTAGCAATTCGCACAACTGGGTTAAGCGGTCAATTTACCACCCTAAAATCAATTGACCCTAAAAAAGCACAGTAATAAAACTTGAGCCTAACAGCCTAATCCGACTCCATAAACTACCAACTACAGCCCGTATTTTTGCAAACAGATACTCAAGTGATCCGTCCCAAAAAAGAGTTACGCGCGCCCCCGCAAAACATATGGCCTCCCCATCCCTATTTATGAAAGGATACCTGCCAATGTGCACAAACAACCCAATATAGGTTGTATCTCCACTGACCTATGGTTCATTTTTGAGTGGAAGCTGGTGGATCAGGGATTGAAGCCGTACAGTTGGAGTCAAATTTGTGACAAAGGATCACATTATTTTAAGATCTGCCGTCATTAAGGCAAATTGACGGATTGCTCAAATGGAAGGTTTTATTGTTTAATAACCTTTATTGCTGATAAAGTAACAGTTTTATATATAAGCTATTTGTTAATAGTGTTATGTTGACTATATTTTCTTTATTATAATGGAAGGTTTTGATGAAGGTATGATTGGTTATTAGTGTATTGACGATATGTCGTAGGGGACACGGTTTGTGCGTAGAATAACCAAAATAAATTCTCACCTACATAAAAAACGCTGGTGTAGCTTTATTTATGTTCATAAGTGCACTGTAACATGCCTACTTGAAAAATAAATATTTTGATTTTGATTGATTTTGATTTTGGGCAATTTAGGTGTTAAATGTTGCAATATGCCTCAAATTATTTTTTGAAGTTGAAAGTTTCCTTGAGAGTTCATTAATTGGTACACTTACCCTAGGTGTTGATCGTGGTCTGGAGTTTCATTAACCGTAATAGTGTCGTAGTCTTGTGCCAAAGTTTCTCAAACTTAACAACCTATTGAAACTGGTAAGTAATGAAAACTTTACAATTAAAATACAAATACAAATAACTTTATTTCGCTACAAACATGTTACATAAGGATGGTTAGACAATATAGTAAATAGGCTTCACATATTTCACTAGCATCTGGCATGCAAAAGTATCACACTCACAACTCAAATTATATTAAATTAAAATTAAATGATACGATCATAGTCACCGACCAGACGAACGACCGGTTGATGTAGTTGGTAGTGACCGTGCCAGCTAAGCCAGTGGTCCTGGGTTCGAATCCCGTTAAGGGCATTTATTTGTGTGATGAACACATATTTGTTCCTGAGTTATGGATGTTTTCTATTTGTATGTATGTATTTGTATATTATATATCTCGTTGTCTGAGTGTAACACAAGCCTTCTTGAGCTTACTGCGGGACGTAGTCAACATGTGTCAGAATGTCCCTTAGTATTTATTTATTTATAGTCAGCCTATGTCATTAAAATATATTTACATTTAGTTTCATTCCAGTACTCAGCTATTGAATAGAAAGAATGTACTTTAGCTTCGAAAGGATTTAAATAATCAATTATTTTCACTACTGCTGTATTTCTCAGTAAGAAAGGACTGGGCTGGGATCTCAGTCGTGGGTTCGAGTCCCTTCCGTGGTTTATGATTTTTTCCACCTTTCCTGCCATTTTGTATCGTTCGTACAAGTTTCTGTTTAAAAATAATAATTTAGGTACTGCTGTATTGTAAAGTAATAACTTTTTAAATATTGATACTTTGACTAACGCTCACTAACGCAAAGGAATCTACTTTCTTAACAAGTAAAATATTATGCGGAATCTATTTTTCTTATATATCTCATGTTCACGAAAAAACTGTTAACTAAATAAAAAATAAATAAATAACAAAAAAAAATATTAACAAAAAAAAACATAAATATTATGGTACAATCTCACACAAATCGACCTAGTCCCACGGTAAGCTCAATAAGGCTTGTGTTATGGGTACTAGGCGACGATATATTATATAATAGACATATACATACTTAAATACATAGAAAACATCCGTAACTCAGGAACAAATATTCATGATAAACACACAAATAAATGCCCTGACCAGGATTCGAACCCGGGACCTCCTGCTATATGTTATAAATTGAAAGAGACATATACCACAGAAAAAGTGATCAATGAGCAGGGCATTGAACCCTCGCTTCTAGATGAAAAAAAAATGTGAAAGACTGTCTAGAAGGCAACTAGACGTAAAGTCTGACCTGTAGGATGGTAGAACGCACCTTAAAACATTTAAAATAAGAAAAATTGAAAGAAACTTATCAAAAATATCAGCGACACGTAGCAAACAAAAAGTTAATTAGCAAACTTAATGAGATTCGTCTTAAAAATAAACTTTGTCAATATTATTCGTGAATGAAAATAATAAAAAGCGAACGAAGCAAATATTTAATTTTAAAATGGATACAAGTGTTTGGGTTTCGTCTGGATAATCCTTAGATATTAAAAAAACCAGCCAAGTGCGAGTCGGCCGACGAAGAATTGTGTAACATTTCTATATGAAATGAAATGAAATAGTTTATTTCAGACACAATTGTCCATATACCTATACTACATAATGTCAATGGTTACAATAATATATAATCAAAAATAATCAATAATAAAATAAAATTAAAATTAAATTCACACGCAATTCAAAAATAATAAGTTACTTAAGTTAAACACAAAATATAATAAAAAAAATGTCAACAATTATTTCTCAACATTTGCATCTATAAAAAAAGCAAAACAAATCACGTGTGTTGAATGGGAGCCCTCTGAAATATTAATTTTCTTTTGTTTTTTAGTATTTGTTGTTATAGCAACAAAAGAAATACATCATTTATGAATATTTCAAGTGTCTATCATGGTTCGTGAGATACCAGCCTGGTGAACGACAGATAGACAGATAAACAGACGGGCGGACCGCCGTAGTAATAGGCTCTCGTTTTCTTTGGGTACTCTTTGGGTACGGAACCTTAAAAATATTATCTTATGAAAAACAAAATTAAAAATGTTGCCTTTGGAGACTTCAAAGAACAGCGAAATTAAAACAAACGAAATATTACAGATTAGGAACATTTTTAGTTTTTCCTAAAAACCTAACTAGTTAAAATTATTATTGCGATAAGCTAGAAAATGGGATAAATTATTCAGGACTCTTATTTCAATAGCCATATTTTTAAATGTCTGTTTCGCTGGAATTTTACTAATAAATAGGAGCTCCATTCACATGCTTTTTCCGAAAAAAGTGTTAAGAAGAAAATGGGCCCTCAATTTTCAAAAAAAAAAGAGTCAGTTTTGTAACAGTCCATACAATATGTATGAAAAAATGCGTTACACAACTGACCAAATAAGACGGGACACTTTTTTCTTTTTTTAAATCAATAGTACTCGTGATTTTTGTTACGAAAATTCCAAAACTTCCTATATATAAAAAAAAGGAAATTAACACTTTTTTTAAGCCTTCTAAATACGTTTTTTTTTGACGCAACTAAAGTTTCAGCATCGCCGGCAGTGTTATGAGGCACAGCTTTCAATTTCCTCGCTGCTGTAAGCACGTTCTAATAGAGTTAGTTATCTCTGTGTCAACGTGCTTTGCCTCGGGTTTAAGGAAGCCGTATTGCGATTTACGGCTTTAACCCCCAGTGAAAATGAGAGGTGTAAAAAGCTTTGCTGCATTAATTCAAGTCTAGCTACAGCACTGTTCTCGTTTACAAAAAAAAGGGATAACAAATTCAGCTATTTTAATCTTTTATTTAATGACTTCAATGAACCATGTTTGCTTAAAATCATTTATCTTTTTGAAATGACATTTTATTATTCTTTAATATTTTTAGTCATTATAAATGAATAATAAAATGACTTTAAGAAAAAGAGAAACTCAACAGTCGTGATTTTTGTTTCTTATTATGTACCTAAATATGTATTAACATATTTTTTGAACTTTAGTTTAAACTTTTATTAATTTCAAATTTCAAATTTTTAGGTCAGATGAGATAAATTTAATTTTAAGTTCGTATATGACCTAAATCTGGTTGCCGAGATGTTGGGGTCGCGAATTCGCGTTCGGGGCGAAGCACTAGTATTATGATACAATTACCGATATGTTTTATCAAGGGCGGCGCACGCGGCGCAGCGTGCTACAGTGCAGCGCGGTCGCTAACTGTACTAGACGCTTGAGAATGTGGCCTTAGGTTCTCCGAAATAGCACGCGTAGACTAAAGTACGTGAGTTTAATTCATAATTTTACATTAACATCGTGACATTTTCACTCCATTCTGTATGCTAGTTTTCCTTAGCTCAGCAACTACAGGCTCGTAAATCACGATTATTGGGGCCGGAATATCCAGTTCGACACCGAAATTAATTCGTGTGCACTTGATGATAACGGTAATTTATTATCAACCCTCATTTAAATTGATTTTGTACTCGGTTAACAAAGCTTTGGGCAAACCAATTTAGTCAGTAAAAATGTATGGGATACTAATGATAACAAATCAGTTTAAGATTTATGATGTTCGAATAAACGCCTTAAAACCTAATAGCTACAGTCAGCTACAAAGATATGAATACAGCCAAAGTGCCAAATATATATATACATTTATACATATTTAATAGGCTCCGTTCAATGTATAAAAAATGTCAATTTGCATTTCTTGTTTAATCTTATATAACAAAAAAATTATGTATTTATATAACATCTTAGAAGTAGGAAAAGAAGGCTTTACCTTACGGTATTATAATTTGAAGGAACAAATTATTACCAAGAAAGAAAGGAAAACTTTAAGTTGTATTTGCGTATTTATTTTTTGCTTCGGGAAGATAAGAACATTAATTGCATGCAAAAAATACGCAAGTAGGTAGAGCGAGTTGGCACTAATTGACTAGACGTTTGTCGGAATAGCAAAGTAACATTATTTTCGTTGTTAATATGGAATTCCGCAAAGTAAAGCCTGATTCAATAAATGACATTGATATGTCATAGTTGTCACTTACTTAGTGAAGTCAATTCTAATGCCCGTTTTACATTAGCGGCGAGAAACTAAAAAATAAAAATTAACGAATTTAATAAAATTAACTATGCCATTATATATCCTTAACTATACCACATGACGAAATTAAAGCAAATGCTCAAGAACAGGTACATTTAATTATTGATTTGATTCGTGCTTTACAATTGTATAGTATGGTGACGTCACCCTCGCTGCTAGTTGAAAATTATCTTTAGAGATTATCTAGAAAGCAGCACTAGACGTAAGTCTGAGCTGTAGGATTGGCGGAACGTACCTTATGCGTTTAAAATAAGAAAGGATTGCATATACTTAGGAAATTTCGTACTCTGGCTGCCGTGATCGGGTAGCCCAGTGGTTACTAGGTCGCTGGTTTGGACCCAGTCCTGCTCACCAAGGGCCTTGGTCACTTTTTTCTGTAGTATAATATGACATCTCTTTCAATTTACACTCTCTATTATGTCTTGCAGCATGCTACAGACTTTTTCTTATAAAATGTTCAAGTCTCCGGGACTCCTCCAACAGTAATATTACAAGTAGATATACATATAAGACGTAAATCATGTAATACGCTTAAATGCATACTAAACGCCGTACTTAAATGAAACTCGTTAGAACAAAATCGTTTTTGTATGCGTACCTGTGGGTAAAATAAACCGGTACTTAACTGTGAACGTTTATGCCAACATTACGATTCAAACAGCCTTCAGAGATAAGACATTTGCAATTTCATGCTTAACAAGCTGATGGGACTTTATGTGAACAAGGAATTATGTAATTTAATTAGTAGGTGTGTCATGCGTGTTGCATAAGATGGGAATTTGAAATTGGTGTTTGTTAACAGCTTACTTAAAGTATTGTTCTGGAGCCATGCCTGCCAACAAACCACATTCTGGTTTAGCAGAAGTATTTGTAAATTTTGTGAGCATGATTTTATCTAAATAAACATTTTTTTTCTTTATCTTTATAATAAAATTGCGGATAAAGGATGACGCACGCTGGCACGGGACGGGACGGGATGGGGCGGAATGGAAAAATCTGTCAATTTCTATAGAAATACGTAGCTCACTCGATAAATTTTGAGATGCTCGAAATTTGAAAATGGAACGCACCCATGTTATATGTTTTTAAAAAGCAAATTTATTTAAAAATAGAACACTAGTATCCAGTACACTCTAATTTCAAAAATAGATTAGTTCCAGTTGTTTTGCTACGTAATCACGTGATAGCTCGGGGCCATCGGATGTCACGTGACGCTTTCTATAGAAATTGACAGATTTTCCCGTCCCGTCCGGTTCTAGTGTCTCGGTAGCTCAGTTGAAAGAGCGACGAGCTGGTATCTTAGAATCGTGGGTTCGAGTCCCACCTAAGGTCATGAATTTGTTCACCTTTCCTTTCTTTTTTAGAAATTTGCGATCGTTTCCAGACGTTTCTGCTTAAAAATGACAATAGATACTAGAATTATCGTTGAATACAAACGTAAAACGCTGACTTGTCAAGTATTTAGGGTACTCAGACCACATTATATAATATACAAATACAAAGAAAACATCCATGACTCAGGAACAAATATCTGTGTTCATCACACAAATGAATGCCCATACCGGGATTCAAACTCAGAACTACGCCAACCGGTCGTCAAACCAGTCAAAACAATTGAAAATTAAAAAAACGTAAAACATTCTTATACCGAAACAGACCTCTCATACATGCGTTCTAAACACATTACACATCTTGCCGCATTGCCGTCACATTATGCTGAAGTTTGTAATTTAGACTCTATTTGTAAGGGTATAAGGTCGATAATACAGTGGTGGTGTGTTAAAAAATACGCCAAGTTTATGAGTAGGCTTATGTGGATGTAGATTGGTGTCGTAAAGACACACCGTCGGGGTGAGGTTGGAATCTCAATGAGTATAACTTTCATGTATGAAGGTGTTGATATGGTCGGGCCAATGAAACATGGAACTTGGGTGTAAAATATAAAAAAAACTAGCCAAGAGTATGTCATGCCACACTCAGTGTAGGGTTCCGTAGTTAACTGTCCGTCATAATTAGCGAACCTAGAAGGTTTAGAAGGTCAAACCACGTTATCTTTTCTCAGTAAATGAACTGTCAGACGTAAAAGTGTTATTTTAAATGTCAAACTTCGATGAAATTATGATGTTTAATGAACACTTTTACAGTCTGTGCTATCGAAATATAGGAAATTTAGCATAGACTGACTCTAGGTACCATGACCATAACTAGCAAGAAAAAGTACCTTCGCAGCACATCGACATAATACTCGTATACTATACTAACACTCTTTTACTAAGAAAATATGCCTTTATGTAAAAAAACAAAAATGGCTCAATTGACCACAATTATATATATTAAATTTCTTTCATGACATTTTCCATAAGTATTTAACTTTGGGGTTAGAAATTAGAGGAGGGGGGGACACATTATTTTAAACTTCTAGACCGATTATTTACGAAAATATTAACATTACCAAAAAATATTTCTATCAAACCCCCCAATTCTTTTTTAATACATATCCAACGATACTTCACACTTTTGGGTAAAAATAAAAAAAAACACCCCACTTTATGTGAATAATAGGGATTTTTGCTGACTACGGAACCTAAAACTAATGACTAATGTTTCAAACCAATTTTTAAAACACAATAATACGTTGCTTTCGTGGCGACTAAAAATACCTTAAAAAAGCTACTTGAAGATTATTTTTACAGATACATTTGTAAGCAAAACATATTTGTCTGAAAGCAATTAAATTGTTCCACTAGAACTGTTATTACTTCCAATGATAATTATAATGTTTTAATATTAATATTAATTGAAATTAAACACTTTAGGACGGATTAATCGCGTTTATCAACACCATGAACCTACGTTTCGAACCCTTTACAGCACTCGTTTTCACAGGATTAAGATGATGAGGATGAAAGTGTTTAATTTCAATGAATAACAATCGCGATAACAGAAGACAATATTATTAATATTAAATTAATATTGTGTTTGGACTATTAGCAAATATTTGTACCCAATATTTAAGCCCATTCTCATCACGCAAGTATTTATATTATATCTCCTTACATTCGGGCGTTTAAAACTTAATTTCGTAATAATTATACCTAAAAAAATAAAACTACCGATTTTCTCAAGGCAATAAGACTTATAAATGAAGAAAACAAACTTAAAAAAACATTTGAAAGAAAATAACAAAATGAAATGAAGAACTCAATATAATATTTAATTGTATCACAAAACTTGTCCCTCTCGAAATAAAAAGATAAGAGTTTGTAACGCAATTATGCTACTTACAGCACTTAAAAAAACTTCCAGGCGAAAATAAAAATTGTAACCAGAAAATGTTGTTTATTTTGGCTATTCGGAATAAAGAGTGACTTTGTTTTCATTACATTCAACAGTTGAAAGTATCCGCTTACGCTTTTTAAAATAACTCAACCTCTTTTTTTATAGCAAGTGTGAAAAAAAAAGACGCCATTGATGTAAAAAATATAATGTTAAAATAATGTTAACAGTCGATTTATAAGCCAGTTTTTTTACTCCAGCACTTTTATCTGTCAATTAGATGACTGACAGCGATATTTAAAAAGTATGCTTCATTACGTTGTATATGGTATTCCATAAGAGCACTGCTAAACGATGCTCCTATCTGTGGATTTTCGTACAATATATGAGCACTGTTGATTTTTACGACATAGATATACGACATCTTCCACATTCTGCCACCTTTGGAGATTTTGCTTTTCTCGCTATTTTAGCTGTCCTGTAACGGCGACCCTCAAGTTTTAAGAACCCTTATTATATCACTTTTGCATAATAGTACATTACGATACAAGTGCGAAAAGTGGCAAATTCGCAATGAGTGGCGAAAGAATTAAACACGACCGAAGGGAGTGTTTAAAATCGACACGTGTTGCGAATTACCTATTCACGTGTATTGTACGTTTTACATTACATATGGCCCTTTAAATTTTTGACGCAGTGCTCATTATCGCACTAGTGCGGTTATATAGCACCATATGTACTGTAAACTTACGGAGACGCAACGAAACGGAGGAACAATATTAACAGGATAACCATTACATATGAATACACTTAATTACTTACTACGCTTTATTACTTGAATTACTAATAACATCTCCGTATTTTTTCCAAAATGCGTGACATGGTTCTGTCATCCTATGATGAAGATGTCGCGCATAGTGATTAAAATACGTGAGTTTTATTCATAAATAAATTATAAGCTTTCAATTTTGATTCAGTGGTTATACAGTCCTTAGCCATTAGACAAAGGCGAAACGTACATATGTGTTACGTTGTTTAGAACCAGTAAACAAAGTATCATAACAATCACCGCAGCGGTTACGAAGAAATTAACAAATTACTATTTGTTACTTTATAGCAGCCTGTATGCAACCCTCCTACCCCACAAAGTTTCACGCTTTCCCTCGACCTAATTTTATAATTAATATTGTTTGTCCGTAGATCTGCCACCATGATCACCATGCATTCTAAAATTTTGGTAAAATAGACTCGTTATTTTGAAGTGTTATGGAAGTTTTACCTACTTATTTTCCTCTTTTTGGTTAATGTAGAAAAATACACGTGATATCTCCTTAGAAAAAGTGATCTTTCGTTTATTTTTCGTTACCGGTCCCCCTTCTTCCAATCCTCTACTGCCAAAAACACAACCAATGATTAACACAGTATATTTCTTTTTTATGTCGATTATTGGAAACAAATTGTGTTTCTCTATTTTTTATTTTTAGTTCTAATCAAAGAAACATTAAGCCCCATGTGGGATTTCAGACTTTGCCTAATAGCTGAGGTCACCCTGTATACTTATTTGCAAAAATAAAACTCTTTCCTTATTCCCCAGCGCAAATAAACCATAACATTACCGTAAACGAGATCCCTGTCAAAGCGTATAAAGAAAAAAGCCAGCACAATAATGAAGGCCTACCGCGAACATAAAAAAATCGAAATCTCGTATATGCGTCTCTTTCGGTCGGATATACAAGTGAGAGAGAGAGAAATAAAATTTAGGATCCTTAGACAGTAAAAATAAAGACCTGCGCAACACTGTTTAGTCTTTACGAATTCAGTCGGATGCCTTTTGGGTTGTCAAACGCGACTGATTGAATCATGAACAGACAGGGCTAACTTGGAAAAAGACAGGTAGGACGGCTTTGACAGATATTAACTTTGTGAGTTGTAGTAGAAACACGTTATGATATTATATTTTATTGGTACATGTGTCAAAGATATCAAACTTAGGCTGAAGAGGACAAACGAAGCCATATTTTTATGTAAAATCATATTTAACATATATAATGAGAAAGTTTCGTTCCAATAAATAATAGAAGTTCATATGACTGTATATTATGAAAGGCATTAAAACTCGAGTGTGAATTTATGATAACATCATAAATATAAGTGTATTAAATAAAACACTCGTGGGAACTCGTTAATGCCTTATTATTCACAGCCTAAAAATTGATAAATAAATACAGCAGTCAAAATCTAAAATATCGACAGTTTGAAAATGATAATATCTGTATAATTTTATCGATAAGGAATCAAAAGTCGTGTATACAGAATACAAAATCTAATCGATCTTACAAGCTTTTACTAGCGCAGTGTACAAATAATAATCCCCGTACTTAACCTCCTAAATCTCCCGATAATCGCTAGAGGATATAATTTTTTGTTTAAATCCTGTTAAATGTCAAAGCAGCTTTACAAGTTTTCACACACAGAACGTTTCCGAACAAAACTGCCAACCTAATAAAATGCACACAGTATAAATCAATGCGGCTTAGAAATAAGTGTTAATCATTTTTTTTATTTATTGGTTTTACTAGAATCTATATCTTCAGGATCCAGGATGTTAGAATAATTGAATTCGTCAAAAATTGTGGAACGGTATTTGAGCCTTAATTTTGCGGACAAGTTAAACGATCAACTTGTATAGACTTTTAAAAGGTAAACTCTCTATACGACGACGTTATAAACGGTTTCTTCATTCAAATTCCGAAGCCTCCTCGATTGACTGACACTCAGAGTTGTAATTCCCATCAGAATAGTACCAAGTGAGTCGGAATTGCGTTCCAGTTTATTCAAAGCAATACAATTTTGTATGTATGCATGTATGTAAACTCTTTATTGTACAAAACACAGATTAATTTTACTTGTAGGTACCGGTCATAATAAAATAATTAGGACCAACAATTAAAATAACGCTTAAAATTTTACAAGTTTAAGGAATCAAATGTGACTAAATATAAATAAAAAAATATTATATAAATATTACACTTAGTACATTCTTACACAGATTGACTAAGTCCCGCATTAAGCTCAAGACGGCTTGTGTTACGGGTACTCAGACAACGATATACAACAACATCCATGACTCAGAAACAAGTATCTGTGTTCATCACACAAATAAATGCCCATACCGGGATTCAAACCCCGGACCATCGGCTTAGCAGGCAGGGTCACTACCAACTACGCCAACTTTTCAGATACCTAAAGCAAGGGGCTTCTCTCGTGCGTTAAGTTACATCTTGTCACCTGATGGAGCAGCCTATGGACGCCTGCAACTCCAGGGGTGTCACATGTGGATTGCCGTGAAATTTACTTTGTATGTTTGTTTTTATGAGCGCCCGATGTTTCGGCGCTGTTGCAAGCGCCATGTTCACTGAGTAAACTGTCGTGCTGCAAGTTTTTAGTTGTTGTCTACCCACACACTGTAGAGATAAGCGAAACAAATAGAGAAGTGTTGGTAGCTTATTAACCTATATAACAAACAACTACGTATATGTTACAGCATAGCTGCTACTGTTACTAGAGCCCATCATTTAATCAAATAGATATAACGGTAACTTAAACGGCCTTTACAAGAGCAAAAGCAAAGAAAAGAAGTTCCAGCAGTAAAATGCATTTCACTTTAACAAGGCTTTAAAATTCAAGGATACTAGTCATCGAGTCCACTAGAGCTCTCGCCTGCGCTCTGAATGCAGCGACGTCGGACAGGCACATCGCGTGTTGGCACGTGCCAATATCCACACGCCATTGGGCTGGCAGAGGCCTGAATTTATCGCGGATTTTACAGTGTCCGTGGAATTTAAAGAAACCGGCAGTTTTAATTTTAAAAAAAATGTTGAAATTTTGGTTGAGCGGACCACAGGCATCCGGGGAGTCATCTAAGACACCGCAAAACATTCTAATTTTAAACTAAATACAAAGATATCGTCGAAATGACTAACAAATAACAAAATCAACTCTATATAAGGTCTGAATGTAAATAGTTGTTAATACATAAAACTTAAATAACAAGAAAGTATTCGTAAAAAACAAGTTACGTAAGCATTTATTCGAAAATATTCGTCACTAAGTGTCTACGTGATGTTTTGCTCAAGGGGGTCTACCTTCTTCCTATCCTCCTCGAGTATCAAAATTTGCCAATTGAAATGTAACTCTGTCAAATTGACAAAGAGTCAAAATTCCATTATGTACCCGTACTACGTATAGGACGCGGGAAGTCAGGAGGTTATATTAGGTATACATGTATTTGTATATGTAGGATTATGTAGGTATATTTGATATTCTCTTCTGTTACCGCAATTGAAATTAAACACTTTAGAACGGACTAATCATCAGATTAATTCTCAGCCATTATCTTAGCCCTGTGAAAACGAGTGCTGTAAATGGCTCGAAACGTAGGGTCATGGTGTTAATAAACGCAATTAATCCATTCTAATGTGTTTAATTTCAAAATTTATATTTGTATATGTGTAAGTATATAAGTACATTTTATTATTAATTAAGTTTGACATGTTTTTAGTTATCGATGTTATATATCTACTATCATGTTGCAGGATAACTAACAGTTTCAGTTTAGCCTGATGGTTGACTGGTAGAGAATGCCTCAAGGCGTCAAGTCCGCCATTTGTACACATCAAAACTCATAGTGCAATAAAGTTTAAATAAATAAATAAAATAAGGACCAAAAATAAACTTAAATAAAGAATAAAGTAAAAATACAATTAAATTTAAAAAACTAAAACCTACCTCTAAAAGAACCCACACTGCATCGTACCAAGCTCAAAGGTTCCCATGATGCCTGCAGCATTTCCCCGCTGCAGAACAATGGGCATTTATTATGACTAATAAATTAAATATAGATTATGTAAATAATAAAGTCATGTACACACACGTTCAAAATTGCATGGGCAGTTTATGAATGAATTCAGTCATAAATTGCCCATGCACTTTTCAACGCGTGTGTACCTACATAAAACAACTTTCACTCATTATTCACGATGGAGCACAGCTAAGGTAAGGTAGATTTATTTTCCAAAACTGTGTTCCCAAAATACAAAAACAAACATTTGGTTCTAAATCACTGAAAATCTTTTGGCGCATGATGGTATTTTATTTTGTAAGATCAGGTATTAAAAAGAAATACTTTGGTGTAATTTGTAAATTTAATTATTTTCCTGGATTAATCGTTTCCAGACAAGTAAGCAGCTTTTCGCTGTTTTGACAATAAAATTAAATTCCATTTTAAACAAATTACTTCTTGTCTTTTCCTCTTTGTAACAGTTTGGGGAAATTAAATCACAAAAAAGGTTGATTTAACTAGGTCAGGTTTGTTTACTTATTAATAGATATACCAAAAGTCTATCTTAGATATTGATTAGATACTTCTTCATCTGCCTCAGAAATAGGTAAACAAAATATTCATCAAAATGGCTAGAATAAATGAGACACAATAGTAATTGTCTTAAAATTTTACATTTAAAGCACGAATCAAATAATTCACTATTTATAATTAATGCTTTGATTCACGTTTACTTAAATGAAAATCTATATGTATATTTTTAGAAGTACTACTTGGTAGTAGTATTTATAAATATAACGGGTCAGACACAAAACCTAGAAGAAGTGAAAGACTTTTCAAAGACAGGATAGACTTTATCATTGAACCCTTATCCTCATTAAAAAGTTCTCCGTTTCTATCTAATTGTATGATAAAAATCATGACTTGTACACAAGAACTTTTAGCCACAGGAAAGATTGGCTCTACAGTTCAGCTGAACACGCACTTTTTTCCTGTGGCCAATAGTTAACAGCTTGCGGACATCAAGTAATGATTTTTTACCAAAAAATGCAATAGATAAGGCTTAAATAAGAAAAATCAAGCTTTAGGTACATATTAGACTACATTTTTGAGGTAGCTAGTTTTTTTTCTGTTTTTATTAAGGTAGTTTTTTATTAAAAAAGTTGTTTTTTTTTGTTTTTAATTTTAAGGTATTTTTCAATTGTAAGTATGTATTCAAATATATGAATATACGACTAGTATATTAATGTATAACTTATATTATTGAAAGTAAACAGATTGAGTTGTCAGCTTTATAGCCCTTAACTTTTGAATAGTCTTTTGAGTAGTGAATTATAAAAAAAAAATGAAAATAAAAATATTTATTTCAGACAACATATAGCCAACAACAACAACATATAGCTCATTACAAGCAGCGGTCCAGTGTTAGTAACAATTATTCTTATAATCTGTGTTATTATAAATTTAAAAATATGCAATATATTACAGAAAACAAAGACCAGCGACCGCATTTGCAGCAACGGTATTTTTTTTAAAAGTATATTTATGATCTCTTTCAACTTATACATTAGGTGTTGTTCAGTAACTAGCGTAAGGGGAAAATGTCAAAGTCTGTTGCGGATTGCTTCATTGTTTGTGTGATGACGACGCCTGTTACTGATTTATATCTGTACAGTCACGTCTATAAATATCCATACACTTCGGAACTTAATACAGGGGAAGAAGGGTTAAAATTGAATACAGATGCATATATATTTATAAAGCCATACGGTCGGCTTTATTATTACGGCCACTAGACAAGCCTACGCTGCGAATTTGCATGTGTCCGCTAATATTTGACTAGGTATATACAGTCAGCTGCAGAAATAATGATCCTCCTTGTATACAGACTTTCTATACAGGGGAGTCCATTATCTCTTGCTGACCATGCATTAGGTACAGATTGTAGTTGAACTGTTTTTTTTGCGCAAATGATCGCGCTGAAAATTGACTAATTTAATTTTGAATTTAATTAATATGCGGTAAATGCTCGAAATTTTGATTTACCTTATCAGTACAGTATACTTGCTACTTTACTGTAACTGTAAACGTAGCTACATTATTTAACGGCCTCCTAGCCTAGTTGTTAGTGACCCTGCCTACGAAGCAGGAGGTCCCGGGTTCGAATCCTGTTCAGGGCATTTATTTGTGTTTATCACGAATATTTGTTCCTGAGTTATGGATGTTCTCTATGTATTTAAGTATGTATATGTATCTGTCTATTATATATATCGTGGCCTAGTACCCACAATACAAGCCTTGAGCTTACCGTGGGACTAGGTCGATTTGTGTAAGATTGTCCCACAATATTTATTTATTTATTTAACTCAACATAAATATTATTTAATATGTTCGAGTCTCACGAGAGTTTTATAGTTAAAATATTTAACTCAAAATAGGTACCGTGAAGTGGTCAATCGTAAGGCTATCCCCTCTGATAAGGGCCATTCTACAACATAACTGTAAGCATATGAAATCATAATGGTTAGCATATTGTTACGCCGGTCATGTGAACAAAACTTCAAATGTGATTTTTCATGCCTTAGAAGCGTTTTCAGCAGGCTGAAATGTGATTTCAGGCCGTTTTAGAGGTGCCTCTTTCACATACTAGAAGATTCAAAATTTACCCCAGTTGCCATTGTTTTCAGGCGCCTGAAACATGTTTTCAGTTCGTTTCAGGCCACCCTCTACCAGATGGCACAATAACCTGAAAACCCGTTTTCAGGCGTTTTCAGGACCCCTTATGGGCCCCTGAAGTACAAATCAGTATATGGCGAAATTTCTCGAAGGAGTGAAAGAGATAGCACTCTTAGAAAGAGCTAGCTATACGGAACATTCCAGAAGTGTGTGAAAGAGAAGGATAGAAAGAGACGGCAAGAAACGAGAATGTTCTGGAGTACTCGCGAACACACCTGCCTAGTAGCTATACGGAACATTCGAGAAGTGTGTGAAAGAGACAGCACTCTTAGAAAGAGATAGCTATACGGAACATTCGAGAAGGGTGTGAAAGAGAAGTACCTATAGAAAGAGACGGTAAGAGTCGAGAACGTTCTCGAATACTCGCGGACACACCTGCCTAGTACCCAGCCGCGTCTAGAAGCATCGCGAGAAGTACTTAGGTACCTACTCGCGAACTTACTAGAATCGAAGCCGACCTGTCGAGGCAAGATTTGGCTGGAACATTCTGGAACCATCACGAGTACTGTTAACGGGTATATATAGCGGCAGCCTGCGGCCACAGGGTAGTTCAATTCTGAATGCGATACAGTGCGGATCAAGAGCGAATCGGAGTGAAGTATAAGTGACGAGTGCGTTAAATTAGTGTGTGATAATTGTGTTCAAGTACTGTGTTTAGTGTCTTGTAGTAGCAATAAAGCCTCAGTTTTAATTAGTGGTTAATTAGTGCATTTTTTTATAAAGTACCCACCCCTCAAACGTAACAATATGAACCTTTTTATAATCAATATTCGATTTATAAATATAAATATATTATGGGACAATCTTACACAAATTGACCTATCAGCTCTCTGGGAAGAGACAGATTTTCAAGAAGGAGAATAAAAATAGTTAAAATTGTTGTTAGAATAGCTTAAATATCAATAATACTATCTTCCTATTGGATATACCTACCTAAAGACGCGAAGTTATGTACATTGTGAGTTGAGCATTAGTACTCCAATGCTCAGTAAGTAAACAGATTTCTTGATCTTTCATTTATTTGCCCAATTAAATACCTTTGGCTAATAATGCAACCTTTGCATTTACAATACAAACACACCGGAACCGAACAAGTTCGAGTAGACTCGAAGACCTTCGCTCGCTTCATTCTCTCGTTCATTAACACGCCATTTTAAGTTTAAAACTGAAAGGAAAGATTAACATTTTACCAACTTTACTTTGGCAAGTAAATCTTGAAATACTTCCACAATGCGAAAGTTTTGTTTTAGTTTTGTTATTAAGTTAGTCCGTGAGATTAACCGCAGAAATTTCGTTACAGCGCAGAATGGAAGAAAATATCGTTTTCGTGTTGGTTTATAGTGCACTAGCGACGCGCCCGGGTTATTATTAAACATATAAACCTTCCTCTTGAATCATTCTATCTATTAAAAAAACAGCATCAAAATCCGTTGCGTAGTTTTAGTGAATTGAGTCGAAATCGTGTACCTCAATCAATATTGAATTCCCATTCGTTCAACGTGAAACACACCTAACAGTTCGAGTGGATAAATAATTGTACCGAATCCAATTACCTTTTTCAATGAAATCGTTTATTCCAACACCGACGCCATCATTACGAACGGTTCATTCACCATTGTCATTCGTTCTATCATTCGGTTCGATCGTTCTTTCATTTTACCACGTGCTCGCAAAGGGAAATCTGGCATCCATTGAAAACCTTATAACTGCATAGAGCATTGACTTAATTTATCGCCACTCGTTGCAAATCTCCTCTTTTTCGCTCTTGTATTCTTATCACACAATCTTTCATTGAATATTATTAGTGTTTTTTTAAACAATGGTGACTGCTAGTAGGTACCAAAGGAATAAAAGCATTTGAAGTTATTTCACAAATTGAGAGACACATTTGATGAATTTTTTGCTCATGAGTTTTTGCAAAGCTATTTTTTTAAATTTTTAAATTCCAAACTAAATGCTTTTGATAACTCTAAAGGATGACTCACACCCATCCGAACCGATCCGAACCAATCCGGGCCAATCTGTCAGTTTCGTGACGTCACGTGACCTCCGAGAGCTTCAAGCTATCACGTGATTCTTTCTATAGAAACTGACAGATCGTCCCGGATCGGATCAGATTGATGTGTCATCTTTAAACGACTGAATTCCAAAAAAGGGGAAACCAGCCCCTTTTCAATAAAACCGTTTACTCTAAAAAAAACTCGATTCCATGTCTATCATTATACACAACGGTTTGGCGTCCATTGTTTTCAATCATTCGTTAGTTCTATTTGTGTCTGTTCCAGTTTTTTCTCGCTCTGTGATTGGCATATAATTTTTCCTCATACCTGCTCGTAAATAGTGATATTATATGCAAGCATACATACTGCCGTGCAATACTTAAACAACAGTAAGTGCAAGAAGTGAGTTTCGAGAAAAACGCAAAAAACCCTTTCAAAACTGTTTTTTTTGGTGTTCTCGGTTTTTATTTACTAATGTTTGAATGTCAAAATATAGCATGAAATACATGAAATATGAATCCGTGAACACTTTTTTATCTTAACAATTATTGAATAAATTGAAGCTATTTTTCAAATTTTATAGTTTTTACTGTACTCTCGAAAATAACTAAAAACACAATAAATGCAGAATAAAGTGCAGTAAAAAAGCGGATTACTGCAAACAATAAGCCTCGTACACTAATAGCTGCTTGAATTAATCCAAGCTAAAATACAGTATTCATAACAATTTACTGCAATTTACTTAGTATATTATATTGATTGAGTTCTTTGTGATACCAACACGTCGCGGCGTCGTACAAATAAGGTATGTTTATAAATAAATAAAACTCATATGTATATTTAAAAAATGTAATTCACATCAATCGTTAAAGTGCAATTGTATTACACAAAGAAAATTAAAATAGGTATCTCTTACGAAGTAGTTGTAATTAGTAGTAACCCGTAGAGTATCACAAAAATCAGACTTTTTTTCTATGGCCCTTAATCATGACTTAATACGACATATCTGTCCTATTTGAATGCCCCGATGCCAATGACAGCGACGATAATACCTTTTATATAAACAAACCTTTGATTCATTAACTCACTGGCTCTCTGATCACAACCTCATAACAAATAATGACAAATCCAAATTAATCCAGTTCAGACCAAGGCAAAAACAACCTTTAAATCTAAATACCATAACATGCAATATAAATATTGAAGAAGCCGCAGACTGCACCCTATTAGGCCTCACACTGGACAGCCATCTAACATGGAAGACACACATTGAAAAAATCGAAATCAAGCTTTCTCGTTTCATATACGCACTCTGTATACTTAAGTGCAGCACCACCCTAGAATGCGCGCTCGCAGCATATCACTCACAGGCAGTTGCATGGCTACGCTACGGTATCCTCTTATGGGGCCACAGTACAGCCATTCACCACCTTTTCATTACGCAGAAAAATTGCATAAGAATATTGGCAAACATACATAGACCCCATACTATAGCTGCAGACCACATTTTAAACATTTCAAATTGCTCACCCTCCCCTCGCTATACATCTTGGAAGTTGCGACATTTGTACGAAAAAACCTCCATTTATTTACATTTTGCCAAAACCCTCGACGCAACCAATATTTAGAACTACCGGAACCAAAATTAGAAATTTATAAGAACGGACCATACTACAGAGCCATAAAAATTTATAATAAAATCCCCTTACATTTAAAACTCGAGCAAACAGATCTACACTTTTCAAACCGTCTAAAATCTTTACTGGTTGAGAAATGTTATTATACCGTTGCTGAATTCATAGAAGATGAGACACTGTAGCTTGCAATGTTACTTAAGCTTACCGTAAACGAAGTAGTTTAAGTTCAAATTCTAGTTCTAGTTCTTAGTAATATGTTTAATGTTGCTGATTTTAAAAAATATAACTGTTGTTACTTAGTTTTAGTAAGTCTTATAAATAATTTAATTGTTACAAATTCAATGTAATTTGTTGCTATGTATAATATGTATTAGGCTAACTATACATATCATAATTTGCTATACCCTGTCAGGGTCCATTGTACCTATCTAGTATCATAAGTACTTGGAATGCAATAAAGATCTCTTATCTCTTATCCTTATAATCAATTGCTACTGACTAAGGCGTAAGCTCTACTCATAAGGCATAAGGCGAGCATTTTTGTATAGAAGCGGCATGCCTTATGAGTGGAACTTACGCCTAATATAATCTAGTTTGTGACTACGTCACATACTAATAAAAAAAATGAGATCTTGATCTTCTCGTCTACATGCTGTAGCCATACCACGAGGTTGACACCGACGTGACACTGAAATATTCGCTAGCGTGTGCGTATGTTTTTATACATCTCGTTCGGTACATGCGATGATGTATTATTACATTATTAGTATAGAAAGTAAGGTACGCAGACGTTAACGAATATAATTATATTATATTATGTCAGACATATTATGTTAGTGACAAAGTAGTGGTAAGGCTACTGAATAACAATACTAGTAATAAAAAGCTTTCACATCCATCTTATATAACATTATCCATATCTAATCTGTAACATAAACATATCATAGTTTAAATTTTTATTGTTTTTGGATTTTATGTATTTTTAATGTTTTAATAAATGATTTTATCTGTAACTATGTCACATAAAAATTCTATAAAAATAGGCTCGTACTTCTTGTCAAAAAAAAGTATTAAGTTCCAGACTTTTTTTTCATAAAAATACTAGTAATAAAAACATTCACAGCCATCTATATGTAACTTACACATCTTCACTGTCTTCAAACACAAAATCTTCTTCTTCACCTGAGCCTGCAGTAACAGGTATTTTTTTAAATATATCGCATAATATATCGAATGCAAAGTAGGTATTGAACACTCGCTTACCTCGCCAGTCCAGTGTTACAGGCGACCGGTCCGCCCCGCACAGCGTCGCATCGCCGACTGAGTGAAGAACAAAATTCAACCTAATGTACAGTAAGTTGCTGTGACGATTGCAGTAAACACATTTGCAAATAGCCAAACGACAGTTTAAATCACAGTAAGTGAGCTGAGTACTGTACTTTAGGTAGTATTTTGCTGACTTATTTACGACTGATCGACCACTTAAATTATAGTGAGGAACACTATTACTGTATTTTAAACGGTAATACTCCTAGTGCTTTATATGTAGTATACTAATTAAATTAAGGATATACCATTTTTACTGTATTTTAATTATTAATTATGCTGAAAATTCAAAAACATTTCAAACACAGTACAAATATTTTAGAACGTTTATATTTTACTGCATTTTAACCAGTTTTCGGTGTAAGTATTAACTTCTCTTTACTAGTTAATTTAGGATGGAGAGGAGACCTGTACTGCATTTTAATCAGTGAAGTCTAAAAATTCACAGCCGTCAACTTTATTACGGCAGTTTAGTTAGTTTTACCTCAATAATTTACTTAATTCTTCTGATTTACTGTACAGGGTGGCTTCGATATTTGTATTTTCCCATTGTCATAATCGCACGTAGACTACATACATATGTGCGTCTTGGCACGGTGGTCCACGATCAAGAAAAAACAAAAAATCGCAAAAGTAACACTTACTGTTGTTTAAGTATTGCACGGCAGCATAGACTTAATGAACTGTATTAACCCCATGGCCTTAACCTTCCGCATACGAGGTGGGGTATTACAGACCCCAGGCCCAATAAATTGGGATGTAAGTTCAGTAACAATGCTGGTAAGATATTTATTCCTTGAGTAGCTGCGCAGATGACGTTGCCAGATCTGCAGTATGCGTGAGTCAGTTTGGCGTGTGCGTATTTGGATGTTAGAAGTTTTTCGGCGTCTCAGACCCCACCTTGTACGGGACGTCGTCGAAAAGGTAAGGGGCTTTCGTGAGGTTTTTACTCGTCTTTATGTTTTTTATTAAATAATTATAACTAAATTATTATTTATTTTAAGTGAAAATGCCGCACTGACTTCGAAATCAGGAAATTGAATGAGATTTAATCAAAAATAGTTCTGATTTGGAAGATGATGCAATTCAACCGGAGAATGATTGCTAATCAGAGCATTGCAGATTTGCAGCATCGTGTGTCCGGACACCCCTCGGAAGTAGACGCTGAGGAAGATGTAACGTAATGTACGTTCCATAAGAGGTACCTACTAGAGGTCGTTCTCGTAGAAATGGCGAATGATTGCGAATCAGAGCATTGCAGATTTGCAGCATCGTGTGTCCGGACACCCCTCGGAAGTAGACGCTGAGGAAGATGTAACGTAATGTACGTTCCATAAGAGGTACCTACTAGAGGTCGTTCTCGTAGAAACGGCCTTTTTTAGGGTTCGACTTCAGGCATACAGAGGAACTTGTAGAGGGTGTTCTTGTGGTTTTGGAACATTGTTTATATGTGTGCGAAAATTGCGTATTTTACCTTAAAAATGATTGAAATAGCTTTGTTATATTATAATCTTAAATTACGTTTCTAATCATTGTTAAATTTATATCACAATCTCATTAAAACATTTTGATTACTGAGATAAGATTTTTTCGGCTGTCAAAGAAGGGACTACTTTTGGGTAAATGTTAAACAAAAAAAATATATTTTTTTATATAAAAAAAGTTTTTACTAATAAAAAGATATACCCAAAAATAAATTTAAATGTGTGCAAATTTGACCCCACCTTGTATGGCACGTCTATATTTTCCACCTGGTATGCGGAGGGTTAATGTATTATCTACGCTACGCCTCACGCGCGCGCCGTAGCTTACAGCAATGTACTACAGCTACTTCTTCTTCTTAGTCGGACACTCTTGTCAGAGTGGTCGTGGTTGCGCAGACGAGGTACTTGGAGAGATGTTCGTTGGGTCGTTAACTTTCTCGAGGATAGCTCTCCTAGCGATTTGCTTCCATTTTTGCCGGTTAGAGGCGTTGCGAGTGCATTGGGTCACGGTGGACTCGGTAGCTTGTTTAACCAGGTCAGTCCAGCGAGTTGGTGACCGTCCGCGTGATCTTTTGCCTTCTACCCGGCCCTGAACCACAAGTCTCTCCATCGAGTTCTCATTTCTGGAAATGTGACCAAAAAACTTCAGTATTCGTAATTGCACAGTTGACGAAAGCCGATCTTTGATATGAAGCTCTTTGAGGATGGAAGCATTAGTGCGGAACGCCGTCCACGGTATCTTAAGGAGGCGTCTCCAGCACCACATCTCCAGTGCGTCGATTTTACGGCGATCCTGTAGTCTCAGCGACCAAGTTTCGGCTCCATAAAGAAAGATTGGGAAAACAAGGCATTTCATCAACCTGACCTTCGTATTCTTGGTAACCCTTCTGTCTCTCCAAATCTTTCCCAGCCGCTCCACTGCAGACCTGGTGATGGCGCATCGTCGTCGGATCTCGTCGCCACATCCCCCGGTACTGGAGATAGTAGAGCCGAGGTATACATAGCTCTGTACAACTTCGCAGTTAGCTATGCTCTGTACGCTAGTTCCACTTTGTTCAGCCCTACAGCTACTACACTACCGCTAATAATTATTGTTTCCTTTTCCGCCTAGAAAGTTTATTTATTTCCTCGCAAATGTGATGAAAAATATTGCATGTATGGGCGGTACAAGAATTACGAACTCGCGCTAAATTTAAGCCCTCTTCGACTCGGGCTTAATTTACACTTAATGTACTAGCGTTCGTATTGTCCATGCATTTCTGACCGCGTGTGTACTTAATACACAATGTACTAAATATTACGTCCCTCATGTCTGAGGGTAGTCAGCATCAGCGTTAGCCATCAGCCTAAGTAAAGCCGTCGTTTTCTATCCGGTGCGTTTCTGGGCATTTTCAAAAATAGGTTACCATTTCCTTTTTTTGAAAATATAGGAAGTTTTGGGTTTATTATAACCCGAATCAGGGTGCGTAGCCAAGATGCCAATCGCTCACGCTCAGTCGCTAACGAAACGCAACTGTCATTGTCACACTAATAAGGAAGAGTGATAGAGAGAGGTAGCTACGATACGTTATTAAGCGCGAGCGATTGGCATCTTGGCTACGCACGCTGGAGTAGGCAGTATTGACTATTGATTTTAAAAAAGAAAAAGAGTGTCCCGTGTTGTTTTGGTCAGTTTGGTAACGCATTTTTTCATACATTTTGTATGGGCGGTACAAAACTGAATAATTGTGTAGTAAAAGTTAAAACGTTGAGTTTTACTCAAATTAGAGGCTTACAAGTTAAATACCTACTAGGAAATAAGCTATCAAACATAGTTAACAACTTTAACAAACAGCTCACCGTTTCTTCGTATTACAACGTCAAAAAACAGCTTTTGTTGCTTTTCCATACAAACCGTATTGATGGCCTCTTAAGTAGAAATTTACTTAGCATGAATGGATTTAAGCTCAGAACAGTGCTTCAACCCATCCCTGCTCTGTTTACCTACAGTTTTCCAATTTACAACACAGAAAGTACCTATTACCTATTTATACCTCCCCTATGATTACTAAGTAAGTATGTATCTCCGTGGTTTAGTCAAATTATTGATTTTATTATATTTGATGACTCGTTGGGTAGGTACTTACGACTTAAAAGAACAAAAGAATCGCTTACGTATATACAAATAAATTAGAAAAGCTTTCACAGTCCGAATTCGCCAAAACAGCGACAAAGATTCACTTGCGATGCGAAACGGGGTGACCTTGACTGCGTCTTTCCGGTGCGCACGTGTCGCCCGTCCGCGTAAATTCACTTGTCACGTGCCGCAAACCAAAGAGATCCTTAACGGTAGGGAAAAGGGTCCAATGTCGAAAGTGTAATTTGATGAATTTATAAAATTTAGTTTAATTCTTTACCATATGCATACATTTTTGTGATTACCTAATTAATATGACTTGTTCCGTTATTAGAAAAAAGTCTATCGAAAATTATTTCTATAAGTATTTTTTCTTGCGATTCAAATGTCGTTAACGAAGGCATAAGTTAAACAAACGTTTATCCAGTAATACTTTCAGGTTAATATCTTCACGAGACAGTTTTATGATGATTTAATGAAGGTCCAGCTTATTACTATTTTTTTCTTTCATCTTAGACGACACATCACTGAATTCATGTATTTGGGTGAAAAAGGTTCCTTCCGTGTATATTTTTTGTGTGATTTCACTTTTTGTTTTTAATACAGAATTTTAATACTAAGCTTACGACTCAAAAATATTATTATTATTTAAGGTAAGAAAAAACGGCCCTTTTGTGGCACTTTTTTTTTAAACCTCCTTCCGGTGGTAAAGTTAGATGGATTACAAAATATAGTATCTTAGAATATCCCAAATAACAGGATAAAAAAATTAGGCTATTATAAATTAATGTCTCGCATAGTCGTAACTTTCCTGGATTAGTGATTCTTTCTATAGAAACTGACAGATCGTCCCGGATCGGATCAGATTGATGTGTCATCTTTAAACGACTGAATTCCAAAAAAGGGGAAACCAGCCCCTTTTCAATAAAACCGTTTACTCTAAAAAAAACTCGATTCCATGTCTATCATTATACGAAACGGTTCGGCGTCCACTGTTTTCAATCATTCGTTAGTTCTATTTGTGTCTGTTCCAGTTTTTTCTCGCTTTGTGATTGGCATATAATTTTTCCTCATACCTGTTCGTAAATAGTGATATTATATGCAAGCATACATAGACTTAATGAACTGTATTAACCCCATGGCCTTAACCTTCCGCATACGAGGTGGGGTATTACAAACCCCAGGCCCAATAAATTGGGAAGTAAGTTCAGTAACAATGCTGGTAAGGTATTTATTCCTTGAGTAGCTGCGCAGATGACGTTGCCAGATCTGCAGTACGCGTGAGTCAGTTTGGCGTGTGCGTATTTGGAAGTTAGAAGTTTTTCTGCGTCTCAGACCCCACCTTGTACGGGACGTCGTCGAAAAGGTAAGGGGCTTTCGTGAGGTTTTTACTCGTCTTTATGTTTTTTATTATATAATTATAACTAAATTATTATTTATTTTAAGTGAAAATGCCGCACTGACTTCGAAATCAGGAAATTGAATGAGATTTAATGAAAAATAGTCCTGATTTGGAAGATGATGCAATTCAACCGGAGAATGATTGCGAATCAGAGCATTGCAGATTTGCAGCATCGTGTGTCCGGACACCCCTCGGAAGTAGACGCTGAGGAAGATGTAACGTAATGTACGTTCCATAAGAGGTACCTACTAGAGGTCGTTCTCGTAGAAACGGCCTATTTAGGGGTCGACTTCAGGCATACAGAGGAACTTATAGAGGGTGTTCTTGTGGTTTTGGAACATTGTTTATATGTGTGCAAAAATTGCGTATTTTACCTTAAAAATGATTGAAATAGCTTTGTTATATTATAATCCTAAAATACGTTTCTAATCATTGTTAAATTTATATCACAATCTCATTAAAACATTTTGATTACTGAGATAAGATTTTTTCGGCTGTCAAAGAAGGGACTACTTTTGGGTAAATGTTAAACAAAAAAAATATATTTTTTTATATAAAAAAAGTTTTTACTAATAAAAAGATATACCCAAAAATAAATTTAAATGTGTGAAAATTTGACCCCACCTTGTATGGCACGTCTATATTTTCCACCTGGTATGCGGAGGGTTAATGTATTATCTACGCCTCACGCGCGCGCCGTAGCTTACAGCAATGTACTACAGCTACTACACTACCGCTAATAATTATTGTTTCCTTTTCCGCCTAGAAAGTTTATTTATTTCCTCGCAAATGTGATGAAAAACATTGTATGTATGGGCGGTACAAGAATTACGAACTCGCGCTAAATTTAAGCCCTCTTCGACTCGGGCTTAATTTACACTTACCTAATGTACTATAGCGTTCGTATTGTCCATGCATTTCTGACCGCGTGTGTACTTAATACACAATGTACTAAATATTACGTCCCTCATGTCTGAGGATAGTCAGCATCAGCGTTAGCGATCAGCCTAAGTAAAGCCGTCGTTTTCTATCCGGTGCGTTTCTGTGCATTTTCAAAAATAGGTTACCATTTCCTTTTTTGAAAATATAGGAAGTTTTGGGTTTATTATAACCCGAATCAGGGTGCGTAGCCAAGATGCCAATCGCTCACGCTCAGTCGCTAACAAAACGCAACTGTCATTGTCACACTAATAAGGAAGAGTGATAGAGAGAGGTAGCTACGATACGTTATTAAGCGCGAGCGATTGGCATCTTGGCTACGCACGCTGGAGTAAGCAGTATTGACTATTGATTTTAAAAAAGAAAAAGAGTGTCCCGTGTTGTTTTGGTCAGTTTGGTAACGCATTTTTTCATACATTTTGTATGGGCGGTACAAAACTGTTTTTTTTTTTTTGTATTTTTATTCTGAAAGTACCCTTCTACGGCCGAGTAGAACTTTAGAAAAGACGTGTCTTTCACTTGGTCTGTATAATTTACATTAATTTAATTATAAGTGAGTAGTATAATCGGCCTAATTTAATAGCTAACTGAATAGCTATAATAACTTCACTATCTTTAATACTTAGTCGGACAGCGCGGTTTAGCGAACGGGGATCAATCTCAATTAGCTCCGAACTGCGTAATCAGGATTGATCTCACCAGTGGGAGTTGTAACAAGTATGATTACTGCTGCCAAGATTATCCGTGTTGGTACCATAAAGCGCGCAAAAATATCATGGGTCAATACAATTTATCAATTGAAATTGAACACTTTAGAACGGATTAAATGGATTAATCGCGTTTATTAACACCATGACCCTACGTTTCGAGTCCTTTATAGCACTCGTTTTCTAAAGTATTTAATTTCAATGAATAACAATCGCGGTAACAGAAGACAATATTACAATTTATCAACTCAAATAAGAATGTTTTGAATTTAAGGTCAAACGTACCAAATTGTCGGTTTTTGATAAGGTTTTTTTATTGCGCCTCAAAAGTCATCATTGTAAATGCAGCCTAAAAATCGCAAGTGTTATTATGTAAAAACATACATACATACATACAAATGATTCAAGTAGATTGCGCTTCGCTTCGCTCGGTCGATAATTTTGTGCACCCCATCCACCATATCCATATCGATTAAGAAGTACTTTCTTACAGTAGATGATGCTTAGCGCCCCACTAAGGCGTATACGAAGGATTAAATTAATAATTATTATTACTAATTCGGGGCCACGGGTGTGGTCTCGCTGGCTCAGTTGGAAAAGCAATGAGCTGACCCCAAGTTCAACACGCTGACAAGTATAACAGTTCTTAAAATGACTGAATTACTGGTGTTAAAGGCGTCCATAGGCTACTGACACCGCTCACCATCGCGCGGGCTATGTAGGTACTTGTTTGCCACCAGTTTGATAATTTTAATAAAATCGTAAAGTATCGGCAATAGCAGCAGCGCATCGCATGGATCGTACTAAGTAATGTTTATCGGTAACTTCTGTTGTCCGATTATGTCAATGTAAATCTACCCTCATGTTATTTTTAAAACGCTCATTATTTTATTTAAGTATAATTTTTAAGTTCTCATAATAAGTGAATTGTAAATTCTTAATGAGAATAAACGATCTTAAACCTTAATAAATAGATAATTTCTGACTAAGGAATTTTTTACAATTGTCACGAAATCTATTAATGTTTTAAAGAATTGACGGCAGTTTTGACATGCGAATGACCCTGTGTCGGAATTTCGTTACATATATGTCGTATTTTTGCGAAATATGTCAAGAGTTCTTTACAAAAGTATTAGTTTTTAATGGTAATAATAATGTTTTTATTTATAAATAACATGTTGGTGGCAAACAAGCATACAGCCAGCCCATAAGTAAGCGGCTCCCGTAGCCCATAGACTCCTGTAATACCAGTAATAAGGATGCTGACAATTGTCGTCGTCGTGGTGAAATTGGAGCCTGGTATCAGAGTCGCGGGTTCGAGTCCCGCCCGAGGCCAGGAATTTTCCACTTTTCCTTTTTGAGAAATTTGGTATCGTTCGCAGACGCTGCTTAAAAATAATAGTTAAATACGAAAATATATTCGAAATTTTAACAAAAACCCACATGTAGGTATCTATATTCGCGAAAATGATTTAGCACGACTGGCTGTGTTCATCATTAATAATATGGAAAAGTTTTCTAAATATACTATAAACCTGCAATTTTTTTTCTACTCCAGCACTTCTATCTGTCAGTGTCAATTAGATGACTGACAGCGATATTAAAAAAGTATATATTATAACCCTGTCTATGGTATTCCATAAAGACACTGGTCTAGTAGCACTGTTGGTTGGTTTTTCTACAACAGCTAAAATAGCGTAAAAAGCAAAATCTAGAAACGTGGCAGAATAGGGAAGATGTTGTGCCCATTAAAAAAAAAAAACAACAGTGCTCATTTGTATGAAAATCCATAGGAGCAGTGTTCTTACGGAATACCACAGACAACGTTATGATGTATACTTTTTAATATCGCTGTCAGTCATGCAATTGACAGATAGAAGTGCTGGAATAGATAAACTGCTATGAAAACGCGGGCCAATACATCATAACCTAAGTATTTATAAACGCCAAATTTTATTGCACATTCGGGACTTAATATCCGTGAGCCAGTCCAGTAGATCGTAGCGGCAGTGGCAAGCAGCCAGCACCGTGTCGAGAGAACCGCACCGCAGGTGCCCTGGGAATGCAATTTCGCAAAATTAGACGCTTCTGTAACGCCAATAGATTTACCTTATTAAGGAGAAATACTTCATTTTTTTCAAATCTCTTACGATACAACTTCGTGATAAAGCTCAAATTAAGAGCAAATTAGAAGCTATCCTTATATTATCGTTTCACGAGTGCGTCAACAAATTAAAATTGGTGACCACTTTTGATCTTCTGTACCTATTTACATGAATACGATTAATGGTGCCATAGTGCCATGGTATGAGATTCCACATTGAAATTACGTTTGTGTAATTTTTTTTGGAACTTTACGTTCATCATCATCATCATGATTTCAGCCGAAAGACGTCCACTGCTGGACATAGGCCTCCCCCAGAGATTTCTACTACTCAAGACTACTCAAGAGACGCCTTCGCCATCGTGAGTATTAAACGGAAATCCCTGTTCGAAGCCTTTGGTAAATTATCCAAAAATTGACAGGTGTCATCATCCTTTTCCTGCTTGCAGCAGTAACGCTTCAACAGCATTGCTGCTGATTTCTGAACTCACGAGCGGAATATTGCCTTAATGATATGTTTACCTTATTCAACTGAAAGCCAATGTCATTCATTAGGGAAACAGGATAATAGAAAAAATCTATGAAAGGTACCAATTTGTTCCCGTTTCTATTGTGAAAACAATGCTTTTTTTACAATTGAATTGAATGAAACGAATGAAAGGATGAGTGGTAGAAACCGTAGATAAGCGAACATTGTGAACAGATACCTACATTGTGTGTACACAATTGGCTATAAGCAAACAAAAACTTGAAAAACAAAACTGATTGCTGGGCCAAGCTGAAATAGGGTCATGTCCCAAAAACAAATATCTTTCTTTAAGTAATCCTACTTCCTACTAATATTATAAACGCGAAAGTTTGTAAGTATGGATGTTTGTTACTCGTTCACGTAAAAACTACTAAATGGATTTTAATGAAACTTTACAATAATATAGCTTTTACATCAGAATAACACATAGCTTACAATATATGAAAATATTGCGCAGATGAAGTCGCGTGCACCAGCTAGAAAATAATAATTTTAATAATATTTCATTGATGTAGTTTAGTAATTTATTTATTTTGATTAATCGCCAGTAAGAATTTCCAATTTCTTTTTTTTTTCTTTAACCAGTCCTTTACGAGATTTGAAATGTGCGCTATCGGTTCCTGTTTTTAATTAGTACTAGCTACCTAAATGTATTATTTATAAATATTCTATAAGGAAGTAAGATAAGAAAATCAGGCTCTAAAGTATAATTTTTTCGATTATAAACCCACCCCTAAACTTAGGCCCCAAAATACGTCTTTCAATATTAATAAAGGTATTTGTTAGCGTGACATATGGCTGGATTTTGCATACATTTGCATACTGATGTATGCTAAACTTAATTTGGGGCTAATGACCTCAAACACCGGTCGCTAGACGCCATGAATAATAAGTTTTTGAGTTATAAGACGAACGTCAACGCAGTATTATTAATCGTAAAGTAGGTACGAATTCTATCATTTACTAAATTTAATGTAATAAAGGTTTTGATTCACGTGATTTGTTTTTAAGTAGTCACACTACTATATATAAATTATAAATTTAAATAGATGTCATATACTACAAAAAAAGTAACCAAGGTGAGCAGGGCTGGGATCGAACCAGCGATCCCCTGCTTTCGCGGCAGACGCCCTAACCACTGGGCTACCCCCGTTCACGGCAGCCGGAGACCAACATTTCCTAATCAGTGAGGCAAGCAAGTCGGTCGACGGAGTCCCCCAGGAGCGCTCAGGTACTTGGGGTCGCTACTCCCCAACAACTCGCCACAAGCTGCCCTGCGTTGACTGATTCACCGGTCGAAACCAGTGGGCGATGGGGTCGTCACATCCCTACGCCTAATTCATTTATCCTTTTACGTTGTCATATATTCTTTTAATATCAACTTTATAATTTACTCCCGTAAATGTAGACTATTCCAACGTCTACTACTGAAACTAATCCCCCAGCGAACTGATTCTCGCTAACGAACAACTTTGATACAATTAAAGTTTAGACAAATAGCATCGAACTTTGATCCCGAGTGGCTCGGTGAGATATGACTATAACTGCGATCCATTTCGGTCGTCTATTTACTACTCTTTTACTCAACCCAAGAACGAACGAGAGGCAGACACTTCGAATTTCGATGTTCTCGGTAGACCCTTACATACACAGAGTGATTCAGGAGAAGGGCCAATACTACAAGTATCTACAGTAAATTTGAATACTTGCACGTAAAAGTAACGTGACTCACGACTTTATTACGTGTTTATTTTAATAACAGATGCAAATGTATGATTCAATATATATTTAGAGAAAATAACACTTATTTACAGATACGAGAACTTGCAATCAAATCGTGACTGACGTTACTACGTACGACGACTACGACGTAGATTTACCTAATAGATCTTTTACCATCGGTTTTAAGTTATTAGTACAACCGCTTGTCCTCCTTAATTTTTAATTTCAATTGAAGAATAACCATACAGCCTGTATTTGTATTCTAACATTTAAATACTATATTTTGCTTGCGGCTTCGCTCGTGTTAGAAAGAGACAAAAAGTAGCCTATGTCACTCTCCATCCCTTCAACTATTTCCACTTAAAATCACGTCAATTCGTCGCTCTGTTGCAATGAAAGACGGACAAACAAACCGGCACACACTTTCCCATTTATAATATTAATATGGATTAATTTTGTACATTTGAACCTGTGCAAGCTTCAAGTGTACAAAATCCGGGTTAATTTCACTCACGTCTCATAAATCATCCTGTATTGATTCGGTTTCAACGTAATGGTATTAATTACGAGTAGGGCTATCAATCAATTTCGCTACCGCGGAACCAATCTTGGTATAGAACAAACTATTAGCAATTTATAAAGTTATCGCTGGCAAAGTTTATCTCACTTGTGTAAATACTGTGTGCTTACCATGAGTTGTACGTATTCGATAGCGACTGCGTTCGGGAATATGTCCGTCTCGCTCCTGCCAGAGTAATGTATTCTTATTACGCTTAAACATTGAAAAATAAGTGTATATTTGGTCAAATAGCTCGAATTAGACTTATGCACGTTATGCTTACTAAATTACAAAATAATCAGTTTTAGAGTTCATCTTATATACACTATAAGTATAACTAAGCATTTAAGAATACATAAATACATATTTTGACATGTAGGCCTTATTTTACTTATGACATAAATGACCATCATTTACATATCCAAAATACGAGGGCAGTAAGGCCCAGAAAAAAAAATTGTATGCCTTATAACCACCAATCAAAAATCTAAATTAACTTAGTTAAAAAAATATTGGATCAAAATAATTTATGCAAAAATGTAAGACAATATAACAAGTTAGTAGATAAGTAAATGAATGCAAATTTAATTTAATAAGCAAGAAATATTTCATAATCTTTCGAGCATATTTTTGTGAATCAAGTTACGTGACCACCATGCCCAATAAATATCCTAATACTGCAGGTAAAAAGCCACCTAGCGTGGAAGTGCCAATTTGTAGTTTTTTAATTGTTCATTTAGGTGTCACCTACAGAGGCCGTAGACACGAGTGCACATTTAAATACGATTTTGGCGCCATAGGCCTCCTAGCCTAGTTGGTAGTGACCCTGCCTACGAAGCAGGAGGTCCCGGGTTGGCCAGGGCATTTATTTGTGTGTTTATCACGAATATTTGTTCCTGAGTTATGGATGTTTTCTATGTATTTAAGTATTTATATGTATCTGTCTATTATATATATCGTCGCCTAGTACCCACAATACAAGCCTTATTGAGCTTACCGTGGGACTAGGTCGATCTGTGTAAGATTTGTCCCATAATATTTATTTATTATTATTTATTATAGGCCTTATAACCCGACAGGCCTTATTACCCTCAGGTACCTTAGTATATGACATCTCTTTGAATTTATAACAGGTTTAAGCATGTTTGCTAAGAATGCTGTCCAACCGTCGCCTCGCTCGAAAATGGACTACTGACTACAAAAATATGAATACAGAAAAAGTGCCAAATATATGTATACGGGACTTTATTGCCTGAACGGTAAGTTCGTGTTACATATTTTTGGCACTTTGGCTGTATACATATCTTTGTAGCTGGTACATACAAAGGTTACCTTTTCAACACATGTTAAATTTACTCTGAACTAGTTTCCCTCACATTTCGTCCCCCGAGTACCCGTAACAAAACAAATTCCACTTAGTTTATCCAACATTACTGGATGCATTAAAAAGCTGCAACAAGGTAATGCGAATAGAAACTCTTTCTTGGAACAAGAGCGCCGCAATCCGAGTAATTAGGGATGTACTGTCATTTTGACACTAAATATTCCTGGGTATAAATTTACTGAAACGAGGCTTAATCGTGTATACACGATCTCTACCACTGTTTTTATTGATTTCAATTAACTTTAAGATCTCCTCTTAAGGTTACCTTATTGTAATCAATAAAAACAGTGGTATACCGTGTATACGCTGTGCGTTGGCAGCGATAACGCACATGTTGATCAGTAGCCCTTAATTACATTATGCAACACACATGCATGTTACAAATCAAAAACACAAACAAACTTTAAAGCCGAATGCAAAAAGAAGGTACTCGTGAAATACATTGAGTAATATGCTATAAAAATTTCACAAAACATGAACACAGCTGCATAAACACGGGCATTTTATTTAGCGGGTCGTTATTTAAAGTTATGGTAATTAATGAGTTGTAAATGTTGTAATTAAATTTCTGTTTCAGAAATAATTAAGTTTATTTCCTGATAAGTACTTATATTTGTGTTTTAATTAGAAATGATTACTAACTTGCTTTTCGTCCCTCGCTGGTATAATTTGCGAGAAAAATGAAAAGTTCTACAGACCAGACCTCAATGCTTAAATAACAAGAAATTTTGTATATTGTATCAATGTTAAAATTAAACAGGTATTTAGTTATTTTTGACTTCTCATTGCTTCATATCAATATAAATTTACTGAAATGAGGCTTAATCATGTAAAACTTTGGTTGATGTTTGTTACATGGTGACCGAAGAGCTGGTTGCTTCCTCGCACAACGTATCAGCATTGCGAGACAACGAGGAAATGCTGCCAACATCCTAGGTACTAGGCCCTCAAGGACCTATTTTAGATTTAAGGTAGGTAGAGGTAGGTCATTAGTTAAGTTACACTTAACTGTATAATATTTCGAAAATATTTTTCCAATACTAAACTCCGACGTTACATTCCTAGTGCGCAAAATGTTCAAGTTGATAATCAAGACCAAGTGCGGGTAGTTCGTATAACCCGCGCAGCTAGAAGATGTTGATGTCAACTTAGCCAGTCTTTTTTTGGGACCACGGTAATGACGCCCTTGAAACTCACTTTTACACGATTAAGCCCCGTTTTAGTTTTATAATGCGTGAAAATCGTGAAAGTTTAATATAAAAAAAGTTTAAATTTAATTTTATGCATTTTATATCTCTTGGAAAACATACTTGACAATGTGAGCATATTTCAAGAGATATACCCTCGGTCACTTGTCACATCACTAGTCGGAATCCACGTAATGCAGTCTACTTAAGGAAATTAAAGAGAAAGATAAGATGTTCAAGACGTTAACGAGACTCGTCTTGTAACAAGGAATGTTTAAATGTCGTTGCTATTAAAATGTTGGTGGACACAAATTTACTGCATAAACACGACCATTTTACTTAGTGGTTTGTTTTGAACAACTAACAAGACGTTTTGGTATCGAAATGATTTATGTAGTATTTCGGGGGAATGGGAACTATTTAATAGAATAGGTACATTTCAATACAGGTAGGTACTCAAAAAGTGCCCTTTTTGCTGTTTTGTGTGCGCAGAGTTCGTTTCTGCGGACTAGTGCTTTTTATTTTTTTTATTTTTTCCAAATTTGTGACTGCTTACCGAATAGTTAAGTTTGTATAAAGTTTTTAATTTGAAATTTTTAATTTTTGGATATTTATATCACATCACAAGGTTGTCTGGAAGAGATCGCTTGTTAGCGATAAGACCGCCTGTTGTTTACCTCTACTTTTTGTGTGTGTTTTTATTTTAATTTATATCATTTTTTCTGTAATGTTTTGTAAGGTGTGCAATAAAGAGTTATTGTATTGTATTGTATTGTATCACATTAATAGTTTTCGAATGACAAAACAGCAAAATCGCCACATATGTGCCTTTGAATATTGAGGAGTGCCCTCGATTCCTCCTGGACTCCATCATTAGATCAGCACCAAATACTTATTGCGCCAACTTGAAAGTAACTCCTTTTGAACGAAAAAAGAATTACTCAAATCGGACTAATCTGTAAACATAAATGAAAAAAGAACGTTAATAAAAAAGATTCCGGCGAATTGAGAACCTCCTTCTTTTTTGAAAGTCGGTTAAAAACAGAATTCTCCGTTCCATAGTTGGATGAAAGGTGTATTTTACCGCACTTGTGTTTAATAAGCTATATCACTTAAGCAGGCAATAACTTTGCTCCCGCCTTTATGACAGGTGTTGGAGCACAACTTCTTTATTGCTTCACTTTAAAGCCTGAGTGGGTTGATTCACGGACGAATATTTTAACCCCTTTCTCTGTTAAAGTAGAGGCGTTTTTCATTCAGGTAAACATGTTCGAAGGCTCTATTAGACATGACGATACGATTATGCGATTGATTATTTTGTTAATGAGAAATAATTACTATGATATTGAAAGAGAGAAAGTGGTGTATATTAGAGAAATATATAAAGAATTTAGGATAAACATTTTGAAGATGTTCTTGATAGTTTAGTTACAATAGTGTAGCGGAAATAATCATAAAACTTTCAAATTCGTTCTTATGTAGGTAATTTTTTTTCGCATCTGTATTGAAATAATTATGTTGTTCGATACACGTGCGGATATGTCATTTTTCACAGTAATGACATATTTTTCGCACTAGCAACGAAATGTACTATTTTTAAAATTCAAATCGCGATACAACTTGCCATACCGAAAACCCGTTTACTCGTACCTACTCCATTGCAATAAAACAGTTGAAATGTATTTGGCGAACGTACTAACCCAATAGTTATGCCAAAATAGACCTTATGTGAATATAATAAGGCTCACAGATGGGTACTGTGTCAACTCCAGTACATTGAGCATGTATTGCAGGCACGTATCAGTCATATCGAGTGCAGGGAGTAATATTCATAACGTGACAATTGTATGCGAGTCTCTGAGAAAAATCGGGACTAGGAAATTATAGGGAAAAAAATGTATAATTTTAGGCAGAAACGTCTGTTGAACGATACCAAATTTCTTAGAAAGAAGGAAAAGGGGAAAAAAATCATGAACTCGGGCGGGAATCGAACCCGCGACTGAGATACCAGCTCATCGCTCTTCCAACAGAAGGCGTTGTATAAAAATTGTACGACATTAACTCCTCGACCGCGTTAGCGTATCGGGAGTTCAAATTATGTTTGCCGTTTATTTAAATCATCCGCTAACTTTCATATTTTGACCCCTCGATACGCTAACGCGGTCGAGGAGTTAATGTCGTACAACTTTTATACTAGGCCTTCTGAGCTACCCGTGCGTGACCCCTTTCTTCACCATATCTCGCGTATTTATATTAATTTATTTCGTCACATATAAGCTTACAGTTTTACACCAAAACGCTTAAAAATACAATAAGTTTCAATAAAATTAAATAAGCTTTTTTTTTAATATGCGCCTTAGGAGGGCGCTTAGCAACATCTACCGTGAGAAAGTACTTCTTAATCGGCAAGTGGAGTCTCAAGTTACATTGAGAGACTCAGAGTTGTGGGTTCGTGTCCCATCCGAGTTCATGAATTTTTCCACTTTTTGATTTTAAACTGGGCCTCTATCAAATCCTCTTTGGTTATAGTTAGAAAACCGCAAGCTCTACTGCATGCATAAAAAAGACTATGGCAATAAGATTGAATATGAACTCATTGATAACAAAACATTTTTTAGCACGGTGGTCCTTAGGATTAGCCTGAGCGAAATTTGTGCGTAAGAAATAATGTATTTTAAATCTTGTTTCTGAACGAATAGAGTTGATAATGGCAAATCAGTTTTAAGGCAAAACATTTTATTTTTTGCATATTCAGCTCCGGCGCCTCATAGACAGATAATGCCATTGTTGAATACAATTGCTTTGTTGTACGCTAATCCGTAAGGGCTCAGCTGAAAAGAGATCGACTACAAAATGTAGTGTATAGTATTTTGATCTCGAATCTCGAACGCTCGTTTATCGTGCTGCTTAAATCGAGTTTAGTACCTTTAGTAAATCCTTATACTGATTGAAATAGCATGACACGTTTGGGCGTTTCCTGACAGATGTGCAAGTTGCGGAAAGTTTCCAAAAACTTGGAAAAATTCTAGGAAATTTCTTGAAAATTCCACAGAAATTTAAGAAATTTCAATTTTACGTTGCGGAAAGTTTCAATCCCCATACAAAAATGTGAGAAGTTTCTGAAACTTTCCTATGCGAAATATTTCGCAATACTGGAAAGTTTCCATCGGCACATCAGTAAGTTGCATTATATATCTGTTTATGAGTTATTTATGATTTACCGTTTTGATGAAAACGTTTCTTTTTTGGGAAAAATAAACAAGGGCTACTTTCAAAAACCGCATTTTTCATTGAATCTATATATCACTAGCGACCCGCCCCGGCTTCGCACGGGTTATTATTATACATATAAACCTTCCTCTTGAATCATGGAATCACTCTATCTATTAAAAAAAACCGCATCAAAATCCGTTGCGTAGTTTTTAAGCATACATACAGACAGCGTTTGACAGACTTTGTTTTATACTATGTAGTGATTTTTTTTCGTCATAATAGGTATATAGCAGGACGGAACGGGGTACTGAGGGAGGTCACACTGAGCAATTTTCTCTATGGGGACAACCACGAAGTCGCGAAAAAATCTCCTAATTATGAGTAAATTGATAAATAAGCATCAATTAACTCACAATTAGGTTGTTTTGCGAAAATAATCAATTTGGATAAAAAACCGCGGTAAGTACTCGTGTTGAGACTTCCGCGATTGTACATTCAACCAATTGGAACCCTAGGCCACTATGGGACTATGTCATCATCATCATATCAGCCATAAGACGTCCACTGCTGAACATTGGCCTCCCCTTTGGACCTCCATATGTACCGGTTGGAAGCGACCTGCATCCAGCGTCTCCCGGCGACCTTCATAAGGTCATCTGTCCATCTTGTGGGTGGACGTCCTACGCTGCGTTTGCCAAGCCGTGGTCTTCACTCAAGCACTTCTACTCATTCGACTATGGGACGACTATGCGACGGGACTATGTCATAGTGGCGCTAAATCAGATTGTAAGTAATCTATTAGTGCTTATTATTTTGTTATAGTTCTAGAGTGGCCTAGGGTTCAAGATTCTCTAAAGAAAATCTTTAAAACTCAGCTAAAATTGCACCCGTTCCGAGACATGCCAGAAACGAAGTCCCCATAACGCTCGCATTGCCAAGCTGTACGCCGATACTCCAATTTCCTTGATAAAATACTAACTCAGACACGTCGATCCACATTATTAACCTATCATAAAACATTTCAAAAAGATATTTAAGTATAATTCGAATCAACAAGTACCCGAAAAGGTTATCGTCATGGGACTTCGATAGTCTATATAGATACTTTTTATTACATTGACACAAAATAACTCTCCCAAAATCAAACAACACCTTTACTTCACATTCAAAATTGAACTTTAGTATACCTACATAAGGTTATTTTTGGAAATGTTTTGTAAAAAAGATACGAGGTTTGGAGAATGAGTGGTTCTAGCTGACGCTGCCGGAGAGCGTAGAATGAAGTCAAAATTGAATTTATTTTCAATATGAGCAATATCGTTCGATAGAACGCCGCTTAGGAAGATTAGCTGGAAGCAGAGTTTGTTTTACAGTCTTTTATTTTGCATAAGCAAGCACTAGAGAGCCACAAAAAGACAAGTTCTTTTTCGCTTACGGCGACTTTTATAAACGATGTAGTTTTTTACACATTAAAGAATGACTCACACTAGGACGGGACGAGACGGGACGGGAAGATCTGTCAATTTCTATAGAAATAACCACGTGATAGCTCGGAGCCCTCGGATGTCACGTGATGTTTTCTGTAGAAACTGAGAGATCATCCCGTCCCGTTGTTTCAATAAATATTAGGTATACCATAGCATGGATAGTTGTCAAAATTTCTATAAAATCTATGAAGATACGCAACGAGAACAGTCAACCAATTGGAACCCTAGAACCATGTCAAAATGACAAGCGTTAAGAAATTTCTTACAATCTGATTTAAAACGTCACGATGAAATAGTCCTAGAAAAGCCAAAGGTTCCCGATAAACTACAGAAGAGTAGTCTTAGATGGTACGGATATGCAAAGCGACCTCCTGAGAATATCCTCAATACAGTATTGAACCTTAATGTCGTCGGAGACAGAAAGAGGTAAAAGCCAGAAAAAGGTGGACGAACTCAATACAGAAGGATCTGGAGAGCTGCAATGTTTCTGAAGTCCACATCAGGCAGAGCAAAGTGGAAGACAAAAACGAGAAAAGCAGACCCTTCTTCTTTCTTCTTAGCGTTTTCCTGACGTAACTATGCCATGGCTCAAGGACCCTGGGGTCCGCTTTGGCAACATGATTTGGCGTAAGCGCTAGTTTTACGAGTGACTGCCATCCGACCTTCCAACCTGGTAAACCAGGCGTAGTTGGGATTACTCCGGTTTCCTTACGATGTTTTCCTGCACCGAAAAGCGGTGGGCAAATATCAAGTGATACTTCGTAAATATGTTCCGAAAAACTCATTCGAACGAGATTGGGTTTAACCGCGACTTTCGGATTCAAAGTCGCACGCTGTGCCACCAATATTCAAAGCAGACCCGTCTACTAGGTAGGAATAATTAATACACAGGAGAAAGGAAAATTCTGCTCCAGAAACACAACTTAAATTATGATTCGACTCACTAGAACGGGCTGAGACGTGATCGGGCCAGGCCGAGCTGTCAGTTTCAATTTTTTTTTTAAATATAAATTCACAATGGTTTACGATAACAGTAGCAGCCGGGGTGGTGGTGGCGGCGGCTTCTTCCCTGATGCGGTCCTTCTTGAGGGTGCCCATGAAGGCGGCCTTGTCAGCCGGCTTCTGGAGCGACCGTGCTCGAACTTGGATGACGTATCGATTAACTTCAGGTCCTTCTCAAGGCCAGCCCTCTATAGAAATCGTCACGTGACATCCAAGGGCTCCCAGCTATAACGTGATTTTTTTATATAAAAATTGACAGATCGTCCCGTCTTGACCCGTCCCTTCCTAGTGTGAGTGTTGTTTGTGAAGTCAAGGGTCTTACCTTAAAGTCTTAACAATCTAAACTGAGTCGCTTCCAACAACTGGACCTAAACTGCTAAACTGATTCGCGTTAAGACGTCATGGTAAGGCCCCAGATCTTCGCAAAGTTTACACCTAAGTTATCTTTTAACCCTGTGTACGGGGTACACAGGTTTGCGACGATTCCACGTTTAATGGACACCTATTTGTCGGACACTGGACGAAATTGCCGTAAGATTGCAATTTCTCAAGGATAGGAAGGAACAGGAAAGTGCATTTTATCGAAGCGACACATCTTTTTTGAGTTTGTTGGAAAATAACTAGACACTCTTCTTTCTGTTAGTTTTTTCCCGGCTTATGACCCGGCTTATAGGACCTGGCCCGTGCTAGTGTGAGTATTCCTTTAAAATAAAAGACGAAACCTTTATTCAGATATTGTAAGACTTGTATCAATTTCACTTTGATGCATTTACAGTCTGCAACTGCAACTTACAACAAAAACAATAGTACACTGTGCATCTAGGGAGGTAAGTACAGGATAACTAACGAGAGTCTGTTAGAAGCCCGACGCAGCAGACGGAGGGCTTTTAATGACTCGAGTGTGTAATCCTCATACCGATCGTGATGCATACAATGTTTTTCATCACACTTGTAAGAGAAAAAACAAATATACAAATGAATCTATTTATTAAAGTTGAATAATACACAGTAAAGTTGGTTTATAGCCAAGTTTGAAGATTTGAAATAAGCCTTAGCTGATGTAAAACCTCCTTAGTCTAAAGTGAAATGACGTACGATATTTTGTAATTAAACTTATAACTCCCTCAGGAGTTATATATTGTACTAAAATCCATAACCCCCTAGGGGACTAAATCGGCTCTAACCGAGCAAGTGTGATAAAAAGTTTATATCTTGATTATTCCTTTGTCGAGTAACCCACAGAAATGCAGAAAGACTTCAGAATTTCAGAAGAGAGTCAACCAAGCTTTAAAACACATCTTAACTCAATAAAGTCTCGGCACCCGCAAGCAAAAATCCAAAATTTAAATTGTTTCAAGTTGCGGAGAGCTTTGAAATATCATTTTTGAACGAAAGAAGTCTTCTGGGACATTCATAGATTACACTACTAAGTTGTGCAGAAAGTGCATCGCATTCAGGGTCATTTACCTTATCAGCTGTTGAAGTATCCTTTTGGACTTTTCTTACACCCTATATACCCTAACATTTAATCTAAACTCTAGGTCCATGGGGTCCCGGAGCACGCAAGTTTTTCGTAGAAATCTCGAAACGTCTGGTTGATACAATACAATACAATACAAATACTCTTTACCTCAAATGAAGCAAATACAGAGAATACAGCGAACAAAAGGAGAGGCAAACAACAAGCGGTCTTATCGCTAAAAAGCGATCTCTTCCAGACAACCTTTAGGTAGCGGAAACTAATAATAAAAACAAAAAGTCCGTAGGCGTTGCAAAAAATAGACAGGGAAGTGGAAATAGCACATCCATTATAGTAGCAAACTAAATAAAATAAAATAAATAGACATACAAACATATACATATATATATAAATATATACATATAAATAAATATAAATATATAAATATAAATATATACAGTGCCAACCAAATAAGGAGGAAGCAGCGCAGACAAAAGTTGTTGATGAGTTGATGTTACTGGTGACGGTAGCTCCCATTGACAAGTTATCCTTAGAGGCTCATGGAGTGTAGATTTTTGCTATAGTAATTAGTAGATCACTCTTAACTTGACTCCTATTCATTCATTTCTTGTACAGTCGGTGCCCTCACATAAGTATACACCCCGCATTTATGCAACCTTGTAGCGGGCGTGGATACTTATGTCAGGGCACCGACCGTAGAGTAAGTTATAAAATAAATATTTTATTTTAGAACTGTAAGCACACATATACTTTACCTACTCAAATGCTGTAGAGTATAATTAGCTTTCGAAAAAGCAACTGCAGTCAGAATTTCAACACTGAGAAGTGGCGAAACTAAAATTACAACTAAAATAGAAATTTAATATTCACAAAGAGGAACGCGCGTCGCTAGAATTACTACACAAAGGCTGTAGTCGAAAAGTTTGCTAGTGATGTTCCGGTTTTGGCTGTTAAGGTTACAAATTTTTAATTTCAACTTTTATAAGGTTTCTAAAAGTTGAGCCTTAATTGTAGCTTAAATGGTGGTCGTAATTAAGTGATTACTTGGGCCGTTCTCCTTTTTAACCAACGTAGATATACCTACTTAACGATACGAACGATGATAAACTTAAGTGGCAGTGGGCGGGGCACATTGCACGTAGAACCGATGGCCGTTGGGGCGGAAAGGTTCTCGAGTGGCGACCGCATACCGGAAGGCGCAGCGTGGGTAGGCCCCCCGCAAGGTGGGCCGATGACCTGGTGGAGGTCGCAGGAGTCCGCTGGATGCGGGTGGCGCAGGACCGGTCATTGTGGAAATCTTTGGGGGAGGCCTATGTCCAGCAGTGGACGTCTTTCGGCTGAAAGGATGGATGGATGGATGAAGATATATACCTACGCGTGACGCAGCAACAAGGTTCCATCGGTTTTTGTCTTAGACTATGGGTCAGTCGTTTTGTCTTTCCGCGCGCGACACACGTACATATTGCTCTCTATAAATATTCATGCGGTGTCTGTAACTTCACGAATTAAATAGTTTTTTGTGCTCCTAACGATGAATTTTATTGCGAAATATCTACATCGTCTTCATTGGTCACTTCGACCGGATATATGGACCACACGCCGAAAATGGTGCATACTCGCAGTACAACGCGCAAGGAGCGCGAAACTAAAGATGAGGAAAGACAATTTCAGCTGCAAGCACCTCCTCAGCCAACTGAAGTAACTACGCAGACAACGAAGATTATCGTCCCCTCGTTTAAATTATCGGGTAGCAGCATTCTACATCGCCTTCATTTACCAATCGCTCGAAGATAGGAAACATCGCGAGGTAACCATACTAATTCCAATAAGGCCTAGTTTACCCTTCGGGTTTGAAAGTCAGATGGCAGTCGCTCTCTTAAAACTAGCGCCAATGGCAAATCTTGAGATTTGTTGCTAAAATGGGCCCCAAGCTCCCTTAGCCGTAAGTCGGGAAAATCCTAAGAAGAAGATGTAGGTACTTCAAATCTTCAAAAAATATCCTACACAGCTAAAAATGCCTATTAAAACATGGTATAACTGGTTTTGATTCGGTTTCGGCGATCACCACACGACCCACACTAAAGCAAATTAAAATTACCACCTTCCCCTGCCAAGTACTGATACAAACTAAAATTACCACCTTCCCCTGCCGCGTACTGATACAAATTATGCTGAAGATGTTCTTCAGGAAATAATATTTTTCTTGTAACCTGAAACTGCTTTCACTGTTCAGTAATATGTTTAAAATGACTGCATTCAGCATATGTAATTGAATGAATAGGGAGTGTGTGAAATGAAATCTGGGTAAATTTTAATTGAAATAGTATTCATTCAATTCAATCATTTATACTGGGTGTGGCCTACAATAAGAGCAATACATTTAATCGTAGGTTGTACTCCTCATACAAGATACAGGCTTAGCCTAGTTTGGAGCTCGCCGGACATCTATGGTGTAATTTATGTGTGTGTATTATTGATAATAAATTTATTCTTATTCTTATTCTTGGAGCTCTGGCGACCTTATTCACTAACAGAAACACAACACTATGAGTAGGGTCTAGTGTTATTAAACTACGGTTCTCTGCAAGGTGGAGGTACTTTCCCAGATGGGCTCTGCTCCAGATTTGAGCCAGACGACATTCGTTGTGCTGTGCCCACGACACTAAACGATATGCATCCGCTGTGCCCATACCTCTCTTAAATATTCATAAGAAGAAGTGTTCAAGGATATATGAGCGGGCCCGCGCATCGCGCCGCTTGCGTTCGCGTAACAACCGTCCACAAAGGACGTATCAAAAATTTGTTTCTCTCGTACTTCATTCGCCTACAAAGTATACAGAGTGTATATAAGAGCGCTCAAGTTCAAAAACACGACTCAAACGCTTGGCTTATTCATCTGAACACGCCTCATGATATCTATCTATTTATGAGCACTTTGGCCGCTCTCATATCTCTGATGGCGACTACACTGAGTACGAAGCCATACATTATTAAAAACACACCACGTATGTTTGTACATGGCATAGTGCCAAGCAACGTAACCCTACAGGAACCAACGAAACAATGCAATATGCGTCACATGTTTCATAATTCCAGCGACAACTTAACATACACTAAATCCGAATTTATTATTTAATAACCGCAAAATATTAAAACAGGAAACTCATTTCCTGCAACGACATAACTAAATATGAAAATACGGGTCGCGAAACGGCGAAAAAAGGTCTTGAACTCCCATTATAAGAAGTATGATGGCCCAGAGGCATTCAGGGTCTAATAATGGGTGCGTACCGATCGATATATTTTTTTTTGATATAATTTTGATCATAATAACGCTCATTTGATATAATTATCGAATAATATAACAACAAATAATATACAAATTGTATAATTGTTATTAAATATAATGATATTTTTTTCGAATAACATTTATTTTAACATACTTTGAATATAATGCTTATTTCCGATAATAAACAAATGGTGTAACGCTAATTCCATCTAAAGCTAGGTTATGTTAGTGATCCTTCAAAAATAATTAAATTAATTCATGATATAATTTCACGCGACTTCTGACCATGCTAAATGTTGTATACCGTTTACTAGTTATATTATATGAATTGTATATCAATGGATAATTATACCTTAATTATCACTACATAGTATAAAACAAAGTCGCTTTCTCTGTCCCTATATCCCTATGTATGCTTAAATTTTTAAAACTACGCAACGGATTTTGATGCGGTTTTTTTAAATAGATAGTGTGATTCAAGAGGAAGGAGGAAGGAGGGATGTATAATAATAACCCGTGTGAAGCCGGGGCGGGTGGCTAGTAATATATAAATAGCACTTTCATTTGAATATCAAATCAATAACAGGTTTTTAAAACCTGAACGATTCTTCCTTTTGCCTTCAGCAGCATTAAGGAAATTTATGATTTTAATACCCCGCGGCCGCGATTTTGACCGATAAAGGTAGACGCACACATATTGCATGCAGGGCCACTATCGGCTAGGCTAGGAGGCCGTTGGATAATGTTTATGGATTAAGTAAAACTACTTACAATATGTAAATGCAGTTGAAAAATACCGTAACCATTAAAACAGTCGTAACCCAGCCGTGTTATTACCGATACTGTTGTAAATTAGGCTGAAAGACCGTAAATAGGTCGTCTTGGCAGGCAGCGAGGCCTACTTCTGAAATTGCCCCATTATGGTAATGTACTCGATATGCTGCAAGTTGCGTGGTTATTCGGCTGTGTTGTTGCCAGCTCGTAACATTGCTAAGACGGCAGGCTACCAGACCTAAGCACCTTTGCGTTGATGTGAATCAAACCAAAATGAATTGCCTGCCGAAATGGGTTTTAGACTTCCATACCAAAATGGTAAATAAGGAACCCTTATGGTCCGACTCAGTCTGTCCGTGTGTCTGTCAACGTCAAATATCTCGAGATCTACTTAAGCTAGCGATTTAATATTTAGAATAGTTATATACAAGATTAGCCTAGACACATCGAGAAGATTTATCATACATTTTATTTTATTTTCAATGAAAAATGCCTGATAAAAGAGGGGACAGAATTAAAAGTTTAGTTACTAGGTGCATGCCATTTGAAAGGGCTTCATTTGCACATTCTATAACTATTTTTCGTATTGTTTACAGTGAAAACTTGTCGATATATAAACGAAATGTAAAAAATATATTATTAACCGTACCTCCGAAGTATAGAGAGGAAAAACAATGTAAACATTATCATAAATATTTGAAGAAAAATATCATATTGGCCCTATCTTCACTTATTTTTGTTTTAATAAAAAAAAATTGAACTAAATTTTAAACCGCATTAGATTTTTTATTTTTGAATTTTATATGATATCATGCTGTAAGTACCAACTTTAAAATAACTCAAAAAACGGTTTACGTAATAAAAAATAAAATAAAAAACAACAAACTCGCATATTACCACTATGCCGTGCAAACGAGTGCCGAGTGACCCAATCTGTCGATACATGGGGCTGACGTCAAATATTCTACTTCTAGGTGCAATGCAACTCAATATTTGGAACCCTGGGTGCGCGAGCCCGAATTCCACTTGCCCGTTTTTTTTTTATCAAACCAAATGCAGCGGAAATAAGGCGACCAAAATTCTGCCGCTCACAACGGAAAGTTTTACGCTTGTCTGGCTTCACCTTCAATAGAATGAGTTCATTATCTTTCTCCTCTTCTTCATCGTTCCTCATGACTGAGGATCGTGACCAACAACAATGTCCCTCCATTTATCGCGATCAAGTGCTATGTGGGCTGCCTTCTGCATGGAACCACATGCTTGTCTAATAGGATACGACCATCTTGCAGGGGCTCTTCCTCTAGCGCGCTTGCCTTCAACTTGCCCCAGTATGATGTCACGTTCGAGACTGTGGGTTCATTATCTGTAAGTGAATACAATACAGTACTTTTTATACTTAAAAAAACCACCACTAATTCCACTTATATCGATACAAGTTACTTGAGCCTCCACTTGCCGATTACTAATGATGTAGGTACTTTTCTCTTACTGTAGATGTTAATTAGCGCCTAAGGAACGCGAAGGATGTGGTAAAGAAGTTGGTGCTGGTGCATCTCGGTGGCTCGGTGGAGCGATGCAGGTGTGTCTGAGTCGAGAGTTTGTGTCTCGTCTGAGGCCATTCTTACTTTATGAGAAATTCTTCTCTTCAAAACAACAGAAACAGAAAACAAACAGTAAAAATTCGATGTGAAAAAGAGGTAGAATAAGCGGTTATCGCTAAAGAGCGATTACTTTCAGACAATCTTTGGGTAGAGGACATCATTTATCATAATCATAGGGATCCTTTTGTTTCTGGTTTAACTTCTTACAAATTTACGCCTGAGATGTTTCCTCATAAAGGTCAAGCAGAGTAATTATCAGTGCAGTAAAGCACGTCCACTTTTCACCATCGCACCGCTCGCCATCGACAGGGCGCTTATCCACACACCGCCCAACCAAAATGGCCGCGCACTGTGCGGTTTCAGAGGAATTTCCTCCCGCGGACGCTCCGGCTGTGGAATGAGCTCCCTGCCGCGAAAGATTACAGTATGGGGTTGTTCAAAAAAGAAGTGTACAAGATTTTAATATGTCGGCAACGCATATGTGACCCCCCTAGAGTTGCAGGCGTCCATAGGCTACAGTGACCGCTTTTCATCACGCGGGCCATATGCTTGTTTGCACCCGTCGTACGAAGTAGAATCTGTTTACTAAAATGTATGAGAGACAGCTGCATATACGAAATAATTTTCTGCTATTTGAAACTTCGGTAACGCTAGATCAACGAATGTATCGCCATTTAACTTCTATGTCAGGAACAAAAGTTAAAGGAGTCGAAATTACCTTCTTAAAAATTCACAAAGCTTTCCCGTTTGCTCCAGAAACATTGAAAAAGTCTGACCCTCCACTTCCCCTAGTATTTATAGAAACAGGGCTCTATTTAATATTTATGCTACGGCTATGTCTTGCTGTTATTTTAAGTATTTGTGATTACAAAAAACGGAATGTAAATAAATGGTAATTATTTATGTTTCGCCGCAATAGTTCGAAAGGCGTCCTGTTCTTTTATTGCTATTTAAAACGTTTTCATGGTAGCGAGTTACTTAAGGATGGCTTACACTAGAACGGTACGGGACGGGACGGGACGTTAACGAAACGAGAAAGGTCTCGGCGCCGAACATAATTTTATTCCTTTCGGCGTCGAGACCTTTGGTCCGTGGGGCCCTAGCGCTTCTCTTCAAAGACCTATCCAGGAGACTCAGATACGAACTCAACGCTTTTTATCTAGCTTTATATTAAGTAGTTGTAGTTTAGTTATACTTCTGCATGTAAATTAGTGTTTTAATATGTTTTAGTTTAGTTTATTATAAATGACTTATTTTAAACTGTAAAGAAAAATAATATGACAAGAGATGAATCTTAGTTATCTTGAAAGGGGAAAATAATGTGTCTTAAAATTTTGTAGGTATATCTACTAACGCGCTAATCCTGACGAACTACATAGAATAATATGCACACTAGCACGGAATGGGACGGGACGGGACGGAGCGGGACGGGTGCGGGAGCCCTCGGATGTCACGTGACGCTTTCTATAGAAATTGACAGATTTTCTCGTCCCGTCCCGTCCCGTCCCGTCCTGTCCCGTCTCGTCCCGTCCCGTCCCGTTCTAGTGTGAGTTATCCTCTATAGTTTTTCAACCTAGTCTTCATCCCTATTCTCAACAGAACATCTATATTGCATTGTATATAACACGCTTTTTCCATTAACGGCTCGATTTGTTCCCTTTACGCCACGTTGTAAAGGAAAGGCCATAACTTAATAAAATTTATTTCCAAGTCTCTCTTAAAAAAGGCATGAAATACTATCTGGTGTCCCGCGTTCGCGTTATCATTTTTTCTATGGAACCTTTTATTTTAATTCATTCCTTTGAATGTAGATGTTCAACTTTCTTTTTTACTTTTTAACGGACATTTTGTGGAGTTGCTGTTTTAATATTATTTTTCAGTCCTCCGGCCGGTAAGCGCCACTTTACGCAAAACTAAATTGCCGCCTGCCGGCTCCGTCGGACAGAAAAATAGTATACAAACCTCGGCCGGTAAATGGGAAAGCCTCGGATCACATGTTAGTCGACCTCGGCTTCGCCTCGGCCGACAATTACATGCAATCCGAGGCATTTCCCACTTAAACGGCCTTGGTATGTAATGTACTATTATTACGTATTCCGCCGATGGATTATTATTCTTATATTAGAGCATGCGAGGGTCATTTATAATCTGGTTTGGGGTTTGAACCGGTGTTTTTTTTAATACTACGACGGTGAAAAACAAGCATATGGCCGGCCTGATGGTAAGCGGTCACCGTAGCCTATGGACGCCTGCATCTCGAGGGGTGTTACATGCGCGTTGCCGATCCTTTAAAAAAAGTAGGATTCGGTGTGTTGACAGCTAAAGGGTCCCCAGCTGTCAACACAGTGAATCCTTTTGGAGCTCTGGCGACCTTACTCACCAACAGAAACACAACTCTATGAGTAGGGTCTAGTGTTATTAAACTGCGGTTTTCTGTAAGGTACTTCCCCAAATGGGCTCTGCTCTAGATTTGAGCGAGATGACATTCGTTGTGCTGTGCCCTACACACTAAACAATATGCATCCGCTGTGCCCATACCTCTCATATCCGTCATTTACCAGTGTCGTGTGCCCGGAGGCAAATACTGGTCACGCGTATTACAGCTATGCTGATTCTTGCCCTCAGCCCACCGAGTATGGAACTCGTTCTTGGAGTGGGCTCTCCTCGTTCTCATGCGCCAGGACTTGTAACTTTGGCTTGTTCCAAGTCGCGGGTTATCGTAGACCACCATGTGGATTTAAGTCTTCCTTGTCTTCTCGCCTCTCTGTTCGGTATTGTAAGCGCTTGTCGAACAACATGGCTTTTAGGGCGTCTCATCATATGACCATACTAACGTAGCCTGCTTTCGGTGAAATTGTCTGTGATGAGTGCGACTTTGTAACAACCTCTGATTTGTTACTTTATCAAGTCTTGTTACTCCCGCAGCCCATCTCAGCATCTTCATCTCAGCTACATGTAATTTTTGTTCATGGCCCAGCATTCGGCACCGTACATCATTGCTGAGTATGGAACTAGTTTTAATAAAAAAAACCTAATTGAAACATAAGTAAATTAAGTAAATACACAGACATTATATTCTAATTTAGAGTAAACTTAAACTAAGTATTTAAACATTCAAGTAACCTCAAAGTTTACCTTTAATAGATTAAAATATCTTACTCCATTTTCAATAATTATTTATGAACAATTTGCATAAAATCGAGGTTCTAGGTAATAATATTTAACTTATTTAATAATTTAGTACATAGTCCGCCATATTGTTTTAGTTACGTCGTCATATTATAGCCTATTTTACTCGCGTTTAATATGTCGAAAATGGTCTCTTTTTTGTTTTGGGTAGTCGTGTAAAAAGGAGAGCCAAGTTCAATACAAAAATTATGCTTGGCTGTGGGCTTCGCCGCAAAAAGAATGGAGATCTAAATGAGTGCCAAGTTCTATGCAAAATCCAAATATATATTTATAGGAACAAAATAACATTTTGCACAAGAACTCTATTTCTTTCCTTTATTGGATACCTATAGCAATTGTTGTTATTTAAAATTGTGAGATCTTAAAGTAGGTTATGTAACCACTTGCCGATAGACGGATCCAAAGAGCCTGGAAGAGCTGTTCTATGAAAGATCTTCTGGAGGGTGACCTATCAATTAACCTAAAGAGGTGACTCGTCGATATGTGTATTCTGCATGTCTGTCGCCGGTGTCGAAGCTAACACTGCCAGGCTAAAGTGGGCCGGTCACATCTGCCGCATGCACCCACTGCGATGGGCCAAATTAGCTACGGAGTGGGTGCCGCATAGTGGTGGACAACGCGGCAGAGATGGAGGGATGGGCAGCGACGACGCGGCATACCGAGGCGGAGATGGAGGTATGACCTAAAGTATATCTTAACGATTGCCAGAAGATCACTCTGAGCCGGGACGGTGAAAGACAAAGGGGGAGGCCTATGCCCAGCTGTGGGATACCACTTGCCAAATTTCACGACAATCCGATCAACAATACTCGAGTTATCGTCGAAATAACATACAAACAGACATACAAGCAAACATGCATAACAACATACATATTGACACATACAAATCACTTATTTAAACTTTCACGATTTTCACACATTATAAATTTACTAAAACGGGGCTTAATCGTGTACAGATTTTGAAAACGTCGGAGGTTATGTTATGTCATGTTTGTGTGTATGTTTGTATGTATGTTTCTATGTTCGACGATAATTCGAGTATCGTTGATCGGATCGTCGCGCGTCGTATACAGGGTGGAAAGGCACGACGATTCTTTCCGCAAAAGGGGGATTGTTTAGTACTGTATTTCCTCTAAAGAAACTAGGCTCATATTCGTAAGCGTTTTTAAGTTATATGCAGTTAACTTTTATGCAAAATACTGCAAGTGACAACCTTCATTAGGTTCAGAAGGCCTAGTATAAAAATTGTACGACACTAACTTCTCGACCGCGTTAGCGTATCGAGGTGTCAAAATATGAAAGTTGCTGGATGATTTTAAATAAACGGCAAACATAATTTGAACTCTCGATACGCTAACGCGATCGAGAAGTAAGTGTCGTACAACTTTTATACTAGGCCTTCTGTAACATTTAACAATAACACAAGGGTCAGTGACATGTACGAAAACAACATTTCTACCCATAATATTTCCCAGTCAATATTACAATTGTCACATTACACTTACATGTAGGTAGATAGTACGTAGTAATAGCAGGGTTGTCACTAAGAAGAACATTAATTAATTTTAATATTTTTACTGATTGTTCGTAACCAAAATCTAAACATTACGAATCGATTCTCCATCACTTAAACAAAGCCCCCTTTGCGAAAAGGATCGTCGTGTCTTCCCAGCCTGTATATGTAAATACAAACATTCATACAAACCATTCTCCAAGTAGACTAGGAAACATCGCTTCGCTCGCTTTGTTAACGGGTTAATTCATTTCAAATAGTAATGGAGCACTCCTGAATATATTACTCGTATGTGGAGCAGTGAATGTTGTTCCTCTTAATTGTAACTTTGCAGCTTAAATTAGTGTTTGGCTTAGGAATTTAGTTCAAGCACCTAATGTTAGTAAAGAGCATAACAAGTAGATTGGAAGTTTGGGTGTGTACCTAACCTAACCTACCTACAACATGGCCCTTACCATGACGTGTTAACGCGATTCAGTTTAGGACCTAAACTGAGTCGCTGCCATACAACAGGGGCCTCACCATACTCCAATTACGGATAAAGGATGACTCACACTAGAACGGGACGGGACGGGGCGGGACGGGAAAATCTTTCAATTTTCATAGAAAGCGTCACGTGACACCCGAGGGCTCCGAGCTATGAATGATCAGATTTTCCCGTCCCACACCGTCCCGTCCCGTCCCGTGCTAGTGTGAGTCATTCTTAACACTCACGTATTTTTAGTCACTATGTTTTGGACATCTTAGGATGCCATTATCAAGCGTTAACAACCGTGCGCGATGACGCGTGCGCGGCTCTTGATGTTAGAACCGGTTAAGGATGATCTGTTCTTAGACCTGGAAGCCCGGGATCCGACTGTAGATCTGGTTCATCCAAACGGCGGCAACCACACCGAACTCACTGTGTCTACTAAACTGTCACTACCTGCACTGAACTTTTGAAGTCTTGACTATGGACTATCAGTTTCCATGCAACCATCTCGATTAAAATTGGGACGCCGCCCTATTTCGATAGCTTCGCGTATGTTGCGCGGTATAAAGCATTTTTCCCGTAATCTTGCTCTATTGAAACGGAGAAAATGCAGCGCGCTAGTATCGCAGGCATGCTTTGCCACGGCTGACTACATGCGGCTTGTATGTGCTACATCTCATCAAGGATCAAGCACGACACAGGACTGGAAGACCTGTGGAATTTGTTTGAAATGATTGAAAACGTATAAAAGAGGCAAAATGGGGTAGTTTTCTTGTCGCTTTTTTCTGCCCCATAAGCCAGTTCGTAAGTTGTATGTATGTTACGAGTAAAATCCTCACTGGGTTGTTATAATTTTTAATGTTTAATTTTAATTATATATAATGGATCGAACCAGCGACCTCCTGCTTTCGCGGCAGACGCGAAAGCAGGAGGTCGCTGGTTCGATCCCAGCCCTGCTCACCGGGGACCTTGGTCACTTTTTCTTTAGTATATGACATCTCTTTCAATTTATAATTTATATACAGTAGTGTGACTACTTAAAAAACACAAAAAACATGAATCAAAACATTTATTACATTTAATACACATTTATATTATATTTGCGACACCTCTGGTGTTGCGGGTGTCCATGGACGACGTTAATTGCTTACCATCACGCGATTCGTTTGCTCGTTTGCCACCTATAGCATAAAAAAAAAGATTGAATTCGTGCTTTAAAAAAAAATTGTATATATAATGCCCTTCAGGCAGGTATTACTAGCTTTATAAGCCCTATGGGCATTGTAGACCAACCCTTGTTATGTTTTTAATTATTTTTATATTTTTTGTATGTAGGTACTTAGGTAGTTTACACAAGTAACTTTGTTGATTGACGGGGAGAATTCGCATTCTCTCAGTCATCATCTTAACCCTGTAAAAACGAGTGCTGTAAAGGGCTCGAAACGTAGGGTCATGGTGCTAATAAACGCGATTAATCCGTTCTAAAGTGTTTACTTTCAATGAATAACAATCGCGGCAATAGAAGACAATATTATATTTGTATATTAGGTATATATCGTTGCCTGAGTACCCGTAACACTTTATTGGGCTTACTGCTGGACTTAGTCAATTTGTGTAAGAATGTACTGTGATATTTATTTATCTTTACATATTCCATGTATTGTCCATGTTTTTTTAATAAAAATCTTTAAAAAAACCTTGTTCAAGCTTATAGGTATATATTTTTATCATTCATTTTTACCATCCGTTTTTTTCCGCAAATAAAGTACCTTACGCTATTTCAGGCCACGCAAATGAAAATACGCACTATAAATATCAGATATAAAATCCTCAATCAATCGTTTCTTTTATCCCAATATAGTTTCACAGCAAAGTGTGACGAGCCTGAAATCCAAAAGTTGTCGAAAAGGATCCCCTTTGAGCTTGAGACGGAAGACACCATTTGATCGAACACGGAAATAATTTTGAGATTATCAATTTTCCCTTCTCTCTAAACCTTTTCTCGGACTCCTTTGTGTCAATTTGACTCGTATGACTTGCTACAAATTTTAGGGTACCTTTAAAATGGAACTATAGTTATGTTATAGTAAATATATGGTGAATTTGTGGAGTATATGCCGTCAGTCTCCAATCGTTCAAGAAGTACCGCTACGGGAGTGGAGATGGATTGGGCATACCCTTCGAGGAGCAACGAACTGTGCCAGTCTCGCATTTAAGTGGAAGCCTCAAGGCGGAAAGCGAGCTCGTGGACGCCTGTACACACGTGGCGGAGCGTGGAGAGCGAGTTGCGAGCCGTAGGACTGAGCTGGAGCGAAGCCAAGAAGGTTACTCAAGATAGAAAAGAGTAGAAGGATCTTGTGGAGGCCCTATGCACCTCCGGGTGCCCTATGATCTACAACAACAACAGATATAGGCTGGTTGTATTCGTCATCTTTAATGTCCTAAATTGCTAAGTGACATGGACCTTGAGAAGCTTCATCTGCATTACGAACCTCTTTTCGCCACTTTTGGGAATATAGACTTAAGTCTATGTATGTATCGTTGGATTTGTCTGTATCCATTTATAGATTTAAGTCCAATAACCTACCAATATACAGTTCACATTAATGGTTTAGAATGAAGCTCATTTAAATGAAATCGTGATAAATCATGATCGGAATAATAAACCTCTGATGTACAGTAAATGATAATAGGCTTTAGCTTTGAATGTAATACTAAACTGACTATTACATTCACTAATTCAAACTGTCACGATTTTCACACATTACAAGTAAACAAAAGTAAGTACGCAAAACGTTCAAAAACCCTTGCGGTAGATTCAATGCCGTTCCTGGGTACCTAGCCAAGATGCCAATCGCTCACGCTTAATAACGTATCGCAGCTACCTCTCTCTATCACTCTTCCTTATTAGTGTGACAATGACAGTTGCGTTTCGTTAGCGACTGAGCGTGAGCGATTGGCATCTTGGCTACGCACCCTGGTCCCAATGACTTTCGATCTGTATCTCTCCATTTTAGAGTATTTTTTATGGCTTATTATATCAACCCCAACTGCCTTAAGAAAATTAGCTTATCAAATTGCTTAAATATTAACCGTTTTTTGTAATTACAGGCCTGGAGTTGCAGGCGTCCATAGGCTACGGTGACCACTTCCCATCAGGCGGGCCGTATGCTTGTTTGCCACCACCGTCATGGTATAAAAAAATTGCCAACTATCCGAGGTAAAACTATTTATGTCCAATGTTCAACAGTCTCCCCTATTGTGTTTTGATAAATAAACATGCCTACAAATGATTTCCAACCAGATTGAGAGAACTTCGCTCGCTCGTTTAATTATTCTAGCTTAAAAAGCACCCATGTGTCATGACCGAGCGCTCTTTGTAAAAGCTTTATAACATGTCTGACGTTGTTTAGTACCCTAATAGAAACAGAAAACAATTTACTGTTCCAGACATTCATTGTATAAATGAAATGAAATGAAATGAAGGACGGGACGGGACGATAGTAAATTTCTATAGAAAGAATCACGTGATAAATCGGAGCTCTCGGATGTCACGTGTCATTTTCTATAGAAACTGATCGATCGGCCCGGCCCAGTCACGTACCGGCCCGTTGTAGTGTGAGTCATTCTTTATTGACTCATTAATTTAAAAAAAAAGTTTTTTTATAATAACGGTGTTTCGCCAACACCATATTGAGACATGTGAATTTACGGTTAAAATTATTTAGATTAATTTGACTCAAACTATTTAAATATTAAGAAGATTAATATGACAGTAACTTACAGAATCATAAAAAAGTTGTAAAGTTTCACAATGAAACAAAAGTAAAAGTGCCAAAAGATGTTCGTCAGATGAAATCGCCCTTAAAGTTTTAAAAGTCCCTTAATGACGTTAAGGGCCTCAAGTTCCGTTCCCTTATTCCCTATTCTACCCGTTATCGGTGACCTGCCTTATCTTAAATCCTAACAAACTTAATTATGGTCAGAGACGAGTTTATAATTACGATATTACTTTGATACTCTGTCATATTATAACGTGGCTCCTAGCATATGTGCCCTCAATGCTAAGGATCGTGCACATTTCCTTGGACAGTCTCGCTGCCATCTTTTTTTATGCGGTGACGCGTGTACTGAAGTGCCAAAAATAAGACAAAAAGAAGCCTCCGTTTTTATTAAGCACATAAATTATTCACATTAAGTTTATGTTGAGTTTCGTAAAGGAGAAACATAAACTACTTACGGCCCTAGTTATGATATCAAATTTAAAACAACAGAATGTAATTTTGTTCCTTTTGGCGTCAAGATCTTTGGACCGTGGGGCCCTAGGGCTCTGAGTCTCTTCAAAGACCTATCGAAGAGACTCAGAGACGCCACAGGAGACCCAAGAGCTGGCAGCTTCCTCATTCAATGAATCAGTCTAGCAATTCAGCGAGGAAATGTTGCCAGCGTCCTCGGTACCATGCCGCAAAAATAGCCCCCGTTTTAGATTTATTATAATATTTATTTAGTTTTATTTTAGTTTTTTACTTAGTTTTATTTTAGTTTTTTATTTAGTTTTATTTTAGTGTTTTATTTAGTTTTATTTTAGCTGTAGTTTAGTTTTATTTTAGCTGTAGTTTAGTCATACTTCAGATTTAAATTTGTGTTTTAATATGTTTAAGTTTAGTTTCTAACGATAAATGATTCCTTTCATTTTAAATTTCAGACAACAGGCATACCAACAATATACAAACATTGGTGGCCCAGCTGTAAAAGCGTGCGACTTTCAATTCGAAGGTAACGGGTTCAAACCCTGGCTCGTACCAATGAGTTTTTCGGAACTAATGTACGAAGTATCATTTGACACGTATGTTTCGCTTTTCGTTAAGGAAAACATCATTAGGAAACCGGATGAATCCCTAATAAATTATGTACGTACTTAAATGTCGATTGGCGAAGTCACGTATTTATTTCCTACGATCGTTCAAAATTTTAACTTCTTATTCACATTTGAAAATTATTTATGTTAAGCGCCATATTTATACATTATATAAAACGAAGAAATGATTTGATTATTCGTCAGATGATACCTCCATTACAGCATAAATAATAAATAAATAATAAATAAATATTGTGGGACAATTTTACACACATCGACCTAGTCCCACGGTAAGCTCAATAAGGCTTGTGATGTGGGTACCAGACGACGATATATATAATAGATAGATACATATAAATACTTAAATACATAGAAAACATCCATAACTCAGGAACAAATATTCGTGATAAACACAAATAAATGCCCTGACCAGGATTCGAACCCGGGACCTCTAGCTTCGTAGGCAGGGTCACTACCGACTAGGCTAGGAGGCCGTTAAGCATAAGATAGATGCATAGACCAAAAAAAAATCTTGTTTAGATTTTTTATTTAGGAATCTGCTTTTCGTGTGAAGACAGTTTGTATTATTAACTAGTCTCCGATAATAACGAAGGCTTACGTTAAATCCTCAGAGGAACTGGTCTTGTGACGACATTGTGATAATATCGATAAAAGATGAAGAATTACTGGCTCTGCTACTGCTACTGGTTATATATTAAATACTAGCTTTTTCCCGCGGCTTTGCTCCCATTAGAAAGAGACAAAAAGTAGCCTATGTCACTTTCTATCCCTTCAACTATCTCCACTTAAGAGCGTTCTCGCCCTAGCGCGCTTCCCAAGTTTAGGTATTTCTCCGCATCGACCACGTGACCAGACGCGCGCAATGCTAGACATCGACGAGCGCCGCGCGTGCGACGGGTATACTATAGCGCGCTCAAGCTGTGCATTTTACCTTGATACTTAAATCAGATAAACTTACGTTACTTTGATTAGTAATCATTGTTTACAGTATTTTGCGTAAAAAAAAAAAAAAAAAAAAAAAAATTGAGTTTGCAGTTTATAACTTTGATACTTGTAGTCTTGTACTAACTGAATTTAGTACTATGTAATTAAAATTATTTTCCTATGTACTTATTTCCTTTGATAATAATAATCAACTTTCCTTAATAATACCTACTTATTTTGTTGCTATTTTAGTACTGAGTTTCTATTAATAATAGTTTTCATTTCACGTTAACGTTCGATGGTATCAATTCTAATGAAGCGCCAAAAATATGTATACACTACCTTAATATTGAGAAAATAAGATTGTGTACGTATATAATAATATATTTCTGGTAGTACATTTTTATAGATGTTATTAGATTTGACTGTACAAATGCGCAAAGTTGTTGTCAAGCTCTCGTGATTTGAGAATTGAGACCCGACCCGACCAAGCGAAAGCTTTAAAAATTTAAATCTTGAGAATCTTGGTTTTAAGGTATGAGAGTTAGACAAACTTTACTGCGAAGTGAAACACAACATTTCTCGTCACATTAGTCAGGAAACTGTTAATGATCGTTATTTCCAAGTTAATTTCTATTTCTTTTTATTTTTATATTATAAGTGCATATAGAACAAAACACTTAAATATTCCGAAATATTTTTTTCGATTTTCATAATCCCAATTTTTATAATTCTGAATTTTTATAAATCCTATACATCAAATTTCCGTATTTCACATTCTCAATATTAAAAATCCGATAGCGACTTGAACGAATACAAAAAAATCCAATCTTTTATATTCCGAAAATAATTTATCCGAATTCAAAATTCCGAAAACATAATATTCTTTCGGAATTACGGTGGTTCGGTAACTTCGTAATTTTGGAGATTCGGAGTTATGGAAATCAGAAAAAAAACTCGCCAGCATTCGATGGGGCCAGGCGGCCTTGTTCCCGCGTAAGCTGTGGATCAGAGTTCGATCCTCGGCTTAAGCTTCCGATGTTGTTGATTTTTTTCTTTAGTTTTATGACATCTATTTCAATTTATAACATGACAATATGTTTATGGTCGTTGTTAATCCATAGTTGTCACCACCCACGTAGACAATGACAAACCATGATTAGCAAACTGGCTTCAACCTACAAAAAATACAGCAAGTCAACGTGCCATGTTTTTTTTTTACCCATATAGAGGGATTTCGTAATAATAACATAGTGGTTCCGAACCTACTATGGTACATCACTACTCATAGCAATACTTATTTCAACATTATAAATGCGTAACATTACTTTTAAGCTTCCCAAGCTTTTGCCAAGTTCTCAAACACGGTAAGTATAGTGTAAACCGGTACTTAGTCTCCAGGTTTTAATTACCAGCTAGTCTACTTGTGTTCAACCAGACAATGCATTTGATTTCAAACATGGTACATATAGTGTAGGCCGTTACATAGTTCCTGGCCTAGCCATCTAGTTACGTATCCAGGTCTTTGTCACCACCCGGTCTACGAGTGCTCACCAAGACAATGCATTTGAGCTCAAACACGGTGCATCTAAGGTAAGCCGTTACATAGTTCCTGACCCAATATTCTGGTTACGTTTCCAGGTCTTAATTACCAGCTGGTCTACTTGTGCTCAGCAAGACAATGCATTTAAGCTCAAACACGGTACGTATAGTGTAAGCTGTTACATAGTTGCTGGGCCAAACTTCTGATTACGTCTCCAGATCTTTGTCACCAGCCGGTCTACGAGTGCTCACCAAGACAATGCATTTGAGCTCACACACGATGCATCTAAGGTAAGCCGTTACATAGTTCCTGACCCAATATTCTGGTTACGTTTCCAGGTCTTAATTACCAGCTGGTCTACTTGTGCTCAGCAAGACAATGCATTTAAGCTCAAACACGGTACGTATATTGTAAGCTGTTACATAGTTCCTGGCCCAAACTTCTGGTTACGTCTCCAGATCTTTGTCACCAGCCGGTCTACGAGTGCTCACCAAGACAATGCATTTGAGCTCAAACACGATGCATCTAAGGTAAACCGTTACATAGTTCCTGACCCAATATTCTGGTTACGTTTCCAGGTCTTAATTACCAGCTGGTCTACTTGTGCTCAGCAAGACAATGCATTTAAGCTAAAACACGGTGCGTATTGTGTAAGCCGTTACATAGTTCCTGACCTAGCCTTCTGGTTACGTATCCAGGTCTTTGACACCTGGTCTACAAGTGCCGCGACAAGTCTTATGTGAACGGTTACAGAATCAGCACTGTCTTCTGATTACATCACCTAGTCCTAATCAGCAATTACTAGCTGTTTTTAACAGCGGTTTCCAGGTCTTACCAACAACTTACTACGAAAACATCACGTCCTGGTCACCAGCTGATGATTATTAAAAAAAAAAACTATAGCTAATATATAAACAACAATTAAATCATCAACACAAATAGAAATCGAACTTATCAAGTATCTTGATCGGTTGGTCGCGGTATCACTGTCTATCTTATCTTTTTAGATATGTCTTTCTCTTTTTAATCATCTCTTTCTCTTTCTCGCAAACTTCACTCGTAAAAAGAAGCCCCGCGGAGCAAAACGATACGTCTTTTTAGATATGTCTTTCTCTTTTTAATCATCTCTTTCTCTTTCTCGCAAACTTCACTCGTAAAAACAAGGCCCGCGGAGCAAAGCGATACGTCCACTCTCTAGAAGGCATGGGGCCAACTGACGAGCACGCGCCGCGCGCAATCTTATAAACGGGGTTTTGATAAAAAATCTAAATAAATATTATTTTGTTGTTTTTGACACTTTTTTTTATTAAATGGAGTAACCAACGAGTTATAGTCTCATAAAAATGACAATCTGAACCATTTACTGCGAAAGTATAATACTAAAACACGCCGTGAATTTTGCAAAAATTGCGTAGTTTTCATCAGTAAGTTTAGTTAAACAGAATCTGAAATTTACTAGTTTTGCACAATACAAAAGTTAGATAGTGTAATGTTCTTTCGTAAACCAGTTTTGTTTTGTATAAGATCATTACAGTGTAGGAATAGAGTGACGTATAAGACAACATGTTTCGGCAAATTTCAACAACGGCCGCGTAAGAATTGGCTAGAATTGCATATAATTATCTAAAACTTGTAAATGTAGACAATACAAAATTTGGCTTATGAGTTGTTTATTATGTACATATAAATATTTTGATCTAAAAGTCTAACAATCACATAGTACATCGAGCCCGAAAACCGCGTAAATCATTGATTTCGCGCTTTTGTGGTATAAACGCTCTTAAAAAATCACGTCGATTCGTCGCTCCGTATTGCCGTGAAAGACGGACAAACAAACAGACACACACTTTCCCATTTATAATAATATAAGTATGGAAGTATGATGAATATGAATAGTTAGACAGTTGAAATGTATGAGAATAGTTAGACAGTTGAAATGTATGAGAATAGTTAGACAGTTGAAATGTATGAGAATAGTAAGACAGTTGAAATTTTCACAGTTGCCGCTATAACAACAAATACTAAAAAACAGAATAAAATATTTAAGTGGGCTCTAATACGACAAACGCGTTTTTTTTGCCGTTTTATAGTCCGGAACCCTCCGTACGCGAGACTGACTCGCACTTGGTCGGTTTTTTACGAAACTTAGCGCCAGATTTATGAAAGTGACTGCCATCTGACCTTCCAACCCAGAGGGTAAACTAGGCCTTATTAGAATTAGCCCGATTTCCTCACGATGTTTTCCTTCACCGAAAAAAATATATTTTATACATAAATTCCCAGAAACGGATTGGTACAGTCGCCATCAGAGGTGCTCACAAATACACTGAAGGCCTAGTATAAAAATTGTACGACATTAACTTCTCGACCGCGTTAGCGTATCGAAGGGTCAAAATATGAAAGTTGCCGGATGATTTAAATAAACGGCAAACATAATTTGAATACTCGATACGCTAACGCGATCGAGAAGTAAGTGTCCTACAACTTTTATACTAGGCCTTCTGAACACGCTTCTATTGGCAAAGCGTTACAGTGCATGTTCAGATATTTTTGGATACCTCGGGCACTCCGATATATATAATGGCGGCTGTACCACGAACCGGGGTTTGAAACCGCGACCTTTGAAAGTGTCACGCCTAAGCCTAACGCTAAAGCTCTCGTGAAAACACGTATATCATTCATTCATTCGTTTATTTTTAATAATACATAGTTTTACAAGTCAGGCAGGTAGGTAATAATATGGTAAGTAGGAACCAGAGTACAGTGTTAGTTAAACTTACATAGTTATACAACAGGCAGGCATAGGGCAAGTACAAATATTGTTATTTAGCTAATATCATAATTAAAATTGAGTTGTATTGCTAGAATACAAATTTCAACAACATAAACGTCAATTTGGCACTGTGATTTGTTATTTGTTACATTTTATTTACATTCATATACATTTCATATTCATCATATTGTCATCAACTTGGCGGTGTGATTTATTTGAATAAATCGTCAACCGAGTAATGCGCATCAGACACAAGTTTATTCACAAAACATTTCGTGTTACATGAAATGAATTACGCTCAGGTACAAACAATCGCTGTAAATTTCGCCTCCCCAATTAAATTTCATAGCCACTATACCTAACTTCACGGGTGTCAAATATTAATTACAATATAGTCCGTCAATTCACGGTCCATTTATTTTCCAATATTCTATCAAAAACACATTTTCACAGCGTTTTCAATCACCGAACCAATTATTCAGATTTTCAATTATTTTGCGTAGTTCAATTACCGTTAGCTAACTAACTATGAGTGATCGGTTTTTGGGATAGGTATTTAGTTTTAGCATGAAATGTTCGTGTTCAGTCAACCAATGAGGATTACAAGTCGATTTTCCGCAAGGAGCGCTAGGTGAACGTGGGTCCTGCGGGAACATTTCAAACGTCATCTCGACAATAGGCTAAAAAAATACGACTAAGAAAATTTATGTACATTATTAAAAAGTATTGTACACGTATTTTTTCGATTGTTCATCAAATCAAAAATGACGAAAATACAGTACGGTCAAGTTTCGCCTAGTAGTGACGTCACAAGCCCCCACCCCGGAACTTTGATGTTCTATATCTGCGTCAATTTTAGTTAAATTGAAAAAAGAAAAAATACGCGTCTAATCATTTTCGATAATCTACTCGTAACTGACGGACTAATTAGAATGATAGTTTTTCAACCTAGTCGTCATCCCTATTCTCTTATTCTGACACAGGACCTACGCATGAGTGGCGCCGCCTGGTGAGCGACAATACGGTAGCTTAGCTCCAATTGGAACCCTATACCACTCTAGAACCATCTCAAAATGACAAGCTGTAAACCTAGTCGCAAACAACGTATCTACTGTGAGATAATTTGCCCATTCGAAAATCACGGCGCAGTAAGTTTCGAGAAAGTCGTGTTTAATTGGAAATAGCAGGAAATCCGAATACTCCGGTTCGTTCTAAAACTAGCTCTGGTTGGAAAGTCGGTCAAAACCTGGAAACAAAAGACAGGACAGCGTGCGGCGCTCATGTTGTGCGGCGGAAGTTCTGCAAATATTTGAACGGTAAAACGTGGTTCCAAGGGATAGAAACCAGCGGAGACTACAGTATGGGATTCTTCAAAAAAGGAGTACCAGTTTTTAATGAGTGACGGGCATGTGAGACCCCTGGAGTATCATGTGTGTATAGACTACGGTGACCGCTTTCCACCAGGGGATTCGAGGCATACTTACCAAAAACAACAACATGATCACCTGATCGCGTTTGTAGCTGGTGGTCGTAGCTACGTATGACGAAATAACGAAAGAGACGGTATTTGCCTTGCATCAGGAATCCTTAATGGACTCGGGGTTCGTAGGCACTTTCCTCCACAATGCTGGAAAATGCTGGGATAGCATTTACGAGCGTAGATAGATAGATAGAATACTCTTTATTGCACACCTCAAGTTTAAGTTAGATACAAGAAAAGATAATTAAATACAAGAGAAGCGTAACTAACAAAAAAAGAAAAAGAAAATACAACCAGTCGATTTAAGATTGAGGCCAAACAATAGGCGGCCTTATCGCTAAAAAGCGATCTCTTCCAGACAACCTTTAAGCGTAGTAATACCTAAAACTAAATAGTTTGTTAAAATAAAGTTACCTATAGTTTCGTCATAATTTTAGTTGAAATATTTATCGATTGCGTAAGGACTCTTAATTCTGAGTCTTACAGCATTCTTCTATTGATTACAAATAAAAACAAGAAACAAAAAGAATAATTGATAATAAATTTAAACCAAACCTATAAATAAAATACTGGCTTCAGCTCGGGGCCTTCTGGCAGGGTTGACACCCTGCCAGAAGGCCCCGAGCTGAAGAAGGCTGATGACATTGCCGCGCAGGACGGCATCAGCAAGTTCAATGCGTTGCGCAAGGTACGAGCCAGCCCTCCCTGTCACCCGTACCCTCTATGACACGCTATGTTTAGTCCTTAAAAATCCTAAGTCCTTATAAGAGAGGTATGGGTACAGCGGATGCATATTGTTTAGTGTGGTTGCGCACAGCGCGACGAATGTCATCTCGCTCAAATCTGGAGCAGAGCCCATTTTATTATTTATTTATTTAAACTTTATTGCAGAATTATATTAAAGTACAAATGGCGAACTTAACGCCTTTAGGCATTCTCTACCAGTCAACCATCGGGCTAAACCGAAACTGTTAGTTTGGTGCAGGATAGTAGAAAAAAGAGATGATAACCTAAGACATGTCAAACCTAATTAATAATATAATGTATATACTTACACATATACAAATATAAATATACCTACATATACAAATACATATATACCTAATATAAGTGTACCTAGAGCGAAACATCACGCAGACCCTTAATGACGAATTTTTTCGAATAAATTCTTACGCAACTCCCCATTTCCCATTTTGGGAAGTACCTCCACCTTACAGAAAACCGCTGTTTAATAACACTAGACGGTCTATGACATAGTGTTGTGTAGAAACACTCTGGAGCTCTGGCGACCTTACTCACTAACAGAAGTTAGTGAGTAAGGTGGCCAGAGCTCCAAGAGGATTCACTGTGTTGACAGCTGTGGACCCACGGAGCAAAGCTTGCCCCTTTAGCTGTCAACACAGCGAATCCCTTTTTTCAAAGGGTCGGCAACGCGCATATAACGACCCTGGAGTTGCAGGCATCCATAGGCTACGGTGATCGCTTACCATCAGGAGGGCCGTACGCTTGTTTGTCACCGTCGTAGGGTTTAAAAAAAATGCCGCAATTTATTCGCCTTTGCCTTGCGCCGCCACCATGTCCACCCTTGCAGAGTCCTTTCAAGCCTTTACTGCTTTGCCTCTCCTCTCCACGAAACGACACAAGTACTCTCATGTCACGCGAGGGTATTCAGAATGTAGTTTAGAATTAGTAGTAAGTTTCCCTGTTACAGGTTTGCTTATTTTGCGGGTCACTGCCACTACGATCGTCCGTTTCTCACTTGAAACTCACTCAACGATCATCAAAACTCTAAGGTACATCTAGCTTGCCTAGAAGCTCCAAATTTTAAACGTATGTAGTTTACAGCCTACCAAGCCACAGAAAATTAAAATATACCTATTTTCAAATCGTAGAGGATCACAGAGTTTAAATAAAAATATGCAAGTCGGTGAAAGTCGCGTCCTATGGGCATTCCTTGGTACTGACAAAAATAACCGACTTGTTTTAATTAATTCGTAAGTTCGTAATTAATCCGTTGTAAAGTGTTTATTTTGAATGGTTAAAATCAGTCCCGTTACCATACATATTATTTTCCAAGCCTTAGCGTAATCCCACGCATCAAACAATCGGATAGGTCCTTTGATGGGACTAAGCCACCGACGTAACGAGACCGAACTGAACGTCTGACAAGCATGAGACGAGTTGTAAGAGGGTTCCGTTCCATAATTTTAACTAGTTTGGACAAAAAATCCCAGACTCAATTATAAATTGAAAGAGATGTCACATGACTACAGAAAAAGTGACCAAGGCCACCAGTGCCCAGTGATCTCTTTCAATTTATAATTTATATATAGTAGTTTCCCAGAGTCAAGTTCTGACTTGGGTGCGTAGAGAAGATGCCGATCGCTCACGCTCCGTAACGTAGCTTTGTTATCATTCTTCTTTATTAGTGCAACAAAGACAGTTGTGTTTTGTTCGTTACTAAGCGTTAACTGTTGCCATCTTGTCTACGTAACTAGCTGAGATGTGAACTTGACTCTGGGATTCATGCCCGTCGTTGAACCTAGAATTGTCTTCAGTTGTTAATGTTCTCCTTTCACAGGTTTTGACCCACTGTCTTACCACAGTATTCTTCAAGTTGGGTTAGGAATTTCACCACCCGTGCGTGTCATACAAATAGATTGTATATATCTTGTTTTTTAGTGTTTAAATTGCATGCATGTCTTTTTTGTAATTTTTTTGTGCTTTATGCCATGTATGTTGTGGGTGTGAATAAAGATTTTATCTATCTATCTATCTATCTATCTATCTGAGAATATGTGCTGAGGGCTATGGGCCAGCTATATCACAATTTTTCTCAAACATGCTCAGAAATAGTCAAATTGTTCGCAAATAGAAGACGTAAAGTATCCAATCCTCTACGCGCTGTGTCCGCGGCTTGCGGACGCAGCGGACAATAATGGAAATTGTATGGTTCATTTTACTCCTAGGAAAAAAATGGCCTACTGGCCCCGGCGACCTCGCCTCACACGCCGCCGGTCGCCGATGGCCGCGCATGTTTGAGAAAAGCACTATATCTGCCTCAGCGGAAACAGGGCTTGCCTGAGCTTGGCATTGCCGCTCAGTCAATCCCTTACTTACCGTCCCTCGCCAATAATGTGGGTACTATATCTTTCAACCCCTTCCATATGTGGTACTGAAACTTATGCAGTAAATGTGCATAAGTTTCAGTTTGTCTGCCATGAGTTTCTGCATATCCAAACAGTATTACAAAAAAGGCCCGATCCAACCAATGGTTCACGGACCCCTAAAACCATCAGAGCGTAGTTGACAACAAAGATATCCCCTACAAAGCAGTTTTGATTATCCTGCTCTTCAGTTGTACAGATAGACACAGCTTTTGACCATTTTTGGACTGTATCTTGTATTGTGTTGATTTTTCATTTTTTCAGTGCCGGTTGCTTTTGACATATCGCTCCCTTGCGGGGTCGCCATGATGATAAATTGGGATCGTCGACCGAGACAAAGAAAGATCTGTATCTACAAAAATCAAATTAAAGGATGACTCACACTAGCACGGGACGGGACGGGAAAAATCTGTCAATTTCTATAGAAAGAATCACGTAATATCTCGGAGCTCCCGTCCCGTGCTAGTGTGAATCATCCTTAATATAGTTTTTAGACCGGAAGAGTGTGTTTAACAGGTTTAATTACTAATATTTATATCGTGGAAAATTGTGTGGCAAATTATCATTTTCCAAACAACTTTTCCGATATATTTGCATTTGGTCGAAATATCAGTTGCCAACTGTAATTATGACGTATACGGCATATTTTCATATTCCAACCTAACCTAACCTATTTGGCAAATGAAAATTCAGCCAAATTAAAGTTGGGAAATAATAAATTGGTTGGTATTTTATACTTGAAAGGGCCTTAGGCGTAAACAAATTAAATAAATAGTGGAAACATTCGCCTGCTTTGAGTAAGCGTCATGTACAATCTCTTATTAATTACTGCTTCTTAGTGTTACTATATTTTGGTCTGCTTTTTCATGTCAGTTTAGAGTAAATCGGTTAGGTGAGGCAATAAAAACATGAAATACCATGACGGAGGCAACCCTGCTAGGGTTGCGACCGGCATTCTACAAAAACTACCATTTCAAAGACCTGCGTAAATTGCCGCTAAACCATCACTTTAAAGGATGACTCACACTAGAACGGGACGGGACGAGGCGGGACGGGCAAATCTGTCAATTTCCATAGAAAGCGTCACGTGACATCCGAGGGCTCCGAGCTATCACGTGATTCTTTATATAGAAATTGACAGATTTTCCCGTCCCACCCCGTCCCGTCCCGTGCTAGTGTAAGTCATCCTTACAATATCGAATTTGATGGCTAAGCCCCTAAAAGCTGCAATATAAAGGAGAAAATGACGCTTTCGATATTCGGCATTCATGCATACAGCTAATATAGGCTGACAGGTAAAGCACCACCTAAGAGAAAATCTATAGAATCTTATGGTAGGAAATATCTAAATAGCAAACCTATCGGAAAAATACACTATTACATATATTATTAAATTGCAACGGTTAACATTCAGGTATTTTTATCACAATAAGCGTGACATATGTGTGATGCCCGAGCCGGGAAGGTGACAAGACCACTCTGTCTGTCAGACGATGACTGCACGATGCAGTCGAAACATGTCACGCCTATTGTGATGAGAATACGTGAGTGTTAACCGTTGCAATTTAATGCCAGTATGACTCACGAGTTTAAATTATATAATATACTATTGAGTAATAAATATAATGAGAAAACATGCGCATGATTGGGAGTGATATTGAACGAGCACGTTCAAACTTCAAAGATGAGTTATCCTTTAAATAAAATAAATAAATATTGTGGGACAATCTTACACAAATCGACCTAGTCCCACGGTAAGCTCAATAAGGCTTGTGTTGCGGGTACTTGACGACGACTGTAGAATATATAGATACATTTAAATACTTAAATACATACAAAACATTCATAACTCAGGATTCGTGATATACACACAAATAAATGCTCTGACCGGATTCGAAACTGGGCCCTCCTGCTTCGTAGGGTCACTACCGCCTAAGTTAGGAGGCCGGTATTCATTGGATTGAAACAGTTCAAAACGAATTATTCGTTTATTAACTACATTGCCTACCATTCGAGTCCTTTACAAAACTCGTCACAGGGTTGAATTACTAAAATAAACCGAGCTAAATTTAATAAAAATAGTACGGTACGTAAAGGAAATAAAATTTTATAACTCCCAAGAGCGATATTATTTGTCGACGGTTAGAATACTCTTAGAACAAAGCGTAAAAAAAAAAGATAACAGATTTTGATATTGCTTTAGGAATTAAAAAAAAATTCGTTACCAACCTTTTAAATCTAAGGAAAAAATATACAAGAGGAAAATTTTTTCTTCAGATAATCGTATTTAACTATTTGAACGTCGCCTATCATTTAATAACATATTTGACCAGAGCTTATTTCAATATAATATGAAAACTTAAAAAAAAATATTACTCTTCGAAAACATTACGCAAGTGCTTTATGGTAACTGAAATGCATTTAATATTATTAAAGATAACTATTAGAGCCCATTTCTAACACATTCATCAATAGCTTAAATTTATGTAGGCACTAGAATTTTAAAAAAACTCTCCTAGCCATAAAATAATTCTCATAATTTTCAAGTCAAGGTCATTAGTTCAAAATCATTTAAATAATATGTATACGGAAACTCTAAGGATTTCATCGAAAGATTCAACTTTTATTATCTTATCAATTCTAGGCGTAATTCAAATGCTCGAAGCTACGCGCGGGAATTAATATCGCGTGTGTTTCGCGCGGAACGGGGGCAGTTTGACCAATCACATCACAGCCGGCGCGCCAGGCGCCTTTGCCTCTCGGTGAATCGGTACGTGCATCGGTAGGTCGTTGTATTTGCACCTTGTCTCACTTGTCTGTCAATAACAACAAATAACATAACAATGATGTCGATAATATGACTACAATTGAGTGTTTACGCAAGATAGTTATATCAAAATGTCAATGTCGTGTGATAAAGTCTGGGTCGATGTCAGTGAAAAAGACTAAGATGTTTTTTTGCCGAAAGTGCAAAAAACATGGAGTTGTAAGACTTAAAATTTTGTGACGAAAAGTGCGATATTCATACATAGGTAAATTTAACAAAAACTTTTTTACCAGAATTAGTGCGCTGGACTTAGTCAAATTTTCGATGGTTGTTGTGCTATGATGACACCTACTTTTTATGTTAGTATCGTATAGAACACGCTAAAATAAGCATGTTTTGTATGGACAGTTTTTTTCTAAAATAAAAAATGGCCGACTTATTTGACCCCAAAGATGAACAATTTTAGATCTTAGTTAAATTTTCGATGGTTGGTGTGCAATGATAACACCTACTTTTTATGTTAGTATCGTGTAGAGCACGCTAAAATAAGCATGTTTTGAATGGACAGTTTTTTCTGAAATGTGTTAAAAAAATACTTTATTAAGGACATTCTCGAGACAGATGGAGTGGATGCGCTCCCAGGCTGTTCCAAGGTATAACAATAATAATAAGGTAAGAACCCATAATATACATATAATTCATAAGTGTGAGCAACTCAGCTTTGTAACCAAGGCCACACAAAATAATCTTTAATATTAAGATTAAGGTCTAGGTTATATGAAAGAAAAAATGTTATTCTTATTGAAATAAACAGTTTAAATTTTAATTTTTTTTTTCTAAAATAGAAAATGGCCGACTTATTTGACCCCAAAGATGAACAATTTTAGATTTTAGTTAAATTTTCGATGGTTGGTGTGCTATGATAACACCTACTTTTTATGTTAGTATCGTGTAGAGCACGCTAAAATACCTATAAGCATGTTTTGTATGGACAGTTTTTTTCTAAAATAAAAAATGGCCGACTTATTTGACCCCAAAGATGAACAGTTTTAGATCTTAGTAAAACTTTCGATGGTTGTTGTGCTATGATGACACCTACTTTTTATGTTAGTATCACGTAGAGCACGCTAAAATAAGCATGTTTTGTATGGACAGTTTTTTTTCTAAAATAAAAATGGCCGACTTATTTGACCCCAAAGATGAACAATTTTAGATCTTAATTAAATTTTCGATGGTTGATTTGCTATGATAACACCTACTTTTTATGTTAGTATCGTGTAGAACACGCTAAAATAAGCATGTTTTGTTTGAAGTTTTTTTTTCTAAAATCAAAAATGGCCGATTTAGGGTAGAAAGGGGACAATTGAAACACGTTATAATTGAAACTATTCAAATTTTTCGAAAACTATAATACCTACGCGTCTGACGCATCACTCTGAAAACATGGCCAGCCATGTTTGAATACTTGGCCAGTACCACTCGAGCGCCGGTGCGTTACGGGAGTATCCACGAGCCAAAACAGGTTTACGCGGTGTAAAATAAGTATTTGTGTTTTCGTATATTTTCTTATAACTTCGTTCACTCTTGTATTTTGACGAATTAAATTATGTAGGTGTTATATTTAAGAATAAACGAATGTTTTTAACAGCCGTTGATCAGCGTTCGAGTCTTTTTATATATAATATTTGATGAAGATATTTTACGACAGTCAAATTTTCTAGCTGGCATCCCCGGTATAGTCGTGGCAGAGGCAGACCGAGAAAGAGATGGCGGGACGACTTGGATGCGTTTCAGCGGTATTGGTGGGATCTTGCCCAGCACAGGGAGGATTGGATAAGGAGAGGGGAGGCCTTTGCCCAGCAGTGGGACACAAAAACAGGCTATTACAAAAAAAAACAACGATGGGTATCGTGATATGATGAGACCTACATTTTATGGTAGAATCTTGTAGAACACGCTAAAATAAGCATGTTTTGTAAGGACAGTTTCTTTCTAAAATAAAAAATGACCGACTGATTTGACCCAAAAGATGAGCAATTTTATGTCTTGGTAATATTTTTGATGGTATGATTTTGACAGCGAGCGAGCAAGACCTTCCCGGGCAGAGCTTCGCTCCCGCCTTAGACTTCCAGGTTATTTATTTTTAATAAGGGAAGCGAAGCTCTCGCCTTAGTCTTCTAACCTAACCAAATCCGTGTCGGTTCTGCCCCGGAGAATTTGCTCGCTCGCTTCGCTCGCTCGCTGTCTAAAGTGACAACCAACAGCCAGCTGTGAAGTTATCTTATTTGGACGGATAAAAAAAAACCATCGTAGACTAAGGCTGGAGCTGCTCCTGCCGGGTGCAAGACCTAAACCACCAAACACCATGTGTCCCCCTATTTAAACAATGGCATATTTTGCCATTACCGTGTTTGTACATAAGGGATATATGCATTTTTGTAAACAACCACCAAACTTCATTCAAAACGCGAGGTGCAATTATGAATAACAGACAGACCCGACAAAACATTATGGATTTATTATACAAGCCACGTGCTCATAAAATGATTTATGATAAGAATGCTTTTAATATGTGTATAATTATTTATAATAAATTACCTGTTGACATAAAATTCCTGCAAGGCAATAGATTTAAGAATAAATTGCCTTCTTGGCTTTTAGACCATTGCTTCTACAGTGTTAAAGAATATTTAGAATATAGCTGACATATTTATTTTAATTATTATTAATATTGAATTTTTATTGACATTTGCATTCATTACCTACCACAATTGTTTTTTGTTTTTTATTTTAATTTTTGGGTTTTGTTCATAATTTACACATTGTTTCATGCATTTTTATCTATCTTGTAATATTTTTTATAATTTTAGATATAATTATTAAGACAAAAGGTTAATATATTTGTATATAGTACTGTAAATACTGCACGCTATTCGAAATATTTGCACGCCTGCATGCAGGTTGAATGCACTGGGCTTAACCATTCTAACTGTAAGACCCACTATACTGTGTTCGATGCAAATAAATACTTTGAATCTTTGAATTAAAATTGTTTATCTTTCAGGTCAAATAAGTCAGCCATTTTTGATTTTAGAAAAAAATGTTTATACAAAACATGCTTATTTTAGCGTGTTCTACACGATACTAACATAAAAAATAGGTGTCATCATAGCACAACAACCATCGCAAAATTTTACTAAGATCTAAAATTGTTCATCTTTGGGGTCAAATAAGTTGGCCATTTTTTATTTTAGAAAAAAACTGTCCATACAAAACATGCTTATTTTAGCGTGTTCTATACGATACTAACATAAAAAGTAGGTGTCATTATAGCACAACAACCATCGAAAATTTTACTAAAATCTAAAATTGTTCATCTTTGGGGTCAAATAAGTCTGCCATTTTTTATTTTAGAAAAAACTGTCCATACAAAACATGCTTATTTTAGCGTTTTCTATACGATACTAACATAAAAAGTAGGTGTCATCATAGCACAACAACCATCGAAAATTTTACTAAGATCTAAAATTGTTCATCTTTGGGGTCAAATAAGTCGGCCATTTTTTATTTTAGAAAAAAACTGTCCATACAAAACATGCTTATTTTAGCGTGTTCTATACGATACTAACATAAAAAGTAGGTGTCATCATAGCACAACAACCATCGAAAATTTTACTTATCTAAAATTGTTCATCTTTGGGGTCAAATAAGTCGGCCATTTTGACGTGACAACGTCTTAAATTAGGTTGCGGCTGGGAGTCACTTATGAAAAAGTGTAACGCTCGGTAACGTTACGATGAGTCACCGAACGAGAGAGAGGCCCGCCGAATGCCTTGCGTCTCTCTCCCACTCAACTATGATCGGTCTGCCGCGCGCGCAGCACTAGAGAATTAGGCGCATTGAATCGGCGCATGCTTGTGTCTCTGTCTTTGTCTTTCTCGAACGTTGATAGTGTTAAGTAAGTTCCTATTGTGCAATTTAATTATATTCATATCAATAAATATTCTACCGAGAAAAAGACGTTGTCACGTAAAATCTTCGCCCGTAAAACCGACTTTTTTATTTTAGAAAAAAGCTGTCCATACAAACATGCTTATCTTAGCGTGCTCTACACGATACTAACATAAAAAGTAGGTGTCATCATAGCACAACAACCATCGAAAATTTTAGTTTTATTTAAAATTGTTCATCTTTGGGGTCAAATAAGTCGGCCATTTTTGATTTTAGATAAAAACTGTCCGTACAAAACATGCTTATTTTAGCGTGTTCTACACGATTCCTCCATATAAAGTAAGTGTCATTATAGCACAACAACCATCGAAAATTTGACCAAGTAGTTACTTCTGGTAGAAAAACTAAGTTTTTTAAATTTACTTATGAATCACACTTTTTGTCAAAATAAAATCGAAGTCTTTTACGACTCCTATGTTTAAAAAAAAATCTAAGTCTTTCACTGCGTACCCTTTGAAAGGGCACATCGTCTGTCTAATATCGGTCTAAATGAGGTTTCTTTAGAAATAGTGATTAAACAGTATTTGAATAAATAATTTTATACTACGCGTGCATTTTATATTTTATTTAAAGAAGAAAACAATTTTGCTTTAGGTACCAATATGGATTACAATTTAAAATTAACAAATTAATATTTACATTACAGATCATAATTTAATACGTAGCACAAACGAAATGTAAGAAACGCGTTGCGTAATCGTGATGTGATTGGTCGCACAGCACGGGCCGTAGCGCAATAGACTATCCCGCTCAAATCTCTTCGAGTTCGAATTATGATGCGAACTGATAAGATCATAAAATTTAGAGCTATTGATGTATTTCTTAGAATTTCGGTGTATGCATTTCTATAATACTAGTGAACAAAATGTACCAACTTGAAAATTTCTAGATTTTTATTGAAGTTAACAGAAGATCTTAAAAGTTGAATTCTTCATATAAATTGAAACTATTGATGAATACGTTAGACATGGAACCTATTCGTTATCTACATAATTTTTTAACACATTTCAGGTACTTGGATGTACTTAAGTATTTTTTTGGAGAAAATATGTAGGTTTTTCTCGCTTCAAGAAAGCTTTCGACAAATTTGTTATAAAATGACAGGTGACATTCAAATAGTTTAATCCAATAATATAAAGATAGAAAATATGACTTGCATAATCTTTCCTTGATTTTACACGCGTCGGTAACAAATACCTATATTTTACCCAAAGCTTTATCTAAAACAGTTAGACAATATTTTTCTCGATTAGTCTAAAGTGTACTCTAATAGGTAATTTAAAAAAAATCGACTTGTGAGTTATGTTATGTTTAGGGGTCATTATAGTCTTCGCGTATTCGCCTAAAACACCCCTAACACTTTACAATAACCTCGTTTGCTGACACTATTTGTCCGTCCAACTCCAGCCTCAGAGGTACCATAACTACTAACTCACACCTGACCGCACACCACCACATTACTTAACTACATTAACCATCCACTGGCAATCTCAACCTTATTCAGTTTATATTAGGGTGTAAATTGCTCGTGATTATTGGTTGTTGGGCTGTTTGGTTAGGGAGGAATTGTTTTTCAAAGCGGACTCTAGTTCATATTTGCGTTTAGAAATGTGGACGACCCGGATGTTCAGCGTACTTTAACACAGATGTACCGTGTAACGTGTGTATGTATGTGGTTGCGGTCCCATCAAAGGTATGACCGGTATCATAGTTAAAGCGACTAGGTAAACGTTGGGCAAATTATAAATTGAAATAGTCATATACTAAAGAAAAAGACCAACACCGACGGAGGCCAATCCCAGGATGGAACTCGGGTCTTTAGTATATGACATCTATTTCAATGTATAATTTATATGTAGTAGTGTTACTACTTTAACAAATCAAAAATATTAAATTAAATAATTTAATATTTTTGATTTGTTTCTACATAAAGTTGATACTCACGGGAGTTTTCTAATTAAAATTAAATAATTTGATTTGTTTCTACATAAAGTTGTTAGGCAAATTGTTTGAAGAAAAAAGTGAGACGTTAAAAAAAAAAGATTCGTTTGCTAGTCTACAATTCTACATCTAGAGACCTTAATGGAGAATTATTCTAGGACGGGATCCTTTTGATAGCATCAACGTAGAAATTTGGTTTTTGCACAGCTTCAAGGTACCGCAGACTTGTGTATGTAGTATTAATTTCAACTTGCCACCTCTAGGCGTTCTTAACATAAAGCGTCTAAGTGATCTTATAAGGTCGTTTTTTTTGCACGGAACCTTAAAAACTCCCACTTGTTCCCAAAAAAAACATCTATCCACATCAAGTGGAAACACTGCATACTAAAAATCCATACTAATATTATGGGAAAGTGTGCGTGTCTGTGTGTTTGTCCGTCTTTCACGGCAAAACGGAGCGACGAATTGACGTGATTTTTTAAGTGAAGATAGTTGAAGGGATGAAGAGCGTCATGGGCTAGTTTTTGTCTCTTTCTAACGCGAGTGAAGCCGCAGGAAAAATATAGTAAACAATAAAACTCTAGACCGTGAAACTAGCGAACAGGACAAACAAAATAAACCTTGTACCCGCCAACTAACTTTGCGGTGATGTTGGTGTTGGGTATAAAGTGTCTTGTTGGTGCTTGAGATCCGCTTGAAACTTGGGCATATTTATTACCCAGGTTGTACTGTTTAAGAGAACGTAAAGCGTCCAGGCGTCCCTGGACTCTCTGCGCCACATCATCGGATAAGCCTTAAGAAATAACTTCAAGGTTTATTATACAAAAATTTGATTGGTCGAATATTTTCGGAAATAACCGCTCTGAAAGTCTGAAAAAGTGTCCCCCTCTAACTTTTGAATGGGAGGTCTAAAAAATGGGAAAAAATTGAGGAAGACAGGATATAAGACGATCTTACCACAAAAATTATTTTGAATACATTTGGTCAAGCCGTTTTTGAGTTTTTGCCAATAAACTACTAAGTCTAATTACAAACAACCGTAAGTCCCTTGCTACTTTTAAGGCACATACACATTTTTGCTCGCACAATTTTTTCATCGTGTGACGGTATGGAACCCTTCATTATGCGTGGTTTGACACGCACTTGACCAGTTTTTTCGTTATTTATAGATAAAACTAAGTAGCTGCACGAAATACACCTCTAGCTGTAATATAATTACCATATGCTGTATAGTTACTAAGTAAAACCGCTGTGAGATACGCACGGACGGGACATGCTACGGAATCCTAAAACATACTAAGCAACAACATCTCTCTATTTAAAGTCGTACCGCACCTAAACAAATTACAAACATTTGTCTCCTAGTCACCTCAACAAAAACATCCCAAAACTTGTCCCAAAACTTGTCCCGTTCCCAAACAGACTCCAATTAACCGCCTCAAAGGCAGTGAGGCCGAAGCATTATTTGTTCAGGACCATACGATGTTAATTTGTCAAGCTTTACTAGGGTAGTTTATAAATAGGGACATGTTGACAGGCATGCTTTCGATATTGATACGATGATTTTCCGTCGGGTACTTAAACATTTCTAGCAAGATCGCCGTTGACATCGCTGATTCATCAGTCAAGCCGAGACCGTGACACATGACTCTGAGTCGAAACGTTGGTATATTAAGGTAAATTAACTACATTCACGATAGACCCGTTCTATTTTTATAATAATGAGATTTAGCAGTGCAGATAAATGTATGGAAAATTTGTCTGGCGTATGCCCGGTGGACATACTAACAGAGGGTGCTCCATGCAAGCCGTTTCTTACTTAATCTTTAATAAGTAACCTATGAATTTATGGAGTTTTCAAATGAGGTATGGTAAATCTTGATATTTAGAAAACTAAAACGTAATACTTAAGCTCAAGTCTTATAATCATATAACGCTTAAGCAAAACCTGCTAAAATCTCATTATTATAAAATATATTATAGAACGGGTCTATCGCGAATACAGTTAATTTAATACCGACGTGTCGACACAGTGTCATGTGTCATGGTCGCAGCTTGACTGATGAATCAGCGAAGTGTCAACGGCGATCTTGCTAGAAATAATTACTATTTAAAACGAGATATTTACCATGTACATTTGTTTTAATGAGCTCCCGATATTTCGGCACTGTTGCAAGTGCCATGTTCACGGTGTGAGTTACACCGTGAACATGGCACTTGCACTTGGTAAATATCTCGTTTTAAATAGTAATTATAGTGTAAATGACCATGTTAGCTTAAAATCTTATATTGCTAGAAATGTTCGCCTACCTAGCGGAAAGTCAGTCAAACGTCTATATTTTATATTTTTTCAATGAGAACTGATTAGATAGATATTTTTTTTATACTACGACAGTGACAAACAAGCATATGGTAAGCGGACACCGTAGTCTATGGACGCCTACAATTCGAGGGGTACTACATGCGCGTTGCCGACCCTTCAAAAAAAGGAGGATTCGCTGTGTTGACAGCTAAAGGGCAAACTTTGCTCCGTGGGTCCCCATCTGTCAACACAGTGAATCCTTTTGCAGCTCTGGCGACCTTACTCACCAACAGAAACAACACTATGAGTAGGGTCTAGCGTTATTAAACTGCGGTTTTCTGTAAGGTGGAGGTACTACCCCAGATGGGCTCTGCTCCAGATTTGAGCGAGACGACATTCGTTGTGCTGTGCTCTAAGACCACACTAAACGATAAGCATCCGCTGTGCCCATACCTCACTGACACAACTGAGACAAACAAAGTTCAAGATTAAATAAAAGTTGATTAAGTTTGTAGCATCTTTCCATTATTCCTGAGCGTTGGAAGTTAAGTGTTTCCAATTCCCCCACTTTCCCCATATAACAAAAAAATACTATTAAAACGGATGAAATCTCCGTTCCCCTGCCGCCGATACTGGTGATATTGACTCCGCCATATTTTACCATGACATTTATTGCCACCATGCATCATACTTGAAGATCGCCCATTTTATTGCGCGATAGCTTCTATTTATTTTATCGCTAGTGTAACGACCTGCTTTTTTGTACATATATATTTTGGCGTTGTTTAAAATTTTACCAATAATGTACAAATGCGTATCTCGCTTTAACAATAAAAATATTAAATCGGGGAGTAGGTATGTCTTTTCGTATTTTGTGTATAAGACTTTATAATAGTAGTTTATGGGATTGTATATAATGAAAGGCATTAAAACTCGAGTGTGGGTAATAACATCACACGAGTGTTTAATGCCTAATTTTTGACAGTTACATACACTGCTTTATATACAAACATATCATGAGCTCTCCACGATGCGTTCAAACCGCATATATGTCGACCGCCATAACGATTTTTATGAATGAAAAATTTTCTGACTTTACATTTTTGACATTTATTATTTTAAAATTCAGAGACCAATCGTTCGATATCAAATAACGTGCGACCTGCGTGTGACATTGTTTGCAATTGACACTTCGTTTCGAACGTCATCTCGACCGATATTAGAATAGAGGTCAAATCAAATTTTCTTTTATGTCAGATATGTTCGAAATTTGAAAAAAAAATTATATCAAATTCGATAATATAAATTAACACCTCCATAATTTACGGACAAATGAAAAATCCACAATACAAGAACACGTATCAGAAACTGCCCTCTTTTCAACAATCTCCTGTGTCTACAGCATTGTTGCTTTTATTTCCCGGCTCCAAACAAATCCATTGAGCAGCGGAATTGTACAGTACTTTTCAATCAGCCTTCACAATCAGGCCTGCTGGCATTTCACAACCATTTTCAACGATTCGCTTATAATAGAACAGTTAAGTTCGCGGAGATACATTGGACCAGCGTACACCGATTTAAGGCTGACTCACATTAATAGGATGGGACGGGAGGGAGCGGGACGGGACGATCTCTCAGTCTCTATACAAAACGTTACGCAACATCCGAGGGCTCTGGGTGCGTAGCCAAGATGCCAATCGCTCACGCTCAGTGGCGAACGAAACGCAACTATAATTGCCACACTAATAAGGAAGAGGGATAGAGAGAGGTAGCTACGATACGTTATTAAGCGTGAGCGATGGCATCTTGGCTACGCACGCTGAGCTGTCACGTGATTATTTTTATATAAATTGCAAGATCGTTCCGTCTCGCCCCGTCCCGACCTAATGTTAGTCATCCTTCAGGTACAGTCAACCAAATAAACTTGTATTAAGCAGAAACGTCTGCAAACGAAATTCATCATCATCATCAGCCCGTTGCAGTCCACTGCTGGACGCCCCCCACCCCCCCCAATCTACACCACAGAGCCCGGTCTGCCGCTTTATGCATCCAGTCGCTGCCAGCCCCCCTATGCAAATCATCCCGCCATCTAACCGTAGGACGTCCCACACTACATTTACCCAGACGCAGTCTTCAGTCCAGAACACGCTTGCTCCAACGGTTCTGCGACATGTGGCCAGCTCATTGCCACTTCAATCTACTAACTTCACAATTTCAAACGAAATTCACAATTTTTTAATTGAAAGACTAATGGAAAGTGCTCCGTGCCGAGCGGGATTTGAACCCACGACCTCTCTAAACACCGGTCAAATCGCTCTGCCATCGTCATGATCGACCCCGGCGAATGTTATCACCATTTTTTCATTTGGTTATACGCCTTGGGGAGACCCGTAGCGACATTTACCGAAAGTGTTTAACACTTGTACGGCATCGATGTTCTAATACGTTTTAGAAAGCGTTTAACACTTTCGGTAAATGTCGCTACGCATCTTCCTAAAGCGTATAACCAAATAAAATAAAAAGTGAAAACATTGCCGGGGTCGAATGATGATACTACCAGTGTGTGGCACTTTATTTCATATTCGCAGATAAGGTGATCAACTCCCTCGAACTCTTATCTTACCCATCGCTCCCTCCTTCCTGGGGAGCGTGACTCCAGCTCGTCATCTGCTTGCAACCATCGGCTACGGTCAGCTGCCTGGCGTTGACGGATACGTTAGTCTGCTCTGAGATCTGGGGCCTTACCATAACTTCTTAACGCGATTCAGTTTTGGACCTAAATTGAGTCGCTGCCATACAACTGAGCACAGAGTCAAAGCTGAATCGCGTTAAGACGTCATGGTAAGGCCGCTGGTCAGACCTGCCTCTAGGACTTTTACTTTAGAGTTTTCTTGTGACCATCAGGGCCATCATGGGCGGATGTGATTAACCAAATTATGGAAGCATTTCGATTGTATCCTTTCGATGTTAAATGATGCTTTGCTTTGTATAACACTCGATGCCGAAATAATAAAAATAAGAAACTATGCTCAATAGACTTTTTCAGGGTCTATTAGTTATACTGGTTATAACTATAATACAAAAAATTGTTTTGTGAATCGACAAAGCAAGTCTACTGTTGTCGTTTGCAGGAGCCTTTATAGGCTTCATTTGTCGGAGCCCTATCGGCCGCACAAAGAAAGGTAGTTCGTATTACTATTATTATTTACAGCTTTTCTTACTCCCTTTTTACCTAACTGCGGCGAAGCCTAAAAGGAGGGTTATCGTTTAACTTGTATGTATATGTGCTAGTACCTAAGTTTGAGAAGGTACAGGGAGTAACAAAAATGTAAGTAAACGGTATAAGGGTGTAATGTGGTATGTGGTCTAATTAGAAAAAAATCGGGACAATTCTTGGCGTGTTTTTTTTTGTGGGTTATATCGTCCGGATACACTAAAACTCCATACATATTTTTACCGCACCACGATATTACGCTCTTAAACGGATGACAACTTGAATTATAATAATTTATACAATAATTGTAACTTACACCTACCTACCTCTACATACCTAGGATGCTGGCGGCATTTCCTCTTTGTATCGCAATGCTGATACGTTGTGCGAGGAAGCCAGCTCTTCGGTCACCAGTTACATCAAGCAGACATTTCGCTAGAGCTTCGACCCCAAATGGTACAAAATGGTGCTCTCTGCCCAGGCTCTTATACTTTTTTTAAAATTTCCCGCATTTACATTAGTTCATTGGAGGTGGGACGGTGCCAGAGTGTCTACACAGGTAGCATCCAACACCAGCAGCCGAACCAAACTCCAAGGAACCAAGGACACCCCATCGGGTCTCTTGACATCATCCCTGAAAATGCCAGTCAGCTCAAGAACAGCAGGCACGTTGATGGTGGCAAGAGACCGACTGATTATGTCATTAAGAGACGTATGTCTCGAAAAACGGCCTGCACTTTTTTACAACACAATCCGTAGTGTCCCATTTGGTTCACGTCTGTGTCTCATGAGTGTGGTCACACACCGAAACCCCCTGTCGGTCGCCAGTCTAAGGGAAGCCGGATCCATGAAAGGACCAGTATTAGGCGAAGGATGGGCATGAAGCCAGTTACTCGTACCAGCTTCCCGGGATCCGACCGCCAAAAGCCTCGCCAGATCCGATTAAATCGCATCCCAACTCCTTTTTTCAGCATGCTCATTTATAATTATTAATTATATATGAATTCGACTTTTTTAAACAATCACGGTTATTTGACATTCTAACAAGGAATGAATTATTAAAATTGAGCTCCCAATATTTCAGCGATGTAAAAACCGTTGTAACACGGGTGCGTTCATTACCTGAATAATATTAAAAATTGCCACTTACCGTTAGACCTCAAGTGCTTCAATAAGGGTACACTGCAGTATAATGCACGGTGCACCGGTGGCATTTTGACTCGTGGCGACGATAACACCATTTTAGTGTCGGTGATATCGTAAATTAACACTAAAGGTCACATTCGAACGTCAACGCATTGCGCCATGGCAGTTTGTTAAAGTTTTTGATGGTGACCCAAGGCCCGACTTTACGCAGCGACTTGCATGCGCAAACGGTTTGTGCAAAATTGGTGAAAAAACTCGTGGTCCACACGACAGCGACTTGCATTCGTAAACGGTTTGTGCAAATAATAGGCAATAAGCATTTTTTCAAGCCATTTGCACGTTTTACTTAACGCACTTATTTATGCAAATCTATTTTGTGTCGATTAGCGTTTTGTACAAGCCATACCGTTTTGCCGTATTAGCGCACATGCTTGCTTGTGCAAATTGGAATTTGTGCAAATATGTTGTGCAATGTAACGACCCTCAGAGCCCCCTCATTTCTAGCATCTCCTGTCGGCTAATTCTCACTTTCATATTCTGCCACCAATGCCACCATTCAATATTTCGCTTTTATTGCAATTTTTCTGTCGTAGAAACAATACTGTATGCAGCACCTCATAATTTGTTCTTAAAATCCTCGGATTTATATTTAGAAAACGAGACGTAGTCGATTAACAGCGGCTTGAATTTTAAGAACCCTTATTATATCACTGTTGCATAACCTACTATTTACTAGCGTCACAGCATTGCAGCAGCTATTCGAATATTACCTTAACACGGCCCATAACAAGTCACCAAGCACGCCATGCCAAGACTTTGTTGCAAAACGTACCTTTATCTTCCATTAATCGTTGCTTTGGCGACCAGCCAATGCCTGAATTCCTATAAATTTTAAACGAAAACCCAATTTAAGCTGACCTATGTACAATAAACAAGAGGCCATATTTAAATATCGCTTTTATACTGGACATATCTCACCGTATAAACATGTAGCTAATATAAGTTGAGCTATAAACATATGGCAAGTGTATGTAACTGGGTGTCAGGATAATATTGGTTAAATGTGACGAGCCGTTTGGTAAAAAGGCCGGATCGCTTGACAGACTTATCGTTAGATTTATAGTCTCTGTCACCGTTCAAAGCCGTTAGGAAAACTATACGTCATCATCATCATCATTTCAGCCGAAAGACGTCCACTGCTGGACACAGGCCTCCCCCAAAGATTTCCACAATGACCGGTCCTGCGCCCAGCATCCAGCGGACTCCTGCGACCTTCACCAGGTCATCAGTCCACCTTGTGGGGGGCCCTACCCATGCTGCGCTTTCCGGTACGCGGTCGCCACTCGAGAACCTTTCCGCCCCAACGGCCATCGGTAAACTATACGTATTGCCAAACTATACGTATTAAAAAAAAAAGGAAAAGTAAAAAAAAAAATATGACCTCGGGTGGGACTCGAACCCGCGACTCTGGGATACCAGCCCATCGCTCTACCAGCTACCGAGACCACACGATGGTCTGCTTAGTAGTAATAGTTTAGAATGGGGTAGAACATTGTTAGTGGTGAATTCTCAATATACGTAACAAGTTACATAAAGTACTTCAGTCTCTTGATATTTCACTTTCCGCTTTTAGAATATAACCTCACACTATAACGAAAAAATCTTGGCACAAAACTGAGCACACACCACACACAGCGATTCCTCCTTTTTTTAAAGGGTCGGCAACGCGCATGTTACACCCCTGGAGTTGCAGGCGTCCATAGACTACAGTGACCGCTTACCATCAGGCGGGCCGTATACTTGTTTGTCACCGTCGTAGTATTAAAAAAACTATCCAAGTGTAATCTGTTGTTCTTATTTTGAGATAAAAAAGCCACATTATCCCTTCCAAGAAAATAAACTGTCAAACATGTAAATTGTTATTAAACGTCAAACTTCTATGAAATGAATAAATGAATGAAAACCATTTATTTGTGACATCACAGAAAGCAACATAAGAAACAAAAGAAAAAGACAAACATGGATTAGAATGTGTGTGCATCACAAAATGGACCCAACTCAGCATATTGCCAGCCAATAAACTGGCGCTGGTCTTCCGTAGGGCCCAATCAGTGATGCCACGATAGATAACACTAAGACTAAAATAAATTACAATCAAAAACAATAGGTAACACAAAAATAATTACAAAATAGAAACAAAAGAAAATTAGAAAACTACAAAAGAATCACATAAAAAACAAAACAGAAAAAGTTACTTAGTTTAGCCGGATTCTATCTTAATTAGGCCTATATTTCTATCCCAATCGGTGATTTTTGTCTCTGCCCCATTTTCCGCATCTCATTGCAGGGCGAAAAGTTTTTTAATTCACCTAAGAGCGATAAATCTACGTGGCTGACTTTGCTTCTTACGAGTGATTAAGGGTAATGACATTGTTCTATCAGATTTTTAAAGTAAAACTTTATTGATATGGCAGACTTACTGTCCTTTTAAGGTGATTCAGTTGACAAACTAAAGTGAATCGCTTCCGTACAAGTGAACCTAAACTGAACCTAAACTGAATCGCGTTAAGACGTCATGGTAAGGCCCCTGGTATTCTAATATTGGTTCAAAACAAACCATCGTTTGATGCAGATTCTTGGTTTGTTATGACTATTAATTTTTTATTAAGAAATACGAGTATTTTATCGGAAACACTCGTATTTCATCGCCTATTGTGACGGACGGTAAAGTACGAAACTTTACACTTAGCATGACCCAACATGTTCTTGCTTAATATAAGAATCACAAATACACATTTAACTTAATATTTAAGCATATATTATTATTATTGTAAAACTGAAACTAGCAAAAGATTTAATTACTCAATAAAACTATTTGCAGGGTTAGCATGGTTGCCATTTTATCGCTTATCACGCTATGCGTCACTTTCGCACATACATACTTGTTAGAACGTGACAGCAACGTCGGTAAACGATAAAAACCCGACCATCATAGACTAGCTGATCTTATCTTGACCTATCAGATTTTATCATTGTTCCTTTCATATAAAGCGGCTCCAATAACCTAAGGGCCAATTTGCGACGAGCCACTTGACTGTGAAAACCTTCCCGAAAGAAATATCGGTATTACAAATTGTTAATATTATATTAATATTTCTATAGTCGAGGGCAAACTTCTCAAAGAAAAAAAGAAATGCTTGGATAAAGGAGATGAACTGAGATTTTTTGTTTACCTTAATATCAGTAACTTCAACAAGCATTTTGCAGATTATGATTTATTTTAACTTGACTCTGCCTGCAACTTTCCGCGCGAATCGTAACTTGAACATGTATTATACTCGTGCCCAATGTGCAGTACATTGTACAAATTAATTCAGCATAAACGCCCAATTTTACAAAATTAATTTAGAGCTACATGCCCAGTATACAGTATGCTGTACATTAAAGTTTTTCCAAAGAATTTCAATTCCACCTAGACGTTGTGAATGGTTGGTTCAGTGGCGTCGATTTTGACAGCTGACGTTTGACAGACAAGTTTTCTACTTCCGTCTTTTCTTAACAATGTCGCCAGCTAAAATCACTGTCTATCCAACTTCCTCTTAAAGCGGTATTTTTTCAAAACCATAACGGTGGCAAACAACCGTACGGCCCGTCTGATGGTCGTTTTCACAGGGTTGAGATGATGATTGAGAGCATGCGATCAATTTATAAACGCGATGAATCCGTTCTAAAGTGTTTAATTTCAATGAATAACAATCGCGGTAACAGAAGACAATATTATGACATACGGTGTATTGCTTCGAGGCTTATTAAGCGTTGAATGAGAAGCACATGAAGCGTGTGAAAGCCACGCCCGACGCTTCACTAAAAACTAATTACTAAAATCGCACCCACAGTTTATTCACCAAGTTTCAATTTCAATTAATACCTGTTGACAGCAAGGAGGGTATCAAAGCCAAGTACTATTTCCCTGTAAGCCCGATAGCTGGTATGTTCAGATGCAGAGTCGGGGCGGCGATGACACACAATTACCCGAGACACAGTACACTGCACCCTATTACTTTAAATTGATACCTATTTTGATTTAACTTTGACTTTAAATTTGACTGCAATGACTGACAGGGCTGACGACTAGGTTGAAAAACTATTAGTCTATTTAGACCGTCAGATTTTTTTTTTTTTATTAGGCATACTAGACAGATAACATTCAGTACATAGATATATTAATAAAGTGGTAAGTTTTATACAAAAATGTTGTCCAAAATAAGTATGCACAGCAAGAGTAATTATTGACAATGCACGAAAAACTATCCTAAAACTATAATAAAGCCATTACAAACTAAAATTACTAACAAAGAATAACTATTACTAAAAACATCAAAAACATCAAATTAAAAAAAAAAAACCAAGCAGTTAAACATGTTGTGAATAAACATAATACATTTTTAAATTTAGGTATGTAGGTAACTAAATTATGTGTGATGGTCAAGAACTTCAACCACCTGCCTCCTGAATACCGCAGTCCGTGAGTCAAAAATATCAATTTGTCTATTGCTAGATACCAGGTCATTGTACTGACGGCACATTCTGACTATTGGATTGTAGAAAGAAGTATTGTTCCTATATACTTGAAGAGCAAAGGTTTTGGGAGCGCGGGTTCTGAACCAAGGAGTGTTAAAGGTAATTAGGGACAGTAAATTAGGCGAGTCAATTTTGTGGTGAAGAATTTTATGCAGCAATAGTAAGTCATGCAGGAGACGTCGCGTTTGGAGGGAGAAAATGCCAAACTCTGTTAGACGTTTTTGATAATCATGGCGTATTAGATCACGCTTGTACCGGTAGGACATAAACTTGAGGCACTGTTTTTGGACTCGTTCAATGTTGTTACAGTGAACGGTGTAATAGGGAGACCACACTACGCACCCATACTCGAGTACGCTACGTACAAGGCTTTGAAAGAGACTGAGTACACTGTACGGTTTTTTGAAGTCCCTTGTGACACGAAGGATGAAGCCCAGCATTTGGTTCGCTTTTTTGACGATGTGCTCATAATGAGATCTAAAGTTAAGTTGTTCATCGAACCAAATACCGAGGTCCTTTGCTAGCGCCCTACGTTCAAGTATCTGACCAGACATTATTCAAAATTATTAGACACGTTTTTTTTTATATGACTAAAGTTGACGAAGATGAAGAGCATCAAAATTAGGTAAGAATTGAACCTTATTGTGACGTCACGCGAAATTTAATGCACTATTTGTCCGTCATTTTTCATTAGACGTACAAAAGAAAAAATACATGTCGAATATTTTTTAATAATCTAACAGACAGAAGAATACGATTTTCAATTTTATACTTAATTGAAAGAAAAATGGAAAGATTCCCCGCGTGGAGCGGGATTCGAAATCACGACCTCCTTGAACACCGGTCTGACCCGAAGTTCCGATCCGACCGGTACTCAGAGAGGTCTTGGGTTCGAATCAAGCTCGACGCGGGGAATTTTTGCATTATCTTTCAATTATAAAATTGAAAATTTGGATCGGAAAAGTCTCTGTTTAGTAAAAAATATCTAGTACCATTTTTTTGTCGTCTAGTCTTTTGTGCTGCCCGCATTCAGCGAATTCCCGCGCCTTTATCAAGTCACCTTACTGGGAGCCTGCCAACGCTGCGTCTTCCTGAGAACCTTATTATCCCATCGGCCATCGGCTCTAAGAGCAATATGCCACGCTCACTGCCACTTAAATTAATTAATTCATAAACTGCCCATGCTATTTTGAACGTGATAGCACCAGTGTGCTACTACCAGAGACCGTATCCGGCACTACCCAGCTTCGATCGAAAAGCTAAATGCATCCAGTGCTCTCGGCTCACTTGGCTCGAAACCTGATGGTAGGACGACTCGAGATGTCACCGACGGATCTATATTGGGATCCCTAAAGTTTTTTATCCTATTTTTGCGTTCCCTAATACTTTTTTGCCATAATAATCATTTGTCCTAACACTCATTTGCCCTATTTTTGATTGCCCTCACATTGAATGGATGATTTTAGGTTGCCCTAATGTTTGATGTCCTAATGTCACATGACATATTGATTACATATCCTAATGTTATGTTCCATAATGACTATTTGTCCTATTGATCATATGTCCTAATCATTATTTACCCTAATTTTATATGGCCTAATGACGTTTATCCTATTATTGTAATACCTACGTAATATTATTTGTCCTAACGATTCTTAGCCCAAATTAATTAATTAATACAAAATTGTAGTTTGTAAACAGTGTTATGGAAAAAGTCGGTTCTGGCGCTTCGCCGGCCGCTGCCGCGGCACGCTCGCTTCGCTCGCTCGGCTCGCGCGCTGTTAGGTCGCAGTTCTACCTAACACTCCTCCTCGCTTCGCTCGTCGTCGTACCTAAACCGACCTGCCTTAAACTTCGATCTTTGAAGCGCTCGATCTCAGCCATTTTCAATTTTAGAAAAAGTTTTTTGAATTAAAAGCTGCTTATTGTGATGTGTTATATACTTCACAACTAATATTATTTATCCTAAAGATTCTTAGCCTAAATTAATTAATTAATTAATTAATTAATACAAAATTGTAGTTTGTAAACAGTGTTATGGAAAAAAGTCGGTTCTGGCGCTTCGCCGGCCGCTGCCGCGGCACGCTCGCTTCGCTCGCTCGGCTCGCGCGCTGTTAGGTCGCAGTTCTACCTAACACTCCTCCTCGCTTCGCTCGTCGTCGTACCTAAACCGACCTGCCTTGCGACAGTCCAACTAAAATATGGTTAAAACTGGTACAAGACTGCGTATGTATATGATAACATGCTTCGAACAGATGAGTTTTAAGACTACTTATCATTACATTATGGATAATAATTATTATGACAATTGATTGTTAGGACTAATGCCGGTTAGGATAAAATAGTTATGGCAAGAGATATGAGGACAAACGTTATTAGGGATCGCGATGAATATGCCAAAACACATTAGGGTTATTGATGTTATGCCAAAAATGCTTCGGGCAAATGAGTTTTAGGGCAACCATTACGTTATGGAAAATAATTGTTATGGCAATAGATCGTTAGAGCTAATGCCCATTAGAACAAAACGGTTAGGGCAAGTGATTTTAGGACAAAAATTGTTAGGGATGTAGAGGGCCACCCGTCACCGACATTGAGAAAATTTGTTATGTAATGATAAATTAAATGACGGTGGAAATAGATGGTTCCTAGCAGCAAAACCTACGTTGTTGCATCTGAAAACTCTTTCTATACAGTATTTTATGTGCGAGTCGAACTCGCCCACCGAGGGTTCCACACAAAGGATGCTCCCCCCATTTATGACCTTCGGTACTTTAAAATACTGGCAGCATGGAAATCTCAGTGTGCGGCAATTTTGCGGTTTCCGGATTGTTCCCTGTATTTGCTTTTTGCCAAATCTTGATTCCCATTGCAAATGTATGGGAAATGCGACATAAGCGGCCGTATCTTTTGATTACATTGACTTAGTTAGGGGTTCGATATTTTCACAGCTTTAGGAAACCGCAGACCTGTATGTGTAGTATAAATTTTAACTTGCGGCCTCTAAGCGTTCCGAAAATAAAGGGTCTTGCCAGACAGACGGAACGCACAGACGGACGGACAACAAAGTGATCCTATAAGGGTACCGTTTTTTCCTTTTGAGGTACGAAACCCTAAAACTTAGATTCATATTATAAAATTGGAATATGTAAGTAAAAATATTTATTATTTTCTTTCTTGAATATGTATTGGACTTGGATCACTCTGGCACTCAGGGCCAGAAATTAAAGCTATAGTCTTAATAGTCTGCTATTTTCTAATTGATCAGGGAACTTACCATGACTTCTTAACGCGATTCAGTTGAGGACCTAAGCTGAGTCGCTTCCATACAACTGAGCCTGACCTTAATCTAAACTGAATCGCGTTAAGACGTCATTGGTAAGGCCCCGTAGTAGACAATGACAGTTTTCTTTCTCGACCGTTGCCGAGCGTTGGTAGCGCAGCGGTTAGCGCGTGCGACTTTAAACCCGAAAGTCGCGGGTTCAAAGCCTGGCTCGTACTAATGATTTTTTCGGAACTTATATACGAAATATCATGTGATGAAGGAAAACATCGTGAGGAAACCAGACTAATCCAGGTCTAGTTTAACCTCTGGGTTGGAAGGTCAGTTGGCAGTCGCTTTCGTAAAACTACCCTCAACGGCAGATCTTGGGATTAGTTGCCAAAGCGGACCCCAGGCTCCCTGAGCCGTACCATAAGCCGGGAAAACGCTAGGAAGAAAGATAATTTGTATAAAATTTAATAACCGGTTATTAACCGGTTTTCCCATACAATTAAAAACCGGTTTGCACACACTAGCTTGTAGCCATTGTAATATTACCCTCTATAAAATAAAAACATGCTATAAACACGAAAATAACTTCAGAATATATTTCTTCCAGTGTCACTTTACCTGCATATTGTTGGCTGGGAGCGACATAAATCATGTCGCGATAAAGTAAATATGGTGAAGTAGTGCTTATGTCCCGTGGGTTACTTTATAGGTCAAGGTCACATCTTACACGTGTAAAAAAAAAGTGCAAGACGTCGCGCAAAAAAGGCAAAAAAGCACGTTTTTTGTATGAGAACCCTCTTAAATATTTGTTTTATTTTAATTAAATTATTGATTTATAAAGTAAATATAAAACTAAATATTTGTGAATATTTCAAGTGCCTACCTGTTGTCGTTATCAACATCGGTAAAAACGAGCAAAATAATCACGTTTAGTGTATGGGAGGCGCCTTAAATATTTATTATATTCTATTTGTTATTTTTTTCATATACTTCGACGGTGACAAACAGGCATATGGCCCGCATGATGGTAAGCGGTCACCCTAGCCTAATGGACGCCTGCAGCTCCAGAGGTGTTACATGCGCGTTGCCGACCCATTAAAAACAGAGGATTCGCTATGTTGACAGCTAAAAGGGGCAATCATCGCTTCGTGGGTTCCCAGCTGTCAACACAGTGAATCCTCTTGGAGCTCTGGCGAGTCTGGCGACCTTACTCACCAACAGAAACACAACACTGTGAGTAGCGTCTAGTGTTATTAAACTGCGGTTTTCTGTAAGGTGGAGGTACTTCCCCAGATGGGCTCTGCTCCAGACTTGAGCGGACGACATTCGTAGTGCTGTGCCGTACCACACTAAACGATATGCATCCGCTGTGCCCATACCTCTTTTATTAATTTGTTGTATAGCAGCAACAAAAAATCATCATCTGTGAAAATTTCAACAGTCATTTTCAGGGCCCCATGCTTTAAAATTGTACTTGATCCTTCTTGTTTTATGTAATAGTAGGAACTTTTAAATGAGGTAAATTTCTTCTTGATTGCGCTGCGCTCTTAAAACGATCATTACTATTTTTGCTGCACGTTTGTAATATAAAGATAAATATATTATACCATGACGAACATACCCGGCACACGTAAACAAGGCAATGGATAAAGTCTGCGAGACCGGAAGGAAATGTCCTGCGTCAGGCGCAGAGACAATGCCGTCTAGCGGCTGGAAATGTTATTTTACACTGCTATAGTCTAGTGGGAAATGACGTTAACTCCTGTGAGCTGACAATATCTAGGACTCGTGCAGTGAACGAAAAGGCCGATATTGCCCGGGAATTTTACAGAAAAAAGTGCACCATTTGAATGCGAACTCGATTTTCCATACAAAAAAATCAGCTTTGTAACGGCCCATAAGAGTACAACATGTATGAAAAAATGCGTTACGAGACTGACCAAAAATAAGGGACACTCTTTTTCTATTTTAAAATTAATAGTACTTACTCGGGATTCTGGTTATAAAAAAACCCAAAATTTTCTATATTAAAAAAAAAACCTACTATTAACGCAAAAATATTAATGTTTTTCATATTTCACTATTTTCGAGTTAAATATATATATATATATATAAATATTATTCGAGTGAGAGGCAAAACGCAATCCCCGATGTGTGGTGCATGCTTTATGGATATAATAAAAAGATTTCAAAGTCGTTCTTATGTTTTTTTTTTTCGGATTTGTAGTGAAAAACGTTCGATAGACATGCGGATATGTAATTTTTAAGTAATGACATACGTTCCGCACTAGCATCGAAGTGTACTATTAGTTATTACACTCCTGTACGAGACAGCAGTGGCTATAATATAACAGCAACAGCAGAGCTGTAGATCTTACGTTATTGCAATAGGGTTTACAAATGCTAAAACAGTTATGGCTATGTAAGTTATACAATACATGCAGGATATGTCGTAACTTCACAGTCGTATAAGCCTGTTACGAGTATATCTACGAAACAGGGGTACTTAGTCTAGAGTGGGATATGTGGTTATACATATGTTATGATTATAGCCTCTTGTATATTATATGTATGAGGTAGAAAATAATGATTAACCAGGTTTTGGCTGTTGTATTATTGTTTAGATTATACTTTTACTTTTCACTATATATTGTAAATGTTTGTACATGCAAATGCTTTATTGTGATGCTTATTGACTTGTAAAAAAAAAATTGAATATTTTGAATTTGAGAACGATCTAAGGCTGACCTCTTGTTTTAGAAGTAGGTAATATGCCCGCCTGTCTGTCTCTACTCTTTTTTCTGTGTTATGTTTTTATTTTGTCTTATTTCAATGGTGTAATAAAGAATATTGTTTTCCATTGTATAATTTTCTTGTTCTTGAATATACAAGGGTGATCGGTCCAACTGCAACTCCTACAGGGGAATCTCTCTCCTGTCTTCTCCGGGTAAAGTCTTTGCTCGCATATTACTGAATCGCCTTCGGCCTTTATCAGAAAATATTTTGCCTGAGACACAGTTTGGTTTCCGGCCTGACCGAGGCACCTGTGAAGCTATTTTCTCCATCCGACAACTTCAGGAGAAGAGCAGAGAACAAGGTCAACCACTATTTCTTTGCTTTGTTGACCTTGAAAAAGCTTTTGACAGTGTGCCTCGCGAAGCCTTGTGGAAGGTGCTGACGAAGCTGGGGTGCACGGCAAAGTTTGTCAGGCTCATTCGGCTTTTGCATGACGACATGCAATGCTGTGTCAGCGTAAAGGGTGAGCAATCTAATTTTTTCGGCGTTAGCTGTGGTGTCAAACAAGGATGTGTTTTGGCGCCAACTTTGTTTGCTCTTTACTTTGCTGTTGTCGTGAGAGACGCCTTACAGATGTTAGCGGAGGGCATCCGGATTCGCACCGATGGTGGTATTTTGGACTTAGCACGGCTGAGGGCTCGCACGAAAGTATCTCATGCTACTATTACGGAGATAATGTACGCCGATGACCTTTGTTTTGTGGCTGACTCTCCAGATAGTTTGCAAGCACTTATGACGAGTCTCAACGAGTCTTGTCAACGATTCGGCCTAAAAATTAGTGTCAAGAAAACCGAAGTCATGGGGTTTGAGACACTAGCGCCCGTCGACATCAGGCTTGGCGGTGACTCTCTTAAGCAAGTGGACAAGTTCAAATATCTGGGGAGCACAATAACAACTAAGTGCCTTCTTGACGACGAAATGAACAGCAGAATCGGAGCAGCAGCTGCTGCTTTCGGCAAACTTCGTGTCAAGGTGTTCCGCTCGCATGACATTAAGCTCCACACCAAGGTATCTGTGTACATGGCAATAGTTCTGCCAAACCTCCTGTATGCCTCTGAAACATGGTGCCTTTACCGAAAGCACATTCGTACATTAGATAGGTTTCACCTTAAATGCCTGCGTGACATTATGAACATCTCCTGGTCGGATCGTGTTAGAAACACGGAGGTTCTGCGTCGCGCCAATGTCAGCGGCATTGAAGCCTATTTAATGCGGCGTCAGCTGCGATGGTGTGGTCATATCTCCCGTATGTCCAGCGACAGAGTGGCTAAGCGCATCTTCTACTCTGAGCTGCAAAATGGCAGGCGGGCACAGGGCGGCCAGCTTTTGCGCTATAAAGACGTGCTGAAGCGCCACAATCCATCGCAATGGGAGTCTTCGGCGCAAGATCGGTCGAAGTGGAGGCATGCAGTGATGATAAGCGTGCAAGCCTTTGAGAATCAGAGGCAATTAAAACTCGACGCAAAACGCGATGAGTTAAAGGCCCGACCGCCTGCGGCCATTAATAATAATTTTGTCGGAGGGGTGCTGACATGCAGTAAGTGTAGTCGCACATTTACTGCCAAAATAGGCTACGTCAGCCACCTGAGAGCTCACGATCGTCGCTCTCACTAGCAGCTATCCAGTCGCCATGGTCGAAACCGGCCAGGACAAGATGATAATTTTTCAAATCTCATGTTCTGAAAATGATGGGGCTGGAAAATGATACGTTTATGCGTTTTATTTTCCAAATGCATTTATTAAGTCTTACTTATTGCAATAAAAAACACGGTTTAATACGGTATGATTTTCATTTAGATATTTGGTAAGGAGGTTCTGGGTTCGAATCCTGGTCAGGGCATTTATTTGTGTTTATTACGAAAGTTGGTCCTGAGTTCTTGTTGTTTTCAATGTAATTAAGTATTTATATGTATCTATCTATTATATGTATCTTCGTCTAGTACCCACAACACAAGCCTTAGTGAGCTTACCGTCTGACTAGGTCGATTTGTGTAAGATAGTCCCATAATAATTTATTTTATTTATTTCACTCATTTGCGACTGAGCATTAGCGATTGGCATCTTGGCTACGCACGCTAGAGTTGCAAGCGTACAGAGACTACGGTGACTGCATTCCATCGGGCCTTAAGCTTGTTTGTCACTGACGTGGTATTAAAAAAATTACAACTACTACCTATATATTTAACTATCGGTTTCTATTGTTTCCCTTCTTGGCTCGAACATATTTACCCCTATCTATCTCACTTAATCAACACAAGGGCGAAGAAGATGTAGATAGGCGAACGTTTAAAAAAGGAACTTGGGGGGTAAGCCTCGACCACTTAGCGACTTAAACTTTACTTCAAAAGCACTTCAGTATATCTTATCTTGCCGTCGAGGCTAATTGAATGTTAGTCTTTTAGTTTTTGCTTCCAGCTTCGTCAAGTTGCAATTCAGGGATAAACTTTGAACAGTGTTTTAAATTATATTTCAGGGAAAACTTAAATGATGTTTTAATAGAATTTCTATACTTGGTGGATCTGTTTCCAGTGATATGTGGTCGCAATTGACATTATCACATCTTAACAAGTTTGTGTAGTTGATTTTCGACTTTATTGACGTGAGTAACCCGATATAGGTATTTAAATAGTTTTAAAACTTATTTTCATCACACCTGCTCGTAAATGGTGATATTATATGCAAGCATACTGAGACTTAATGAACTGTATTAAGCCTATGGTCTTAAAGGATTCTCATACTACTTTACCGCCCGCCCGGACCTCCCGGAGGACCTGGCCCCCATGCGCCGCACGTAGTCATTGCTGACTGACGGACTGTGCTACTACACTACCGCTAATAATCATTGTTTTTTTTAATACTACAACGGTGACAAACAAGCATACGGCCCGCCCGATGGTAAGCGGTCACCGTATCGTATGGATGCCTGCAATTCCAGGGGTGTTACATGCGCGTTACCAACCCTTTAAATACTTTAACACTCCTTTTTTGAAGAACCCCATACTGTAGTCTTTTTCTTTATCTGCCTAGAAAGTTTATTTATTTCCTCGCAAATGTGATGAAAAATATTGTATGTATCACGGGCGGTACAAACATTTCTTGTTTACCGCCCTTAATACATAATGTACTACACTCTCTAATAAGATTCTTAGCAAAATAACACGCAGTATCCATATAAATTCAGACCTCCAACTTACAGTTGACTCAAACTCAGGCTGCTAATACATCAGCGCTAATTACTTCAATAAATTACTACCTAATTTCCAATTATCAGACTTTAACGGCCGCAACTAGATGGAGGAGGCCGCTGGGACAGGGCGTGGGGAAATTGGGGTTGTTTATAACTTTAAGAAATACAACGGTAGTAACGGACAAAGATATAATAATGGACATCAAGAAACATTTTACCGTGTAAGTCGTATTAAAATACTACATACCTTATCCGTGTAAGTTGTGCGCGTAGAGCAGCCGCCGCGGCCAGACGCATGACTCATGAATGGGAAAAGGATTGTTCCGAAACATGTCGAGCTATTTTCGACTTTATTGACGTGTATAAGTATTTTAATATGTCTGATACTGACGGGAGTTTTCGAATTAAAGCCGTGTAAGTTGTGTATTTATGTATTTTAGTCTATTAATAACGATACGTAACAATTGTAAAGCATGAATGAAATCATTTGTTGTTTAACAGGGAACTTTCATGGGTTTACGATTTCATTAATTCAATTCACTCTAATGGCGAGACCACTTTAAATATGAAAGAGGATTTAAAACATTAAAATCGGACAACTTTAAACACCGGACCGATAAATCATTCAAAATCGCTGTTCAAACCATTCATTCAATTTCAGTACTCCACAATGCCACGCGATTATAAACCTTGATCCAACGGTATAAGGCGTGAATACATCAAAGCATGTTTGCGTAGGCCCGTATTTGTGCAGCGTTTACACGGTCCTGTATTCGTGGTATTTGCTGAATGTGTGTACTAGCTTTAATTGATTCGAAAGAATCATGTAAGCATATCATTGATATATAGCTAAATTGTTAAGTATAAAATACATTTGTTCATAATGATATTTAAAAGTAGTGTCAACTGACTCGTTCTTGACTTTCGTTCCCGCCATTTTGAATTCGCCATTTTCCATTCGGCGTCTCTAGTATGTGTGGGAGACCTATTTGAATGTAAGTAACAGTTTTTTTTACAAAATCGATTGTTTAATTACAAAAATCTATTGATTATTTATCTTTTTCACAGCGAAATAATCGCTTTTTTATCACAAGGCCCGTTCTATTTAACCTGCCATAATTTACCAGATCGCATCAACCGTGTAAGCTCATTCTTTTGGCAGCGAATAATAAGAAACCTGTTGCGGCAATAAAACAAAGATAATGGACAAAAGATACCGGCAAGTTCGTATCAGACAAATCTAAAATATGAATCCTCATCTTTATCGCACGTACTTATTCGAGTAAAAGGGACGTAGATAGGTGCTTGATTCGATGTTCGCGTTTCCGCGGAAGGCATTACTTCTGCTTATGATTTACGCCATGATCGCTTGATTAAACTTACACACAAATTGTATAAATTGATACTTTTAAGAGACAATAATGGTTACACCAACCAGGATTGGTGGATAATCCCGGAGTTAGCTCTCAAATGCCATACTAAAAATGCTTAACTATGGGTTAGCGCACAGGCGGCGCGAGGTAAAAAATTAAAAAAAATATATTTGGTAATTAAACATTTCAGTGTGTGTGTGTGTGTGTGTGTGTGTGTGTGTGCGTGCGTGAGTAACTAAATGCATTTCGAATGCGAGCTGACCCTAAGAAGACTAAGATATGATGAAAAAATAAAGCTAATAACTAGATATAAATATCGTACCTATTGATCACCAAAATTGGGCACAATTAATAGAGTGGCAACCCTCTATTCATTGTACACATGTCTTTTCCATTTCGTAGCATGAAAGACATAATAAAACCCCAATTAATTAAATATGTTCTTTTATTTTATATAGTATTCCCTTGTATTTAATATTATTATACAGGGTGGAAAGACACGACGATCCTTCTCGCAAAGGGGGGTTAGTTTAAGTGAAGGAGAATCGATTAGTAATGTTTATATTTTTGTTACGAACAATCAGTAAAAATATTAAAATTAATTAATGTTCTTCTTAGTGACAACCCTGCTATTACTATGTACTATACCTACATGTAACTGTAATGTGACACTTTATGTTTACAAAAATTTGCTCGACATACCGCAGCACTCGCTCTTCAAACCTTGGTGCAATGTGAACTACACCTCCTCCCCGTTGGTCGTTTTGGCCCGTTTGTGGTACTATGGGCTGATTATTTGCCACGCGATCAAAGGCCCGTAAAATTGACATACGGCTAGTTGGGTGTGGTGGAGGATATCTTTGTCGATAGCGTCGTAACGTCTCGGCGGCATTATAATTACACTCCCCGTATAACATAAGCAAATTTAGGTAATCGCGGGCTCCCAAGGGCATTTTGAAAATAGGTTTTATCACGTAATTTGCAATTTATTTGCGTCACTGTTTTATCACGGGTAAGACTGAGTAAAAATTAATATTTTTCCCAAACAAAATAATACAATTGTGCAAACTACCCACTTACAAAAATCTAACTTAACCATAGAGAAATTGAGACTAAGGGCAGTTACAATAAATAGGTTCATAAAGCCCATAATACACCGCCAGAAGAGCATACTAGGCGGGGTGCGTGGAAGCTAGAAAATGCTGTTGGTTAACCGATTTGTATGGAAATAAATGCAAAAGTAACATGTTTATTTGAATTATAAAAATAAAGGCTTCAGAAGATATTATTTTCAATTCTACGATTCTGCATGTATAACTGCCCTTAGTCTTAATTTATCTATGGTTAGTTAGATTATTGTAAGTGGGTAGTTCACACAATTGTAATATTGACTGGGAAATATTATGGGGTAGAAATGTTGTTTTGGTAAATGTCACTGACCTTTGTGTTATTGTTAAATGTTATTGAACCTAATGAGGGTTGTCACTTGCAGTATTTTGCATCAAAAGTTAACTGCCTATAACTTAAAAACGCTTACGAATATGAGCCTAGTTTCTTTAGAGGAAATACAGTACTAAATCTAAACAATCCCCCTTTTGCGGAAAGGATCGTCGAGCTGTTCCACCCGGTATAATTATTTTGCAAAATGTCAATATATTACCCGAAATGACACACTAGAATGGGCCGGGCAGATCCGTCAGTTTCTATAGAAAACGTCACGTGACATCCGAGGGCTCCGAGCTATCATGTGATTCTTTCTATAGAAAAAGATCATTCCGTCCCGTTATAGTATGAGTCATTGTTTATTACTAAGATATTAACTAGATAAGTTAATTTACTCCTCCAACACAACAGTATTCTGTGAAATACCGAGTGTTTTCAAATTGTCGCCGTTAATAATTAACAAAAGTAATTTCCATCACTGGAACAATCAACGTCGATCGTCATTATAATGTACTTACAGATCTAACTTCTAAACTTTCAAGGCCTACTGCGAAAATCGCACATGTATATTTGAGGGAAAGAGATGTGACATGAAAATTGCAAAGTTTCGATGTTCACGGCCAAGAACAAGACAAGGTAAGGACACACTTTACACTTCTATCACAGTGACTGATGTTCCAGTTTCTAAAAGTCACAGTGATTTTGTCACAACGGTCACTGACGTCATGGTAAGTGAGCACGTCGATCCCTTTCGTTTAAGACAAGTCCAAGTATGTACCAAGGTATGGCGTCGGTGACCGAGCAGTGCCGACTAGGGCATGCAATCACGGTATTGGGTTGAATTACAATCCCAGTATTGTCCATACGAAAAATCCCGACTTAACCCGAGAGGCGACGACCGTTGTACTACTTTGGTTTAACACGCGCGACGCAACGTGGGTGAGAAAGATAGCTCTGGGCGTTTTTATTTTTTGTTATAGAAAAAGTTTTTAATCGTTTTCTATTCAGAATCGTGAGCTCTTTCAATCATAGTAGGAGAAAAAAAGTGTCCCCAGATTTGTTTTCCATTTTGCCACCATCATTTCATAGATTTAGTATGCGGTAGCGCAATGGAAAGTTTGATAAATGTATGGAAAATTTAGTACACTTTTTTTCTTCTACTAGGATTGAAAGAGCTAGCGATTCTGAGCTAAAAGTTTCCAATTAAGCAAAAAATGATTTTTCTACAACAAAAAATAAAAACGCCCAGCTACAGGAACGAAGGTTTTAAATAACGTCATTTCTTGACACTCGGTCACGGTGATACTTTAAGAGAACGAGTCACGGTGATTTTTTCATCGTGACTTCTAACAAAGAAGGGCGAAGGGTGAATGCGATGTCAGGTTTTAATAATTTCTCAATTTGACCGAGATTGAAATGCCACGTTTAGGAATTAATTTTGAAATAGCTTTGCCCAAGTAAGTTCGTTGAATTGAACGTAACTTTAATACTGTCTAATAAACCCGAAGATCTTTAATGTCCAAACTGCTAGTCGGGTAATGAAAACTTGACTAAAATTGCAATGGGGTCGCGTGGGATTGGCAAATTGAAATCTAAATGAATAATTGTGAAGTTCCTTTGTAGCGTCTTCAAGACGCAAATTACATCTGAATAGAACTTAGAAATAAAGGTTTACTTTTCTTTCATATTTTTAAGTGTAATTTAATATGCTTTGAAATCACTTATTACCAACATAATATACTTCTACGTGTTAATTATAGTAGTAGTGTTTTAAAAAAAATGCCTAATACCGCTAGAACTATGGGTAAAAAGTATCAGGAACTCTAGAACTAAGTCAAAGTCAAAGTGTATTTATTTGTGAGTATATGTCAATCTGATTACAGTGGTGGAAAATTAAAATTATGTGTAGCACTATACCCTGCCTATATGCAACTATGTTGCTTGCTTGTAGAACTTCAAAAAAAAAATGCTCTGCTGGGAAATGCTCTGCTAACTTCACGGACATCGAGCGTGCGCCACCTGCGATGTTACTTAACCACTCAATTACCCTAAAACATGAAAAGTGATTTTATGTCGTCTAGCCATGACTTAAAGGCGAACTTTTCGAGCAAGAGCAGTGAAATAGTAGGTAGAATACGATACAAGTGCGAATAGGAGAAAATTCGCAATGAGTGGCGATAGAAGAAAACACAACCGAAGGGTGTGTGCGAATTACCTATTCGCACATGTATCGTACGCCGTTTTACAGTACATATGGCTCAGTGAATTTTTGATATAGGCACAGAAAGTGCTCATTATAGCACTAGTGCGGTAATATAGCACCATAATATATGTCTACTGTAAAATATGTATATTACAAATCAATTACAAAGATGTACTCTGCGTTCACTTTAATCCTATCGCATTTGATTACTATTTCATAGGAAATTTGCACTTTATTTCTCTAGTAATAAGGTTATTTTTTCTAAATTTGCTTAATCAAGTATGAGGTTGGGCGATCGTTTGTTATACTGGGTGATTTTTTTTCCGGGCTCATCAAGCCCAGTCATCGCCGTAATGTTTCAAAATACTGTTCCCATAAATCCCGGGAACAAGTAAATTGCTGCTGATATTTTTGACCTAAATAAGGTGAAATGTATCATGAAAATGAGAAAAATGAACACAGATTTATTGTTGATTAAGTATGTGTTTGTGTTGAAAAATAAAGTAACAATATTCTAGTTTCTCGGAAACAAAAGAAAAGTGGAAAAATTAATGACATCGGACGGGAGTCGAACCCGCGACTCTAAGATACCAACTCATCGCTCTTCCAACTGAGCTACCGAGACCACACCCGTGGCCCCGAATTTCTCCACCATATATTTTATAGCGATATTCAGAGCAATTTGAAGTGCTGTCTAAGGAAAGAAACACTAGAGATGGGTATACACTATTTATAGTTTTTGGATAGAGTATGACCTAAACTTTATAATTACAGAATATTGTCTTATATTACTGCGATTGTTATTCATTGAAACTAAGCACTTTAAGTCATCATCTTAACCCTGTGACTACCTAACCCGAGTGCTGTAAAGGGCTCGAAACGTAGGATCATGGTGTTAATAAACGCGATTAATCCGTTTCAAAGTGTTTATTTTCAAGTTATAATTGCAAATTCATTTGTGTTAATAAATACTGTTTATCCAAAAATCTTGGCTAATGTTCGTGTATTTCTAGAAAAATTACTTACCAAAAAAAACTCCATAAGTAATTTTGTGTGAAAATGTTGAAAAGTCTTTCATTTATTCCGTAGAAGACTATATATTGAACAAGAAAAAAATGTTTTATTATGATTTAATAGCAATAAGGTCGAAAACTAGATAGATGTTTAAAGCTCGCTCATCAAAAAATGGTAAAACTGTTGAAAATAGTGGATTTTTCAAAAACTGACTACTATTATGAAAAACTTTTTTCATTTATTCCATTCAAATTGAAATTACCTTTTAATTTTTGTATTAAAACATTTCAAAATATTTTTGTAACTATGACAACTCATGGCAAAAAGTTGAGCTGAATCGGACAAATTACGGGCTTTACCTTACATCTTTCTTTCTTCACGTCACTCGGAAGGTTTAAAGGAAACCTAAAAGACCGTATAATTCTATATATCATTTCACTCAGCCGTGACTAACGTTCTCAAGTCAATATAGCGGCAAACTAAATCAGTTCCACGTCAAAAAATATTCAATTATAACGACAATAATGTTACTTTGCTATTTCCCCAAAGAAGCTGAACCGTTATACCTACTTGCGTATTAATAAAAATACGCAAGTAGGTATATCGGGTTGTTAATAATTGACTAGCAATAAACCTTTTTCCCACTCCAGCACTTCTATCTGTCAATTAGATGACTGACAGCGATATTAATAAAAGTATATATTATATAACACTGCTCCTATGGATTTTCATACAATATAATATGAGGACTGTTGTTGTTTTTTTTTCTATACGGCACAACATCATTCTTAATCTGCCACGTTTCTAGATTTTGCTTACGCTAGATTACGCTATTTTAGCTGTCGTAGTAAAACTAGCGTATGCGACAGCTCATAATTGGTTCTCAAAACTTGAGGGTCGCCGTTACAAAACGAGATGATGTCGAGTTTTGTAATATTAGCCCCGAAACAAAACGCCACGGCTTGAGTAGACACTTTTGCCGCTTATGTTTAAATGTATGTGTTATTTGTTATGTTCATGTCGATACGTATATTAACTTTAAATTGATAAAACTGCAAAATATAATTCATTGTTTTTTTTTTATTGGCGTCGTCGCAGAACGTCATAATGAACCAAAATGTCATAATGGCTAAAAGCCATGTTACTGTGTCACAAAAGTATGTAGAATAAAATTAAAACATACTTATTACTTCCCGGCCTAAGCCTTCAATTTTGTATGAAAATCCATTACAGTTTTCTCGAGTTGCTCCACCGGGCTACGTGATACTTTGAAGCCTATTATAACAAACGTAATGACGACATTTCATTGCATGTTTGAGAAAAGACAGCCTAATCCTGATAATTCGTCACATATGGCTTTATTCCCGTCCCAGGAAAGATACGGTTTTGACAGACATTAATAGTAGATTACATACCAAGGCCGTTTTAGTGGGAAATGCCTCGGATCCCATATAATTGTCGGCCGAGGCGAAGCCACTCAGTTTTGGGTGGGAAATTGAATTGCCTGAACTAACGAACTTTTTTGTTCAGAAAATGACTGATATAGCCAGTCCGTTTGGTTAAATGGTCTTTGTACCTTTATAAATATATTTCGGCAATCTTGAAAACGGCTCCTACGGTTTTAACAAAAATTGGTATAAGTGGGTTTCTGGGCACGAAAAATCGATCAAACTTGGTCTTGTGTCTGAGAAAACGAGAGTTTTCCGAGCTTTTCCTGATCGCTTAGATATGTATTATAATTTGAAACAAGCAATTATGTGCGAAAGTTAGCGTACATACAAAAGTAAAATTGTATGGACTGTTTTAGAAGGCCTACCTTGAACCGCAAAGAAAGTTTTACTCGTCTATCTGTAAATACAATAATTGCAAAATTTTAGCCTAATAGGAAACCGGGAAGGGTCTTTAACTTGCAAGATTTACCTACGGAGAGACAAAGGGACAGGTGAAAATATTTTTTTTTAAAGAAAGAAAAATTGGAAAAGCTTATGACTTCGGGTAGCAGTCAAACTCGAGACTTTGGAATACAAGCCCACCACTCTAAAACTGAACTACCGAGGTCTCACGAAAGTAACGAATTTCTCCACTGTGTATCTCATATCGTAGCCCGTAAAATAATCTACTGCAGAATGTAGAATGTCAATACTCCGGATATAAAAATATTCTTATAAAGTTTAATCACGAAAGCAAAATATTTTATTTAAAATTATAAAATAACAAAAAATAAACCAAAAGCCCAATAAAGTCGAGCCTAAATATTTTCAAACTGAAATGAATTTATGTATTCAGCCAGCACTTTATGTTTGAATCGGAATACATTGATTTTTGCATATCAATCTGGCTATTTGTTTACGGTTTCAATTCAGCGGAGAGGCACTTGAAATGATTTTAGTATAGACTCGATTGGACGCGATATGTTGCCATTTTGAATTATGTTGCATTGGTGAAAATGGATATTACCTACTAGGCTTGTCATTTGTAATTTGTGTTTTATAAATACAGAATATGACACTTTTGTACGACGGTTTGAATATGAAACTGAAACTTTGGTTCGAATCTTCGTCAGGGCATTTATTTGCGTGTTTATGACGAATATTTGTGAGTATGTATATAGGTAAGTATTTATATGTATCCATTTAATTTACCGGGTGTATCCTGTAAAAGGAGCAACACATTTAATCGTAGGTACTACTCGCCAAACTAAGCATTTGCTTAGCGACTTTTAAAACGTGTGTTTTGATTTTTAGTATACTTTTAGTTTATTAGAAGACGACATGACAAGAAACGTCAATAAGGCTGCTGTTAACGTACGTTGATGATAATTTAGGTACTATTTAGTTTGTATGAATAAGTGAAAACCGAGAAAGAACGGTATTTTTAAAAGTTGTTGATCAAAAGTTGTAAGGTTTGAGAAACATTACCAACGATTGAATTTATTAGTTATATTACAGGATACACCCGGTATATCGTCGTCTAGTACCAACAACATACCTTACCTTAACCTTACCTAGGTAGATTTAAGATTGTCCCATAATATTTATTTTAATATTTATATTACAATTCGCTACAGCAATCCCAATCGGAATAACACCTTTAGACTTACTAACATGTTTATACATTAAATTGCAACAGTTAGCACTCACGTATTTTTATCACAATAGGCGTGACATGTTTCGTCTACATCGGGCAGTCGTCGTCGGACAGACAGTGGTGTTGCCACCTTCGCGGCTCAGCATCACCGTTGCAGTTTAATGTGGGACTCACGAAAGTTTAAATTATATGTTTATACTTGTATCCTACACCGTATCCTATCCTAAGTTCCTACAGTATCCTATCTTATCTATCTTATCAGTTATGTTTACCGTTCCGTATTAATATTTCACGAGCAATCTTGTCTTGACTGACAATTATTAACTAATGCCTCAAAGACAGGTTAATCCTGATGAAATTGTATTTCGTCACATATGGCTTTACTCCCATTCCTTACCTAACAATGTATTTACAGGAAAGATACGGTTTTGACAGACATTAAATTATAATAGCCTGGTTTTCTCAAATTACGATATTTATTGATAACACTTTCGGAAATAGGTAAATAGTAAAAATACATCTATAGAATACGTAGACAGCTATGTTTATTTCGGTAAACAAATCTCTTTCGAGAAATCAAGACACGAGGACGAGATAGAACGTCGTATCAACATGACTTGGATAAAGTACTGGAGCTTCAAAGAAATCCTAAAGTCTACACTTCCCCTTAAGCTCAAGAAGAGGGTAATAGTATACTGAGACCGGGTTACTCACGTCTATAAAGTTGAAAATAGCTCGACATGTTTCGGGACGGTCCGCCCCCATAATCATGAATGAGAAGCGCTTGCGGCGACTGCTCTGCGCACACAGAGCAGTGCTGTGTGCGCAGAGCAGTCGCCGCAAACCGTCCCGAAACATGTCGAGCTATTTTCGACTTTATAGACGTGAGTAACCCGGTCTCAGCATATTAATATGTCTAATACTCACGGGAGTTTTCTATTTCAAAAGAGATATAAAATAGATTCGTGCTTGTTACCTTGTCTGTCATATGGAGCACAAACTTGGATTTTCAAAAATAAAATAAAAACAAAAATACGCTCGTGCCAGCGCGTTATGTAACGAAGCATTCTTGGTATTAAACTTACGGACAGATACAGAAGTGAAGTTATACGCAAAAAAAAACAAACTAATAGATGCTGGACAACACGCACAACACAACAATTAAAATGGCGATGGGCGGGACACATAGCACGAACTTCTGACCAAAGATGGACAAAACGGGTGACCAAATGGACGGGCCCTACCGGAAAGAGAAGCAGAGGAAAGCCAAAGGACCGCTGGACAGACGAAATCGACAGGAAAGCAGGCAGAGACTGGATCCTGGAAGCGCAAGACAGGAAACAATGGAAACTGATGGAGGAGGCCTTGACCCTAACCGGGGCCATGTGACACTCACTCACGTAATCTAAACCACATAAAATAAGTATTTAAATTATATTTTTTTAATGTATATTTCTCTAGTGTTTTGGATTTCTCTAGTGTGCATGGAAATAAAAGGCTTTTTTATTTTATTTATTTAAATAGTAAAAAAATAAAACTTAACAAAGTAAAAAAGTACTTATTGACTTTTCTTGTTTGTGAACATGACGACGATATCGTTATCGATATCGTTATTTAATTTAATTTATTTATACTTATTTACATTTTTAATAATCAATTTAATATTGATTTGCAGTGTGGCTCGCTTGCAGCTTAGAAATCTAATCCCAATCAAGTCAAATAAAAGTAAATTTTATTTATTTTATGCCACACCTGGCCATAAGTGTAGGCATAAAATGATGTACCTAACACGTGAGGTAATAAATAAAGCCTTGGATCGCATATTTACGTCCCTCGCTTGCAGCTCGGGTCACAAACATCTGCGATCTCGGCCTTTCTTTAGGTAATGTACTATTATATGACCAGGTGTAATATGAGGTATGTTCATTTATGTTCACTTATTACAGGGTATTGTAATTTGACAGAGATGACGATCATCTCTAACCTAAAAACTATAATGATATAGGCATAAGAGATCACATTACACTAGTCACACAAACTCGCTAGTTGAGGTTTAATCGCATATGCAATTAAGCCGGTTTCATTACGCTGCGACTAATCGCACGCCGACAAACGCCGCGCTAGTATGAATTCACGCAAATATATCGCCCCGGCAATAACAATCCTTGAAATCAAATGTTAATAATGCCCCTGATCCTCCTTAGTTGAACGTTGGTTTGGAGTGCTGATAGCCCAGCGGTTAAAGCATGGGACTTTCAACCCAAAGGTCGTGGATTCAAACCCCGGCGCGTATCATAGTACTTTTTTTTAATACTACGACGGTGACAAACAAGCATACGGCCCTTCATTTAATCAGGTTAATTTGTGGCTTGATGTTTTTTTTTGTGATTACTTAACAAGTTTGTAATAAAATATAATAAAAATGTATATTGTATACTATAAACTAGCAAACCCGGCGAACTCCGTTTCGCCACCAGATGGTTTCGTTTTATGTAACATTTCGTTTGGTTAAAAGATGAAGAATTTTTTTTTTGTTTTATACCTATTTGATAAGGAAAAATTTTATTTCATTTCACAACAGTAATGAATTCATTTTGATTACAAAAATGAAGTTTTATTTAGTTGAACTTCTCTAAGTAAATGAAAGTGAATACAAAGTAAATACTGAATCGAAGCATTATATGTGTCCGCAAATTATCCGTTTCATTGAAGTGCTCTTTGGTAAACCACATTTTTTGTTTTTTGTTCTGACGTTAACACAAACAAAGCGGATGGTTTCCCAACTCGTGAACACGCAACGTATAACTGCCCATGTGAAAAACAATGATTTTCTAAATTTATCCCGCAAACACTAAGCGATTGGCCTTGCGATTTGTTAATTGTCATTGCAAACGCAAGGCGAACTGGAAATTGCAATCGTTTGAAGTCAAACGGAAGATCAGTCGGAATCATTGGTATTCGAGGAATACATACATTTTCACCTGCGTACTTTCCGTTAATAATGGTTGCCTCAATCAAATTCGGCATAAGTCTTTTTACCGAAAGTCGAGTACCGTTGCAAAGTCGCGGTGGATTCAAATTACGCAATATCATAATAACTGTACCAACTTTGAGTTGCAAGTTATGTGGTGGAAATCCTGGTAACTCCAGAGAGTTCAAAAACTCCGTTGGATAATTTACTACATCATCGGGATTTGTTATGGAGTCAACAGATTTGTATGTCACCAAATCGCCAGCAATTTTTGATTGAATGGTGAAATTCAGTGCGTGTACATCATTATTCTTTGCGGCAAGAATTGCTCGTTGACTTAACCAAGCATAATTCTGATAATTCTCACTAATGTTTGGGAAAACATTTTCAATAAGAGCTAATTGAGAGTCTACAAATCGGCAAAAGTCGTTGGTAAGAGTAATTAATCCAGATGTCGCATCAACTGGGACTTTTCCATTTCCAACAGCTAACAATTGTTTGGAAAATTGTGCAGCACTTTGATCATTTTGAAGTTGAACTCTCATATTAGTGGTTAGCGATAATGTTTTTACGTTATTCCATAAAGGTGATGCCTTTAGGCAAGCATTCAATTCATCTGCAGGCGTTCCACGGGGAATTACTGGCAACGTCTGCCTGAAATCGCCTGCCAACAATATCATCAAGCCGCCAAAGATGTTGTTATTTCGCCGAAGATCCTTCAGTGTGAAGTTAAGTGCTTCAAGTGATTTCTTATGTGCCATTGTGCACTCATCCCAAACAATGAGCTTGCATTGCATCAACAATTTTCCCATTGCACTGGATCGGGAAATATTGCATGTTGGAGTATCAATTGTGTTTAAATTGAGTGGCAACTTAAGCGCAGAATGTGCAGTACGACCGCCATCTAGAAGAGTCGCCGCAATTCCAGATGATGCTAACGCCAAAGCTATGTCACATCTTGATCGAATAGTGGCCAAAATCAATGAAATGACAAATGTTTTCCCTGTTCCTCCAGGTGCGTCCAGGAAGAAAAGACCACCAGTATTATTGTCCACCGCTTGCATTAATGTTTCGTATATTTGTTTTTGCTGTTCATTCAGCAACGGCACATTATTTCGAACGAATTCCTGCAATGTATCAACATTGTATTGCAGCTCTCGATTTAATTCTTGGTTGAATGCATCGTGCATCGATCGATTTGGCGCAATCATTCCTACTTCAATCAGTAGCTTGTTTGCAATAGTCAAGCATTGATCCTCAATCAGAATCAATCCTTCATTGTAGATTTCATCGGTTATTTGGATGTCAGGATTATTCGTTTGAATGCGCAAGCGATGCAAGATATCTTCACATATGTCGTCTTTGTATTTGTTCCATAACTGAACTGGTTGTGAAGGAAAACATGTGGTGATGATAATTGCGAACAGCGTTCGTATTTGGTACGCATTTGATGAAACAACTGAATCCGCAAGTGTTAAATCCCAATGAGAATCGTTCTCCAGCAAACCCAATAGTTGACATGCTTCTCGATATGTTTGGCATTGGTGGCCATTCACTGTTTTCAAATGCGCAAATGATTTTGGTCCACGTACATTTACCAACAGCAGTCGCAAATAAAAACATTCATCATTTCTAGGATGAACAGTATACATGCGACCTAGTGCATCAGTGGAAAACACCTGTGGCCAATCTGGAACTGGGGTTCCTTGTTTGCGACGTTGGAATTTCTTTGTTGATTGATTCCAAGTGTAATACTTGGGCATTTCAACGTACATCAGCGTCGCTGCGAATGGATCTGCTTCACACATTGCAAAGAAGCTAGTCAATGTTGTCGATGGTGGTCTCTCAGCTCGTTGTGCCGCATTAGCCTCAGTGAAGTAAACTCTTTGGCCATTTTCCAAATGCACTGCTAAATGTACAACTGTAGGATATCTTTCATGAATTTGAAATGAAAATAATCGCCACAGTGCTTCATTAGTACTGACGTATCTTCCCATTTGGAAGTTGCTGATTTCGTCATTCGCATTTTCCGATGCAATACCAAACACAGCCATGTCGCTGCCTTTTGTGACGTACTTGCACAAATATTTGATTGATTTGGCCGAATGACAACTCTCAACGTTTGCATGTGTTTTGAAAATTCGTGATAGCAGCGGGCAATATGGTACAATGAATTCATTTCCGATCTCAATCTCTTGATTTTGAACTTTAACTTTGATAGTTCGACCGTTATCTTCTTTTGAACGCCGACGATAAACTGGATATCCATCGTTCCCTGTGACTGTTTCTGCAACTAACGGTCGCGGATATCGTTTTGTGCACTTTCCATCAGCCATGCAAGGCGATAATGGATTTAATGCACCGCACGGTCCATGCACCATCTGTGTCGTCACAATGTCGTGTAGATGGGGATCAGTGACTGGATCAGGAATTTCAGCCGATATGATGTCATCCACTTCATTTGAATGTAATTTGTTCAGCAACCAAATTAGGATATGAGCATGCGGTAGTCCACGCTTTTGCCATTCCACCGAGTACATATAACAACGTGTGTCACCAAAAACTCGATACTTAGTAAGCACATCCATCATAACCTTGATTTTTTGCTGAAATACTCTGGCGATTATGTCATTGCGATCTTGCGGTTTTTGGCCCGGTTCCAACTCACGTTCAATTTCCGTCCACTTCGGATTGCATGTGAACGTAATAAATAAATCCGGAGTTCCATAATTTCGCACATACGTCATAGCGTCTTGAGCGTATTCGTGCATGTGGCGTGGGCTTCCGATATAAGATGATGGGAGAATCGTCAGACGTCCAATATTCTGAACATCACCATCTGAATGAATAGCATCACGCAAGTGTATATAGTCCTCAGATCGTAGCTTTGCCTGATTGAATCGGATGAACGCTAAACGTTCTGTCTCGACTTTGACATACATGTCGACAGCGAATTGCTGGAATAGCCGACGGCACTTCAGAATGACATTCTCCTCATGTGTACGAATCATCATACGATACGCATAGTAATTCATTGCGCTTATATTTTTATTCGTTGATACGCCTGAAAATGCAAAATTAAATGAATTGTTAATGGAAATCAATAATAGCAATAATTAGTGTGTGAATATTGTACCTGTAATTGGATCGACCATCTTCAACGTGATGTCGTATCCGTCTTGCCCTTGCCAATAAATGATTGGATATTGTAACGCATCGTACAAACGATGTGTCTCGTTTACACGATGCATGATATTGCTTCTTCGCTGAACGACAATGTCTCGCGATTTAGTTGGATCGCCAACAATAATTGCAGCAACATCATTAACGGTGGGTGCATTGAATCTTCGCACATGTTCACCTATTGGGGTACAATCCGCTCTTATGACAAATTTGTGCGTATCCGATGGCATTCGTTCCAATGCGGTTTTGAACATATTAACCACAGCATTATTAGCGTGAAAAAATGCTTGCAACTGTTCAATGATTCGTCTCTTTAACTGTTGTGTTCCCTGTATATTGCACCGCACATTCAGCTGATCCACCATCGACGAAATGAAATATATTTGCAGAAATTGATGCGGTTCATCTGGTGTTGGCACCATTGAACCATGCAAATGATATATTTGTCCTTGTATCTGTAATTGCAAACAATCATTTTTTGAAGAATACGGTGTAACTTCTGATCGTGTGATGGTGTAGTGTGTGGTGTATATGTAGTTGTTATGTGTTGCAATTCATTGTGTTGGTGTGAGTGATTCGTTATGTGTGTTGTATCTTTTACCTTGCAAGTCGGCATGAAGCCGCCTTCTCGAATGATATTAGCTCCAAAGGAAGTCATGCGAAAGCAGTTATTGTATTCAAGGATGTGTTGAAGAAAATGGCTGGAATCGGGATCACTTCCGTCGAACAATGGTTTCAGTGGCTGTGGTGGTGTAAGTAATGGATCCAGTTTGACTTTTCCACTTGCGCAGCACAATCCAGCCGTTTCTCTTTTGAACTTTAACGCATTGCAATATCGGCATATAGTCGTCATTGGTCCAATATCTAAATTTTCATCATCACTGTAGTTCGCATTGGGATCATATTGGAATGCCAAGCGATTGTATGATGTCAATGATCTTCGTGTGCTCACGCGTTGTCTCAATCGGGCATTTTCTCTTATTATATTTTGTCTTTCTTCGCTTAAGTTCTGTGAATACACTTGTTGCTGGCTTGCATGTCTTGTGCGGCGGCCGATGTTCGCACGTCGTCCTCTAGGCATTTTGGACTATGGACAGAGTGGTGAATTTAACCTCAAATGCACGATCCACATAATTTACACAGTTCAACTTACCACCTTAAAGACAAATGCCTGCTGTTGAAATTGAATAAAAATTTGCATAATTCACGTGATTGATTTGATGGTTTCCAATTGAAATGTTAAGAAACGAATATCTTATTTTTTTTTACTTTTTTTTCACAATTTCACAGTGAACACAATACCGGTTTGTCACATGACAAATGCCTGCTGTTGAAATTGAACAACAATTTGCACAATACACGTGATTGATTTGATGGTTTCTAATTGAAATTTTAAGAAACGAATAGGTATCTTATTTTTTTTACTTTTTTTTCACAATTTCACAGTGAACACAATACCGGTTTGTCACATGAAATTAACTGAGCAGAGAACAATGAGTAGCTGTCAAACAATGTTTCACGCACCGGCGCCATCTTAAAATATTTGTTTGTAGTACATGCTATGTATCAGAGATGGCGCTGTATGTGAAAAAGATTTTCCCGCTTTTCTGTTGAAATTTTCCTGAATTTTCTTTGCTATAAACCTGACGGAGCCCGAGACCTTTCCAACGAATGCAAAACCGTGGAAATCGGTTCGTGCGTTCTGGAGTTATAGCGTCAGGAAGGAAAACCCGACTTATTTTTATATAGTAGATATGTCACATATTTAGATATCTACAATTGAGCCGCGAGTGGAACGAGTGGTTCAGAAACCGGACTCTTGAGCTTCGCGATCGAGGGTCTCAAAGCACGAGAGGTGAACAAGCTTTACCGCTGAGTGAAATACAACATTTTTCACCTCTTTGTCGTGAGGAAAATATACACGTGCGATATGTATAAATAACACAAAAATCGTCGTTTAATAGGCAATTCGCCATACTAACGTGAAGTAACAAGTCCAAACTTCAAGATCAATCCTTTTTACCCGTAAGAATCTTTATTCTAAGGCTAAGGTTTTTTTTATTAAGGCTTCCTTTGAAGCCTTTCCAACCTAGTGAGGTGAAATACAATGTGATTTTTGCTCGGCTTTCCATTTAATAAAATCTTATAGCATTTTTTAACAATAGCCAACTGCAATTTGTTAACATGTTTTGACCAGTAGTTACACTTTGTTGCAAAAGATGCAGTTTTAGAACGCAACACAGACACGAAATTTTGCAACATTTTTTCACATTCATTCGTTTTTTTATAAAACAACGACTAACTAACTGTTAACAGTACAAACGACGAGCTCCCAACGATTTTATGCATAGATTTAGTTTTTTCACACTCAGTTAAATGTTGTTCTCTTTGTTGTGAACATGGTTGGTTGCTCCGCACTGCTATGTTATTTTGTATCCTTTGTATGTTGTAGAAGTAATATATTAATAACTTTAGATTTTTCTTTGTAACAAATAGCAGTTTTATACTCGTGTGATCCTATTATGAAATTCGCTGACATAATTATGTCTTAAAACCACAGTGTTTTAAGACCTAATTATGCACAGTAGGTAGCATAATAAGGTTGTATTGATGAAAGCGCCATACAGTTGTATAATGTTTTGTTTCAAAGCTTTAGTACATTTAAATGGGTCTAACTTAAAAAGATGTTACGCGTCTTTCTTGTGAACTTTTCAAAAGTTGAGGGCTACAACGGTTGATTTTCTTATTAAACTGTTATTCACATTAAAAGGTATGTACTCCATTTCTATTGAATTTAATAATATAAAAGATTAGCTCTACAGTTCAGCTGACCACGCATTTTTTCTTTCCTGTATAAATGAATGAATGAATTTATTGCGTATTTGGTAATTCAGGTTACAAAGCACCAGATACATTTGCATAATAAATAGTCACACCGAACCCTTTACAGGTGTACACGCTATTACACATATTACTAGAATTATATTACATACAAAAAATAAAAATTAGAAAATGTCAACTATAGTAAAATTTAGAAATAATATACTCAATACATGGTTAATGGTGGGTCCAAGTAATCATTAAGGCTGTAAAAACACTTATTTATAAGCCACTACTTAACAGTACTTTTAAATCTATCACTACTGCGATTCTTAAAACTATCTGACAATTTATTAAATATGTCAATACTCATCATAAAACAATTTTTACGTGTTAGTTTTAGTCTAGCTAATGGCTTGTATAGTTTATGTATATACTGATTTCTAACTCCTCTGGATGATAATTTCTGAACCTCTTGAAACAAGTATTTGTGCTTAAGTATGTACAAATAAACAAACCTCAAAAATATACAAGCTATGTACCTTTAGGATGCGGTGCTTGATAAAGTATGGACGACATGAGTTAATATGTTCGAGTCTCACGAGAGTTTTATAGTTAAAATAGACATGAGTCAAGTAGTTTAAGTACAAATAAAGCCTTCATACATTGCTTCTGAATCATAAATAGGTCATCTGTATCTGTGGAATTTCCCCATTTTACAATTCCGTATCACAAGGCGGGAATCCACGTAACCATTATAAGCAGTAATGGCGGCCTAACCGGACGAATTTTCCTCGGTGCATAAATAAATTTATTTACTTTGGAACCTAAAGTTTCTATGCGTGCTCATCATGTGGTCATATGTTACTAGCAGCTTGTGGACATGTAGTAATGATTTTTATCATACAGTATAAAAGTTGGGTCTATTTTATGATGCACACACATTCTAATCCTTGTTTGTCTTTTTCTTTTGTTTTCTGTGATGTCACAAATAAATGTTTTTCATTTCATTTCAATAGAAAATGACTACCCATTAATGTAGCTAAAAGACAAACAAGCTTTATAGCCCTAGACTTTTGGGTAGTTCACCGAAAATACTCAGAGCATCGTTTTGTGTTTGACCTAAATAAACAGTCAACAAAGAAAAAAATCTGACATATCTCGAAACTAAACCTAGGTACTGATAAACTCGCTCAAGCTTCTGAGCATCGGGAATAGAGTGCCCATTCCATAGTCGCCGCAGCGCAAAATCCATCGGCGGAGTTATGAATAAATTACTCAGTCCACCTTTATTCGTCTTTATTATTTGCGACGGCATGAGAATGGGAAGTTTTCCGGGCGCCGATGCGAAAATACGTGACAGACTAATAAATAACAGATAAAGTTTTATGAGCATTCAATGTCATGTTTAGTTTGTTTGTGCTATAGCAACTGATGTCTTGTATACGTTTTGATATATTTAGTTGGGTCTTGCTCCCATCAATCAGTGCAAGCAAGATGAGCGATGAGACGGTCAATTTCAAACTCGTTTGCACATACTTAGGTACGCATTACAATCGAAAACTGTCACCATTGTCGTGGTCGTATTGCAAACAATAGAGATGACGACTAGGCTGAAAAACTATCATTCTAATTAGTCCCTCAGTTAGATTGTCTAAAATCCATACACACGTATCTTATTCCATTTTCAATTTAACTAAAATTGACAAAGATATAAAGATACTTCAATGAATAACAATCGCGGTAACAGAAGACAATATTAAATATATAAAGCATCAAAGTTCCAGGGTGGGGGCTTGTGACGGCCTGTATTTTCGTCATTTTTGATTTGACAAACAAAAGAAAAAATACGTGTACAATAGTTTTTAATAATGTAAAAGACGGACTAACTAGTTTTTTTGTCGTCTAGCCTATTTCAAATTATAGCGTACTATAATGTCATGATTTTACTTAGCACCACTTGTGATGCAGGAGTTACAGAATGCAATGCATTTAGCGCGTACCAATTTAAATAAGTGTATTACCTACTACAATACAATAGTATAATTATTTACTGTGAAATCAATTCATTTAAATAAATGCAGTTGTTATGCCTGATTAAGTTACCCACGTTACTGCTACATTTAGGAAAAGAAAATCTGCCAAAAAATATTCGGCGATACATATCCCATTCCACCAGTAATTCTCAGCGGTTCTCCTCTTCCCACAGTTACAAAATTTAAATACTTGGGTCACTGGGTCACGGATACTTTAAGAGACGATGCTGACATGGAAAGGGAGCGCAGAGCACTGTCGGTAAGGTGTAACATGCTGTCCCGCAGGTTTGCACGCTGTTCTACTGAGGTGAAAATAACTTTATTTAAATCATACTGTCAACGTGCAACCTGTGGACCGACTACACCAAAAGAGCCTACAGTGCTCTGCGCGTCCAGTACAACAACGCCTTCAGGGGGTTGTTGGGGCTGCCTTGGCGCTGCAGCGCGTCGGGGATGTTCGCAGAACGGAGAACTGACGGGTTTCAAGCCGTGTTGCGCAAGCGGGTGGCGTCCCTGAGCGAGCGCATTTGGGGCAGCACCAACTCACTCCTGAAGGTTATAGCTGGGAGGATGGACAGCCCCATCTTAGCTCACTGGATGTCTGTGCACGTTACTTCCAATTACAATTATACATTCCACTAACAATATTTATTTAAATTAGAATAAGATTTACTAACATAATATGGATCAATTTCCGAAATAAACTATTTCATTTCATTTCATTTCATTAGTAACCCGTAAGAATCACGTGACACCTCGGAGCCTTCGGATGTCACGTGACTGTTTTTAGGAAACTGATAGATCGTCCCGTCCCGTCCTAGTGTGATTCATCCTTAACCCGAAGCGTTTATTTCATATGAAATTTCATTAAAGCAGTGTTACCGGCAAACGGTAATTAAATAATTTTAAACAACAAATATCTGAAAAAGAAAGGTAAATTGGAAAAATGTATTACCTTGGGCAGGAATCGGACCCGCAACTCTGATATCAGCTAATCGCTCTTCCAACTGAGCTACCGAGGGCTTAGGCCACACCCGTGGTCCCATTTCCCACATCCCTCGTATGGCCTTAGGGGGGAGCTTGGCAACACATAAGAAATAACTTCTTAATAAATTAATGAGAAATTTGGTATCGTTCACAGACCACCGCACCGGCAGGGTGTTCACCCGCATACCCTGGAGCCTAAATGGTCTCGTACCGTGCGGTTTAAGAAGAACTTCCTCCCGCGGACGCTCCGGCTGTAGAATGAGCTCCCTGCCACTGTTTTCCCAAAGGACTACAATATGGGGTTCTTCAAAAAAGGAGTGTTATAGTTTGTAAAGGGTCGGCAACGCGCACGTAACACCCCTGGAGTTGCAGGCGTCCATAGGCTACGGTGACCTCTTACCATCAGGCGGGACGTATGCTTGTTTGTCACCGTCGTAGTATTAAAAAAAGACATAATTATCTGCTTAAAAAATAATAATTGGCGGAGTAAGAGTGTTACAATTTTTTTTTAACTGCCATTATGGCATCCTTTTCTTAAGTCAGTTGGAAATAATTCTTACGCCGGTTTCAGGAAAGCCTACTGAAGTAGGAAGAAAATAAGTTAGTGCAATTTATCGCAAGTCGGAACTATGGGGTTGGAACACGCAATTTGGTACTTGTGCAAGTTATGTGTGTGGGAAGGCACGTTTTTGGCCTCATTTGGGTAGATTACAAATGATATCGATAAACGTAGAATACAACTAATACTTAGGGAAGAAAATGAGTTGTATTTTACCTGCCATCATCCTCATCAAGGATGAGTAACACTACAACGAGACTAGACAATCTGTCAGTTTCTATAGAAAACGTCAGATCGTCCCGTCCCGTCCCGTACTAGTGTGTGTCATACTTAACGGCCTCCTAGCCTAGTTGGTAGTGACCCTGCCTACGAAGCAGGAGGTACCGGGTTCGAATCCTGGTCAGGGCATTTATTTGTGTGTTTATCATGAATATAATATTATATAAGTATTTATGTAAGAATATTTATTATTTATTTATTTTATTTATATGCATCTATCTATTCGTCGGCTAGTACCTACAACAAAAGCCTTATTGAGCTTACAGTGGGACTAAGTCGATTTGTGTAAGATTGCCCCGGTATATTTATTTATTTATACTTTACTCGTACCTATATTTATCAAATTATCAGAATATGCGGACAAAATGTCGTCTAATCCTCTAAATATCACCTTATCAACTTGGCAGCATAGCAGCTGGGATTATTAATAACAAAATACTAGTAATATATGTACTTTGTCTTAAATGGGAAAACAAAATAGCTTAACTGTGTAAGTACGAATGCCCTGTGAATTGATCCGTAAACCCACTCGGCGTATCGGAAGAGATCAACAGTAAATCAGGTGGCTGATAAGTGCTCCTTAGCGTTATTAGCTGGATTAGCCGGCTGGCTGCGTACGAGATATATAGCTTGAGTAATGGCCTGGAAATACGGGGAGTTAATTTCTAGTCAACTAGACTTTGCGAGGTAAATCGTAAAAAAATATTAGAAGCATTGAGGATGGCTTACACCAATCCGATCCGGGAAGATCTGTAAGTTTCTATAGAAAACGTGACGTGACGAGGGCTCCGAGCTATCACGTGATTATTTCTATAGAAACTGACATATCGTCCCGGATCAGATCGGATCGGATCGGATTGGTGTGAGTCCCATCAATAGCTGAATATTATGACACCTGGCATTATCAGATTGTACTAGTTGCTAATGAATCGTTTTGAATTTTGAATTTGAATCCTTTAGTCCAAGTTCAAAATGTTCGATGGCACAAAGAACACATTTGAAAAAAACTAATCACAATTAAAAATTATGTACACATTAAATTATTTAGTAAAATTAGAAATCAAAGTGCCGTAATTAGAATTAAAATTGATAACAGGAAATAGCTACTTATTTAAAATCTCGCCAACACTTTAAAGAGAGTTTTCGATTTAAAAATTCTTCAGTCTTTTTATAAACAGCTTATAAAAAGGAGCTTCCTTGATCTCCGGGCTCAGCCGGTTATAAATTTTCACACGGACTTACCCTTAATGAGTTGGACGATTGCTAGCCTCACCAGGAACGGATTAAAAAAATATATAAAAACAATAATGGATAAATCAGAAGCTTATTTCTTTTGCAATTACTTTGTCTAATACTAGTGACTCTGTGAGCATACAGGCTTTAGTCCAAGCTCCACCATATTGAAAAAAAAAGCAGAATATGACAAAATGTGAACACTATATTTGTCACAATATTTGAATAATTGATGACATACGGTACTGAAACGTGGTCGCTTACAATGGGCCTCATAAGAAGGCTCAAAGTCACCCAAAGGGCGATGGAGAGAGCTATGCTAGGAGTCTCTCTGCGAGGTCGTATCAGAAATGAGACCATCCGCAGCAGAACCAAAGTAACCGATATAGCTCTCCGAATCGGTAAACTTAAGTGGCAGTGGGCGGGGCACATTGCACGTAGAACCGATGGCCGTTGGGGCGGAAAGGTTCTCGAGTGGCGACCGCGTACCGGAAGGCGCAGCGTGGGTAGGCCTCCCGCAAGGTGGACTGATGACCTGGTGAAGGTCGCAGGAGTCCGCTGGATGCGGGTGGCGCAGGACCGGTCATTGTGGAAATCTTTGGGGGGGGCCTATGTCCAGCAGTGGACGTCTTTCGGCTGAAATGATGATGATATTTGTCACATACATTTTAGTCAGTTTCAAAGACAGTTCACAAAGTCAGTCACATTGTAAAGAAGAAATCAGAAAATCATAACTACATTCTAAAACGGGATATTTAATTTACCATGTATGACCACAACTAAAAACTCGCAGCACCTCAGTTTACTCGATGAACATGGCGCTTGCAACAGTGCCGAAATATCGGATGCTCGCAAAAGCAAGCATATTTGGTAAATATCCCAATTTATATAGTTATAATAACTTATAATATTCAGAAGATTATTTCTATCGCAATTAAACTTAGTATTAGACATACTATAGGACTCTATAAACCTGTAGAAAACTCCACCATTTTGAAAATGAATGTGAATCGACACTGAAAAAAATACGTTGTATCAACGCGACATACGCGTTTTTTAAATTGTTTTTCTACTCCAGCACTTCTATCTGTCAATTAGATGACTGGCAGCGATATTAAAAAAGTAACATTATAATGCTGTCTGTGGTATTCCATAAGAACACTGCTCCTATGGATTTTCATTTTTAATTTCTATAGTGGGCACAACATCTTCCCTATTCTGCCACGTTTCCAAAATTTCCTTTTTACGCTATTTTAGCTGTCGTAGATAAACTGGCGTATCAACAGCTCAACTTGAGGGTCGCCGATACAAAACGAGACGAAGTTGAGCCCTTATTATAATATATCACTGTTGCATAAACTACTATAAGTGTTAAGTATTTATTTAACTTTTCGTACCACTTAAGCTCCATACATTACTACCAGCGACGGAAGGTATCAGTCAGCAGTAAATCAGGTGTCTGATAAGTGGAGTCTTAGCGCCATGGCCATTAGCCGAATTAGGCGGTTCGCTGCGCGGGAGAAATATGGCTTGGGGTGTTCAAAGAGTGTATTCGTAGACATTAAAAATGTAACGTGTATTTTTTTATATTAAATTTCCTTCAGATAAAGTTTTTTGTTAACGTTTAAAATTATGAGGCACACCGCTTTTGTGAGCAAATGCCACCGATTTTGCTGCTTGAGTAATTTTTTTTGGCTTTATTGTAGAAAAAAAAAGCAAGTTATTGACTATACGTTAAGGTATAGTCAGAAAATAAGTAACTGAACTGGCAAGATGTTCAAAACTATCTTGGCACGAACTTTATTGTTGAGACAATAAGAGCGTGCAAAGATAATTTTGAACACCTTCCCAGATTAACTTTTGGGTGCTTTCGCTTTACCAAAAAAATATTAGCGCAAGAAATTCAATATGGTTGCCAGGCGTACCTTGCATTTATCTTCGCTGATTTTTGGTGTTATTAATACTAAACAGCCACCATATTTGTATAATAAATTAAAGTTATCTTCACGCCATGTCCGGGGCGCTCAGCGACTCCTTGGCCCAAAGCACAGTACGGCTACTTTTCGTGGCAGTTTTCGATACGCTGCCACGAAGTGTTGGAATGATTTGCCACCACCAATTAGAAACTGTAAGTCGGTAGCGTCTTTCAAAGTTAAAGTTAAAAAATATCTTATCGACCTTCAAATTTTAAAAACATGATCAGCGTACTGTGCGTAAATAGTGTTGTTATTTTAAGAAACTTAGTTTGTATTAAATTCTCAAGCATGTGCTCTTGTATACTTTGTAATTTAAATTATTCTATAGATAATCAGTGAATTCACTAGCGATCTTTTCCTCAACATGTTAACTTTAAGTTTATGTGATATATCTTTCTGTATTCCTTTTTGTCCCATGGGTGTTCTGAAAACCAGCGCCATAGCTAAGTATCTCGTATCTTAGCTATCGGCATATGCTGAGTGGCATCCATTTTGGTTCTCTCTGATATTTTGTACAAGATGTAAATAGATAAAGTTTTTTTCTGTGAATCAAATAAATAATTTCTATTTCTATTTCTATAAATTTTTAATTGGCTTGAAACATCCCGAGACATATTTCTCCCGCGTAGTGAGCCGACTTATTCGACTCATTGCGCTAAGAAGCCACTCAAATATCAGACACCCGATTTAAGGATGACACACACCCTTACGATCCGATTCCGATCCGATCCGGGACAATCTATCAGTTTCTATAGAAACCGTCACGTGACCTCCGAGGGATCCGAGCTATCACGTGATTCTTTCTGCAGAAACTGACAGATCGTCCCGGATCGGATCTGATAGGATCGGATGTGTTTCATCCTTTACTGCTGAATACCTTTCACTGATTAGTGTATCGTAAGTAGGGATTGCAACCCAACCCGGGTTTCTTTTTGTATGAAAAACCCGGGTTATACCCGAAAACCCAGGTTTTTCTCGTGTTAAATAACCGGGTTGCACTCCTAAACGTAAGGCGTTATAGCTATTTATTTTTAGCTACAAGCAGCAAAAGCTAAAACTCTACTTAACACATTCTGTGAGTTTCGCTTGAGAAAATAAGAGTGTGATATGATAATAAGAAAGATAAATTTGGTGTGTCCAAAATTATCTTAGTCTATAGAAAATACTGTAACATTTTTTGGTGTTTGACCCATATTACAGGTGAGTGACTCACACAGATACGAGATGAGGAATAAGTACTTAAAATTTAAAGAATCCGATAGCTCTAGACTGGTTTTAGAACACAAAAGCAAAACAATCGACCATTTAGTACCTACACCATTTTATGAGGGAGCTAGAGGAGATACTTAAAATGTAAAGAATCCGATAGCTCTAGACTGGTTTTAGAACACAAAAACAAAATAATCGACCATTCAGTACCTACACCATTTTAAAGATAGCTATAAACAAAAGTATACAAACCAAAATATTTCAATATCAAAAACGGACGAGGGTTTTATATAACTTATTTTTGTTATGGTTTTCAAATATCTGTTTTTGAATATATACAGTAAGTGTAACTTACCTACCTACCTTTACGTACTTTAAATCTGAAATAGGTCCTTGAGGAATTGTACCTGGGATGCTGGCGGCATTTCCTCGTTGTATCACAATGCTGATACGTTGTGCGAGGAAGCCACCAGCTCTTCCGTCACCAAATACATACGATATGTCTCTAAATATAATACTCAAAAGTTGGTTGTTTTGTTTTGCGTATTCTTTAACCATTGAAATGGCATTGGATTGGTTACATCCTCAGGAAACCTGACACCCACCTATCAAACATTGCCCTGACGTGGAAGATGTCTGGTAAACGGAAACTGGGCCGCCCAAAATCTACCTGGCGCCGTTCCGTTGAGCAAGAGATGTATGCATTGGAGTTGGACTGGGAGAAGGCGACCCAACTCGCGCAGAACCGAAGGCGGTGGAAGAATTTGATTCGAGCCCTACACCCCAGCAGAGGGTAAAAGGATGAAAAGTAGAAAAAGTCTCCTCTAACGAGCTAGAGCTGTCACATTATTTACAATACCTAAATAGGAATATAAATAGGCACACTGCAATAATTTTAGCATAACAAAGAACTGCAGCAAGCTTTCCTGCCAAACTATGCCGCACTTACCGCCAATATTGGCTGGTATAACTGTTTAAAATTCAAATCGCGCTGTATCGCGATGCGGAACAATATTCATGTCTTCACAATTATCGCGGGCAGGTAGCCAAATGGGTGAATATTACAGAAATGTATCTGTAATGCGAAGTAATTAAAGCTTGTTTGAAAATAATAATAAAAAACCGACCAAAAGCGAGGACTCGCGCAAGAAGGGTTCCGTACCAATATTTTGAAAAAAAAAAACGGTTGTCTGTAAAATCGGTTTACAGTTTAAGAAAATACTGGCTGAAATGGAACGCCGCATGAGTCATGTTTTTTCGTGCGTGCAGCTGGCTCCATCGAATTATAATACGTTGTCACGTCAACAAAACGCTTGTTGTATGGAAGCCCCCTTAAATATTTATAATATTATCGATTTCGATGCTATTATTTTTGTTCGAGCACATCTGACACAAGAAAATTTGATTTGGCCTTTATTCTCATATCACTCGAGATGACGTTTAGTTTGAAACGAATTGTCAATTGCATACAATGACGCACGCAAATCGCACGTTATTTTGATATCGAACGATATGAAAATTGGGGCCAACTCTAGTTTACAGTAGCATCTTAGGTGTGGAACCCTCAGTGGGCGGGTCCGACTCGCACTTGCCTATTTTTTATTATATCTTAATTGTATAATTCTAAGTGTACCCCCCTGCATAGAATTTTGTGTTAGATTATTAAGATATTTTATTTCTTTCTTGTGAAATAAAACAGGTGCTCCAGAAAAACGCTCCAAAAGTCTCTTAAATAGATAACACCAATAAAAGCATTCAGCTAATAAATTCAAAGCCTTCCAAATCATACACTTAGCATATTTTTACGTAAATTCGCAGCGATCTTAGGAATAAACGAATTTTCTTTGGAGAAAATAAGGTATTCAATCCAGTCCGTAACTCTGATATTATGCCTCTGACATGGAATAGTCACACACTAGATGGTGCATACTCACACCGGTTCGTAATAAATAAAGTATAAATGTTATAATTTTAATCTTTCGTGAGCCATACTGACATTCAATTGCAACGGTTAACATTAACTATTGTGATAAAAAATATGTGAGTGTTGACCGTTGCAATTTAATGTACATATAAATGTGGCGTGGCCAGGCTAAAGGTACCTACCACATTGTCGGTTATCAGTAAGGGTCTACCATCATAAATAATTACTTAGAAATCAACCTTATCAACAACCGATAACGTAATACCTTAAGCATGAGAATGACAATATTCATATTTTCTCGGAAACACTCATATTTGTCATGCTACTTCAATCGTTCGTAGGTTTCCGTGAAAATATGAAGGGAAATAAATATGTACCCTTACAGAAAACCGCAGTTTAATAACCTTACTCATAGTGTTGTGTTTCTGTTGGTAAGTAAGGTCGCCAGAGCTCCAAGGGGGCGTTTACTTGGGAAATCAGGAACACGAAAGCAGGAGGTCGCTAATTTAATTCCAGCCCTGAGCACTGCGGGCTTTGGTCTCATTTTCTGTAGTATAATTATGACTCTTTTTATTTATACATAGTTTAAGTTATGCGAGGATACAAATTACAATGCAGCGTCTAAATAAAGTCATCTTTGCTTTCATATTATGCCTGAAATCGCACAAAGAAACCGTTCTGCTTGTGAAAAAATACGGGTCATAAATTGTAAAAGAGGGAGTTGGTGTGGAAACAAAAAACAGGCAGGATGACGTCACTATTCGAGAGGGCCAATAATAACCCGGGTTTTGTTATCGTTACTATGACATGACTTTTAGTGAAAGAAGAATATCTAAGTAAAAATCATTTATTTTCAAAATATATACAGTAAGTGTCTACCTACCTCTACCTACCTTAAATCTAAAATAGGTCCTTGAGGCATTGTACCTAGGATACTGGCGGCATTTCCTCTTGTATCGCAATGCTGATACGTTGTGCGAGGAAGCCACCAGCTCTTTGGTCACCAGTTACATCAACCAGACGTTTCGCGATTTCTACAAAAAACTTGCGTTTGCTGGGACCCCAATATATCAGAATATCTTTGTTGAATTGATTAATGTTTTAAACACAAAAGTATGTTCGAAGATTTTCCGGTGGACTTTTCAAAAAGGCTATGAACGTTGATTTTGATATTGCACCCTTATCCACATTAAATTACCCCTTTTCTATTGAATTGTATGATAAAAATCATGACTGCATGTACGCTTCAGAGATATGTAACCCCCCTCCAGCAATAGACAAATGTGGTCGCTAGTTCGAACCCCAGCATAAGAATCTACACTTTTTGCTTTTTTTTTACTTTTTTTGATATCCGGGTTTTAATATTTTTTTACATTACCACAAATATTCATACGTTTTGTTATTCCTTATTACTCAGTTATTAACTCGGTAACATTAAAATTAACCCCTTTGATTTTTTTTAACTAGAACAATAATTTCGTCGACTTCACAAGCGTCCGTGCAGCGTGATGGATAGTGCAACAGACTATGAAACACTAGGTTAGCGGTTCGAATCTACGTAAAGGATATTTTTTGTATTTTTATGCTTGTTCTTTTTTATTAATTATTTATTAACTTCCTATTTAATATAATTTTAACTTCTATTTTAATAAAGTGTTATTAAAATAGAAGTTAAAATCTTTTTTTTTAAGGACTAATAATGAAAATTCCATAGTCACTGGTAACTTTTTATTAAATAAGTAGGTATTTAAATACTATTATTAAATATTATTTAAAAACTGAATAATGGGGGTAATATATCAATATGACAGTAGATATATTATGCGTGTTCTGTAAACTGATTACTATATATTTTATTGCTAAATATTTACTAGTTAAATTATAATGACAATGTGTAGCTAATTTAATTTAGTTTCTTCAATTATACATCAGTGAAACTTCAAGTTAACAAGTAAAATACCTTTAGCTTAGCTCTTACTGTTTAAAATTGTGGTATTGGTGGTCTGCATGCTGTTAAACTTTATAAGGCATTACACATTGGTTGTTTACTTTATGTTATACCTACATTTTACTTCATTGAGTAGAACCGTAAAAAAAATGTTGGGACATAACTTTTTTTATAAGTAATACCAAACTACTCGGATAAAAGTGAGGTGTATAGTTTCCGTTTTCCTTGATTATAAATTAATATTCTTATTGCATTTAACACAATTTTTCAGTTTTACTTTAGACAGAGATGGCGGGACATAGCGGTGGGAGTTGTGGAAATCGCGGGAAGAGGCTTTTAAGTATAAAATGGGCTATTCAAAAAACAATTTGAAAAAATGAGTATATGTTAGACCGTCCCTCGCCCTACCAGTCTGTATGCCATTATCAATATGTAATACGTAATCTAAACCAGCTATTTAACATTGCAAAGAGAAACAACATGTTATCAAAGATAACAATAATTCATCTCCTGCAATGTTAGCACGTTACCAATGCAATGCAACCTTACCACAATCTTAAGCATGGGGTATTTCTCCACTAAATGGGTCGAATTTAAACAGCTCCCTTTATTAAAGTTACATTGAAATTTCCTTTTAACAGAAATAAGTTTATAATTTTGGTTTGGTTTAAGCTTTTTACGATTCTGAGTGTGCTGATAATAATTATTACCTACTTATAAAATAGGTATAGGGAACTGCTTGTTCGAACCCGCAGGGCACTTTATTCAGTCATGTCATATCAAATTGACTTGAAATAATACTAATGAAGAAGAATCCATGTTAAAAACTACATTAAATGGCTAACAATATATATGGTTTTTAAGGTAGAAATTAACGAGTTACCACTTGGAAAAGCCTACTTAATTGTCTAAGCACTATTTTGTTATTTGCAAAAAAACAATATAATTTGTTAGACACTACTTATACAATAGCGTCATTAAACTCATTATTTTAAAACTTGCATGGAATAAATATTTGCCCAATAATGGAGAAATACCAACAACACAAACATTTTTTTTACAATTTTAACTAATAACGTAGAGGGAAACCTTCTCTATCTTCTACCTGTTTTAGTCGGCTTTTCATGCTTGACACCATGTTTGAACATGCATTGGTGTTCCTCATCAACTCCCACGTTCTATAAACTTCTTCGTCTAAGTTTTGTCTTGATTTGACTTGTGTAGGGTCCCAGTTAAGCACCATTTGACCCCATAAATTCTCAATAGGATTGAGGTCAGGGCTTTTAGAAGGCCAATCTAATACAGTGATGTCTGTTTGTAAGGCTAACCACTCTTTCACTATACGGGAACGATGCACTGCACTATTGTCTTGCACTAAATAAATTTGTCCTTCGGGATAGGCGACGCGAACGGAAGGCAACATGACGTCACGTAACACTTCGAGGTATCGCTCGCTGTTCATTCGGCCTCCAACTTCAACAAGCTCCCCGGGCCCCATAGATGACATCCAACCCCAATACGCTAAAAAAAAAATCTCATGAGCATACCAAAAATTGAAAAACGTAAAACTGAAAACAACAGTTTTTTTTTTAATCTGCAGGTAATGAAAATTGTATAATATAATTTACCTACTGTGTCTTTTAACAATTTCCCGGTGTCTCTCAGATTCGTCAGTGTAAGCACGGGGACGAGGGCCTGGTTTATCACACTCCACGTCCCCCCTTCGTTGGTAACATCTCACCCATCTGCGAATCGTATTTCTCTGCAAGTAAAAATACGTATTAAATTTGCTCGTATATAATCTCATATTTACAATAGTGTAAAAGATAATGAGGCACCCACATTTATCCCATAGTTCTGTGTGTTATTTTATTTATTTAAGTTTTCCTTGCCACACGCTTTGTGTGTGGTAAGAAAAGGTTGTGAAATGTATCTGTATCTAGGGTGTGTGTTACAGATCATTCATACATATACCTAAGGCTCTGTAAGCTGGGATAAACAGGTGAATTGCGAAACATTTAGGTATAATTATCTAATACGATTGATACAAACAAAACAAGCAGATGGCGAACATTGTAAAAAAAAATACTTATAAGATCAAGTGGGGTGGGAGAACATACTTTGTTTTGCCCGGGATAAGAAGAACAGTATGGGCACTTCATACGAATCTCCCTCATTCCTCGGGGTTCCAATTATACCCCACCTGACCTCCATGAAAATTTCAATACATTGCTTATTTCAATAAAGGAGACGTTTATGATAAAACTTAAAAAACTCAAATAGCTTTAAAAATAAACATGGCTCTAAGACTATACCTATTACTTCACATGAAAAAACTGCCGATTAAAAGACTTTTCCGTTAAATATATTTTTCTATCTTATCCCATATATAGGTAAACACTTGACAGTAAACACCCTCACAACAAAATCTGGTGGCTTAACTTATTGATAACATTTTCCTTTTTTTACTAAAAAATAAATGTCTCACTGGAGTCACAGGTTACAAACTTACCGTTATATTCAGTTCTCGTGCTATTTGTTTAATACTTTTGTTCTCTTCCCAAAGAACCACAATTTTAGTTTTAAGAAAAGTAGTTAATCGAACCATATTGTCGTTGAAACACAAAAAAACGGACGGGAACAGTTATTCAATTGCTTAAAATGCAAAAGGATTTAAGAAGTCGAGAGATCGTAATTGCGTAGGCACACCAACCACAGGTATGATTCGCACACGCAAATTATGACTTACCCTCAAACAAATTTTCTCCATGAAATAACTAGACGAATTTAGTCCAGTAAATTAAACCTTAAAATGTAATTGGTAAAAGTCGTTGTTAGTCGTCTGTGGAAATAAAATGAGGGTAGGAAAATATTGATAAACCAAAGAGATTACTATGATCTAAGACAAGCTTGCAAAACAAGGACGAGTATAGATATAATAGTTGCAACAGAATATCTATGAAAAGGGACCTTATTGTCGATGGCGCTTACACCATTATCAGCGATGCTCCAATAAAAATGCAACGCTGCGCAACCCGATGCGGCGTAAGCGCCATTGACAATATAGTCCGTTTTTATAGATTTTGTCATAGTTCTCTATTGCCGGTCGGCCTGCTAAGAACTGGTTCATATTTTTGTTGTGTAGTCCATGCGTTACGATAGCCCAGCGGAAAAAAGCCGGACTAAAGTATGAGTGAAGCGAATGAGTGTGAGCAGAGAGGCCCCAGGATCGATTCCAGCTAGGAGACAAACATGAGATGTTTCATTTTTGAAAGAATTAAATGACAGTGTGTATATGCCGATCCTCGTGTCGAACGAGAGTTGCAGTTTTACACCTAGGGGGGTCACATATCTCTGACGCTGACTGTACATACACAAGCTGTTAACTATTGGCCACAGGAAATATTGGCTCTATGTACAGTTCATCTGAACACGCACTTTTTACAATGCAATAGAAGGTAGGAAAGGTTAATGTAGATAAGGCTTTATTAAAAAAATCAAGCTTTATAGCCCTTAACTTTTGAATATTCCACCGGAAAGACTTTGAACATCGTTTTGTGTTTGACCCTAATTCACTTCGTATTTTTTTTTCTGGTTCAAAAGTTAGACCAAGAAGGATACCACGTCTTTAATTTAAAAAAACCAATGTGAGAATTAACGTCTCTTTTCCCCCTACCTCAAATGGAAAAAACGAAACCCTTATAGGATCACTTTGTTGTCCGTCCGATCGTCTGTTTGTCAAGAGCCTTTATCTCTAGAACCCGCAAAGGTAGCAAATTGAAATTAATACCACATACATAGATCTGACCTTAATTATTTCTGTTTGGCCCTTATGGTTGACTGGTAGAGAATGTCCAAAGGCATTAAGTCCGCCTTTTGTACACTTTTTTTTACGTGCAATAAAGTTTAAAATAATAATAATAATAATCTGCAGTCACTTAAACCTATGAAAAAATCAAACCGCAATCAAAAGGCCATTGTCGCATTCCCCATACATTTACAATGGGAATCAAAATGTACAGGGTACTTTCTATATACCTAGAATCACGAAATTTGGCAAAAAGTAAGAACTTGTAGAAGAAATTCAGGAAAAAAATCCGATAACCGTATAATTGTCGCACACGGACAGTTTCGTGCTACCAGTATTCTTAAGTAACTAAGGTCATAAATTGGGGGAGCGTCCTTTAGTGTGGAACTCTCGATGACCAAGTCCGACTCGCACTTGGCCGATTTTTTTAATCTTTTGGCTGCAAAACCGTGAATTTCATCAAAATCAATTCATTTAATTCTCTTTGTAAAACTTGCACGAAGTCAACGTCTATTAAAACCAAGCACAGTGTAAGTATTAACTTCAGGTCTTTCAGCTCCTATGATAGCCATCTTAATTGATCCTTAGATCTTGGCATGTGACCAAAATGCGGACTAAACACAGACTACCGCCAATACCTCCAATAGACACTGCTTTGTTTCGTATTCACGCTATATCTTGTAGATGTAGATGTATAGTAGGGACGCCCGGCCGGATTCAAGCGGACTAGTGAGCACTTCACGCATCATTCAGTCCATTTTCCTGGAGTTAGAGCTGCAGGTTACTGTCCCGGTTGCCTTCCCATTCTACATTCTTCTTCAAATCTTCTCGTTTTCCTTTAGTTCGGTTTCCTTCAGTGTATCTTTGCTGTATATGCTATATCGTGCTGCCGCATACATAGCACACTCCGACGCTATATCTTTGTATTTTTTTTTATTAATATTTTTTTTTTTAAATTATCTTTGTTATTAAGTTATTTTTACAATTGTAATCCACAAATGAAAGCCCATAAATAAAGGTGTTAGTGGCCCAGGGGTATGACTCGAGACTTTCAATCAGGTCTCGGGTTCAAATCCTGGCAGCTCGTACCAATGAGTTTTCCAGAACTTATGTACGAAATATCATTGGATATTTACCAATCGCTTTTCGGTGAATGAAAACATCTTCTGTAGCATGTTATATATGGCATCTCTTTTAACTACCACCTAAGTACCAGCTTCTTCCTCTAGACCGCATCCAACGGAGAGCAGCTCGAATTGTCAACTGCCAACGTATTTCTGACCGGCTTGATCCCTTGGCGCTGCGTAGAGATGTGGCCTTACTCTGCATTTTCTATCGCATGTATTATGGGGAGTGTTCCGAGGAGTTGTTCGGATTAATCCCTGCCGCTTCTTTCCGCCATCGCCCTACGCGATAATATTTCCACTCTCACCATTTAGATGGTTGGCAGTCCTCAACTGTGCGCTTTTCCCGAAACTTCCTGCCGCGCACAGCTAAACTGTGGAACGAACTGTCGCCAGCGGTGTTTCCGGACCGATACGACCTTCAAACCTTCAAGAAAAGAGCGTACTCCCACCTTAAAGGCCGGCAACGCACTTGCGACACCACTGGTGTTGCGGGTGTCCATGGACGACGTTAATCGCTTACCATCAGGCGATTCGTTTGCTCGTTTGCCCCCTATAGCATAAAAAAAAAACTTATGACTTACTTAACTATGACTTTCTTGACTAGTCAGTCAGAAAAAGGGAGATAATCTTCTCTCAAATAGGGAAAAGAGAAGAACTCACTAAACATCCATACTTAATATTATAAATGGGAAAGTGTGTGTCTGATGGAGAGTGACATAGGCTACTTTTGTCTCTTTCTCACGCGAGCGAAGCCGCTGGCAAAAGCTAGTCCTATATAAAAGACCTTTATAGTGTTTGCCCTATCTGGTAACAAGTGGTCTGTGAACTAAGCAAGCTGGAAAAGCATAATGGCGTTCTTGGTTGATTACAAACGCGCAGAGACCACAAAGGACGTTGCGCACAACTATGGGTCTCGTAGTTAACTTGACTACAATATGAGTATCCTAAAGGATGGCTTACGGACCGGACGGAGCCGGGCCGGGTCAGGTTGATATCTAAATACCCATGTATATGCGTTCAAGTATATCTCATCATCATTTCAGCCGAAAGACGTCCACTGCTGGACATAGACCTCCCCCAAAGATTTCCATGACCGGTCCTGCGTCACCCGCATCCAGCGGACTCCTGCTACCTTCGCCAGGTCATCAGTCCACCTTGTGGGGGACCTACCCACGCTGCGCCTTCCGAATCGCTAAACTTAAGTATCAGTGGGCGGGGCACATTACACGTAGAACAGATGGCCGTTGGGGCGGAAGGGTTCTCGAGTGGCGACCGCGTACCGGAAGGTGCAGCGTGGGTAGGCCCCCCACAAGGTGGACTGATGATCTGGTGATGGTAGCAGGAGTCCGCTGGATGCGGGTGGCGCAGGACCAGTCATTGTGGAAATCTTTGGGGGAGGCCTATGCCCAGCAGTGGACGTCTTTCTGCTGAATTATGATGATGATGATGACTTATTTTTCTTAATCTTACAGATAAGCAATAAATAGTTATCCAAAAGATATCTCCGAATATCACGAGTATCATTCGAGTAATGCACCATAATCTCATTCCTTTTACTTTTTACGTGAAACAAAAAATACACGTGCTATTACATAATAGCCAAAACAAGAATACATCCCGTTAAAAATGTATTGTGATCCTCGTAATCCGAGCTTATGTGATGGAAGGCTGCGAGGTACATAATTGAAAACGCAAGTAACATGAATAGTAGGGATGGGAAAACGTTTTGTCGGTAATTTTATTTATCAACCGAAATATTTTGTCCCTAGAACCGCGTACCATCCTACCTCTACCTTACCCTATCTTTCACTTTAGTACAGTGACCTTGCCCTCAAAGGCTTACGGTCACCAAATCACCTGTTTAAAATAGTGTTTAAAAAAAACTAAATATACACAAAAAGACCGGTCAAGTGCGAGTCGTACTCGTGCACGAAGAGTTCCGTACCATTATTTAAAAAAAACTGCTTACTTTTGTATGGGAGCACCTTCAAATATTTATATAATATAGTATTTGCTATGTTGTTGTAGGTCCTAGGGCACCCCGGAGGTGCATAGGGCCTCCACAAGATCCTTCCGCGCCTTTCTATCTTGAGCAACCTTCTTGGCTTCGCTCCAGCTCAGTCCTACGGCTCGCTCGCTCTTCACGCTCCACCGCCACGTGTGTACAGGGCGTCCACGAGCTCGCTTTCCGCCTTGAGGCTTCCACTCAAAAGCGAGACTGGCACTGTTCGTTGCTCCTCTAAGGATATGCCCGATCCATCTCCATCTCCAGCTATTTGCTATAGCGGCAATTAAAATTTTAAAATACATAATCTGTGTAAATTTCAACTGTCTAACTATCACGATTCTTCAGATAGGTAGAGCCTGGTAATAGAAGGACGGACAGATGGACGGCGGAGCCATAGTAATAGGACCCCTTTTTTCCATTTGTGTTTGGAATTAAAAAAAAAAACATCACATTAGCTTTCTCAGCTTCTGAAACCATATCAACACTGTGTTTACTACCTAAGTTATAGTCCGCCTCTCCAACCACGGTAGGGTTATCTACCCTACCCCAACTATCTCACTTTAGTACCGTGACCGTGCCCTAAAACCCGGTCACCATATCAAATGAAATGAAATGATTTATTTGCTTTAAATGTGGTGTAGAAGATGTTACAATGTCATATAGTTTCACACATTTTACTAGCACGCAAAAATGTATATACGCTTTTTATACAAGCTAAAATCATTTTATTAAATATCATGCTGCATCATGCAAATAGTATATGTATTTTATATCACCTGAATATAATAATAGTTATATAAAATAGTTTTGTTTTTAATAAATGTGCTAAAACAGTCAACACACATTTCAGTTTTAGGGATAATCAGAAGAAAATTAAAAAAAGTAATATTTTCTCACTAAGATTTGAAATTGCGATCTTTTCGAACACCGGTTCAATCTCTCCACACAAATTACCCGAGTTAGTAATCTCCTTACTGCCCGTGGTACACACAATGTTTTTCATCACATTTGAGAGGAAATAAATAAACTTTCTAGACATGTAAAGAAACAATAATGATTAGCGGTAGTGTAGTTGCACAGTCCACAGTACTCCGGAGTGACTACGTGCTGCGAGCTCAGGGTGGGCGGTAAAGTAGTATGAGAATCCTTTAAAACCATGGGATTTATACAGCTCATTGAGCCTAAGTATGCTTGCATATAATATCACCATTTACGAGCAGGTGTGATGAAAACATTCTTTATTACACTTCTCATAACATTTACATATTATGAGACACAGATGGGACGTCGCCAGGGTAGATACATAAGTAGCATCCCAGACAAGAAGACGTCCTACTCCAAAGCACTAACGTGATTCCGTCAGGCCTCTTGCCATCCCTGACCCTGACATGAGACATTTGGGCTAGAGTACTGCCGATACCTTAGCACTGACGAGGCTTTGGATGACGTCATTGATGAAATGACGAGGAATTCTCAGCAGTCCAGCCGCATGAGAAGCCGTGGTGGCCCAGATTGTCGACGGTGGCTCCGCATATGCAACGATGTAGCATGTTTGTTGATGCGCAATATCCTCGCACGCAGCCGAAGCAGCACAAACAGCATCCTAAGTACACTGGCCCAGCGCTGGGACTCTCCCTCAAGCGGTATGTACAGCTTCATTCACCTGTTGCTGTTCCGCCGCGAAAACTATAAATATTTTGTTTGTGTTGTAGTTGTACTGTAATAGTTGTGTAAAACTAACTCTAGTTATGTAAGTTATCGTATAAGCTAACCCTATGGACTTAATGGTTCGAAATAAAGCATTTGAATTTGAATTTGAATATATATTTTCTCATCACACCTGCTCGGTAATGGTGTTACAACGCGCAGGTGTATAGAGCGGTTAGAGCCGATTTAGTCCCCTAGGGAGTTATGGATTTTAGTACAATATAACTCCCGAGGGAGTTATGAGTTTAGTATTAAAATATCGTAAGTCATTTCACTTCAGATTAATGGGGTTTTGCATCAGCTAAGGCTTATTTCAAATCTTCAAACTTGGCTATAAACCAACTTTACTGTGTATTATTCAACTTTAATAAATAGATTCATTTGTATCTTTGTTTTTTCCCTTACAAGTGTGATGAAAAACATTGTATGCATCACGGTCGGTAAGAGAATTACAAACTCAAGTCATTAAAAGCCCTCTGCCTGCTGCGTCGGGCTTCTAACAGCCTATCGTTAGTAATCCTGTACTTACCTCCCTAGATGCACAATGTACTATTATTAATTTCACGTCAACCAGGTGAACCGACATTATTCGTTTTACCCCCTCTCTAGTAAAAGGTAAACACGGACGCCTAAAACGGATTTACGTATCGGCCTAAAAACATTTCAATTTATTTACGTGAACCGAACGAAATTTATTCAGCAACTTAGAAAGGTCCGATTTCGTTTGGAAACTTTTTCATTTTACATAGTTTCCGAAAGTTTCTGCAACTTTCCGAAGTTAAACTTAAAGGCCTTTTTATTTTGGCATGGAATTTTAAAATGAGTAATAGATTTACGAATTCGTAATTGATATTTATTTTTTATTTCGCTGGCTCGAAAAGTTCTAGTTTAAGTCGAAGCTAGGCGACATAAAATCGCTTTTTACGCTCGAGAGGATAAAGTAAGATCGCAGGCCCCCTGCGAGTGGCGTGCGGCGAGTAAGAACCCAAGCGCCTAAGCATGGCGAGCATGGATGATTCATTTTCACCGATTTAAAGTGAAATAAAACCTAATATTTTCCATACAATCGAAGCAGATTGTATATATCTGGCATAGATGCCCATTTACGACCAGTATTCATGAGAACCCGAAGAACAGCCGGGGCGAGCAAGATTTGGTATTTAAACTAATAAAAATGTATAACTTTAGTCCGAGATAAATATAAACGTAAATTATAATCAAGATATTCTATTAAAATGCTGCCTTCCCTATTAAAATTGGTACTACGTACATTTTTATCACATTTAACAGCGTAATGAAATTACATCACTAATTAAATCTTAACGCAACGCCATAAATTCTAATTTCGCATAACACAAGTAACATTTGACCACAGATGTATGAATTTTAGGAGATCGGTCATGCTGGCTGTTTTGTACAGAGGCCGTGTGTCGCAGGTTGATTAACACACAAAGTAGCAGTAATTGTTAATTCAAAGCACGCACACGCCTACAGCACACACGCTTGAAGCAGGCGTTTCTATTGCACAATACTTATGTCTTTCTATTAGGGCTTGTGATATACGTGTTACACGCGGAACCGTAGCTACGTAGCCTTAGCACCGGCGGTGCTAAGATCCCGTACTACACGGTCACGTCAAAGATACGTATCCGTTTCTGGATTCGGCTACGTTCCCGCGAATCTCGGCTTCGGCTCCGCTCGGCTTCTTTTAATACACATCTTTTACAATTTGTACTGGTCTATTATTTTTGCCTCCAACATAATATTTGCATCTAATTATTTTTGATCTCTTAAATTTTTATTTAAAATGCAAAAGTATGGAAACTGAAATTAAAAACTCGCCACTTGCATTACATTCGGGGGTTTAATAACACGCATAAAATCTACACTTAACGTCACGGTCACGACTGGATCCGATCTACGTATAAATAAGATACGTATCTCCGTGTACACGTAGCTACGTATCTTAATTACACGTAGCCGAATCACACGGAGCAAACGGAGCGGATCTCCGTTGCCGAGTAACACAGCAACGGAGATTCGGCTACGGGTTCACGAAACACGGTCACGACCAGGAGCACTACTTTCTATGTCGCTGCACTTATAACTTGCAAACGAGTGATGAGTATAATTGACGGCATGCACGCATGATATAAGTAATAATAATATTTAATCAACCTAGACCCAAACTAAGCAAAGCTCGTACCATAGGTGTTTGGCGACAATATACTTACTTAAATAGATAAATGCATACTTATATCCTACAGCCTACAGCTTTATAAGGCGCAGGTTCGCCCGCATATGGAATACTGCTCTCATCTTTGGGCAGGGGCACCTAAGTACCAGCTTCTTCCTCTAGACCGCATCCAACGGAGAGCAGCTCGAATTGTCAACTGCCAACGTATTTCTGATCGGCTTGATCCTTTGGCGCTGCGTAGAGATGTGGCCTCACTCTGTATTTTCTATCGCATGTATTATGGGGAGTGTTCCGAGGAATTGTTCGGATTAATCCCTGCCGCTTCTTTCCGCCATCGCCCTACGCGACAATATTTCCACTCTCACCATTTAGATGGTTGGCAGTCCTCAACTGTGCGCTTTTCCCGAAACTTCCTGCCTCGCACAGCTAAACTGTGGAACGAACTGTCGCCAGCGGTGTTTCCGGACCGATACGACCTTCAAACCTTCAAGAAAAGAGCGTACTCCCACCTTAAAGGCCGGCAACGCACTTGCGACACCTCTGGTGTTGCGGGTGTCCATGGACGACGTTAATCGCTTACCATCAGGTGATTCGTTTGCTCGTTTGCCCCCTATAGCATAAAAAAAAAAAAAAAAATACATGTTTAAAAGAAGTACTTATATGACCACATATTTTATAGTAGGTACATTGTGTATTAAATAAGAAATTCACACTTGTTCGTAATTCTTGTACTGCCCGTGATACATATAATATTTTTCATCACATTTGCGAGGAAATAAATAAACTTTCTAGGCAGATAAAGCAACAATCATTATTAGCGGTAGTGAAGTTGTATATCACAATTTACGAGCAGGTGTGAAAAAGACATTTATTATCTAGTCTCCATTAATCCAATTTTTCCAGAAATCCGGCACCTCAATGCCAACATCAGTACATTCTCAACAGAATGTACTGTAATAAGAAAATATAAAATGGTTTAATGTATGACATAGTTTGCCCGGTTAGCTAACAGGTTCCTCTCTATAGTATACTAAGCTCAGTGCAATGACCTTTCATATTTCAATAACTACCCGCAAGGCACGCACGTGCAAAGTTTTATTTGCAGTTGCCGGGAGCGGTAGTCGTGAAGGTTGTAATGCGATTAGTTCGCAATGTTGTTAGTTTCTGGTTTGTCCGCCTGTATGTATAAGTTTGTAGAGTGATCCTTTAATATTCAGCTGTGGATGCTAATTCCGCGCAGCGTGGTGCCAAAGAGAACAGCTTGGTTACAATGAACGTTCAAAATTTTCTACTCCTATACTTTCTTTAACAAATATTTGGTCAAAATACGGAATGAAAAATTGCAATGCTTTTGAAATGTGGCTATACCGAAGAATGCTAAAAATATCATGCTCAGATCGAATAACTAAATATCTCTGATGATGAAGTAAGCCAAAAAGATACTGAAAAAAATTTAATTTTTGAAAATAGTAAAAATAGGATCTAACATATAATATTTTGGACGATTCCCTTTGTCTTCGCATAATTTTTGTATGCATGATTCTATTTAGCATAATCTGTAAAGATTATCTAGAAGGCAGCACTAGACGTAAGCGTACCTTAAACGTTTAAAAATAAGAAAGGATTGCATATACTTAGGAAATTTCGGACTCTGGTCGCCGTGATCGGGTAGCCCAGTGGTTAGGGCGTCGGCCGCGAAAGCAGGAGGTCGCTGGTTCGATCCCAGCCCTGCTCACCGGGGACCTTGGTCACTTTTTCTTTAGTATATGACATCTCTTTCAATTTATAATTTATATATAGTAGTGTGACTACCTAAAAAACACCAAAAACATGAATCAAAACATTTATTAAATTTAAAAAATGATTTGATTTGTGCTTTAAAATTGTATAGAATGGTGACGTCACCCTCGCTTCTAGTTGAAAATAATCTGTAAAGATTATCTAGAAGGCAGCACTAGACGTAAGTCTGAGCTGTAGGATTCGCGGAACGTACCTTAAACGTTTAAAAATAAGAAAGGATTGCATATACTTAGGAAATTTCGGACTCTGGTCGCCGTGATCGGGTAGCCCAGTGGTTAGGGCGTCTGCCGCGAAAGCAGGAGGTCGCTGGTTCGATCCCAGCCCTGCTCACCGGGGACCTTGGTCACTTTTTCTTTAGTATATGACATCTCTTTCAATTTATAACAGTATAGTCATAATTGGTTTTACGCATAAACTGCTATGGCCTACCCACGCTGCGCCTTCCGGTACGCGGTCGCCACTCAAGAACCTTCCCGCCTCAACGGCCATCGGTTCTACGTGCAATGTGCCCCGCCCACTGCCACTTCAGTTTAGCGATTCGGAGAGCTATATCGGTTACTTTTATCCATGTGAATAGGCTGTTCTTTCTCACTCAACCCGTACAATGTCTGTAATTTGCGATGCCCTTTGCGGGCGAGGTTGTCTTACAGCTGTTCCGTTTATTGCCGATAAGATTAGCTATGGACCCCGGGGGTCCGTTGGGGCTATGGAACCCTAAGGGTTCAAACTTTAATAGAATACTAATGGCTACTTATAACTTTTCAGTCTAATTTCACAGTTAAAGTGGTGTAAAACGCATAGAAGTATTAAATATCGATTTAAGGATGACGCACACGAACAGGACGGGACTTTTTTTTTGTACTTGGGAAACAAACAGGCAAAATTATACAATTAAATAATCAATTTAGACAATACATAGCCAGAACAGTTTCCACTTATGACTAAAATAATTTAGTTGCTCAGGCAAGACTTAAAAATTCTAAGGTTACTACAACACAGTGTAATCATTCAATTACTTACGTATACGTACGTTACACAATTATTTCAGAACTTCTGTATGAAATGTTTCGGTAATAAATTTTTTTTATTTTTTTTATTTTTAAATATCATTTTGATATTTCCCAATCGTTTTTCGGTGAAGGAAAACATCGTGAGGAAACATGACTAATCAAAATAAGAGGCTTTTTGATCAAAATGATATCAAACTGGTTTGTAAGTTACACATATTAAGTGTTAGAAAATAAATCGTTTACGGAATAAATGGAACATTTTTTTCCACTTTCATATATTTTTTTTCGAATAAATGTCATTTAGCTAGAGCAACTTTAATAAAAATAGCCAAAGTTATGCAGTTATATTTGGGTGTGTATAAAATAAAATATATTTCATAAAAATAAAAACTCATGAATAAATTTTATTTAATGCCTGGTTAATAAGTGGGAAAATGAATAAAGTAGTAAAAAAATAAATATTAAAAAATCAGGTTACAATATTGTATGAATCAGCCTCCTCGCAAAACAAGCTCTGTAAGAATTGTATTTTTGGATACTAAAAAATAATTTATTAAAATATTTTTTTTTAATAATAAGTACCAATACTTCATAATTATCCTAACAATTGCAATTTATATGCGTTATTTCATTATTAACGCGTTTAAATTTTTCACATTAATAAGTATACCGGACTCTTAACGTCGTCTGACATAAGATGCCTAGAAAATCTAAACTTCTACATTTCTTGTTTGAAAGGCGCTTCAATCCAACATAAACTCCTGATTAAGCCCCTAGTTTCAAAGTTTGAGCCAGGTTCTATTTCTTAGCAGTTTCAGACTAACACTGGATCATAGACCACCACCATCAGACTCCACTTTACAAACGCGAAATCTCCACTCGTAAGTGATTTCATGCGTCAAGCAGTACTTTGCGGAACAAACACAAAATTGCTTACACAATTTCTTCACACGTATAAAAATTATATTACGTAATAAATAGTGTCCGACCGAAATATGTTTTATTGTTGAAACCGAATATATATTGATTCTTGTTTCGACCGAAACCGAAACTGAGACCGAACTTTTGATAAATGTGAGTAAAGCTGAATAAAATGTCCGTGAGTAGTTTTTTTTTTTCAGTTATAAGAAGGCTAATGAAACATCTCCATGATCCAATTTCACTTCATCATCAGCATCATCATCTTAACCCTGTGAATAGGACTGCTGTAAAGGGCTCGAAACGTAGAGTCATGGTGTTAATAAACGCGTTTAATCCGTTTTAAAGTGTTTAATTTCAATTAACAACAATTGCAGAAACAGAAGACAATATTAAATAAATTATTATTATTTAATATTATAACCTTCTTCTTTAAAATCTATTGTATAAATTAGGTGCGTGTCTTATAATTATGGGTAAGTGGTCTATGGCTGAACTAAACCTAGGCTTTCGTCTAGATTCGAGCATTTGCACCTGAATGTGCTGAAACTTGGGAACCCGGCATTCTCGCTAATTGGTCCAAGAATTATTAAATGCTAATGTACGAGTACTAGCATAGCGTGATGTATTCTATACAGTGTGGCAACTTCGTCGATTTTTGAGTCATCGTTGAGGGGCACGCGGGGAAGTGGGCGGGGAGACAATGACGTCGAATTTCTATGAAAATTCGGCGGTCTATTTGAAGGTGTGTGAAATGGAAATTCGTTTTCCAATCCGACTGTAAAAGATGTCTGTCAAAGTGATCCATGTGGATCAAAAATAAGCTTTTTTTTTCGTTGAAAATTGGTGCTACGTTAAAATATTTTTTTGATTTGATAAAAATCGATTATTGAGGATTTGAGAGGTTATCAATACGATTTACCAAAACCAAAGTAGGTAGATAAACAGGAAATTTACTTCCCCGGGTCGAATCAAAAAATGTACTAAATATCTTTCGCATAGTTTTTGACAACCCTGAACCTCAGCACGACCACCGAGCCGAGCCGCTGCCCGTGTATGAAGTTACCTCTTACATTTTGTATCACACATTTGCATCTGTATTTCAAATAAACACGCGATTAACTCGTGACTCGCGTTACTTTTACGTGGATAGACTCAATACGCGTTTTTAAAGGCAAAATTTAACTTTTAATATTTTATAGTCATACATGATACACACCCTATTTAAATATCAGTCAAACTATGCAATCCGAAATGCTACATTCTACTATATAAAAATAATAATATAAACGCAAAAGTTTGTATGCATGTTTGTTACCGTAAAAACTACTGAATGGATTTTAATGAAACTTTACAATAATATAGATTATACATCAGAATAACACATAGGCTACAATTTATTAAGATATTGTGCAGACGAACTCGCAAGTACAAATATATATTGTTATTTCAGCATTTAGGTGATTACATAATTGTATACAAAACCTCATCCATTAATATTTTATATACAGGAATCTTTTATCTTTTCCTAGAGCATAAAATGAACAATAGAATTGTTTACAACCCAGCATTAAAATATTTTATTTGCGAAAGGGTTTTATTCATTTTTACGTTTTTCGCTAGTTGGTTCCCAATGATAAAACTTTATAGGATTTTTATGACACTTTTAACACCGACAGTCCAAAATAAGGATGTTAAATGAAGAGAAACTAATGGGGCATCTATACGAAAGTGATGTAGTATAATATATTATCGAAAAAAATAATATATCGATGTTACTGTCAAAAAGTGTAATTCGTCTTTCGACCTAAATTAATATTACTAGATGGTGCCCGCGACTTCGTCTACGCAATATCTTTATAAATTGTAGCCTTTGTGTTATTCTGATGTATACAGCGCAGCGTGGCTATGGCTAGGCTCCCCCCTATGTAGACTGATGACCTGGTGAAGGTCGCAGGAGTCTGCTGGATGCGGGTGGCGCAGGACCGGTCATTGTCGAAATCTTTGGGTGAGGCCTATGTCCAGCAGTGGACGTCTTTCGGCTGAAATGATGATGATGATGATAAAATAAGACATATTGAGAATATAAAAATATAGCCAACATGTTTATTATCGGAGTTGTGTCAACTGTAGGAACAGAAATATAGAATAAATGTTTACGTATGAAAATAACTTCCGCTGTATTCAAAAACAAATATATATATATTTTTAAAACTTCGAAACTTATCATGTTTATTTGGCACAGACTAAAAGCAATATATCACAAACTGAACGAAACTTCACGAACTGCAAAACTTAACAACCCTAGTTTATGGCTTTTCGATAAAAAATACTATCTGACTCGCTCACTCGTGGGTCATCGCAAAATGGGAAAAAGAGATAGCGTGATTTAGTTCAAAGTTTCATTTGCGACAGCTGTGATGTGGCTTAGTGGGCTCTAGGGCTGCCAAAATCAATAATTTATTAAACTTGGCCTAAAGTTTAGATTCATAGCGTGACCAAAATTAGGAAGTTGTATAGGATACCGTCCCATAAATATTTCGTTTGTAGGTAACCGTTGAAATTACGTACTACATACAAAAAAAAGCATAGACTTGTGGATGTGGAATCCACAGCAGAAAAAATAAGGTTTAGCCACGATCTGGGGCGGTGTTACATGCGCGTTGCCGACACTTTAAAAAAAGGAGGATTCGCTGTGTCTTACAGCTAAGTGGGCAAGCTTTGCTCCGTGGGTCCCCAGCTGTCAAAACAGCGAATCCTCTTGGAGCTTTGGCGACCTTACTCACCAACAGAAACATAACACTATGAATATGGTCTTCAGTGGATAAAGTACGTTTAATGCTCTTTTGTAGGATAAAGAAAGGCTTTCCGAGCTTGTGAGGTTAAAACTGTCTCATCCCTAAAACTGCCCAGCGTTTTATTTATGATTATCGAGTTACGAATGTTACATTAGAGTTTGTAGGTACTAATGTCACATACTCAAGGAAATATTTACCCTTTACAATTCAGTTACTGAAATAAGGACATTTTCAGAGTCTCGCTTAACCCAATTACATTCGAGTCCTTTAAGAATTTAACTTGCTTACATACTTCAGCGGATAATGTACCGTAAGCAGGAAAATATATTTCTTTTCCCCGGGCCAAACTGTTGGAAAAATATATTTATACAATCTTTAATTCTCAATATGCACGTGGAACCGCGTAGACGTTATAACTTTTAACCCTTTTTTCACCCCCTCAGAGGTTGTTTTTTGAAGGAAAGTATAGAGTGGTGGCCAACTATTTAGGAACACCATTTTTCCCCATACCTACAAATATGACTTTACGAATTATATGAGATGACAATAATAAAAAAAACGGTCAAGTGCGAGTCGGACTCGCGCACCGAGGGTTCCGTATTAACTTAAAAAAAAAACTAAGTTGGTTAAATTTCAACCTTCGTTTATGAACTAAGGGTGAATGTTATTTATTCCTGTAATGTTTATGATAATAATAACGTTGTGTGAAATAAACATTATTTTTTTCGTCATTAACTTCGAAGATAAAGAGGCGGAATGGTATTTTTTTATATATTCGTTTATAAATCAAATATTTTTCATTATAAAAAAAATTAAAAAAAAGTTTAAGCATGTGCAAATCTAGCCCTTTCAAATAATACCCCACATGGCCCAGTAACTAAACTTTTAATAGGTATTTGCCCCCTCTTTTATCGGGCATTTCACATTTAAAATAAATTAAAATATGTGATAAATCTTTTCTCAATGTGTCTGCGTGAACTTTGTGTATAACTATTCCAAATTTCAAATCGGTAGCTTAAGTAGTTCTTGAGATTAGTTTAGTATCAGTTGAATGGAAGCGACTCAGTTTAGGTCGTCAACTAAATTACGTTAAGACGTCATGGTAAGACCCCGGATCGTATAATAGCGTAATACTAACGTCTATGTAGGGTCGGTCACTTTTTTCATAACCGTCATGTCTTTTGAAGGGTCAAAACCTATACATCAAAATGCTAAGTGCAACACATGTTCAACCAGACAAACATTCACAGCACCTTTACTCTCACCAGTCAACACTTTCCAGTATAAATTGAGCTCAATATTCATAACAATTACCCATAACCATAGAATATTTTACGCTGGTATGTTTGGTAAAGTACCCCGTAAATGTTTTGAGCAATAGAAAGGATCTTCATGGTTTATTCAGTTCGACCCAAGACGTCCTGTTATTTATAAAACATACGAACGCGAATTATAATAATGTACAGGTTTGGTATTTATGCTGCTTTTGGAAAGGTTTTCAAATACATCTTGGCGTCATGTCCAGGGAACTTGGCCAAGTTGACATTGCAATATTTGCAATAAAAATGTTGGAACTCAATACATTTTGCTTGTGTTTTCGTTGTCAAAAAAGTGTACTGTTTTCGGTTTTTTATAACCAGAACCAAGAGTATACTATTGGTTCAAAGAAGAAAAATAGTGTCCCGTTTTTGATCAGGTTCGCAACGCTTTGTGAATTTTGTATGGGCCGTAACGAACCTTTTTGGAAAATTCAGGGCCCATTTTCTTCAAAATAGTACACTTTTTCTGCACACTCCCTTACACATCTGTGCTATCTAGATTGCATCTTGTCGCCTCTAATCATTAAATAATGAGCTACACTCCCATGTAACAAAAGCACAATTTAAAAAATAAGGGGGAAAAAGCGTGCTCTCAAAAGAGTCACCATTTTACTTCTAAAATCAGTCCAGTCCTTTCAACTGAACAACTGAAGCGTATTTTAATCAAAAAGCTCGTTTTTGTCAAAAAAAACGTCAACAAAACATCACCTTTCAAAGTTGGACGTGCGATGACGACTCTGAATATTTGAACAGTGCCATATTATTTCGTTCATGAATAACTTACACTTCCATTTGCTTCCGAAGCTTTTTCGCTGTTTTCCTTTGGATATTGTAGGTGTCCTTCAATTATAAGCTAAAAAGACCGTGTTGCTTTAAAAATAGGGTTGAACATTGGTTGAGGTCGGGCATTGCGTGGCTAGTTTAGGATAATTTAGTTTATGAATAGCAAATATCTTAACGGGAAATGTTGGTATGTAAATTAGTCGGATTCAGCACGAACGGGGCTTGGTGGGTATTTACAATGCTGTTTTACCAAATTAAAATGGGTATTTGGACTTTGTTTTGCATTTTGCGGTCGTTGTGCCGTAGCAGGGTTGGCGATGGCTTACTGACAATGTCAGTTTGCCAGATCTTTTTTTCTAAAATGTGATTGACTAAAGGAAAAACGTATGCAGCCGTTACAGGCTCAGAGATGAAGGTCGGGAATTTTTTTTATTTTTAGAAAATTTACGGTAAAGCAGAAAAGTCTGAAACTATTTTTCCAGTGATAAGGAAGCTTATTCCTATCATCAGAAAGGAATCTGATGTCTTCATCCATCGCCCATTCAGGGGACACTTACTTAAAGGCGTACAGTCAACCAATTGGAACCCTAGGCCACTCTAGAACCATGCCAAAATGACAAGCAGTAAGAGATTTTACAATCTGATTTTTAGCGTCACTATGACATACTCTTAAGTGGTCTATGGTTCCAATTGTTTGAGTAAAACTTATTAAAAATAAGTATAACGTTAATAATAAAAGCAAAGATAATTATAATAGACAAGAAGGTAAGCTAATCCAACGAAACACAAATAAATTAACACAAAGTAATCCCAAGTCCGAGGGTATTCGTGTTTTCAATTCTAACTTCGGAGCCAAGGGATGAACTGGAGATTAATAAAGCTTATGTTTACATACTTATTAACAGAAAATTTATATTATATAGGTGGGAATTTATAGGTAGGTAAACCCTTATGCCTTGTGTTTGTTTTGGTTTACTAATGTACCGTAACTAATATTTAAAACGGGATAATTACCATGTATGTTTGTTTTATTGAGCACCAGATATTTCGACACTGTTGCCAGCGCCATGTTCACGGAGTAAACTGACGACATAGCCCGTAGGATTAGCAAGCTGAAGTGGCAATGGGCCGGCCACACAGCGCGAAGATCGGATGGCCGATGGGGCAAAAAAGTCATTGAATGGAGACCACGTACTAGCAAGCGCAGTGTGGGACGGCCACCTACGAGATGGACCGACGACCTGGTGAGGATCGCTGGATGCCGGTGGCGCTGGAGTTCGATTGGAGAGGCCTACGTTCAGCAGTGGAAAAACGGATCTTCATACAAAATGCGGATCGGCAAGCGAGACATAATTATATATGTAAGCGCTGTCTCACTCGCACACAGGAGTGACGTACGGAATCCCCATCGCTGTAACCGTAGAAACTTCCAAATCCCCAATCGGCCAAGTTTCGACCCTTTATCACACCCAGCTTACTTTGACAAAGGTGTAATTGTCTTGACTGCTAATACTCACTTAGGCCGTTGTCTCACTAAGTGTAAGCCTAAGTTAAACAACTTTTGTACTAATTACGTGTTTAATTAGTTATGGAAATGGAAGGTCGAAAGGCCATCTTTTAAGTTGAAAGTGCCTAAAATAAGCGAAAATGGCTATTCGGGAAACTGTCGAACCAAAACCGGTGGAAAACGCTGTACATTCAGCTAACAAGGTGCCAAAACTATGCGATTTTTTGACCGTAGACTATGGATATCTGAAACTCCAGGGGTGTTACATGCGCGTTGCCGACCCTATAAAAAAGGAGGATTCGCTATGTTTGCAGCTAGAGGGGCAAGCTTTGCTCCGCGGGTCGCCAGCTGTCAACACAGTGAATCCACACACAGTGATACTTCAAAAGTATTTCTTCCGCTATATTTTGTAATAATGTACTAGTGACCGAAGAGCTGGTGGCTTCCTCGCACAACGTATCAGCATTGCGATACAACGAGCAAATGCCGCCAGCATCCTAGGTACAATGCCTCAAGGACTTACTTTAGATTTAAGGTAGGTAGAGGTAGGTAGGTAGGTAAGTTACACTTACTGTATATATTTCGAAAGTAAATATTTGAAATTTAAAGACCGGCCAAGAGCATGTCGGGCCATGCTCAATGTAGGGTTCCTTAGTTTACTGTTATGTTCGTCACAATAGGCGTACTTATAAAGTGTTTTAATAGATACATTTTTGTTTTTCGTCGCTCATGAAGGAGTATCTTCGCCCTATACGCCCTTTTAGCCGAGAAGAAAAGTTTTTCTGCAAAAAAAAAAAACAAAAATGGCTGAAATGACCAAGTTTAAAATAATTTTCATTGAAAATCTTTACAAAGCTGTACGTTCACGGATTTTTTCATAGTTTTTGGACTTGCAGTTCAAAAGTAAGAGGAGCACATTTTTTAAAATTCCTGCGCGATTATTTTTAAAAAGTTTTACTTTATCAAAAAATATTTTTAGCAAACCCCCTATTCTTTTTCAAATACCTATCTCACCATACCCCACACTTGAAAATGAAAAAAGAAATCACCTCTCAAAAAATATTTTTTTCGACATTTTATTATATTATACCTATTAAAATTTTCAAAGCGAATTACTCACGTCAATAAAGTCGAAAATAGCTCGACATGTTTCGGAACAGCCGCCCGCCGCCCGCTCCCTCCGCGCCGTTGCCTCAGTCGAGAGCTGACCGCGCTGGGGCTCGCAGTGTGCGTAGAGCAGTCGCCGCGGCTACACGCATGACTCATGAATAAGGGACACGGACTGTTCCGAAACATGTCGAGCTATTTTCGACTTTATTGACGTGAGTAACCCGCTTTGAGAATTTTAATATGTCTGATACTCACGGGAGTTTTCTATATTATACCTCTTTGTCGGCATGATTGATATGCATATTCTTACCAAATTACAGCTTTCTAGTACGAAAACCTTGATTATCAACTAGAACTTTTTGCACACTAGGTTTTTTTATTCATTATTTATAATGTTCACCCATATGTTTTATTTTCGTCACACCTGATCGTAAATGGTGATATATAGGCAAGCATACTTAGACTTAATGAGCTGTATTAAGCCCATGGCCATAATGGATTCTCATACTACTTTACCGCCCGCCCGAAGATTCCGGAGGACCTACGCCCCACACGCACGCCGCACGTAGTCGCCGCTCACTCCAGAGTACTATGGACTGGGCTACTACACTACCGCTAATAATGATTGCTTCTTTATCTGCCTATAAAGTTTTTTTATTCCCTCGCAAATGTGATGAAAAACATTGTATATACCCCGGGCGGTACAATCATTAAACTTAAATTCTCATTCGTTCGTAATCTCTTGTTTACCGCCCTTAATACACAATGTATTATTAAAGTGTAACTTCATATTTTCCCTGTATTCAAACGATGAGTAATGAGGCATGAAATAAATGGAAGCCATACAATACCCTGAAGACGTTTAAAGTTCACAAGCTCATTTTCGTCCCCGTTCCCAGTTCTTTACACTTATTACTACATTATTAAAATGTTCAGAACATTGTAACGTTGAACCACAGATTATGTCCACTAGAAAGTTTTCTGAATTTACGAGTTGCGCCTTTAGGCTGAGCGCAAGAGCGGAAGAATATCGCGTGCGGTTTTGCAAGAATTCAATAAGTTCATAGAGTATATTTTATTGTAAGGTCAATGTGGATAATTACGGGATATGGACTATTCAGTTAAATGCTGCCCTGTGTTGAATTTAAGCAGAATCGTATTTCAAAAAAAGCTTCTTTTTTTCGACTTCTAATAGTTACCAAAAGTTACGTTTGTCCATGTTACCATGATCCTATGTTTCGAGCCCTTTCCAGCACTTGTTTTCACAGGGTTAAGATGATGACTGAGAGAATGCGAATTCTCCCCGTCAATCAAAAAAGTTACTTGTGCAAATTACCTACATACAAAAAAAAACAAGGGTTGGTCTACAGGCAATGGTGTTAATAAACGCGATTAATCCGTTCTAAAGTGTTTAATTTCAATGAATAACAATTGTATTAACAGAAGACAATATTATGTTTAGGTATAAAATAAAGTAATTTGTTAAAAAAAGATGATTTTACTTTAGCTTTCATCTCGCTGAAACAATGTCGAAAATTGACAAATTCATACAAAATTGTAATCTTTGAAATTAATAGGATTTCTTTAATTTTAAAGGTGTCACCATACATGTAAGTAATTATGTTAGTGTAATATTTACAATTTGTGTAAGAATGTCCTGTAATATTTATTTATTTATTTAAAAAACTTATTTATTCTAATAACGTTTACTTATTTCTAAAAACTATGCGCCATACGTCATAGAGCTGATTCTTACAACAGACACACACAATTTCCCATTTCTAATATGAGTATGAATAAGAAAATGGGGAACCTTTCTGTTATAATATATTTGTTTGCTTTGTTACACGAACAGCTAAGGAGTGGAATTCTCTTCCTGCGAATATATTCCCAACCCACTATAACTTAGGTCTTTTTAAATCGCGAGTGAATAGACATCTTTTAGGCAAGCATGCTCCATCCTAGACTACATCGGCACTTACCATCAGATGAGATTGTAGTCAAATGCTCCTCAATAAAATAAAAAAAATCAGGATGCATGATCTATTAGTCAGTAATCTATTTTCTGAACAAACGCTATTTCGCGGTGCTCGCAGCGCAGACAAACAGCGTGTTCATTATTAAAATTTTATACTCTTTGTACTGTCGTGAAGCGGAATCTTGGGCACAGATTAGAACGGCTAGCGCAGTTCAATGTATTCTAAAAGACCGTCCAAGAGCATGTCGGGCCATGCTCAGTGTAGGGTTCCGTATCTTCATAGCTCTTACGACTTATACGCCCTTTTAACCGAGAAGATATGTTTTTTGCAAAAAATCAAAAATGGTTTAACTGACCAAGTTCAAAATAATTTATTTAAATTTTATTTATTTAATCCTTGATGACTAAAAACATAACAGTATAAAATATTAAAATTACCAACATTTAAAACATTACAAAACCAAAACAAGAATTAAAAAGGAAAATACTTCTCATGAACGCGAGCATATCATCTGTCAAGCTTTTAAGATGAGAGTATACCTACAGAATACCAAATTTTGCCTTTAAACGGATCACCACTATTTATGTTGATAACCAATTTTTTTTATATAATACAAAAAAAATGGCGGATATAATAATATGATTTAACCACATGAACTATCTTCGTGCAGTTGCTCTGTGCTGCGGAATCAACAGATAACCTTATATTTTGCATATAAAACATTTTCCAGGCTGCATAGACACAACAGCTACTAAGTGAGTAGCTACAACTTCTTGGCTTGAGATTTGCTGGTTTTGAAGTTTCTAGTGAACCCAATGTGGCTGCAGTCTGCCTTGGTGCCAACGTAATAAATATACCGGGTGTGGCCTGTAACAGGATTAATAAATTTAATCGTAGGTAGTCTTTGCCAAACTGAACAACATTTATTCACTGACTTTTAAAAATAACGTGTGTTTTGATTTTTATTACACTTTAAAGTTAGAGGACGCAATGTACTGCGAATTTTGTCATTTTTGTACTATGACAAGAGACGTCAATTAGGCTAATGTTAACGTGCATAGAAAATACTATTTAGTTTGTATGAAAAAGTGAAAACCTGTCGAGTACATAATTTTTAAAAGTTGGTGAAATTTTTTTGTTAGGTTTGAGGAATAAATACTACCTACGATTTAATTTATCTAAATCTGGAGCAGAGCCCACCTGGGGAAGTACCTTACAGAAAACCGCACTAGACCCTACTCATAGTACCTATTGTGTTTCTGTTGGTGAGTAAGGTCGCCAGAGTTCCAAGAGGATTCGCTGTGTTGACAGCTGAGGACCCACGGAGCAAAGCCCTTGGCACGTTTGGCTGTCAACACAGCGAATCCTTCTTTTTTTTAAAGGGTCGGCAACGCGCATGTATCACCCCTGGTGTTGCAAATACAGGCAACACCTGAAATACAGATGTGCTTATCATTAGTTGTATTCGATTCTGACTGCGGAATACGAAGGTATGTCCGTCTCGCTTCTTTGGCAGGAGAGAAACGGACGTATATGCTATGACGATCAATACTGCAAGTGTAGTGGGGGCTACCCACAGAGGGATATCAAATTATCATTCACCAGGCGGTACTCATGCTTGGTTCTGTTCAGTTTAAAAAAATGGCTTCTGTCCAGTGAGATTTTGCCAGTGTCCAGGTGTATTACCACATGGGGTAACATGTATGTGAGTTAAAAAAAATACTCTTAAGCCCACTTGCGCCAACAATGGTTAGCCGCTAACTGTCAACTGTGAACTGTCAAATTCCATTTGAAATAAATGCTTAACCCCGGGTTAGGTGGCTAATCCCTGTTGTTGCAATTGACCCTTAAAGCGACGTTGTACGGTGAGGGCCCTAGTAAGTTTATAGCTTCTTTATTAAGGCAGCTTGACCTTGGAACTACTGGGTGATGACTAAACAATGGTAAGATGCGTCTCAACACTAATTCTTAATTAGCTGCACACATTTTAAATAAGTGCCCTGACGGATTTGAACCTGGGACCAGGCGGTGCTTTGTAGGCAGGGGTACACATTAAACAAATAAACGGACTAAAAACAAAACACTGTTCTGGAGATAATTTCGCCATCTTGAGTATCAGCCAGAAGTCCAGGAATGAATTCCAATAATGGTGGATCTCTTCGGACAATCTGACACAAATCGATAATAAGGCTTAATAAGGCTTGTGATGTGGGTAGGTACTAGTTAAAAGATTCGTATACATGTGTAAGAATGTCCTGTAATATTTATTTATTAAAAACATAGAAAACATCGATAAATTAGGAACAACGTGATAAACGGACAAATAAATGTCCTGACCAGGATTCGAACCCGGGACCTCCTGCTTCATAGGCAGGGTTACTACCAACTAGGCTAGGAGGCCGTTAAATTCCAAGCCCTTACCCTAATTTGACCCAAAAGTTTTCAAAAAACGAATTTTACTTTATTTAACTCATACTGCTTTACTTCTACTGTGTGCCCCATTTTTCAAGCGAGCGGCTAATTTCCACACATGAAATAAACGCCTTTTGTGCCATACTAATATCACTATCGAATTCCCAAACCACGCACATAACCATTCTATCTAAACCCCTTACCACTCACATTGGCTACGAATTTAGAGCTCAACCTTCTATGGTTTTTAATACAGATGTGTGCCTTTACTATCAAATGTATGTATCCGAATTTCCCCTTATTACAAAGGGGTAAGGTGCAAAATGGTTCAGATATTTTTGACGTTGACCGTTTGAGTGTTGGGAATAGACAGGCAGGTATCCGGGTTAAGTCCGCTCTTTTGTTGATGTTTTGAAAAGAACACCTGATGTATGGGCGTTAAAGTAGGTAGGGGTTTAGGGATCCTTTGTCTAAAAAGCAAAGAAGAATCATAAATTGAAAGACATGTCATATACTACAGAAAAAGGGACCAAGGCTCCCGGTGAGCAGGGCTGGGATCGAACCAGCGCCCTCCTGCTTTCGCGGCAGACGCCCTAACCACTGGGCTACCCGATCACAGCCACAACTGTACAAAAAAGAAACATTGAAAACCCGACGAAAAAACGTGTGTTAATACTTAATTGACTTCACACCGTAGGTGTTAATATCATGAAAGATTTCAACCATAACTAGTAGACGTTAAATGAAGCAAAAAAATATTTATGCAAAAAAAATCGTTTTATTTTTATTTTATGAATAGGTACTTTTAAACATGGCCTGTAGGCAATCATTGATAACCAAAAAGAGTTTTAAAGTATTTTTTATAATTTTTTTGAGGTAGATGTCTTTCAGGAAGTTTTTTCAATTGTTAGTATAAACAATCAAAAAGTATGTCAAAACTAAAAGTCCAACTGCACTGCAGTCAAAAATGCGTGTTTGCACGATTTATGATGAAAACCAGTTTTAGAAAAGTAATTATCTCTGAAACTAAGCCAAACCCAGATAATTTCATATTATATTAGGGTGCTATCTATTTGGCATAATTTGTTTTGGCAGAAACGTTTTTGTCATAACAGATTTGGCATAATCGCCGTTTAGTCGCCGAATCCTAATGTGGCAGAAACATAATTTGGCATAATGCATATCAAATCAAAATCATTTATTTCATGTAACTGTTGGACACATATTTTACAAGTACATCAAATCAAAACAAAAAAAAAACATTAAACCTATGCATATGCTATGCAACCTATGTATTATACATATATGTACAACAAACCTACCATTGTATGTATAATATGTCGAATACTACTTTGACCGAAATTATATTGGCATACTAAAAAGTGGGTTAGGTTAGGTTCGGACTGTGTCCGAATATTCGGACAAATTAAATTCGGACAAATAAAATTATGCTAAACTATGCCATACAATTTTATGCGTAAAACCAATTATGACTAAGTATACTGATTATGCCAAATAGAATTATGCGAAGCCAAGTGGAGCCATTACATTATAGTCTCTAAATGCAGTCAGAAATACACCGTCAAAATATTTCGATTTATTAGCGTCCACGGTGTATATTACCATTATAAAGTTCTACACACACATATCCCTACATATGTTGCAGAAATATGGGAGTCACGATTTCACCTTCAGGGGAAACCAAAAATGTTGTTAGTCAAGTATTTTCTGAAACAACTTCTCCGGAAATTACACATAATCAGTTGATAAAAAGATTCAATCTGTTCTTAAAATAAAACAATAAATTATTAGGAGAACTTCTCCAGCTGTTATTTTCGGAGACAATTTTTTTTTATGGGTACATCGAAAGGATTGTCACACAGTAAGTTATTTAGACCTACTTAAAAAACAGGTTTAAGAATGACTAAGATGGGACGGGACGAACTGTCAATTTCTATAGAAAGAATCACGTGTTAGGTACGAGCCCTCGGATGTCACGTGACGTTTTCTATTGAAACTGACAGATCGTCCCGTCCCGCCCCGTCCCGTCCCGTTTTAGTGTGAGTCATCCCTTATTTAATCACACTTGAAAAAAAGGTTAGTTAAATGAAACCGCTGACTACATAACTAGGACATTACCAAAACCAGGTTTTCTTATAAACGAACCAAATTGTTACATCAAACGAATTTTAATAATGCCTTATCAAAATTATGGTTGTTGATGAGCTAAGCGAAGTAGTTTGGTTAATAGTAGGTACATTATCGGCGAAGAACGGAAAGTAAGGGATTGAGTGACGAGATGGTGGCCTTGCCAAGCCTCGTCAGTCCCGACACTTGCACTTACCAGGTTTTTCAACTGGCGGCACATCCTGAACCCTTTTTTACGCGTGGTACGTCCTGTTATTTGAGTGGGTCCATTTTAGAAAGAAAGGGACAAGTAATTTATCGCTGGTACTACTTTAACCCTTTACTCACCAGTGATTTACTGGGGATTATACTATGTTAGCGGAAACTTATACGAATTATACTTATATGTAGTTTGTGGCGGAAACGTTGCGAAGCGGGTCAAATTTACGACTTTCAAGATGTACTAGGATTACCAAAAACTTCCTTGCGTTTGATCTAGGGAGCCTGGAGTTCGCTTTGGCAACTAATCTCAAGATTTGGCGAAGGCACTAGTTTTACGAAAGCGACTGCCTTCTGACCATCCAAACCGGAGTTAACTAGGCCTTATTGCCGAAAAGCGATTGGTAAATATAATATAAAACTAGCGACGGGCCCGGCTTTGTACGGGTGCAATGTATTGTATTGTACACATATAATATAATTATAAACGTATAAGCATTGCCATTCAACGTGGCAATGCAGCCAGCCTTCTGGGCACGCTGCCCACTGGCAAACATTTGGGGGCCATTTTTTATTTATTTTAAGTTTGTGTTTTACTAAATAAATAGTCCATAATAAACCTTCCTCTTATATCACTCTATATATTAAAAAAAAACGCATCAAAATTTGTTGCGTAGTTTTCAAGGTTTAAGCATACATACATACGAGTACATACCTACAGACAGTGGGAAGCGACTTTGTTTGTTTGTCTATGTAGTGATATTTCAAGATATAGTAGAACAAAATAATTGGTTTATAAATGCATACTGTAGAGGAGAACAAATGGACAGACACACGAAAGCATTTCTGCCCAAGTTGAAACGGGGAAGCTTCGCTCGCTTTGCTCACTCGGTCAAGTAACGTCGACATAACAAAACAGATTTATATGTATAATATAGGTTCAAAGTCACCCAAAGGGCAATGGAGAGGGCTATGCTAGGAGTCTTTTTGCGAGATCGTATCAGAAATGAGACCGTCTGCAGCAGAACCCAAGTAACCGATATAGCTCTCCGAATCGCGAAACTTAAATGGCAGTGGGCGGGGCACATTGCAAATAGAACCGATGGCCGTTGGGGCGGAAAGGTTCTCGAGTGGTGACCGCGTACCGGAAGGCGCAGCGTGGGTAGACCCCCCAAAAGGTGGACTGATGACCTGGTGAAGGTCGCAGGAGTCCGCTGGACGCGGGTGGCGCAGGACCGGTCATTGTGGAAATCTTTGGGGGAGGCCTATGTCCAGCAGTGGACGTCTTTCGGATGAAATGATGATGATGATGAATATATGTAAATATTAATAACCATCTTGACCTTACCATAAATGTTGTGACATTACCATTTGAAATCCTTGGGAAGTTCACACATTTCATTACCATTTTTATTAAATCAAGAAGTTTTTCATGCATAATAAAGACACAATGCTTTCATCATCTTCATATTTCTTAAAACTTTGAAGTCTAATTAAAAGTTAACGAAATAACTTTTTAACACTCATTAGTACGAAGTTTAAATGTGTAAATAACTAAATATATTCTTAATGAACATCAATTATAAACATATTGTAAATAATATGTTGTTCTACCTATATTATAATAAAATTACGGATAACACATTTTTGTAAATAATATTTTGTGTAAGTATAAAATTACAGATAACACGCACGTATTTTTAGTCACTATGCGCGACATGTTTTGGGCATCTTAGGATGCCATTATCGAGCGTCGACGTGACGACGCTTGCGGGCGCTTTTAGATTACAGTATGGGGTTCTTCAAAAAAGTGTACAAGATTTTAGTAGATCGGAAACGCGCATGTGACTCCCCTGGAGTTGCAGGCTTCCATAGGTAACGGTGATTGCTTTCCATCAGGCGGGCCGTATGCTTGTTTGCCACTATAGTGGTATATAAAATATATCGTCGTACCTACCATGTTGGCCTCCCGAAGTTGCGGTTTCAATTTTATTATAATTGATAGCGGACTGCGAATGGTGATAATCAAGAGAACATTAACACCCGACGTTTCGAGTGCAACATTGAAGTCGACATCAACATCTGTCGGCGGGTTTTACGAACTACCCCATATTACCCCACATAGCCGCTTGCCGTAGAGTAGGTACTGTGGACTAACCTACTACACGATCTAATTAAGTATTTTTTATTTATCTGCCTAGTAAGTTTATTTACTTCCTCGCAAATGTGATGAAAAATATTGTATGTATCACAGGCGGTACAATCATTACGAACTCGTGTTAAATTCACACTCATTCGTATTTTCTTGTTTCCCGCCCTGTACAACTATTGTGCAATGCGATGCGATGTGTGTCTTTCGGCACCTACTAACGATGTTCAATTTTCGAGCTCGGATGTTGTCCTCGAATCGTTAGATTTCAAAGTTTTACCCATGTTTGACGCGATGAAACTCCGTTCTAGTGAAATAATAATGAGTGACAATTGTGAAAGTTTAAATTAGAGTTTATCAAGAGAAAGTTCTACTAACGGTGTTACCACGGTTACTTTAAGATACAATATATAACGGTTATGGTTACTTTAAGATATTTATAGAACGCGCGAAAATACAATATTTACACGCAATCTTAATACATAAGCATACCAAACGATCCCAACTGTACAAGGGGCTACTCAGCCACCCAAAACCTCGATATACACTACTTACACGTTTCTCTGTACTCTCGTATCTCATCGTTGTAAATATTGTCAAAGCGCGGAGCGACATGACCTCTTTCTACGATTTCTTGTGGCGTATTTAATTGCCAACACTGAGATCACGTTGCATATTTTATAGCGCAATTTAGAGTGATTTGAAGTGCTGTTTAAGAAAAAAATATACTATAGATAGGTATACCTACACTATTTATAGTTTTTGGATAGAGCATACCAACTGAACTAAAATAAATGCATATTCATTTATGTAGAAAAAGTACTGAATATCCAGAAAACTTGGCTAATGTTCGTGTATTTCTACCAAAATTTACCACATTTCATATTTTTTACTCAATAATTTTGTGTGAAAATGTTCAAAAGTATTCCATTAATTCCGTAGAAGACTATACTAAAATTACTAAACACAAAAAAAAATTAAATAGCAATAAGGTCAAAAACCGGATAGATTTTTAAAAGCGCGCTGATAAAATATCTATTAGTAAAAAAGCTGTTAGAAAGTGGTGGATTTTTCAAAACCAGACAGCAAAATTGAGAAAGTTTTTCATTTATTAAATTAAAATTGAAATTATTTTTAAATGTTTGTATAATAACATGTAAAAATGAAACTAAAAACTAAAGGCAATAAGTTGAGCTAAATGGGCCGAATTTGCATAACGGCCTCAAAAGTGACCTTTCTTTACTTTTCAGACTAATTGGCAATGTCTATGTATTTGTTTGATCTTTGATCAAACAATTTTATGACTTACCTTATAACTAACCTCAAACTAAACCTATTTTACACTTCAATATAACGCATACATTACACTAAGTATGCCCTCGACAACGATAATGAGCTGCGAACCGCAGCGCCCCTGGCGGCGCGCGTCGTAATTAAAACGAGACTTAATTGATATAGATAGGGGAATCCCCGGACGCGGTACAATGTAGCGCTATTGCCCGTGTGGTAATTTAATTATTACAGTATTTTGATTAGAAATTACTAATAAAATGGTTTAGCTTATCATAAATGAGTTCCTCTCTAGTCAAGTACCAACGACATCGCACTAGTGGTCTAGTGGTAAGACGTCTGATGGTTTCCAATTCAGAGGTCTTGGGGACAAAAAATTATTATTAGAAAATCTAATAGAAAGTCTATGGATCTAGTCTAAGTTTACTAGGAGACACTTTGGAGAAACAACATAAAAGCCACGAAAATCCGGCTCGTCAGATCACTCATATATATCCCATTTTGCTTTTTATGGCAGAAACCTGGACGCTCAGGGAAACCGAGAAGAAAACAGTAGATGCGCTGTAAAAATGGTGCTGGAGACGACTGCTCGGAATCTCTTGGACCGAGATTCGCACTACCATCTCGATTCATAAAGAAATCGGAATCAGAATCGTCTGCTGTTTACTGTGCAAGCTTGGACCCTCAGTTTTTTGGAGCGGTCTAGTTGTGTGAACGGAAGGCATCAGACCTAGAGGAAGATCTCCTTGGCTTGGGTCTGGTCGGTTGACCGACCAGATCAAAGCCAGTATGTCAGCCATTAACGAATGCGGTCGTAAAGCTGACCTGCAGCAATGACGGCGTGTTGTGATTGTAAAACGGGTCACTCAAAAACCTGCATAATGGCCACGACCACTCTGACAAGAGTGTACCGATGAAGAAGAAGATAATAGGAAGTATGCATACCTACATCAGCGAAGAAACTCCTTTTACGTGAGGATAGCGTGGGGAATATTGTCCCATCCCCCCGTGCTTTAGAGGACCCCTTGGTCGTGTACATACTTATAAGCTTCAGAGCCTACAGAGGTGGTTGGTAGTGGTGGATGACAAAACATTTATTAGTTGCAATACTGACGACCGGTTGGCGACTCTGCCTGCTAAGCCGATGGTCCTGGGTTCGAATCCCGGTATGGGCATTTGTTCCTGAGTCATGGATGTTTTCTATGTATTTGTATATTATATATATGGTTGTCTGAGCACCCGTAATACAAGCCTTCTTGAGCTTACTGCGGGACTTAGTTAATTTGTGTAAGAATGTCCTGTAATATTTATTTATAAAAAAAAATACTATCTCAAATAACAAGAAACAGATAGTCTCTCACATAAATTAAAACATTTATCACACTTAATAAATGATTTGATTCGTACTTTACAATTATAGTATCTTTATTTTGTGGGTAAATCGCTAGTAACTGGCCACCCACCTATATCTATCCATTTTGTTTTTAAATTTAAGCCAGTAACTGATAATGTTTTTTTTAATGTAAGGCCCTTAACTGATGATTTACTCTACAAGGTCAAGGTCAAAGTCAATATACTGCAAGGTACCTTCATTGTGTTTATTACCTGAGAATGAAACTTGTCGAGTCGCAAAGTAAGTTGTTTTGGGAATATAAACTTCGGGTCCCTATTTGTTTCGAACTACACCGAGGGAACATTACTGGAGTATCTTAAAATGATTATGCGTAGCCCTGAAGGCCTAACTATTATTATGGTTATGGTTACGGTTATGTGAGGCCCGTGTAAGGGTCATGTTACTGCAATTAAACTTAAAATGCTATGTTGCGTCCTAGGTGAGATTAATTTGGTTCTGAAATTGGGAATATGCGTCAAACATTATATGAAAACATTATAAGTCCTTCTCTGTTACAGTAGCGCGCCTGTGGAACCCTTTGCACCCTTTGCCTAGCAAATGTGCCTTTAAAAGGTCTGTCCGTGCTCTTATTGCTAGCAGATTGAAAGTTTAGAGTTTATTTTCGATGAATCTCGTATATATCTATGTATACGTATGTATGTATTTATGTATCTATATATACCTAAATGTATTAATGTTTATATAATGTATTTCCTGTATATGGGTTTAATATTTACCGATTAACTTGTTCTTACTATTTCGGTTTTGACTTTTAGTAGCACCGCCCACAAATTTTCTGTTTTGCCTTAAGGTTGACTGGTAGAGAATGTCTTCTGGCATTAATTCCGCCTGTTGTACGTTAAGGTTTTCTTTTGTTTAATAAAGGTTAAATAAATAAATAAATAAGTAAAGTTATCATATACCCCTAAGGCAAATTTACTAAACCTACACCCTGCCAAACTGGTGGCGGCGAAAACGGTTAAACTACGAGTAAGACCTGTGACCGTGACCTTGGTTTAAACGGTTCGGCGAAAACGGTTAAACCAAGGTCTCGGTCACAGCATGCCTACCACGAACATCGAATATTGGCATTGACGGGAAAACCTCTTTGTCACACCAATATGCAAGTGCGACAAAGATGGAAATACAAATCCGCAATCGTTCGATTTTCGTGGTATAGGCCCAGGTCTTGGTTTAACCGTTTTCGCCTCCACGTCAAAAACGCCAAGTAACAAACTATAGTACATTACGATACAAAGGCGACAAAGAGGGCGAAAGGGAGTGTCTTAAATAACATGGTTAAGCCATCCAAAATGTTGTTAATTTTCGAATATTATCTTTAATAAGTAATAAGTTCGATCGAATCGAGATGAGATGAATCAAACTTGATTCAAAGAGTAATAAAAAAAATCTTATTGTTTTTCTTTTACACTCTGGCTAGGGGTCACTATGCCCCTGTAAATCTTCGAATATGTTTCAAATTAAGGATGACTTAGAACGGGACGGGACGCGCCCCGTCCCGTTCTAGTGTCAGTCAAGAGTGTTAAAGGGTATTAACATTAGGTATGGGCACAGCGGATGCATATCGTTTAGTGTGGTAGGGCACAGCACAACGAATGTCGTCTCGCTCAAATCTGGAGCAGACCCCATCTGGGGAAGTGCCTCCACCTTACAGAAAACCGCAGTTTAATAACACTAGACCCTACTTATCGTGTTGTGTTTCTGTTGGTGAGTAAGGTCACCAGAGCTCCAAAAGAATTCACTGTGTTGACGGCTGGGGACCCGCGGAGCATATAGCTGTCAACACAGCGGATCCTCCTTTTTTTTAAAAGGGTCGGCAACGCGCATTTAACGCCTCTGGAGTTGCAGGCATCCATAGGCTACGACGACTGCTTACCATCAGGCGGGCCGTATGCTGGTTTGTCACCGTCGTAGTATAAAAAAGTCATCCTTTATTGTACTTGAAAAAGTTGGTGTTGGTCACACATTGTAAACATTTTATAACAATACTTATCTAATAAGCTTTCTTGTAGTGATTGTTTGTTTACAACTAAATAAAAAAAGAGACGTTTCGTGTTACGCTTACACATCTTAACAATGGCGTCCTTTTATTTTATATCTGAGGCACAGATGTTATCTTCAACGGACAGATTCAACCCGAACATTATTCCTAATACTAACGACATGAAATTCAATCTCATATGTAACGAGCGATTGTGAGAGGATCACAGACATATATTAAACTCACAGCCTAGACAGACACCGCTGTATGATGGCATTACAAAGAAAGCGAGGTCACCACAGATATGCAGATATTAAGAGTGCGTATATGCGAGCAAAAGAGAGCGAGATAGACCTTTTTGCAAGACACGCGAAACATGGAAAGGCGAAAGACGGACTCCTCAAAATAAACCGCATAATCAGATAATTGCTGTTTAGAACAAAGGTATTTTTTTTGTAGATAAAAGGTTTTATAATTCCTGTGTACGACTAAACTACATTTTTTGTAGACAAAAGCTTTTGCCAGATTTAAGAACTAGTTATTACTCAACTATTTAACTAATAATCATGTTTATGAGTTCAAAGGTTTTGATGTTCTGACATGTAAAAACAGACCAATGTTTGAAATGTAAAAGTATCGAGGCTTTTGTTAAAAAACATGATTACACGTTTACCAGTTTGAAGGAAATCTTCTAACACAATGCAAGTCGTTAGTCAAAAATGTATAAGTAATGCTTTACCCATTGACATCCGAATATTAAAAGGTTGCAATGTTTTCCAAAACACACTAAAAAATGGGCTAATTGGTAATGCATTTTACACTATGAACGAACTATATGACGTATGTTAATAGTACATTACATACCAAGGCCGTTTAAGTGGGAAATGCCTCGGATTCCATGTAATTGTCGGCCGAGGCGAAGCCGAGGTCGTCTAACATGTGATCCGAGGCTTTCCCATTTACCGGCCGAGGTTTGTATACTATTTTTCAGTCCGACGGAGCCGGCAGGCGACAATTTAGTTTTGCGTAAAGTGGCGCTTACCGGCCGGAGGACTGAAAAATAATTATTAAGTATGTTTACGCATTGTTTACTGTTGACATACAAATTACCTACTTACTATTAAATTGAATTTATGACATTAATGTTATTCTTCATTCTCTGAGTATGAGTATGAGTATTATTTTGTCTCGTTTACTAGTGGTCTATTAACATACATGTCTGTCAAACGAATGAAGGAGCAGAACGAGTGAGCGAATCTAAATGGAGGATTGTCAATGGGATTCCATTCAAAATGGCGGCTACATTTAAACTTATCTTGGTACAATAGAGTCAGTCTAAGCTAAGTTTCCTAGATTTTGATAGCATATACTGTGAAAGTGTTAAATAAACGTCATAATTTCATCGAAGTTTGACGTTTAAAATAACACTTTCAAGTCTGACAGTTCATTTGCTGAGAAAAGTTAACGTGTTTTGACTCTAGTAGTTTATGCAACAGTGATATAATAAGGGTTCTTAAAACTTGATGGTCACCTGTTGCATACGCTAGTTTTTCTACGACAGCTAAAATAGCGAAAAAAGCAAAATCTTGAAAGGTGGTAGAATGTGGAACATGTCCTATGCTCACTATAGAAATTAAATAAATCAACAATGCTTATAAATAAATGTAAATAAATATAAATATTATAGGACATTCTTACACAAATTGACTGAGTCCCGCAGTAAGCTCAAGAAGGCTCGTGTTACGGGTACTCAGACAACGATATTTAAAATATACAAATACATACAAAACATCCATGACTCAGGAACAAATATCTGTGTTCATCACACAAATAAATGCCCTTACCGGGATTCGAACCCAGGGCGATCGGCAAAGCAGGCAGGGTCACTACCATCTACGCCAACCGATCGTCATCCGATCGGCTTATATATTGTGTGAAAAATGAAAATCCATAGGAGCGGTGTTCTTATGGAATAGGTACCTACCATAGACAACGTTATAATGTATACTTTTTTAATATCTCTGTCAATAATCTAATTGACAGATAGAAGTGCTGGAGTAGAAAAAAACATTTAGGGCCATGTTTTTCAAAGTTGGTCCTACTTATTTTTTAACACGGGCATTTTTAATGTGAGCGCTATAATATTCAGAATCGCAAGCTCTTCCAATTCTAATAGGAAAATGTACCAAACATTTCCATAAATTTTTCAAACATTCCATTTCGTTTTAAATAGAAAACTCCCGTGAGATTTAGACATATTGATATGATATACTCATATCGGGTTACTTGTTTCTATAAAGTCGAAAATAGGTCGACGTGTTTCAGGACGGTCCGCGTCCTATAATCATGAGTGAGAAGCGCTATAACTACTTATATTAATACTAGCTTTTTGTCACGACTCACGGTTGAATCTGACGTATATTTTTATGTACACATTCATACATACTCGACCACACTCGTAAAAAGGGAAGCATGTTTCAGGGAACAGGCGCCTGCTTAATTTAAACAGAGACCTGGAAAATTGCCAAAACGACACTCTCATTTTCCTTCAAAGTGTAAATAGTAGCAATAAACAGGTAAAGTCCTCGTGAGCAGGGTTACTAGTGATGTGCCACGGGGAAACCCTTCCCGAAATTATTCCCAAAGAGTAAAATACTAATACAAATACTATGCCAGCAAGCTACCTGGATAGAGGTAGCTGGAAGAAACATACTCAGAGGGCCGACCCCAAATGATATGGGAAGAAGCACGGACAAAGAAAGAGAGTAAAATTGTCAGTATTTTTCCCCATAACTTTCCATATGCAAATCATGTAGGTGTGCGTATAAAGTAAGCTCTCGATTATGTTTCCCGTGATATTTAAATGCGCATATATTTAAGATCTATTCTTCTTCTTTTGTCTCACGGTTCCCTTTTCCCTTAACGTTCCCTAAACTAAATCAAGCTTTTGCTCAGAATAACAGCCCATACAAAAAGTACGTAGCCCATGATGTCACCAGCTGAATTTACTTTTTACGAAAATATCTTAAATATTTGGGAATAATCTTATACAGCTCCACACTAAGCTTGTACTATGAGGACTATACCTAGTAAATTTTGCAAATTAAAAGAATGTTAACACACAAAACCGCGTAGAGTATGTATGCATAATTCATACTCAACGCTCACACAACTAGAAAAAGTCCATAACTCAGGAACAAATATTTACACAAACAATTAACAGGATTCGAAGACGGGACCTCCAGCTTCGTAGGCAGAATCACTACCAACTACGACAGCTTAAAGTGTGTGGCTCTCCACTAAAAGTCTGAAATTAGGATCTTAACGCGTTCACTAATTATTGGGAATATGGTGGGAAAATTCCCGCCAATGGCCCATCACTATTTACGAGCAAGCACATGCAGATAAAGTCTCATGTAACCTTCAAACTCGTACGTTCAGAATCGCCGCGTACACTGTTACGTCAAACGCGGTAAGAGTGGGGCCATGAAATAGGCGATGCTCGTTGAATGATAGATATCTTTTTTTTAAATTGGGAAATGCACTTGTCTTATGAACGTCAAAAAGAAGCTACTACCGGTTCAACCTACACCATAGCCCGAGGAGATTATTACCGGTAAGGGCGGTAAGAAACTCGGCGGGGCTTATTTTTTCAAAAACAAATTACAAAAGTAGTAAAAATGTTTACAATATGTGGTTCTACACATACTACCATATCAAAATAAAATAGTAAAACAGAAACACCACAAATAAAAAAAATTACAAAATTAAACAAACAATTGTAAATCACGAATCAAATCATGTATTAAATGTAATAAATGTTTGTATAGTCACACAGTAGTGTACATATAGAGTAATATATGTTTAAATTATATATTGAAAGAGATGTCATATACTACAGAAAAAGAGAACAAGACATCCGGTGAGCAGGGCTGGAATCGAACACACCTACCTCCTGCTTTCGTGAAAGCAAAGCATTATATGACATCTCTTTCAATTCATAATTTTTATATTTCATCATTCACGAATATAATATTATAAGAACTACCTCCTTTTCTTGGCCCCACTCAGGGAACAGTAACTCCGACAAGTGTCGTGCTCGCATCGCGTGACACTTCAAACTCTCCAGTAAAACGCTTTACAGCCTATAACACCCACCCGATTTGCAGATTCGTGCGAACCATATTTTTACCGACCGTTACTTTTATTGGCAAGACACGCGTAACAGTGGTTGGAAACGCCATTCAATTGTTTATCGTATTCTCGCGGTTTAGGTTCGAAATTCAAATTGATTTTCGAATGACAGTAACAGCTTTTATGCGTATTCTGATATTGATACCTTTACAACCGTATTTGATAATAATGAACCAGAAAATAGGATTCTACTGCATTAGAATAAGGTAGAGGTATAAGTAAGGATTTATGAATGTCGTATGCGGGTATGTGTGGGCGAAATCAATGCCAATTGTATTTACAATTCGAGTTACGTAAAATGGCCCAATTTGAGAAAAAATTGGAATTCTATTTATTCTTTTTTAGTGTTGTGTTTCTGCCGGTGAGTTAGGTCGCCAGAACTCCAAGAGGATTCACTGTGTTGACAGCTGAGAACCCACGGAGCAAAGCTTGCCACTTTAGCTGTCAACACAGCAAATCCTCCTTTCTTATTAAAGGTTCGGCAACGCGCATGTAACACCCCTGAAGTTGCAGGCGTCCATAGGCTACGGTGACTGCTTACCATCAGGCGGCCCATATGCTTGTTTGTCACCGTCGTAGTATTTAAAAAAAAACCCTGTTGAATGAGTAAAGAGGCGGTTTGCCTGTCATATCTAAAATATCGTTGATTGTCATTTTGATAGTTTTGTTTGATAAGAAAAGAAAAACGAGATAAATAGACAGAAGTTTGCTAAGTAATATGACTAAAAGGATGTCTGTCTGACTTAATTATAGATATAAAACAATCACGTTATATAGAAAATGTCAAGCAACTACATGATAAAAGTGGTGTTCACATAAAATATTTTCAGCGCTAATATTTATAAGACAACTTAAAAAGCATTTTTTATTTATTTCAATCAGTAAGTTTATTTTTAGTTTATTATAAGTTATTTAGGATTTGGTATTGTTATAGTTATATACCACATATACAGGTCTGCGGTCCCCTAAAGCTGTGAAAATCCTCTACGTCAACGCAATCAAAAGATACGGCCGTTTATGTCGCATTTCCCATACATTTGCTATAGGAATCAAAATGTATAGGGTACTTGCCGTTGAATCAGGGAAAAATGCAAAAACCGCAATATTGGCGCACACTGAGAATTCCGTGCCACCAGTATTTTTAAGTACCTAAGGTCATTAATTTGGAGCATCCTTTGTGCGGAACCCTCGGTGGGCGAGTCTGACTCACATTTGACCGGATTTTTTTGTATAAGATCGCACCTTTAATGTATAGTCTCTTTTTCCTTTGGCCGAGTCCCATCTCTTTGGTATAAAACGTGCTAAAACCTACTTAATAGACGGCCGAGGTCCTTTTAATCACAAATCAACACAAGTAACAAACACAGCCTTGATACCGCAAGTGTCAAATCGAGACCGTATCGGCAACCAAAGTGCAATGCCATCGCCTTGATTTAGGGGTCTGAATTATGTGGCCCGGACCCTCATTTGTCACCCGATTTCCCTTAACCGCGGATAAACAATGTGCGGGATAAATGGAGTCATCAGTCGTGGGGTCTAATTCGAAAATATGTCGGACCCTCGGTATAGGGTGACCTCGGGTATTCTACCAGCCCTCATTAAAGGCTAGGTTATATTTGAAAGTGACCTTTTTAGGGTTCCGTAGCCAAAATGGCAAAAAGGTACCTTTAAGTGTAGTTTCGTCCGTCCGTATGTCACAGTGGTTTTTCTCAGTAACTATTAAGCATATGGTAATGATATTATAGCTAGAGGTGCATATAGTTTTGCCTATTAATTACAAAAAAAATATGTTTATGGGGAGCGGCCCATACATGCAACTGAATGTCAAAAATTATCTTTTGGTGTGTAAAAATCTAGAAGCCGCTCTATAAAATGGGTATAATAATATGATGTTACCTTTTATCTACAATCTAAAACGGTATAATGTTGATATTTCGGCACTGTTGCAAGCGCCATGTTCACGAAGTAAACTGACGAGCTGCGTTTTTAGTTGTGATCTACCCACACGCCATAGCGATCTACCCTCTTACGGGTTCGCTTATTTTATGTGTTGTCATTGGTACTAATGCCGTCCGCTTTCTCACCTGAAACTCGATCACGTTTACGATACACCACACTTACAGTATCAACCCGTGCATTTCTTATGTCTCTTTTCAGTTTTTGAAAATATAATTGGTAAAATATGACGTTACCTACATCTTAACGTTTTTCATATGCTGTTTTTGGATGTGACTAAGGGCAGCCTGTACCTTAGTAGAATGGTATCCGTATGCAGTAGAAGGCACCCGAAGAAAAGATGGAGAGACATCTTCACTGAAATTACTGGAGTTGACTGGATGCACGTGATAGAGCACTATGGAAAAACTTGGGGCGGGGGGGGGGGGGCTACGCCACAGAGGCGACTACTATTACTATTAAATAAATATATTTAAATGTATGTAAAACCGCTGTGATAGTAGAAATAAAGGCTTTTTTTTAGGGCAGCCTGTCCGCATTGTGGGGGAGAGGAAACCAGCGAGCATGTTCTGGCGGAATGTATTATGCACCAGTGCGGTATTTAATATGCTGGAGGAAAAGGAGTTAAGTTAAAGGACGTCGACCTTAGGGACGTCCTGAGATTCTGCAAGACGACAGGGAGGCTAGAAGGAAGTAAAGGGGGGAAAGCTATCAGGACAATAATCTGCAGCTCCAATGACGAGGAAATGGGGTGAATGGCACCAGGTGCTCGACAGCCCACTCGTTTCCCCCCATAACATAAAATAACTTAACCAAAGGGCAGCTTTCAAAATTAGCTGTCAAATTCTATCCTAACAATGCTTAACTTTGGGTTTGTTATTTAACCCTGGTTACTGCAAGTGGCCCTTAGGCAAAATAAGGAAGTACCAACTTTGAAAACCTTGAAAATTATTATTTTTAAGCAGAAACATTTGCGAAGATACCACAAAAAAAAGAAAGTAAAAGTGGATAAATTCATGATCTCGGATGGGACTTGCCCCCAAGGCGCTTAGAAGGGATATGGTCAAAAATTCGGGGCCACAGGTGTGTTCTCGGTAGCCCAGTTGTCAGAGCGATGAGCGAGCATCCCAGACTCACGAGTTCGACTCCCACCCGAAGTCATGAATTTGTCCATGTCATGAAACCCTAATAATTATCCTCATTGAAGATTTAAACTCGTCAAGCGTAAAACCTTATATAAGTATACTTGATGAGTTGTATGCCAAGGTTATAATTCTTGCTCACTTGGAACGGAAACAAAATGGAATAGCAATGTTGTTCAATCTGGAATGTTATCTTTAACAGCAAGATAACCGAAAAAGTCTAAACGCGAGCCGTACACGCACGAAATGTTTCCTGCCATTATCTATAAAAAAGGAAAAAAATTAGGATTACCCCGAGTCGATTCGCCGCTAGGGGCGCTTGTGGAACGTGGGTCCTGCGGGAACATTTCAAACGTTACTTTGACAATTCTCTCATACTGACACAGGACCCACGCATTAGTGCCGCCGCCTGGTGAGCGACAATACAGCTCCCATTATGTTTGTTGTATGAGAGCCTCCCTTAAACATTTGTTTTATTCAATTTTTTATATTTGTAGCGTCGACCTTGTTCCATTATCAATATCGAGCAAAAACGAGCAAAAAAACAAATTTGTTGTATGGGCGCCCCCTTAAATATTCATTTTATTCTGTTTTTTAGTGTTTCATGTTATAGCTGCAAAAGAAATACATCAATATGTGAAAATTTCAACTGTCTATCTATCACGGTTCAAGAGATACAGCCTCGTGAAAACAGTCTTCCCGTTTCACCCTCTAAGTACGGAATGCTAAAAAGCAACCAACTTACCACACAATTTAAAACAAAGTGGTATTATTGCCTCTACGATCAAACATGAAGCTTTCCATTCACATCCCACTTTAAATGAAACGCTATTCAGCAACACCTCTCTGAAATAAGACGCAAAGTTGTAATTACTGAGTTCCGCTCGACTGTATTCTCGGTACTTGTAAAAACCTAGTTTCCAAAGACTTTTTACTAATAGAAAACTTCTAGCTCTGGAAGAGCTTTTACACTATCCGACAACAATCCAATTTTAAATACAAAATTTATGCGAAGCCTCGAGCAACATGGGCCTCCAGAACATTGGAAGAGAGGTGGAAAAGGGAGAACTTTCCGTAAAAATTATTCTGTCACTTTTTTCGGGGGGAAACGCGCACACAGACGCACTTCTCACACACTACATACAAGAACCAATCTCTATTGACAACACTAACACATAGATACAACTACGCTAATAAATCTACTTCAGACTTGAATGTATTCTATTGTATGAACTAATCACAACACAGACCCGTATCCTCATTTGGGCTTGTCTTTAGCAGGGGGGAGACGGTACTTATGCCGACCCTTCCCGTCATCCATCATCATCATCAGCCTGTAAGCATCCACTGCTGAACATAGGCCTCTCCAATCGAATTCCAGCGTGACCTACAGCCACCTGCATCCAACGAGGCCCAGCGATCCTCACCAGGTCGTCGGTCCATCTCGTAGGTGGCCGTCCCACACTGCCGCACTGGGCAAATAAAATAGTTATATTTTAAGTACTTGTAAAACTCACGGTTACTCACACATTCGCAAGTGTCAAGTACCTACAGTTCGCAACCACGCTCGGCTGGGTACACTGTCGCTCACTGCACCGCGCGCGCCGCCCTTGATGATCCATAAGTAAATATGTGACTGTTACGTGTAATTTTTGGTCAAGAAAAATTCGAAGTATTAATGTCGGAGGTAGATATCGCATATTGTAAAGGGCACTTTAAGTCGCAAGTTCCACGGAAGTTGCAGTTGAAGTTCTGCATTAACAGAAAGGGCTGGAATGAATTTAGTTAATTAAGGCGCCGTCGCCGGCAGGTGGCTATTGACGGGACTTGCACTGATGGAAATTATTGGAGAAACTTTGATTTTCATTTGTTAGAACACGATTGAGTAATTGGCTGTATGTGATTTTGAATTATTTATTTTTGACTGGATTTCGGACTCTGAAGCTTCCATCGTCTCTTATCAGTGGACCCCATATCTTCAGAAGGATTTTTCTCTCCGCCACTAGTAACTTATACTCTTCTTGTGTCAGCAGTGTTCAAGCCTCGCATCCATACATCAGCGTCCGAACAAACGCCGAAATCCAGAATCTTGTGACCGAGCCCAGTTGTTAGAGGTTAGGTTAGCGTGGAGACCATTCTCCACGCTAACATAACCCTAACCTGTTTGCCTACCTTAGCCATCATTCAGTAATCTTTAATCATTAGTAAGTAATCTTTTTTTAAGAGAGGTATGGGCACAGCAGATGCATATCGTTTAGTGTGGTAGGGCACAGCACAACGAATGTCGTCTCGCTCAAATCTGGAGCAGAACCCATCTGGGGAAGTACACCTTACAGAAAGCCGCAGTTTAATAACACTAGCCCACATTAGGGTTCAAACGAAAAAAAATAACCCCCATTTTACGTGTAAGGGAGGTACCTTAAAAAAAGTTTTTTTCCATAAGGGTTCCTAGGGGTTGACCTCGGATCTCTAAATCTCTAAATCGTGACACCCATCCTGGCGTGAGTCACCCTTTACATTATGGCATTATTTGTGATTTGTTTAGTACCTACTCCGAGATATTCAATTATATTTTATTTTTTCTTAGGTTTGGATAATTTACAATACTTACGTATATAAAAATAAAACACAAAACAACACACAAAAGCAATATAAAACATAAGCACACTATAGAAAATCTAACCCAGAGTGCCGATGGCAATGGGGCAGGGCTCAGGCTGCCGGTGGTTAGGGCTGCAAAGAGAGGAACCGCCTATGCACCATGTCCAGGATTGAGATACAAGGATTCAAACATCTGGGGCTGTAGTACTAAAATAACGCATTGAGAGTTGAGAGCTAAGTTTTTGTTGTGGTGCCAGCTACAAGATCAAAGCATGTGAAAGAAAAAATCATTACACCATTAAAAAACGTTAGAATGCATGACTCTCCAGTCAGGAGCCTCCGCTCCAGTCGTACAGTCAACCAATTGGAACCCTAGGCCACTGTAAGGACTATGTCACAGTGACGCTATAAATCAGATTGTAAAAAATCTCTTACTGCTTGTCATTTTGACATAGTTCTAGAGTGGCCTAGGGTTCCAATTGGTTGACTGTACATATTAATCCAAGGAGTTTTAAAAGAACTCTCGTTTTGAATTGATTATTGCTGTATATTTTGCTTAAGGCCGATCCTGGTCCATTCAACTTCAATCTATATCTATCAATTTTCGAGTATTCCTTATAGCTTATTTCAGTAACCCCAACGGCCTTAAGAAAATATGCTTATCATATTTATTCCTTATGTGTATTCTATCGCTTGTACAATGGATTGTGCTCTGAGGAATTGTTCGATATGATGCCAACGGCTGCATTCTACCACCGCACCGCTCGCCGTCGGCAGGGTGTTCACCCGCATACCCTGGAGCCTAAATGGTCTCGTACCGTGCGGTTCAAGAGGAACTTCCTCCCGCGGACGCTCCGGCTGTGGAATGAGCTCCCTGCCACTGTTTTCCCAAAGGACTACAATATGGGGTTCTTCAAAAAAGGAGTGTTAAAGTTTTTAAAGGGTCGGCAACGCGCATGTAACACCCCTGGAGTTGCAGGCGTCCATAGGCTACGGTGACCGCTTACCATCAGGCGGGCCGTATGCTTGTTTGTCACCGTCGTAGTATAAAAAAAAAAAAACTTGAATAATAACGGTCTTCGAGGTATACGTCATCAAACTTTGGCAATTTCAGTCTAAAATAACAGTTATTTGTACATAAGTTTTGTACAAATAAGTTTAAATTTAAAATGTCTCTCAGGTCGCAGAAGCTTCAAATAGGAACATTTATATATTACATTTCACATATATACAATGCCTTTACAGTGTTCGCGTGCTCTTGCAATGAGGACTACCGCGAGCCGATTTTCCGCTAGGGGCGCTAGAGGAACGTGGGTCCTGCGGGAACATTTCAAACGTCACTTTGACAGTTCTCTCATACTAACACAGGACCCACGCATGAGTGGCGCCGCCTGGTAAGCGACAATACGGTAGCTCCCATTAGCCCGCTCTCTTTTGCTCGAACATGTAGACTCCTCGTCAATTTAGGAACTAGTTTCATAAATGCCTAATTTTTATCTCAACGCTCCAGTCTATCCGTTACGCCATGGCTTTAGAATCCATTTGCATAAGACTTCCTGCACGCTGTAAGTGCAGATCTGAGATCACCAGCCTCAGTTCCTTAATGACAGTCTTAGTGCTCTTGGGTAACAAAGCATTGTTCCTGACAAATATTAATAAACAAGTAACTTGGCACCTGAAAAGAGCACAGAGAGGTATGGGCACAGCGGGTGCATATCGTTTAGTGTGGTAGGGCACAGCACAACGAACGTCGTCTCGCTCAAATCTGGAGCAGCCCATCTGGGGAAGTACCTCCACCTTACAGAAAACCGCAGTTTAATAACACTAGACTCATGGTGTTGTGTTTCTGTTGGTGAGTAAGGTCGCCAGAGCTCCAAGAGGATTCACCGTGTTGACAGCTGGGGACCCACGGAGCAAAGCTTGCCCCTTTAGCTGTCAACATAGCGAATCCTCCTCTTTTAAAAGGGTCGGCAACGCGCATTAACACCACTGGAGTTGCAGGCGTCCATAGGCTACGATGACCGCTTACCGTCAGGCGGGCCGTATGCTTGTTTGTCAGTACAGGTAAGCACACAGTAATGTCTTCTGCCTAGCGATCCTGGCTTATGTTACAAGCCTGTGGTCCGTTGGTTTTGGCAACCTGATCCGAAGGCGGTGGTTAGTTAGTTGGCGCTAGTAGCTAGTAGATTTTTATTGTATTCGACGCTTGAGAATGGAGACTCCGAAACATTGTCTCGCGTATTGACTAAAATACGTGATTGTTATCCGTAATTGAATTACAATTTTAATGTATCATCTGTAGAGTAGGTAACTTTTTAAAGACAATTACTAGTACTCGTATAGTGTGTTACTATTTTTGTAGACGCCTAGAAACAGGAATTCATGTTTGAACTATTTATCTGGCCAAACCAAATCTTCTGTATTTTATTTACTACGACGGTGACAAACAAGCATACCACCCGCCTGATGGTAAGCAGTCACCGTAGTCTATGGAAGCCTGCAACTCCAGGGGTGTAATATGAGCGTTGACGACCCTTTAAGAAAAAGGAGTATTCGCTGCGTTGACAGCTAAATGGGCAAGCTTTGCTCCGTGGGTCCCCAGCTGTCAACACAGTGAATCCTCTTGCAGCTCTGGCGACCTTACTCACCAACAGAAACACAACACTATGAGTAGGGTCTAGTGTGATTAAACTGCGGTTTTCTGTAAGGTGGAGGTACTTCCGGCTCTGCTCCAGATTTGCGCGAGACGACATTTTTTGTGCTGTGCCCTAAACGATATGCATCCACTGTGCCCATACAACAACACAAATGCCCTGACCAGGATTCGAAACCGAGACCTCCTGCTTCGTAGGCAGGGTCACTAGCAACTAGGCTAGGAGGCCGTATATTATCCCAAAATATTTATTTATTATATATATTTTGTTCGCCTTTGTTCGAGTTTTTCTATAATTAACCTCTCGTTCCCGTACTAACAAATTTTATAGGCGAACATTTCCTAGCATAGAGAAAATAAAGTTTCCATTAAAATCTAATTCTGTTTTACAAAGCTTATTAGGCGTGTAATACAAAACGACCACAAAATAGAGTAGAAAGCGCCGCTGGACCAGGATAACAATGAAATTGCCGGCCGGCAAAGGCCGTGTAAATAGGTTTCTCCGTTATCCACGCAAGAGGGAAATGTGTATACATTTTGTAAAATTATGTGCTAAAAATGTAGTTTAATAAACAAAACGACCTCCGGATTGAAAGTCTTGCGTCACACCGCTGGGCCGCCAACGCTCTATATATTATTATGCAAGCATACTTAGATTTAATGAGCTGTATTAAACCCATACATACATTTTACCGCCCGCCCGGAGCTCCCAGAGGACCTGCGCCCCACGCGCTCGCCGCACGTGGTCGCCGCTCACCGCGGAGTACTGTAGCCTGGGCTACTATACTACCGCTAATAATTATCGTTTCTTTACCTGCCTAGAAAGTTTATTTATTTTCTCGCAAATGTGATGAAAAACATTGTATATCACGGGCGGTACAAGTCTTATTTACCGCCCTTAATACACAATGCACTAATAGTAGAGGTAAATGTATCCGTGTTTTTAAGTAGTCACATGGGGACTGGGCTTGATCACTTTTTCTGTAGTATATGTATGACATATCTTTCAATTTACAATATAAAAATAGTAAGCGCCATACCTAATCCAAAAACAAACTACTACTAGTTACTACATACTGTCAGCTACTAGGTACTAAAAATATGAATACAGCAAAAGTGCCACAAAAATGTATACACGACTAATAATGTTCAGGCAATAAAGTCATCACATTTTTGGCGCTTTGGCTGAATTCATATATTTGTAGCTATCATCTATTTATTTACATTTACACAATAGGTATTTTCTTTCTATCAACTCCTAATCATTTGTTTAAGAGGTCAGAACTTCTAACCAAGCGTATCAGTTAAGCAACACCCGATCAAAGCAGTGTTCAGACCGCCAGACAAACGTATCAACAATTGAACATCGTCTGCCAAAGCGATCCCAACTCTGATCAAGTTTAGCTATTCAAGTGGCACCGGGGTGTTGTCTTGATAAACACTTCTACTATTTGCAGTAAACAAGGATTTGCGATCAACTATTTTAAACCTGGAGCTGAAGCTGAGGGTTTGTTTAGCACACTTTGTAATTCCTGTAGGTAACGCGCGTGGTACACATATTTTTCATAAAATTGCAAGAAAGTAAATTACGAATTAAATAATTTATTATCCTACTAATATTATAAACAGTTTGTAAGTATGTTTGTTACTCTTTCACGTAAAAACTACTGAATGGATTTCAATGAAACTACAATACATCAGAATAACAAGCCTTCGGATGTCACGTGACATTTTCTATAGAAACTGACAGATCGTCCCATCCCGTACCGTCCCGTCCCAACCTAGTGCCAGTCATCCCTTACGAATTCTATAATCAGTAAATCAAATATTATATTATACTTGTTGATCTCACAGTTTGAACACAGCTTGTCCAAACTGCGAGACAAACGTGACATGAACAATTGAACATCGTCTCACAAAGCGATCCCAACTCTAATTGAGTTTAGCAATTCAAGTGGCACCCGAAATATCTTACTAAACACTTCGCTATAGGTACTCATACCTATTATTTATCGTTCACTCTATTTGTCTGATTTCTCTAGATTTAGGGGTGACTTAAGGGAGCAAGAGACGTCCACCCACAAGATGGACAGATTACCTTATGAAGGTCGCCGGGAGAAGCTGGATGCAGGTCGCTTCCAACCGGTACATATGGAGCTCCAAAGGGGAGGCCTATGTTCAGCAGTGGACGTCTTATGGCTGATATGAAAAGGGAGCAAATCCAATTATATTGTTAACAAATGTATACATAAATACAGAAAACAATCGCTTATTAATATTATAGGATATTCTTACACAAATTGACTAAGTCCCGCAGTAAGCTCAAGAAGGGGGGTACTCAGACATCGATATATTTATGATATATAAATACATAGAAAACATCCATGACTCAGGAACAAGTATCTGTGTTCATCACACAAATGAATGCTCTTACCGGGATTCGAACCCAGGACCATCGGCTTAGCAGGCAGGGTCACTACCAACTACGCCAACCGGTCGTCAAAATATATATTATATATCCATACTAATATCATAATCAGGAAAGTGTGTGTGTCTGTTTGTTTGTCCGTCTTTCACAGCAAAACGGAGCGACGAATTGACGTGATTATTTAAGTGGAGATAGTTGAAGGGATGTAGAGTGACATAGGCTACTTTTTGACTGTTTCTAACGCGAGTAAAGCCGCGGGCAAAAGCTATAGTCTGACAAGCCAAGGCTACAGTAGATTTTTTATATATTTATATGCCTCCCTATTTTTTTCATACCGAAAAAGAGACGCATATGATTTAAACAAAAACCTACTGCAGCCTTGGCTATATAGTATTATTATAACAAGGCTTCCTTAAAAGTTGAACTCAATCGGGTTCCGAATTAGGCAATATATCGACCAACGCACATTGCTAAGTATATCGACATATAGGAGGTCGGCCGATTCGAAAATCGAACGATTGCGGATTTGTATCTCAATCTCTGTCACACTTGCATATTGGAGTGACAAAGAGGTTTCCCCATGTTCGTGGTAAGCTGTATGTTGGGTTATGTCCCGCATAAATACATATTCCCAGGTTTAGAGCTACGGGGGGATTAGATGGCGTAATCGTCGGAAATAGCTTCTAACGGATATTGAACTATTTGCAACGCTTAGCGAGCCATTGCCAATACCAAACCGATATTTTTTGAATTAATTTCGTATAGCAGAGAGCTAGAGCCATATCGATAACTGACAATGTGATACCTTTAGCCTGAACAGGTCACATATATTTCGTCAAATTAAAAAGTTATGCAACCTTTAGAGTCATATGGGTTGGACAAAAATTGATCCCAAAATTGACTATTTTCATGATCCCATAGAAAAAGTTGTTAGCAATCATGAGTAGAATCAGAATATATAATTTTGTATCACGTAAAAGATTACATCCTGTAAAAAAGCCCATGTTAAAGCAACATAATAATTATTCACAAGGTTTTCTCGTAGTAAATAAAAGTAAAGTATACAGGCTGGTTTCAAAAGAGATCAAACGCGTCGTATGCATGCATTGCGGATAAAACAGGGGAGAAAAATACAGTAGCAAAATATCACAGATTTTCATCACACTTACTCGTAAATGGTGATATTGTATGCAAGTATTATTAGACTCAATGAGCTGTATTATGTGCTGTATTTTCAGACATTTTACGACCCGCCCGAAGCTCCCGGAGGACCGTGTGGGGCGCACCACGCACTCGCCGCTCACCGCGTAGTACTGTGAACATTACTACTTCTATTACACTATCGCTTATTATTGTTCATTTATCTGCCTAAGTTTATTATTTCTTCACAAATGTAATGAAAAACATTGTATGTATCACAGGGGTAAACTAGAAATTAAGACCGACTATAAAAGTGTACAGTAGGATATACTTTTATTAATTATTGTTATGTTTTCGTGTCACTAGTATTAATGTTTCAAACTAGCAAATTTTGGAGGAAGAAGAAGTGGAAATACTCACGACCTCGGATGAGACGCGAACTCGTGGCTTTAGGATACATACTTTACCATTTGACTTTAGGCATACCTCTTTATCGAAAGCGTATGACAAAAAGACTAAGAACTGGCAACGGAAATAGGTTTGCCATTAGTATAGCGACGGTCCTCTAGTTAGTGTGCTATACTATTATTATTAATTAATCCGGGCGCCTGACAGCTTTTCAGCGGTGGGTGTGATAGTTGCTCTTAGTTGTCACCTGGCGGGGTGATTTGCGCTTGTATTTTTGCATACACGATTTTAAAGGCCCACTAATAAAAAAGTAAAAGCCGATAGCCTTATCAATGAGACGTCCACTATAAATAGTACATAGTGTTGTATTTCTGTTGGTGATAAGGTCGCCAGAGCTCCAAGAGAATTGACTGTGTTTAGAGCTGGGGACCCACGGAGCAGAGCTTGCTCATTTAACTGTCAACACAGCGAATCCTCCTTTTTTTTAAAGGGTCGGCGAAGCGCATTTTAACACCCCTGGAGTTGCAGGCGTCCATAGGCTACGGTGACCGTTTACCATCAGGCGGGCCGTATGCTAGTTTGTCACCGTCGCAATATAAAAAAATGGGGCACTTTTTACACCACCTTGGAGTCCTCATCCTTATTAAGTATGTGGCCGTTCGTAAAATTTTTAACCTAGAATCGGCCTTCTGTATAGTCTGTGTTTTTTGAGAAGTCTTATCTGAATTTTTGTTTTTCCGCTGCCATTTACATGTTGTTTTTCAACCTGCAAAATTGATCTCCTGTTTTACTTTTTATTTGTGTGAAAATAATGTTGGATATTTTTATCGGAAAACTAGCCAATATGTGAATTTCAGTGTGTGATTTTCAAGTGTTTTTTTAGGCAGACAGGTACGGGATTCATTTTTACGGACGAATGGATGTTGAAAATAAAATATAGATGTATTAAACATCCACAGCGGCGTACGAAATTTGCATCGGTATAAAAAGGGGTTTGGCCCATGCTACGCCTCTGGTATGTTGTAGGGCACTTAAGAATTGACTCGAGCAAAAGAAAGCGGAATAGATCTAATTGCAAGTTGTTGTAGGTCCTAGGGCACCCCGGAGATGCATAGGGCCTCCACAAGATCCTTCCACGCCTTTCTATCTTGAGCAACCTTCTTGGCTGTGCTCCAGCTCAGTCCTACGGCTCGCAACTCGCTCACCACGCTCCGCCACGTGTGTACAGGGCGTCCACGAGCTCGCTTTCCGCCTTGAGGCTTCCACTCAAAAGCGAGACTGGCAATGTTCGGGGCTCCTCTTCGAAGGGTATGCCCGATCCATCTCCACTTCCGCAGCGCTACTTCTTGGGCGATTGGAGACTGACGGCATCTTCACAAATCCTCATTCCTTATTGTCTTCAGTCAGAAGATGCGGAGGATCGACCGAAGGCACTAATTGCAAGTGCTTGCGAAAAATAAAAACGAGATAGTAGGCTGACGCGTCAAAATAAACCGCTTAATAAGATTATTGATGTTTAGAATGAAACTACAATTCTGTACCTATATGTAAAAGCTTTCATTTTTAAGAACGTATTATCACCTAACAGTTAACTAAAAACAATGTTTATAAATTCAAGGGTTGACGTTCTGACCAAAAACATGTAAATAAAAACCTATGAGAAATCGAGGTGTCGCGATTTTTGTTCAAAATTATGTTTTCACGTTTACCAGTTTGAAGGAAAAATGTTGAAGTTTTATGAATGAATTCATTCATAAATTGCCTGTTTTTTTGAACGCGTGCCTATGTTTTTACGGGACATACGAGACACTTCTCCGGTGTTCGTCTCATAGTTAAAATTGTTCGGTATGATCTACACGATTCAGTTAGTATGATTGAACATAGCAAAATCACTGTATTTTATCAAATTAAAGAAAAATGAAAAGTTTACCGCTTCGGGCGATTCCAACTCGCGGCTCTGTGAGACCGGAAAATTCTGGGAATTTTTCCATTTTCCCTTTATTTGGAGTGTAAAAAATAACATCCACTGTGGCCAATAACTTCGCTTGTAAGCTGAAAAGATTGTTAGTCGTAAAAACTCGAATAGCATTAAGACTGAATTTTGATTTCGACTGCAATTTAGTCGTGTCGCATTGGTGGAAATATTGCAGCGGGTTTTTATATGAAAATAAAAACCTAATGTACTTGAAAATGTTATTATGATTGTAACTAACTGTACAGATATAGATATTAAGCTAGAGTATGTAAGAAACCGTAACGACGTAACTGGGTCCTGTAACACAGGGTTTCCTAGCTCATTTACTCTGTAATGTTTCATTTGTTCAATAACCTTTTTTTTCTTTTTTTTTCATTACTAATAAGGTGACGTTTTATCAAGTCTTTTTTGTCAACCTACACTGTTTTTTAGGGATTTATTAAGTTGAAATTGAGGTGTTTCAAAATGGCTGCGGCTTTTCTAGTACTTTAAGGATGAGTCATACCAATCCGCTGCGGGACGATTTGTCAGTTTCTATACTTTCTATAGAAAACTTCACGTGACCTCCGAGGGCTCTGAGCTATCAAGTGATTCTTACAGAAACTGACAGATGAACCGCTTCGGATCAAATTAGATGGGTGTAAGTCATCCTTTCCTTTTGTGCATGGTGAAAAATAATTGATTTTAACTAAAATCTAGATTAGATTAGATTAGATTTATTTATTTCACGAAAAACATTACATTATAAATTTGCGTTACATGTCAAAATTATACGAATATTTATCATGATCGTCACAATGAAAATAAGAATAGTAATAATATTAACAAATCATTATATAATTCAGTCTCCCAATAAGGATCGTCATTTTAATAACAGGTAAAAACAAAATAAAAGTATAAGTAAGTATGTAGATACTTACAGATCAAACATAATCAATTAATTCAAATACAAATGTCAATACATGATTTAAAAAAACAATTAAACAAGTTAGAAATAAAAATAAGCAATCATTATCTCCCAATAAGAATCGTCAACAAGTAAAGAAACAATACATTCAGATTATATCTCCCAATAAGGATTGTCAATATAATAACAACACAGACAATAATCAAAATACAAAAATAAAAACAATAATACATAATCAAAGTTGTAATTCCGTGTACTCTTTTATTGAGTACAATGGATTATTCAATAAAAGGTTTCTCAATTGGCGCCTGAATGTTTCGTCACATGGCTCGTTTCTTAGTTCGGCTGGCAGGTGCTCGAAATAAGTTGGTCCTATGACACGTGGATTCCTTTTTGAAAGTGCCATGCGACGAGGGACTGTTCTAAGGCGCCCCGTTGAGCGTAGCAGTTTTCCAGGGCAGTCTACTCGCGAAAATTGCGACATGTTAGATCTGACAAACATTATTACGTCAAACAGGTGCTGTGAGTAGTGCGTCAGTATGCGCTGCGAAATGAAAAGTTCTCTGCATGGGTGACGTCGTTTCACTCCAACAAGTGTACGTATTGCTCTCTTCTGCACAATTAATACTCTTTTAGCGTCTGTGGAACTACCCCAAATGAGAGTGCCGTATGCCATTATGGAATGGAAGTGAGCAAAGTACACCTGTTTAAGTGCTTCATTCGAGATAAGCGGTTTCAATTTTCGCAACGCGAAGACGGCACTACCCAACCTGTCACAAACGCTGTCAACATGGCACTTCCAATTTAGATTAGAGTCAATTATAAACCCAAGGAACCTACTTACGTCACACAGTGGCATCGGACAGCTGGCCACACATGTTGGTAATGGAACTCTACGACCAGAGAATAGAATAATATTTGATTTGGTGCTGTTAAGTAATAGGCCATTTGCTATGAACCACGAATTTAACTGGTTACATGCATCACCAATATTTACACTCAGCTGGTCGTAAGATTCCGCACTTACCAACACAGTTGTGTCGTCCGCAAATAATACGGATGAACCAGCTGCAACGTTCGTCGGCAGGTCGTTAATAAACAGCAAAAATAGGGTATTTCCGAGGGAAGAACCCTGTGGAATACCAGTGTTGACGCTGCCTGCGTCAGATTGCAGCTGTTTACCATCCGTAAGTATTTTTACTACTTGTTTTCGGCCAGATAAGAAGGACGAAAACAATAGGTGGGCTTTGCTTTGGACTCCATAGAGGTTTAACTTATTTAAAAGTAAACTATGGTTAATAACGTCAAATGCCTTCGACAAGTCGCACAATATTCCAGCCATCTTTTTCTTGTCGTCCAACCCAGACACAATGCAATCGAACATCCTGTACGCCGCGGTGGTTGTGGACATTTTCTGTCGGTACGCGAATTGGTTGTTTGTGAGCAGGTTGTTCGATTCCAGGTGACCCATAAGATGGGACGACAAGACAGATTCGACTATTTTGGATATGGTCGGGACAATTGTGATAGGCCTGTAGTTATTTACGTCATACCTGTCACCCTTCCCTTTAAAAACCGGACATACCCTGGCGTTTTTTAAAACATCAGGATATGTACCAGTTTCGAACATCTGGTTTATGAGCACGACAAGTACATCGCTCACAACTGGCCATATCCAAGAAAGAACATTGGGCGAAATGTCGAAGGCATCCACAGTATTCCGTTTCTTTAGCATTGGGCAAAAAGCCTTGTCCAAGATATCGCGAGTGATGACCGGCAGAGAGAAAGTGGGAGCGTCCGACGAACCTAAATGTTTATGTAGGTACTCAGTGGATTTCAACTGATTAATTTCTATGATATACTTAGACGGTACACCAATAAAATGCGCATTAAATGTGTTAGGTATATCCTTTTTTATTATTAGTTGCTTCGACACAGGGTCACGTAAGGAAACACTTTGCGACTTCGATTTTACACCAACTTCCTCATTAACTATTTTCCAAATTTTTTTAGTTTTGTTTTCGCTGTCGGCCAATCTTTTTTCAATGAAATCTTGTCGTGATTTTAATGTTGCTGATTTTATCAAGTTGGAGTAGTGGTCGATACATGTGGAGAGTATTTGGTTATTAGGGTATTGGCGTCTCATTTCGTGAAGATCGGCGTGTTTGCTAATCAACTCCGCCAGTTCATCGCTCAGCCAAGGCACCTTAGATTTATTTTTGCTCTGCAGTTTTTGAAATGGAAAGTGAATGTCAATATAGTATATTAGTATGTTAAATAGTTTATTAAATTTATAGTCAATGTCAAGAGTATCTTATGCGATTAATCCGTTTTAAAGTGTTTAATTTCAATGAATAACAATCGCGGTAACAGAAGACAATATTAAGATCGTCCCGGTTCGGATCGGATTGGTGTGAGTCATCCTTAAATGCTACCAAAATGTATCGAATATCTTAAATCTGCAGTCCCCGCGATTTCTTAATAGCAGCACTGCCGCCACAACTCGAACAGCACCTTAAAAGTGCATTATCGCTCGCAGTAATGTGGCGTGGATATGCAAAACAAGGCGGCCTCGTGCCCCAGTTCGGGACGATTACTCCTATCGATTTCACAGCCCCCGTTTCTGATAAACCACTCCAAATGATCGAAAAAAGGGCACTTAAGTGTTGTATTTTTACCGGTTTTTATTTAATAGTGTTTGTATGTTTGAATTTTATCCATAAAGTTATAATTTCTATTTTCTCAATGACCTTTGCGTTTTGCTCAACGACCTACTGGCCCGGCAATCCCAAATGGAATGTTCGAAAAATATATGAAGAGTTTGGGATAAATTTTTCTACTATCGGGGGCCTTACCATGACGCGTGACGTTCTAGGCACTTACGTCCTTTTGTAATAAATATTTTTAGCAGAAACTTAAAAAACTACTTGACCAGTTCAAATTTTTTTTTGTTGTAAGTTACTGAATTTTTTCACATTTTTTGGAACTTCCGTTCAAAAATAAGAGTGGGACACACTTTTTCAGGCTTTCAGAGTGAGAGAGAAAATTTTGAACAAACAACATTGAAATTATATTCTAAAGCCTATCCGATGAGATGATGTGCCACAAGTACATAATTATGTGGCAAAAATATATATTTTTTTTATTACATTCAGTCCCCCTCCCCCCTCTATATTTTTCGCAGTTTTTAGGCAAAAATAAGTAGTTACCTGCACACAATATACACCTAGCTTTAATATCATAACCATATCCTTTATAGTTACTGAGTAACTGAGTAAAACAGCTGTGACATACCGACGGCCAGACGGACTGGACGAAACTATAAGGGTTCCGTTTTTGCCATTTTGGAACCCTAAAAATGGTCCATTTCTGGACTGCTTTTTTCAAATGTCTCTAAGACACACTAAGACCAAGCCCCCCGTCAAAACTACGAACATCAAAGTCATAAGCCCGTCCTTCACTTCCTTACGAAGTAAAGGAAGTGTCAAAAAGAGATGTATATGTGTTTGTTATTTCTCCAATTCCGTAGGTTGTCAACAGTTTTGCTGATCTCTTTTAATTCAATTCGTCCAAGCAGCCAAATTAAATAAGCGTTGTAATTTGGTAGTCGGTATCAATGCATTACAACTTAAATTAGTCGCATATTTTGATAGTGAATTTTTAAAATGTCATAAGAGCCATGTTAGGTTCGACTTACGACATTTGAGAAATCCACTGCCAATTTCAAGGCCGCTAGAAACTTTTGTCATTTGACAGTTGTTGTACTACTTCCATGCTTTAGTTATTCTTCCGTGCCTAAGACACACGACACGCAACAAACAACATTGTCAATTTCGGAGCTGACACTTAGTGTGAAGGTCACCCGACCTAATCTAGGTGGCGTGTCTGAGCCCACATATCACTGTGACCCGTGTCCTGCCCAATGGGTATTAGGCATGTCAATTCGTTGCGGCTTTACGTGACATTATCGTGATGGTATTAAGGCACAGTCACTGTGACAGATCTATAATGTTAATTTGATGCTATGATCTTAACATATATATACATATGCACATAGTGACTGCAACTATTTACCCAGGAAATATACGGTTTTGACAGACATTAAACTATAATAGCCTGATTTTCTCAAATTACGTTCGAATGGGATATTTATAGATAATGTATGCAAAAATCCTACAAACTTTTCTTCTGGAAGTAAGTAAAAAGTAAAAAAATAAAACTTAACTAAGTCGATTTTGGAAATGTACGGTAGTAAATATTTTTCTTGTTTGTGAACATGACGACATTTTTGTCTTCTACATGTTAACTATGGTAACTAGTTAAAAGGTACTTTTTATGCTTAAACCATAAATAATAGGGGTTCAATATAATTTCTCTGCAAAAAAACATAGACCATTCCCTGGTAAAAATTACTGAATATTTCGTATAGAAAATGTTTAACAAGCCATATTCCCCAATTTTACCACAAGTGTGAATATTCCTAAAATGACTGAATTACTGGCGTTTCACGAGTCCATAGGTTACGGAAACCACTAACCATCGCGCTCGCTGTGTGCTTGTTTGCCACCATTTCGATAATTTGAATAAAATCGTAACGTTTCGTCAATAAATAGACAATTTTTTGGTGAGAATGTTATGTTATAGTCTGAGAACCCAGCGAGCGCAGTAACAGTAGGATAGAGAGCATCATACTGTCTTTTTCTTCATCATACTGTCTTATATATTACTACCCTGAAAAAAGGGATGGATATAGTTATTTTGTCCTACTGTTACTGCGCTCGCTCACTTGTCAGACTATATCTCTTCTCAATGGGATCTCTTTTGCGACTTCTCTGAACACCTGTCAGAGGAGTCCATGACGTCTTAACGCGATTCAGTTGACGACCTAAACTGAGTCGCTTCCATACATCTGAAACTAAACTGAATCGCGTTAAGACGTCATGATAAGGCCCCAGATCGCTCTACCAATGGGAGCTACCGTATTGTCGCTCACCACGCGGCGCCACTCATGCGTGGGTCCTGTGTCAGTATGAGAGAACTGTCAAAGTGACGTTTGAAATGTTCCCGCAGGACCCACGTTCCACTAGCGCCCCTAGCGGAAAATCAACTCGCGGTAAGCCTCATTGAGACGACGCCTTCTCGACCCGGGCGAATTTTCCCACTATTTCTTTGATTTGTTCCACGCTTTAGGTAAACGCGTTCCTGTCCAGTTTTAACCTGAATATAATGCTCAGAAATACCACACGCAAGGACAAAAAACCAGCCAAGTGCGAGACGGACTTGCCCACCGAGAGTTCACAAAAAGGATGCTCCCACCCCATTTATGACCTACTTAAAAATACTGGTCGCACGGAACTCTCAGTGTGCGGAAATTATACGGTTTTCGGATTGTCTCCTGTATTTATGCTACAAGCTCTTGCTTTATGCCAAATTTCGTGATTCTTGGTCAACGGAGTACACTATACATTCGATTCCCATTGCATATGTATGGGAAATGCGACATAAACGGCCGTATCTTTTGATTGCGCTAATGTAGAGGTTTGGTTTTTTCACAGCTTTAAGGGACCGCAGACTTGTGCATTTAGTATTAATTGTACAATACAATACAATACAATAACTCTTTATTGTAATTTTTTACATCTACGCGTTCCCGAGATAAGGTGTCTTGTCAGACGGACGGACGGACCACAAAGTGATCCTATAAGGATTCTGTATTTTCTTTTTATGCACGGAACCCTAAAAACAACGTCAATTCCAGGCATCTCTCTCAATTTCTAAACACAATGAGCACATAATCTACGGACCGGGGTTACTTCACACTTCATTGTGGGGAACAATGTTAGGGACAAAACCCTCCGGGGCGAATAGAGTCGAAATGATTTACGCCACTTATTTGCGGGACAATGCCGTGTAAATGAAATACTGATTAAAATGGCGCGGACGCACCGCGTTATGAAACATTTGTGAGGACGAGTTCATCACATAATAGGTATAATATAGGCTTGTTTCGATTAGGAACTAAGAACTAAAAGGAATGAAATCCCATCACGGACGGAAAGCAACTAGTTCCTCGCCAAGTTAAATCGGTCCTCGGTCTATAGTTCAGTTCGGTTCAGACGGAGCAAAAACCATTAAAACGTTCATACGAATCTTTAGTTCCGCGCTCTGTATAGACCTAAACCCGGTTACTCATTCCCAGACGTCAAAATTCGCACTGAAAACGAACTAAAGACCGAACTAGTTTCTTTGACCGATTGAATGAGATGGGAGCGCTCCCTTCAAAGACCGAGCGAGCACAACTCTTATTATTATTATATATGCTCAGTTTACAAGATGAACATTTGAAAATATCAAATTCATTTCTCAAAAAGAAAGATAAAGTGAAGAAAATTATGACCTCGGGAGGACTTGAACTCGCGACTCTGAGATACCAGCTTATCGGTCTTCCAACTGAGCTACCGAGACCACACCCGTGGCTCTGAATTTCTCCACCATATCCCTCGTATGCGCCTTAGCACTTGATGATCTGCTATCTCAGAGTCGCGGGTTCGAGTCCCGCCTGAGGTCATTTTTTCCACTTTTGCATTCTTTCTAAGAAATTTGGTATCGTTCGCAGATGTTGCTAAAAAATAATAGTCAAATTCATTTATATTCTAAATATTTCCTTGCCTGTTTGTGGGCCAAATACACTTCTCTGATAATACCACCTAAAAAAATATTCTGGGAAATACTCTACTATACTTCTTATTTATGCAGCAAGGTCGGAAAGTAGTCGGAAATCAACCGACGAGTGTCACATTTGATCACGAGCGAGCAAAGCAAGCGAGATACTCCGAAATCATCTTTGCGCACGTGTATCATACAATGTTTAAGTGTGTTTGATATGTGTGATGTAAGCGACGGGATAACAGCCTGACGTTACGTACAAAATCACAATTTCGCTATCGTTTAACCCCATAGATATATAAGAAAAGAACAGGGGCCTTACCATGACATCTTAACGCGATTCAGTCTAGGATCTTAACTGTGCTCAATTGTATTTAAGTTCTTAACTGAGTTGCGTTACAAAGACGTCATGCCAAAGGCCCTGGGGGTAACGCGATTCAGTTTAGGTTTTTAACTGTATTGCAGCGACTCAGTTTAAGTTCTAAACTGAGTCGCGTTAAGACGTCATGGAAAGGGCCCTGGGGCCTTACCATGGCTGTATTAATAGATTATATTTTGAACATTCCAACGGTCACATTAATAAATACTCAAATCTAATTAAACCAATCACATTACCCATCTCCCTCCCATCCCCACTAAAAAGCCGGCACCATAAAACATTGCGACAGTTCGGAATTTAATTGGTTCCCTTAAAAGAGGCAATAATAAATTCCAATGCTTGATTTAAATGCCATCAAGATTGTAGTACGGCTATTTCTACTCCAAATACCAATATGAGAGTTAAATATGGGGAACAAACTTCGTCAGTCTACAAATATGGAAATGGAAAATGTGGGATTTTTGGTGCTTTTTACGTCTACCTGGACTGAATTAAAAAGAAAATGATCACTTCATTTCCTTTTTACACAGTCCAGGTAGACGTAAATAGAGTATAGAGGGGAGTGGTTTAATAGACTTATTTTTGTCTGACATCTGAAACGGTTTTAAATCTTGTCTATAGTTTTTAAATAAGTGTTTATTAATATAATAAGAAGCTAACGATCCCAAAATGTCATCTCATACAAAAGTAGAAAAATCATTGCCTCGATCGAAACTTGAACATTCTGGGATAATCATAAACACCCACCCAAATTAGTACAACGTATTAGTACAGTTTTTGCAAAAAAATATGTCTAATCTATCTTTCATTTCGATACGCACATATTTAACAATACATAAATCAAATCAGCACAAAAGTATACAATTACTCAATAACTACAATAAGAAGATTCCTATACTGGGATCTCTATGGCAAAAAGACTCTTTAGTTCTTGATGCCTTGCAATCTAAATTCGGCTTTCTAGCTTAGATATCAAGGTTTAATTTCAATTGTAAGCTTAGAAAGGGTCATTAGTTGAAGAAAAACGATATTTCGCTGTCAGGCGGGCCCTTGTATATTATTCCAATTGCTTACCGAGTCCTGTTTACTGGTTGCAGCCTCTGCTAAGTCGGTAAGGGGGTTTTCAGAAAGAAGTGTACCTACCATTTCCAAGAAAATGGGTCCTCAATTTTGCATACAAAAAGGAATTGACAGATTCGTAACGGCCCGTATAAAATGTATGAAAAAATGCGTTATGAAACTGACCAAAAAAGGACACTCTATTTCTTTTTTCAAAAAATGCCCGCTAATGTCCCATTACAGGCCTCATTTTAGGGGCAATGGGGACGGTAACCCAAAGCGGATTTCACATATAACTTCGAACTATGTTTTTGACGAAGTTTTGATATATTTCCGGCGAGGGCGTACATTGAATTCCGAATGAAGGGATGTATTCTAAAGTAGAATCCTGAGCGTAATGAGGGATTCAAGCATTAACGCCCAAGATGAAAATAATTTTGATACCGTGTGACACATACTGCTTTAAACACCAACTAAAAGGAAATAAACAAAGCCGAAAACAGCATCATACACCACGATGCCACTAGTTAATGCCCGAAAACGTAAAAATTTTTAGTCCTTGAACAGAAAAGTCCTACTTTGATTCCTCCCAGCAGGAAATAAAAGTGCCACTTTGATCCCTCCTATCTTGAACAGAAAAAACCCTTATATGGATAGGTGGTGTGAAAAGTATTTGTTGACACCTGCACTTGGTAAGCTATAATAATAAAGTTAGATATATGACATAAATGAGGACAGATATTCACTATGTACAGAAAATATGAGTTATGGGGACGACATATTGTCTCATGCTAATGTACGGACTCACTTAATGTCGCTCTGCTTTTTATTGGGCACATGATTCATACAGCGTGGGGCTTGTACGAGCAAACATTTGAATTTCATTATTACCTTACAGCACCTAAGAGTCGTAGAGAGCCTTCACAAGTTAACTCTATCTCGTTATATCTTCACTGAATCTCTGGTTAATATTCTTTAATATGCTATTCGCTATGATATATATTCACTAATATAGAAAACATGAGTTATGGAGACGACATAGTTGTATCAAGCTAATGTACGGAGCTCAATCTTACTCTGGTTTTGGGCATATGATTCATACATAGTGTGGCTTGTAAAACGAGCAAATGCTTGGACTGATTGCCTACAGTTTCTCCAGTTAAGTAATCTCCATTTAAGATAAGACAAGATTAATGATGAAGTTTGCCTTACTTTTTTAAATTAGGTATACATCATTCGCGACTGTCGCAGCGACGTTGATGCTGCATTGCAGTTACAGCTCTGAACAGAGTCGCATTGTTCTTATCAGAGTTGTGATATGACCTTGACCACTAAATTTTTTAACAAAATTGACAGATGCCACCGTGCAATCCACAAGTAATTGGTTTAAACAGAGGGCTGAAATATCTATAGGTTACATACAATCTATATATACCGGATCAATCGCGAATTCAGTTAATTTACCTTAATATAGATACCGAAGTTTCGACACAGTTTCACGTGTCATGGTCGCGGCTTAATTGATGAATCGGCGAAGTGTCAACGGCGATATTGGTAGAAACGGTATGTTATAAATTTACTAAAAAGAAGCTTAATCGTGTAGAAGCTTGGAAAACTAACCTCCGACGTATCAAGGGCGACTTTGCACCTGTGGTCCCGGAGAAAGACTGGCTGCATGAAGTTGACATCAACATATGCTGCGATATGTTCTAAGGTTAAAAAAGCTAAGCTGTCAAAAATCGCCAGGTAAACAAGTCTGCGGTTGCCGAACATTTATGGTCAAGCTATCTCCATATATTGTTTTTTTTTTTTTTTCGAAATTTTACCACTTGCATCGCACTGTGTCATTGACCTTATCAGCGGTTGAAGTATCGTTCGGAACTTATGTTACACTCTGTATAATTTTCAAGTTCGAATATGAGCCGAATCGGTCAAGGCGTTACCGAGGGGTCGCGAGTTCACGTTCGGGGCGAAGCTCTTTATAAAATTACGGATAACACTCATATATTTTTAGTCTCTATGCGCGACATGTTTCAAACATCATAGGTTGCAATTATCAAACGTCAACGACAGTGCGCGACGACGCGTGCGGGCGAGCTGAGTTTCGTCTTGCCGCGCGCAGCGCTCTCGATGCAATACGCTCTTTATACAAGAAGATACTGGGTTAGAAGTTCTAATTAAAATCCGTTAGGTTGTCGTTGAATCTCTAAAAATAAAAAATTGTTTGGAATCTCACTTTGCACACGTCGTGTTGTCCCGCAATCACGGATTACATTACATAACCATACATGTCAGAGTCGCAACTTTCTGTAAAAACAAATACGGGATCGTGCAATCCGGTGTCGTCGTGGCGGAAGTATGCATTGTCGAAACATCTGACGAGTTAGACGACAAGCACATACATTCACGTTCAATTTAGGAAGCACTCATCTGCTCATGTCGAAATTTGCGTGCGGTTTCCAGAACGCTACGCTTCCGCGCACGCGGAAGCAGCGGACGCCAGTTTCCGCGTGGCAGAAATTGGCGTATGGAAGCCAAAAGGCTTGCTAAAAACGTGGGGCGACGGTTGCGCGACAGTGGTGGCTATCCCCGATTCAGCTCCTATCTGTTTAATAAATATAGCTTGCCATCCAGCGTGGCAATTCCGCAAGCATATTGGCACGTTTGGGCAGGGTGAGAGCCGGAGCGAGGTAAAATTTGTTATTAGTTAGTGTTTTCATAGTTTGACTTTTATTTTTAGGCTAAATAATAATATTTAATTTTTGACTTGTGTAAAAATGGTGTTATTTAAATACTACTGGAGAACTACATCTTCATTGGCTCTATCTATCGGAACTAAACTAAGTATAGGCCAGGGCAGTAAATGTACTGCCCTATAATATAATGATATAAGTATAGTAAAAGTTGTATCACAATTCACAATGCCGTTATCTTTAAACTTCACGACTTAATTACACCCCAAAAGTTTGTTAAAACATGAACAGAACATGAGAACACAACATGAGGAGAACATGAGGAGTATTATGCGCTCTGCCTACTTCTTTTAGAGAACACAGGCGAGAGAGTATGATAGTTTGTATGTGTGTGTAAGTACTAGTGGTGTATCTCCTCCAATGTGGTCTCATGTAATCTGTGGCATGGCTCCCGGGATCCGCAATTTCCTGGCTTCGTCGTCACGTGATAATGCAATTTATTTCTTTACAAACTTTTATTTAACTTGGTTTTTCCTCGTTCTTCCAGTAGATAGGTAATTAGTTTCACCAGGGCCCTGTGAGACCGTTTAATTACTTTTTAAAAGAGAACTTAAACCTATGAATATTTTAAAATTTTGTGGAGTGACTTTTGAAAGTTTTATTAAAGTAACTTCCGTCTGTGTTAAGCCAGCGGCGTTGTTACAGCGTTGCTGTTGCAGCATTGCAGCAGCGGAAAATAGACGTCACGTTCAATGTGATTATAATATAAATATTGTAGGACAATCTTACACAAATCGACCTAGTCCCACGGTAAGCTCAATAAGGCTTGTGTTGTGGGTACTAGACGACGATGTGTATAATAGATAGATACATATAAATACTTAAATACATAGAAAACATCTATAAAGGATGACACACTAGGAAGGGACGGGACGGGATCTGTCAATTCCTATAGAAATAATCACTCGCTCGAAGCCCTCGGATGTCACGTGACGTTTTCTATAGAAACTCACAGATCGTGCCGTCCCGTCCGGTCCCGTTCTAGTATGAATCATCCTTTACTCAGGATAACACACAAATAAAAGCCCTGACCAGGATTCGAACCCGGGACCTCCTGCTTCATAGGCAGGGTCACTACCAACTAGGCTAGGAGGGCGGTGATACGGTATACCCATCTAGCCTCCTGACGACTGGGTATCAAAATTTGCCAATTGAAATGTTACTTTGTCAAATTGATAAAGAGTCAAAATTCCATTGGTTAGTTTTATGAAATTCGTTAATTTAATTTTTTTAATTTTTCATATAAAATAAATTCATGTTGCATAAACCGCTAATGTAAAACGGGCATTAGAATTGACTTTACTTAGTGACAACTATGACATATCAAATTCATGTCGAATACTCATACTCCGTTCACACACATGCAAATCCCATATGAGATAAAATTTAATTAGTAGTTAAATAGTTATATTCTAAATGGAGCTAATTAGAATACCGGTGTCTTTGAGAAATTAACTTAATTTAAACTAAAGCACCCTTGCATTTAAAGCAATTGCTCAAAAATACGTTGTAGCCCTTTCTCAAAGTAATAGTCAAATTTGAATTACGAATGTCCAATCCTCCATAAACCCGTAAGAAGTCGACAGAGCGACGCCATCTTTGAACTTAACGGTTGATTTCACTCCAGTGTTTCTGCTCCTTGCCAATATGGCCGCCGATTTGCATTTGCAGTGCAGACAGGTACTGCTACGGACGGCAAATTTTACGCTTTTCTTAGTTAATCTAACATTACTATAGAAACTGTACTATAAACCGATGATATTTTTCTAGAAGCCTCGAGATATTATCAATGTAAAATCCGCAACAGGCTTTGTCTGATACAAACCGATGGTAAAATCCGCTATAAGACTTCCCCTGCTGAACATAGGCCTCCCCTTTGGACCTCGATATGCATTTGCCTCCTTTACAAAACATAATATTTATTTCTTAATTTAACAGTTTTCGGAGCAGATACAGATCATTGTTGTTAAAAAAGGAAAACGGTATCCATAACTTAATATTCTGTGAATATTTCAGGCGTCTACATCTACATTACACATTCGAAAACATAACACGATTATGAAAACGAATAATGCATTCCTCGAAGACAAAAGTTAAGACTTCTGAATAACGTATAATTAATAGTGACAATATTAAGTGCAACAATAGCTGCTCGACAATTCTTGAAGCCTAATTAGCTTCTGGAGAATAATCCTGACAATGTACGCTGCCATTTACTGGCGTTGTCATTATGGTGCCCAGAGAGGGCAGCCTTTATACTCATATCCAGCGTTTCAAACGTTTTTTTACTGTGACCATGACACGTTAAAAGATGACTCACACTAGCTGCATTGGTTCAAATCCTACATACATTTTTGGACAAAAAAACGTTAAATATGTTCACTGTGTTCATTAGTTTTGAGACACAATTAATGATTGATGAGTTAAAGTAGGACTGAAAGTAAATAGAATGGACAAAATTAGATACGATTGTACCCATGGTACTTTTAAGGTCGCAAAGGTACAAGAAAAGCTCAGTGAAAACCATGGTATGGACATGTAATGAGAGGGGATGATGACCATATAACCAAGAGTGATAGACATTGAATAGAAAAGATAGAAAAGATGGGCCCTGGTCGACCACCAACAACCTGACTCCGAACAGTTAAAAATGACATAAAGCTGATGAACACAACAGATCAGACAATCAACAACCGTGTGATGTGGCGCAGGATTACTAGGAGGGCTGACCTCTAGTAAAAGGAGACAAAATCCAGGAGAAAGAGGAACTGAAAGTAACTTACACTATATTTGAAACCGAGCGTTAAAACATACTTGCTGGGTCTGTTTGCTTGGTATTAAGGCTTAATGCAACGAGCTTAATAGACAACCTCCCATAGATTCCTCTTACATTAAGACACACATTACTATTGTAAAAACAGATAATGTATGTAGGATGAAAGTCGAAATCAAACTATCTTGTCCAATACACTATTTATTTCTCCATTTCTTACAGCACATTTACGAAATACACTCCGCTCACAAAACCACCCGCCATTCTTCTCCCCTCTCACCTTCCGTCCCCCTCACTCACTCCGGTTGCGTTCCGGTTTTGGCAAATGACGTTACAATTACAACTTGCATTTACGATCCTACAACTTGGCTGTCCTGCACCCTCAGGCTGTCCACAGCCTGAGCCAAAAGCTCCCATTACAAATAGTAATTAATAACAGAAAAGCTAGCTAAACCTTCTTCTAGATAGACTAAACTCTTAACCAATAATAACAAAACTAATTAAACTTATTGTTATTAAATTCTAATGAATATCAGAGAGAGTCTCTAATTGTGAAAGTACTAATGTCTAAGTAATAGGGATACACTTTTTCTTATTAGTTCTTAATACTCAACTTAAATTATCATGACTCTATGAAACAACAAAAAATCTGAAGTAAACCTGCCATAGAGGTTTCTTAACTTATGGTACATTTAGTATAAAAAAAATGAGATTTCACTATGAGCTAATACAATTTTTTTTCTTTTTACTTTAAACATTTTTTTTTCTTGCAAACTTGACGAAACCGCCTGGTAAAGAGAGTAAGTAACTGTATTGCAAAGTGCTCCAGACGGTAAGATGCATACAATTGGTAAATTTGGTCAAGTCTTAGGGGTCACCCTCATTACCGCCAACACAAGTATCGTTTCATGTGATCCACAGCTGATGTTGTCTTCTTTGGCCCCTCCGTGCTATTGTCTACTTTGGCCACTTCATATCTGTCTCTGCCAAGTGTCCTAGTAACCCTATATGGCCCGTAGAATTTTTGTTTCAATTTTAGCGCGTTACCAAACTGGGTGCGCTGAATGGCCACCAAATCGCCCTCTTTGTAGAGTTGTCCTACTTTTCGATTTTTATTGAAAGTCTTCCGGTTCTCCTCCTGTATTTTTAATAGCTGTGCCTTAGCCTGTTGCCTCAGCTTTTCCCTATTCCTGGTAAACTTATTAACTTAGCATTTACGATCCTACATGTATGAAAACTGTTAAGTTTATAGAGATCACTAGAAAGCTAAATAGGGCTAAAACGGGGACATTATTTCGGCACTATTTATTTTATTAAAAAAAAAAAAGCTTAAGAAGGCTTGTGTTACGGGTAGTCAGACAACGATATTGTAAGGTTTTGTTACATTACGGCCTAATGCGTTAAATTATTTATCATAAAAAGTAGTTGTACTGACCATTCTGGTGACGTCATGTGGTGGTGGAAGGGGAAAATGGCGGGAGTCGGCTCGAACGCAGACAGTGGCATTCTCGATTGGGCAGGGCAACTGGAGGTTGCTCTTTCTAATTGTCAAGTGTGATCTATGTTGGTGAAATACAATTTTAGAGAAAACTAAAGTGTGTTGATTATTTCTGAGGTTTCTTACAACTCAGAAGAGGGGATAATAGAACTCCGTAAGTACTCGCCCATATTCTATTAATGTATTACAAATTGTATGGTAAGACATAAGGTTATAAAATTGTAACATTTTGGTTAGTTGGCAATTGCTGGTTTTAAAATTCATGAAGATTAATAATTATTTTCATTTCCTGGTACAACGAATTTATGCAATAGTTTATGACACATGGTTGTTTTGAGGTTATGATAAGCCTTAAGGCTGGAAACTGTTTTATTTCGTTTATTTTACAAAAAGTTTCTGTTGGTTTTTAAATTTATGTAGATTAAATGCCTTCCCTCAAACTATTTTTCAATAAATGTACAAAAAAAAAATTCAAATGTAGTGACACGTGGTTGTATTGAATTTTAAGTAGGTTAACATTTTGGTTAGTTTGCAATTGTTGGTTTTAAAATTCATGAAGATTAATAATTATTTTCATTTCCTGGTACAACAAATTTATGCAATAGTTTATGACACATGGTTGTTTTGAGGTTATGATAAGCCTTAAGACTGGAAACTGTTTTTATTTCGTTTATTTTACAAAAAGTTTCTGTTGGTTTTTAAATTTATGTAGATTAAATGCCTTCCCTCAAACTATTTTTCAATAAGTGTACAAAATATCCAAATGTAGTGACACGTGGTTGTATTGAATTTTAAGTAGGTTTTAGGCGATGGGATATTCAAAAGGGGTGTGAAAATTTCGTCATTTTCGAGAGTGGTCGCGTAGTTTACGAGATATTTCTTAATTTTCTAGTAGCAATCGGTCAGACAAAAAAAAAAAAAAAAAAAAAAAAAAAAAAAAAAAAAAAAGTTACTGGAATCGTCACGTGGGACCTGGGGTATTCAAAAGGGGGGTGAAAAATTAGTTATTTTTAGGATTTGCCGTGTAGGTTTCGAGATATTTCTTACTTTGTTATTAGCTTTCTTTGTTCGTGTTTGCTAACATCTCTCGGGGAGTTTCAGAAAAATGAACGATGGAAAGACACCTTCTCGGAGCCTTGAGACTCCCCTTCGCGACCGTTCGAGGTCTAAGCGTAGCGAAGTCGGTGTGAGAGCCAGAACTCGCAGTCGCAGCCACGAGCGACGCCTGAGTGAGCGAGAACTAGCCCTCCAGCGGGAGCAAGAACGGCTTCAACAGATGAAGGAAGATTTGCAGAGGGAACGCGACGCCGAGCGCCGATCAAGGAGGACTGAACGCTGCAGTTCTCCGAGGCCAAGCCGGGCACGTCGCAGCCGGAGCAGAGCGCCGCGAATTTCAACCGCCAGGGAGCCTCGCAGCCGCAGTCGGCAGCCGGGCGCTAGGATGAGACGTGACCGAGCCGGAAGAGACTCCACAAGCATCGACCGGCAACATACAAGGTCATGTAGTCCCACTTTTTCCTCTAAAGATATTGTCCAAATAATTAAGTCAATTAAGGATGTCTTGCCAACCCAGCCGTCAGGCCAAAGCCAAGTTCCTAGTAGAAATATTGACCATAAAAACATTATTCCTGAATTTAATCCATCTGATAAAACCCAACGAATTCAGGTCTGGCTAAAAAAGGTAAATGAATGCGCAAAGGTCTACGGCTGGGATGAAAAGACAATAATACACTTTGCCATGCAAAAATTGTCAGGACTAGCTAAAACCTGGTTTGATAGCCTCAACACTATATTGTTCTCTTGGGAGGAGTGGCAAGTCAAATTGGTTAACGCTTTCCCATCAGAGCAAAATTATGGTCAACTGCTAGAAGACATGCTTAAGCGTAGGAGTAGAATTCAAGAATCTATAGAGGTTTATTTTTATGAAAAATTGGCGTTATTGAATCAATGCGAAATCACCGGTAGGCGCGCAGTCGATTGCCTCATTCATGGCATTAGCGATAGGATGTTGCGGTCCAGTGCCTTGGCACTCCGTTGCGAGGATCCTGATCAATTGCTTAAGTTCTTGCTAAGTAATAACAAAGAGCCATTTGCCCAGTATCCAATGCCTAAGGATAGAAATTCAAGTGTGGGATATGATAAAACACATAGCCGAATCGGACCAAAGTCAAATCCAAATTTATCTTGCTACAATTGTGGGGACAAGGGACACCCTTATTTTAAATGCCCACGGCCGTTGATAAAATGTAGTCTCTGTCAAAAAATAGGACATAAGGCAGAGTCATGTGTATCTAAGTCTGGTGCGGGGCCGGCAAAGAACGATGGTATAGCTAAAACTATGCGCATAGCGGGATCAAATCCGTGTGATAAGTTTATAAAATCAGTATGCGTTAATGGTGTGACGCTAGAAGCATTCGTAGATCTTGGTAGTGAAGTCACGCTTATAAGAGAGTCTAGCTTAGCGAGCCTAGGTATTTGTCATGACAACTTACCATCCACGATGAAGGGATTCGGGAACCATTTAGTGCAATCCTTGGGATCAACCGAGCTAACTCTGACAATCGATGGTGTAACTGCTACCGTCACGAGCAAGGTCATGAGCGACTGTTTGCTTGAAAAACCCGTTCTTGTAGGCCAAACATACTCGGAGCAACCACATGTAATTGTATATAAAGACGCAAACAAATTGCAGTTCCTGCACGTAGGCAGTGAATTACCTGACATACGGGACTGTAATGAGGGGCAGTTAGAGAGAGTAAGGATTCTCGCGCACAATACAATATATGGAGCTGTTAGCATACGAGCCGCTGCGAGTACTATGGTTAATGGTAACTTAATGTTAAATACTAAGGTCGTGGGGAAACCTAATGAACAATATGTAGTTTGCGGGGGTGTTTACGAGGTAAAACAAGGTATTCTTTTTATAATGGTAATGCCATGTTCTCTGCCCTGTCGTTTAAAGAGAATTTTGTGCTAGCACGGGCGGAGCGCATAAACGCTGTATACAGGCTAACGAGCTTAGGTACTTCATTCGGCTCTGACGCGCATGCCGCGGAAATCGCAGCTCCACCATTAGACGAAAGTTTAGTTCAGATGGGTGAGACTATTACTGAAACTGACAAAACAAAGCTTATGGAGCTTTTACGGAGATACAACGATTGTTTTGCTTACGATCTCACTAGTTTGGGGTGCACAAATACAACCGAAATGAAGATCGAACTCAGTAGCACACGGCCCGTCGTATATAGACCGTATAGACTGTCTCACCACGAACGTGAAAAGGTCCGTGTAATGATAGACGAGATGTTACAGGCGGGTGTAATTAGGGAATCGGTTTCAAACTACTCTAGCCCCATCATATTGGTGAGGAAAAAGGATGGCGGTGTGCGACTATGCGTCGACTATCGAATGTTAAACTCAGTCACGGTTAAAGAACGATACCCCATACCGGTCATAGAGGATGAGATCGCTCGCCTAGCTGGCCAGGCTTGGTTCATCACGCTGGACCTCATGTCAGGTTATTACCAAGTGCCCATTTCCGAAGACAGTCGACATTTGACGGCGTTTGTCACGCCAGACGGTCAATACGAATACAATCGTATGCCGTTTGATTTGGCAAACGCGCCCGCGGTATTCCAGCGTATGATGAATCATGTCCTAGGACCGGCTAGGTTTGATAAGGCTACTGTATATATTGACGATGTACTGATTTACGGTAAATCGCCTGCTGAGTGCCTAGAAAGATTGGAGGATATCCTACTCTCATTAAGACAGGCCAATCTCAAGCTTAATCTATCCAAGTGTAGTTTTCTGAAAGATAAGATAAATTATCTAGGCTTCGAAATAAGTTCGGCCGGTATGCGCCCTGGGAAAGTGAAAATTCAAAGCGTGGTCGATTTCCCTCGTCCTGAAAACGTGCACGGCGCTCGACAATTTCTTGGGCTTGTAAGTTATTTTAGGAAGTTCATACAAGGTTTTGCACAACTGGCACAGCCTATCACAAAATTGCTTAAGAAAAATGCCGTGTGGGAGTGGGGGAAAGATCAAGATGATTCATTTCAAACTTTGAAGGAGAGACTCGTGAGGAGGCCTGTATTAGCAATTTATGACCCCAAAGCTGAAACTGAACTCCACACGGACGCCAGTAGGTTAGGTGTTGGTGGTATCCTTTTACAGCGTCCCGCGGGGAGTGGAGGTCCTTTTCATCCGGTCGTGTACTATAGCCGCCAAACTACGCCGGAGGAGAAGAACTTCCACTCCTACGAGTTGGAAACGTTAGCAGTTATATGTGCGTTGAAGAAGCTGAGAGTATACTTATTAGGCAAGACGTTTAAAATTGTTACCGATTGTAGCGCGCTGCGCTCGACTTTTGAGAAACGAGACCTTATACCTCGAATCGCTAGGTGGTGGCTATCATTACAGGAATTCGACTGTACGGTTGAGTATAGGGCTGGGAGTAAAATGGGACATGTTGACGCGTTGTCAAGGAATCCCATTGTTGACGACGAGACCGTATGTCCAGAACAATATCCCGCCGTTATGGCAATAAGCGACAACGATTGGCTACTTACATTACAACTAGGTGACTCAGAATTGTGCCTAATTCGTGATATACTTAGCAGTGACCTCGATTCGAAGAGCTTGGAATATATAAAATCTAACTATGTAATAAAAGATAACAAGCTATTTAGACGTGTGGGCGATAACGAGTGTGTGAGGTGGGTAGTTCCGAAGGGTGCGAGGTGGCAGATCTGCAAACGGAATCATGATGACATTGGTCACGTGGGTTTCGAAAAGACGCTAGAAAAAATTAAAGGGAATTACTGGTTCGCTAAGATGAAAAGGTTTGTCAAGAAATATGTAGGATCCTGCATTGAATGTGCATATGCCAAAAAGACCGCAATTACACGTGAAGGGCTCCTACATCCTATTGAAAAGATTGAAAAACCTTTTCATACACTACACATTGACCACCTGGGGCCTTTCGTACGATCCAAAACAGGAAATACTTACATACTAGCTGTGGTAGACGCCTTTACAAAGTTCTTGTTTATTAAACCCGTCAGAAATACTAAGACTTTGAATGTGCTTAGAGCATTAGAGGATATTTTCGACACGTTCCGTACACCTGAACGAATAATTAGTGACCGCGGTTCTTGTTTTACTTCCCACGCTTTTAAAAGATTCTGCCTTGATCGTGGTGTGAAGCACGTACTAAACGCAGTTGCGACTCCACGATCAAACGGCCAGGTTGAGCGATACAACCGAACGATCCTGGATGCGCTTACTGCTCAAAACCTCAAGGGCGATGAAAGGGATTGGGATAGAAGTCTAGGGAGGATTCAGTGGGGACTGAATAATACCGTGCAGAAGACAATAGGTAGGGCACCCGCAGAAGTCATGTACGGGTTGGCGATGACTAGCGAGTATAATCCCGTGTTGAATGCGTTAACTGACGAGACCAGACCTGAATCGTCCCTAACATCGATCCGTGATGAGGTCAAGTGTAATATTGATGAGGCTCAGGACGCACAAAAACGACGTTACGATCAGGGTAGGCGACCTGCCCGTTCATACAATAACGGCGACTTGGTTAAAATTACGAAAGTAGCTTTTCAAAACGACGGCAAAAGCACCAAACTCATGCCTTCATACGAGGGCCCTTTCAAAGTGATCAAAGTACTGGGCAATGATAGGTATAGGGTTGCTCCAATCCCAGGGTATGAAGGAATGAAACATAGGCGAAAGACCACGGTAGCCGCTGATAGGATGCGGCCGTGGATCCACATAACAGCACTAGAAGTTGATGACGATAGTGATAATGATGTAGCTTATGATCAGAAAGATGATGACGATTGTTAAGAATAATAATTATATATCCACAAAATCTGATCATGTGTTTATTATCTCGTTTCAGGCCAAGCGACAGAAGACGCGTAAAAGGTTGGCGCTCCTAGCTTGACCTGGAACGAGAGGCTGCCTTACGGTCAATTGGTTATTGGATAAACGTTAGTTGGATACTGAATATTTAGGTACTAGGCTTGTACCTAAATATTACGGTTACTTGGATACTGGTTATACTTAATTGGTTACTGGAGAAACGGTTACTTGGATACTGAATATTTAGGTACTATGCTTGTACCTAAATATTACGGTTACTTGGATACTGGCTATACTAAATTGTTACTAGATAAACGGTTAATTGGATACTGAATATTTAGGTACTATGCTTGTACCTAAATATTACGGTTACTGGGACACTGAATATTTAGGTACTAAGCTTGTACCTAAATATTACGGTTACTTGGATAATGGCTACGCTTAATTGGTTACTGGATAAAAGGCTACTTGGATACCAAATATTTAGGTACTAGGCTTGTACCTAAATATTACGGTTACTTGGATACTGACTATAGTTATTTAGGTACTAGGCTTGTACAACTAGAAGCATTGTTAGTGTTACTTTGATTTGCAAGTAAAATTTTGAAATTATGCAATGTAACTAAGGAATAGAAAATATGGATATATGGTTACTGAAATCCTTGTGATGATTTTGTTATGCTTAATCGTAATTTCTTTTTCTTATCTTGTGTTTTTCAAATGTATAGCTTCACTTACCAAAGGGAATGCCATTCGTTGCCGAGTGTAAGGTTTCACCGGATACGTGCCTGGGACATGCACGTCGCCAGGATGGTCGAGTGTAAGGTTTTGTTACATTACGGCCTAATGCGTTAAATTATTTATCATAAAAAGTAGTTGTACTGACCATTCTGGTGACGTCATGTGGTGGTGGAAGGGGAAAATGGCGGGAGTCGGCTCGAACGCAGACAGTGGCATTCTCGATTGGGCAGGGCAACTGGAGGTTGCTCTTTCTAATTGTCAAGTGTGATCTATGTTGGTGAAATACAATTTTAGAGAAAACTAAAGTGTGTTGATTATTTCTGAGGTTCCTTACAATATAAATAATATACTATAACATAAATAAGTACATAGATATCATCCATGACTCAGGAACAAATGCCGACCGGTAGACCAATGTAAATGACAATGTTAGCTAAAAATCACATCTGTGTTCTGCTCCAGCACTTCTATCCGTCAATTTGATGACAGACAGCGATATTAAAAAAGTATACCTTATAACATTTTCTATGGCATTCCATAAGAACACTGCTAAACGATGCTCCTATAGATTTTCATACCATATATTAGCACTGTTGATTTTTTTTTCTAGAGTGGACATACGTCTTCTTCAATATTCTGCCACCATTAAAGATTTGGCTTTTTTTTGCTGTCGTAGAAAAATTGGTGTATGCAAAAGCTCATAATTGGTTCTTATAACTCTCGGGTCTATTGAACAGCGACCCTTGACTTTTGGGAACCCATATTCTGCCGTCTGCCAACAAACCACATTCTGGTTTGTCAGAAGTATTTGTAAATTTTGTAAGCATGTATTTTTTTGAATAAACATTTTTTATCTAGACACCACCACCACCACCACCACCACGGACACCATGGTCTAAGTTGTCTGAAGTGTGCGGGGCGTTTTCCAAGGCATCATGCACTCAATGAGTTGATTCGCCGGGCTTTGGTGTCGGCCAATGTTCCTTGCGTTCTGGAACCTCCTGGGTTGTGCCGAACGGATGGCAAAAGGCCTGATGGTCTGACATTGGTTCCATGGCAGAAAGGTCGGTGCCTTTTGTGGGATGCAACGTGCGTCAGTACGTTTGCACCTTCACATTTGGGTCTCACCGTTAAGTCTGCTGGATCAGCCGCGGAGTATGCGGCCAAATTGAAACACGCCAAGTACTCTGCCTTGGAGCCAATGTACGACTTTGTGCCTGTTGCAGTGGAGACTGCGGGACCTTGGGCTTCGGAGGCCAAGGAATTTTTGAGGGATTTAGGTCGGCGACTGAGGGAAAGGGGGGGCGATCCTCGTTCCGGGTCGTACTTGGTCCAACAGATCTCATTGGCCATTCAGCGCGGTAACGCGGCCAGTGTGATGGGTACATTTGGGCCGGGTACGATTCGGGGGGTTGTAATTAGTTAAGTATTAGTAAGTAAGAATGACAAAGCCTGTTTTTAATGTGACGATGTTAGTTAAGATGTTTTTTATCTTTATTTTATATCACTGTTGCATAAACTATTTTCTATTTAAACATTCACTAAAATACAATAGAAATTGGCCACAAAAGACTCCTAGACAGAAATGATTATGTTTTGCGTTAAGTCACACCGAAAACGTACTACATTCGTGAGCATTTTCAAGGAATAAAGACCTGAAGAGGGAGACGATCTCATATACTAAAGAATGGAAAAAGCGTTGTATATGATGCGTACGATCGTTGTGCCTGTAGTTAAAAATAAAACTGGTGACTTAGCAGATAGAAATAACTACAGGCTGATATCATTAGCAACGATTATTGCAAAGGTATTTGACAGTGTGCTTAATTCTCAGTTAAGTAAATGTGTAAAATTGCATGACAATCAATTTGGTTTCCGGCCACATCTTTCTACTGAAACAGCTATACTGTGTCTTAAGCATACTGTCAATTATTACGTGCAACATAACACTCCAGTAATTGCCTGTTTCTTGGACCTATCTAAGGCTTTTGACCTGGTTTCCTATGATATACTATGGAACAAGCTAGAAAAAACCAATATACCACCAGAAACGGTGCGTATATTTAGGTACTGGTATGGAAACCAGGTCAACAGCGTTAGATGGGCAAATGTAATGTCTGATGAGTACAGGTTGGAATGCGGGGTGAGACAGGGGGGTTTAAGCTCACCAACGCTTTTCAATCTGTACGTGAACGGATTAATCGAGGCGCTCAGCGGCATTCATGTCGGATGTCATGTTGATGACGTTTGTGTCAACAACATAAGTTATGCGGATGACATGGTGCTGTTGAGCGCGTCGGTTTGTGGTATGCGCCGGCTGCTTCATGTGTGTGAGGAATATGCATTAAGTCATGGCCTAAAATACAATGAAAAGAAGAGCCAGTATACATGATTTCATTTTCATTTCATTTTCATTTATTTTTAATAAAACATAGTTTTACACGTCAGGCAGGTAGGGATTTTTGAGAGCAGTCGCAACCGGTTATGTGAGTTTCCGCCTATCCACCTCAATGGTGTCTTGATGGATCGAGTCGACCATTTTAAATATCTAGGTCATATCGTTGCGGCTGATCTCAAAGATAACCTGGACATGGAGAGGGAGAGGAGAGCCTTATCGGTGAGGCGAATATGATAGCCCGCAGGTTTTCCAGATGTTCTAAAAAGGTGAAGGTCACTTTGTTTAGGGCATTCTGCACCTCCCTCTATACGTGCAGCCTGTGGGTGAAGTATTCGCAACGGGCCTTTGGGGCTCTCCGAATCCAATATAATAACGCGTTCCGGGTTCTAATGGGACTGCCTCGCTTCTGTAGCGCATCAGGGATGTTTGCGGAGGCGCGCGTCAGCTGTTTCTATGCGACCATGCGCGGGCGCGCGGCATCCCTGGTGCGCCGGGTGCGGGACAGTCCCAACAGAATTCTTAGGATGTTAGCGAATAAACCCGATTGTGCTATTTTGTTGCACTGTGAGGGGCTGCACTCTCCCACCAGTGCTAAACAATGGTAGGTTTGTTGTGTATAATATATAGGTTTAATGTTTCTTTTTTCTTTTTTATGTGATGTACTTGTAAAATATGTGTCCAGTTACATGAAATAAATAATTTTTATTTTGATTTGATAGCCAAGACAGAATTTTATCCTTCCGCTTTTTTTCTCTTATCTTTAAATAATTACTTATCTTATCTTATGAGCCATCTAACCAGTGATCTAGATCAGCTTACGCGCTTATTAGCTCGCAGTCGCTAACATATTTAAGCATCTCCAACTTCGACTGCAGCCAATTTGCTGGCTCCAAACTGCAACATTTTGGTTTACTCATTTAGGGCTTTTTTACGGCTTTTACGAGACTAATTAGCAAATTCGTGCGAAATTTGAAGTTTAAAGATTGTAGGGATGACTCACATTAGAACGGGACGGGAAGAGCGTCCCGATCTGTCAGATTCTATAGAAAACGTCACGTGACATCCGAGCTATCACGTGATTATTTCTATAGAAATTGACAGATCGCCCCGTCCTAGTGTGAGTCATCCTTCAAAAGCTCGAGTTTCAGGCGAAATAAGAATCATACCGAACCTTTGGTTTCGCCAAAAAACATGTTTGATCGGACACACCAAACCAAATCAACAATCAATTTATTTTTCGAATGAGGCATATTCAAACGGCCTTCTCTTTCACCTTTACAAAGAATATCCAGGACTTTCGTCCTACGGCAATGCCAAGGACTTACGGCTTTTAAGCGCTAACCTCAAGTGTGCCATTATACCGCCATCGATAATGCCCGACAACCAATGTACACGAAAGATTATTCGCCATTAGCTTCGTACTATTACAATTGGTGAACGACTCAACGCTGCGTTAAGTAGTGACATTTTTTACAAAAAAACTCGACAAGTGTTTGTGAAAGAAGTAAATCTGCATCACCTAAGGATGCTTCGTAGAGAGGCGAAACACGTGTCGAGTTTTATAATATTATTGGTGGTGGTGTGTTATATCTATTTGCGTATTTCTTTTTGCGGCGGGTGGTTGGGAACATTAATTGCATGCAAAAAATACGCAAATAGGTATAACGGGTTGGCACTAATTGACTTGCACGTTTGGCGGAATAGGAATCTCCTTTGCTCTTTATATGGAATTCCGCAAAGTTACGCCTAGTGCAATAAATTTCGGTCAGTTAACCCTTAAATGCATGAATTAACAGTATTGATACTAAAACATCCTAAGTGACAACCAAATTCATTTTAAATTAAGAACTTACGACGATATGACACAGTCTAAATTCCAAGAGTACTTGACTGTCACTTGTCTCGTTTCTGTGTCCTAAATGCATCATGCATTTATTAAGGGTTAATAAATCTTCAATAGCCCATAGTCGGCATGCGAAGAGAATAATCTAGATTGAGTCAACTCCGTTAGTAACGCGATCCGCGTCATTAGGCTGTTGACTGAGGCCTTTTGGGAATGAACTGGGAATTTATAGCTCGGCTATTTTATCAGTACTAGAAGAATAAAAAAACTACGTATATTTTTTGTGAAATTCCTTCAGAGAGAAAAATTAAAATATGGTGTGCAATCGTGCAGTTGACAATGGGAGTGAAAGAGATGGTAGTATCTCGCATCTAACTTTGCCGGCGCCTGCGCCGCCCGCACCCCCCGCACCAAGTCGAGATCAGAGCGCGCTGGTGCTCGCATTGTGCGTAAAGCAGCCGCCGCGGACAGACGAGTGACTCATGAATAAGGGGCCCGTACTGATCCGAAACATGTCGAGCTATTTTGACTTGAAAAATGGGATTTCCGTAATAATCTACTTCTTGAAACATATTTAAAGACATCGCTATTACGCAACTCAAAGCAAAGAAATGTCCCATCTGTTTTGTATAATCTCTCTTTATGCGTAGACTACAGATTACTTACTAACACCGCATCGTAAAACATTTACGAAGTCCGCGAGGTGTAAAAAATTACATGATAGTTAGATGAAGGTTTAGAAGGAGATTTCAGTTTCAAGAGCGTTGGCGGCCCAGAGATCCAAAGGTCATTGGCTTACACCTTGGCACGTACCAATGAGTTTTACGGAGGGTATGTATGAAAATATATTTTTTTTTTTTAGGTTTAAGATCGTTTATTCTCATTAAGAATTTACAATTCACTTATTATGAGAACTTAAATTGAGATTTTTTTTTTATATTTTTAACCGACTTCAAAAAAGGAGAAGTTTCTCAATTCGTCGGAATCTTTTATTTTATCGATCGCTTTTTGTGTTGGAAAACATCGTGAGGAAACCGGACTAATCTCAATAAAGCCTAGTTTCCTCTGGAAGTTAAAAGGTCAGATGGTAGTCGCTTTCGTAAAACTATAGTGGCTACCCCCAAATAGAATAAGGCTGTAAAAGCGTACCCCAGGCTCCCTGGGCTATGACTGAGAGTTGTGGCCATTTGTAAGGAACATCACTTTTTTTCGACAATTTGACGCCATCACCTGAGCCAGGGCACAAGCCGGGAAAACTTAAAGAAGAACAAGAAAAGTTACATCAAGTTTATTTTACAACATTGTATATGATATACCTAACTGGGCCGAGACAGAGATTTTGTGCCATTTGGAATCGAAACTCTATGTGCATGGGCTCCCAACGCAAGTTTTTTGTAGAAATCGTGAAACGTCTGGTTGATGTAACCGGTGACGGAAAAGCTGGTGGCTTTTTTGCACAAAGTATCAGTATTGCGATACAACGAGGAAATGCTGCCAGCATCCTAGGTACAATGCCTCAAAGATCTATTTTAGATTTAAGGTAGGAAGAGGTAGGTAGGTAGATAAGATAATATACTTACTGTACCTATATATTATGAGAATAAGAAGTTCTAATACTTCACACGAGTTTTGTTTTAGGGCAACAGTTAATATATATATATATATATATATGTCAATTTATTTCTTCCGGTTTTCGTTTTTTTTATACACCTCATTTACTTTTTTCCGACGAATGTCATCGTACTAAACTTACGCCCTTATTTAAAACGGAAGCTGTTTGTTGACCTTGACCTTACTTGCTGTGTCTACTTGACAAGTCATCTGTGCGTGAGACTAATGGCTGTGGACATTTACTTTGTCATTTGGTTTTCAGCTTTTTTCTGTCTGAAATATTTTCACGCTCAATGTGTACTTCGTTTATAATGTGCTTTTAATATAGATGAATTTAAACCAACCGCATGAGTTTTTTAATTGGTTTTTCTACTCCAGCACTTCCATCTGTCAATTAGATGACTGACAGCGATTTTTAAAAAGTAAACATTATAACGTTGTCTATGGTATTCCATTAGAACACTGCTCCTATGGATTTTCATACAATATATAGCACTGTTGTTTCTTTTTTAATTTCTATAATGAACATACGACATGCCCCACATTCTGCCATTTATTTCAAAATATAATATCGAGAATCATTAATACATGCACACGGTATCCTGTTAAAATATTAACATACCAAAACATTGCTTTGTGACGACATTTCATATCCCGCTTTATGTTCATTTCGCTTAATTTAATTAATTCTTACATATTTCCATAAATTATTATAGCTGGCAAACAAACGAGGCAGGAATGTGGAGTTGGAATTAATCAAACTTATTGTTATTTCGCTAATTAAAATCGTAGCAAATATTGGTATGTTTAATAACACAATGGCAATGTGAATACAACATTGAAACACTTTTTACGTAAGTACCTACTCAATTATGGCTTTAAATTAGAGTATGGGCGAATATTCGGGTACATTGCCGTATGTTTACCTACTAAACAAATTAAATAACTAGTTTAACCCTTAACTAGGTAGTGACCTCATAGCGACAGCTTAGCAAATCTTTTTTTTCTAACAAGCAGAAAGATTATAGACGCCATATCATTGACATATAGTTTATAAACTGTCAGATTTCTGAACGCACCCAAAATTGATGTGTCAAAACAAATTTCTTTGACGTTTTAGTTGTCAAATTCAGAAAAAGTCAGTCAAAAGTCAAGTTATGAATATAGAACGGGTCTATCGCGAATGTAGTTAATTTACCTTGATATACCGACGTTTGGACACAGTTTCACGTGTCATGGTCGCGGCTTGACGGATGAATCGGCGAAGTGTCAACGGTGATCTTGCAAGAAATGTTCAAGTTCTTACCCGGCGGCAAGTCACATTAAAGGTATATTAAGGAAACGAAAGGTATATTAAGGTAAACAACATTCGCGATATAGACCCGTTTTATGTTCATAATAAAAAAAACTACGTTTTTTCTACGTTATTTTGAACAGACCGTGATTTTTAAGAGATCACCAGCATTTGTGTTACTGAATTTAATAAGAATATTCTTCGAAAATATAATTTGGCTCGCTCGAGACTACCGCTAGTAGGTATTACCACGTATTACCCAGTAATCCCGCGTGATCCTAATATATTACTTCCCGGGAAACCCCGCCTTTTCCGAGCCTCGACCATATGAAGGGGCTTTCCGATGCTTTTATTTTTTTTTTCTACTCCAGCACTTCTATCTGTCAATTAGATGGTTGACAACGATATTTAAAAAGTATACATTATAACGTCTATGCTATTCCATAAGAACACTGCTCCTATGGCTTTTCATACAATATATGAGCACTGTTGTTTTTTTTTAATTTCTACTATCGCGCCCCGCAATTCACAATTCACAAACGTAACGACTTAAATAATTATGGCTTAAAAGAGGAAGATCTTACAAACAATCCCGTAAATCTAAACTCAAACGTTGAGAATGTCATCAAAATTACCATTATACCACAATGTAATAAGTCAGATTAAACACGCAATCACTTTAAAACAACTTTTGAAGCAAAAGACATCAGCCCTCCATACTAATGAGGAAGCAATTTCATCATACAAAGAACTTTCTTCACGTATGAAACGATCTCCGGGAACCAATTAAAAGTTGTGAACTCTGACACGGATCACTTCCACCATCGTTTAGACTACTTTAGACCACAAAAATATGAGCCGGTATTGGGTAAAAACAAATGACGATGCGATAGATTTAAACAGGTTTAACCATTTTTACGCCAGGGACGTATATATTGGCACCGCAGCGCGGGCTCAACGCCAAAGGCGGATTGATCAGTCACAGACCACAGAGCAATATAGGCTTTTAACCTTTGGTATTCTTAGGAGCAGATCTACTCCCTAACACTTTGATATAAAATTTCAAGTGCAATTATAAAGCTTGAATGCACTGGGGGCCTTGGTCACTTTTTCTGTAGTACATCTCTTTCAATTTAAAGGTCAAGATCAAGGTCAATTATTTAATAGAAATAATTTATTCGTAAGTTTATTGAACAATCATAAATTTCAACTTGAGTTTTGAACTTTCGACAATTCGGTGACGTGGCGTGTGAGTGAAATTGTTTGTATTTACTATGGCGTCGAAAAAGTTTAACTTTTCATGTTTTTTTTTCAGCAGAGTCACTTTTCCACTACTGTTTTTATGCACCAATACAATATAGAAATAGGGAATTTTACTTGAGTGTCAATCCTTCCCCTTCACCAACTGAGTAGCAGATGATAGTAGTGTTACCTTTTTTTTTAAAAAAAAACACGGTTTACTTATTAACGACATAGTAATAACTACTATACATAATTACATTGTAAATTATTATTTAACAGTTCTGTCGCTTGTTTCCAGCAGATATCGAAAAGACATGCTTTCATAGAGCAATCCTTTGCGCTACTAAAAAAAACATGTTGACACCTCATATTTGGTCGAACCCATCTCTCTGCAGCGCAAACTCAGCAGGAGTATTATTCCAGAGTAGTAAATATCGTGATTTCGCGGAAGGCTCCTGGATTTTCCAAGACCCTTCCGTTCGTACGCTTCAAAGCTGGATGGAGCCTGCCAGATTTAAAAAAAGAGCATCGTAATGCGGACTTGCGGAGTCCGCGAAAAGCAATCTAAGACCGCAGACGACATCGGCTTTTTAGCTTCCTTTAATAAGTTTGTTTTGCTCCGGGAAACTTGGCCTATTGATGTTAGGTTGCGATAGTTAACGCGTGTTTTGTGGTTCAAAACTTTTGGGTTGCGAGGGAAAACCTTTTTTCTTTTGCATGTAGCAGTTGCAGTGACGATAAATTAAAAAAAGGAAAATATCTTGGATGGTCAAACTTCATCATCATCATTATCATATCAGCCATAAGACGTCCACTGCTGAACATAGGCCTCCCCTTTGGACCTCCATCCGACCGGTTGGAAGCGACATGCATCCAGCGTCTTCCGGCGGCCTTCATAAGGTCATCTGTCCATCTTGTGGGTGGACGTCCTACGCTGCGTTTGCCAAGCCGTGGTCTCCACCAAAGCACTTTTCGACCCCATGGGCCATCTGCTCTGCGTGCAATGTGGCCTGCCCATTGCCATTTCAGCTTGCTAATCCGAAGGGCTATGTCGGTGACTTTAGTTCGTCTACGGATCTCCTAATTTCTGATTCGACTCAATTCTGGTCAAACTTGCTACTCATAAATTAAATTTAAGCTCAATTATTTTCAAAATATAAACAGTAAGTGTAACTTACCTAGTTACCTACCTCTACCTACCTTAAATCTAAAATAGGTCCTTGAGGCATTGTAACTAGGATGCTGGCGGCATTTCCTCGTTGTACCGCAATGCTGATACGTTGTGCGAGGAAACCACCAGGGGCCAATATCACCACCATAGATTTATTTACTTTATTATATACCATAACGTGTGACCTAGTAAACACTAATTCTTATAGCTCCCACAATCCCCTTCAAAACCGTAATCCCCTTGGAATGAAAAGGAAATATTTGATTACCGAGCGGATGGAAAGAAAATAGGTTTTTGATTATGTAATGTATTCGTATGATGGGATAACGCCTCCTTTTCGCAGTCGGTAGATGAAATTAATTTAGTTTTCTTACTCGTATTTTACTTAAATTTAGGGTTCTGTATCCAACTGGGTTAATTATAATAATTATTAGAATCGTTTATTGCAAAATATGGTTTATGTAAAAAAAAAAATAGGATATTCTTACACAAACTAACTAAGTCCCGCAGTAAGCTCAAGAAGGCTTGTGTTACGGGTACTTACTCGTACACAAATACAGAAATACATAGAAAACATCCATGACTTAGGAACAAGTATCTGTGTTCATTTCGCAAATAAATGCCCTTACGGGGAGTCGAACCCAGGATCATCGGCTTTGCAGGCAGGGTCACTTACAACTACGCTGCCGACGATGACGGCCCGATGCAGTCCAAACATGCCCCGCCTATTGTAATAAAAATACTTGAGTTTGAACCATTGCAACTTAATGTTAATGTTAATACTATTAGGTACATGTTTTTAGAATTAAGTTTTATATTTAATCAAGACATCAATGTAACTTACTCGAAATAAATGATTTATTATTATATCGTTTATTAATTTTCTTCCTCAGTATAGGATTTTTACAATACGTATAAAAGTAAAATACAAAACAACAAACAAAAAAAAACTTAACAAATACATATTATAAAAAATCTAACCTAGAGTGCCGCCGGCAACAGGGCAGGGCCCAGGCTGCCGGTGGTTAGGGCCGCAAAGAGTGGAACCTTCGGACTATGCGCGCCGTGTCCAGGATTACCGCCTTCTGCATCTAACCCTTGATCCAACCACAACTTCTTAGCGAGAGCCTCTCGATATGTTGGTCGAGAATCTTTGCTATAAGACCGTTCGCCGAAAAAAATATCGCTAACAATTTATTTTTCTTTAACAAAAAATATATAAAATATCACCCACAAAAACCAGCTTCAGTCAACTTAACAGTATTATTTTACCCGCCTCTTTACAATTTACTAAGCGTATCCAACAAGCACCGCTAAATAAAATACATGAAAAATATTAATTTCTCACTTCCGACAAATGTCAAGACGAGTCCACATTTGAATAATACCTTAAAATAATCCATAGGATTATGAACTTTAACACTTTGTTTTAAAGTCCAATTTAAATTCATACCTTTTGTAACCGCACGTCTGCTCATATGACAAAGTTAAATTTGCAGACGATTGCAATATGTGCATTCCGAATTTGCTTGAAATGAGCTATTGTATAACTGCACAAGTAAGTTTGTGAGCTGTAATTTTGTTACCGTACTTGAGCAGTGCTACAAATGCTACATTTTTGGCTCTCATTTTGGATATACACGAGAATTTATGGCGTGGTGAGAATGATATACGGCTGTTTTGCGATATCGCTGTTATGTAGTACTAATCTTGTTGTAAATCTGTCTGGAAAAGTGTTTTTTCGTCCAATTGCAAATATTACAGCGGTGATACTTTCAATCCGAAGGTCTCGGGTTCAAATCCTGCCAGCTCGTACCAATGAGTTTATCGGTAAAGGAAACCGGACTGATCCCAATAAGGCCTAGTTTACCCTCTTGGTTGGAAGGTCAGATGACGAGTCGCTTTCGTAAAACTAGCGCCTTTTTTACTATGACGGTGACAAACAAGCATACGGCCCGCCTGATGGTAAGCAGTCACCGTAGCCTATGGACGCCTGCAACTCCAGGGGTGTTACATGCGCGTAGCCGACCCTTTAAACAAAAGGAGGATTCGCTGTGTTGACAGCTAAAGGGGCAAGCTTTGCTCCGTGGTCCCCAGCTGTCAACACAGTGAATCCTCTTGGAGCTCTGGCCACCTTACTCACCAACAGAAACACAACACTATGTGTAGGTATATCACGTCTGATCACAACCAGGTAAAAAGTAGGTATCAAAAAGATTACCATCGAGGGGCAGTCAAAAAGTATCCAAATTATGATCACATGGTTTTCGGATGCGCCCTTAAGATCCTACCTACAATTACGCACTTCTTTACAAGAACTTGTCAAACTTTCCCAAAGATTCCAAAACTTTGCTATACGCGTATAATAGCAATCGAAGGGGAAACCGGGATAGTTGTAAACTCAAACAAGCCGAAGATTTCGGAACTGTTTGGAATGCCGCGCCAACCTTTAATGGGAGAACCACGTCTTTTGAAATTGAGGAAAAGTTTTTGCCTATTATGTGGAGGTTGGAGGGCCGTTGCACGGTAGTTAGCCTATACAAGGAAACCAAGATAAGTTCGGTTATAACTTCAAGATAAGTGTACTTACCATGAGTTGTACGGGTGGCTTCATAAATATACACCGTGGGCGTCAATAACCCGACAGACTTTAACGGTGTATTCTGGACGTTAAAAGAAGCAAAAAATGTAATATCACTTTTGTGATTTTAGGTAAAACGCTATGGATTGTAATAGTCCGAAATAAATGTTTTTTTTTTAATTTACTATTATTTATTTTCAGGACAAAAAAATTTCTTTGTGTTTTTTTTTTTAGTTTTGTTTACTTTTATACATGGCCTGTAATAATATACATAAACAAAAATAAGAGTTTTAAAGTTTTTTTAAATATTTTTTTAGATGTAGATGATTTTTGCGAAGTTTTTGAATTTTTTTTTATAATACCAATCAATAAGTATGTCAAAACCAAAACACATAGTGGTAACACTGCAGTCAAAAATGCTTTGTTGTACGAGTTATGATGTGGATTAAATTTAGACAAACTATCTCTGAAACTAAGCCAAATCCAGATAATTTCGTAAGACATTATAGTCTCTAAATGCGATCAGGAATTCACCGTTATATTTAGTCTGTCGGTATACTCATTCCCACCGTGTATATATCCCTTCTTACCCTGTAATAAGCTCCGATTACGGCTGTGATGCTTTTGTCTTCTTTTTCGTTGTTACACTCTTGCCAGTGTGGTTGTGGCTGCGTCTTCTGTTGCAAGCATAACCACCCGGCCGCCCAATTTCGTGGTTCTAGGTCAACCGAAAGTACCCTATACGTTTTGATTTTGATTGCATTGGCAATGTCTAGGAAATGCGATATAAACGGCCGTATCTTTTCACTGTGTGGACATAGATATTTAGGTTTGCACAGCTTCAAGGGACCGCAGACTTCAGTATATGGTAGTGGCGGGGCGTTCATATAGCTCTATTCCTGCCGACTTGCCTTGCTTGAGCAAATCTAGCACATTTTTCCTTGACGACTCAAAGAAAAGGCAGACCAAATCAGCTTCGGCTTGCCGAAATAACATTTTAACGCTCTGCCACTGGATGTGGTATTACTTTCAACTTGTTATCTTGACACGTTCTTAAAATAAAGTGCCTTGACAGACAGACGGACGGACAATAAAGTGATCCTATAACGGTTCCGGTTTTTCCTTTGGAGCTACAAAACCCGAAATTTAAGATACGGAGTAGGAGAATACATTATATATTTCGAAAAACTGATTGGCCGTGGTTTCAACGACGCGGTAGCCATCCTTAAGCCGATATCAATAAAGCGTCCTATAAGGGACTTACGATGACAATCTTTCTAGATGTTTACCCTTTCTAGGCCATCCCAGACTATATCCACATCGATTTTAGGTAACATTCCAATGGGACCTACCGTATCAGAAGGCCTAGAATAAATTTTAAATTGTATTTGAAATTTTTTACTTCTCGACCGCATTAGCGTATCCAGAGTTCAAATTATGTTTTCATCACACCTGCTCGTAAATGGTGATATTATATGCAAGCATACTTAGACTTTATGAGCTGTTAAAGCCCATGGTGTTAAAGGATTCTCATACGACTTTACCACCCGCCCGGAGCTCCCGGATTTATGTGTTTATCACTAATATTTGTTCCTGAGTTGTGGATGTTTTGTGTATTTAAGTATTTGTATGTATTACATATATCGTCGCCTAGTATTTAGCAAGCCTTATTGAGCTTCTACTAGGTTGATTTGTGTAAGATTGTCTCCTAATATTTACTTATAAGAGTTCTTCATTAAAGAGTTATTTTTTTGCGTGATCTTCCAATCTCTGTATTACTCGATGGTTTCAAATTTAAAGAGTTCGACTCTCCGACACTAGTTGAGCAACAAGAACACATTCTGCACTCGATATTGACTTGGGACGCCATCTCTTAAAATAATAATAGGCGGTCCCAGTAGCCAAACGCCAATTTTAGGACAAACATTCTGGATCGTCTCGGGCCCGAGAATGTGGGGCCATTTATTGGGACGCGGTTTATTTTTAGGGTTCTTAAACGAATAAGGAGCCAATAATCGTTTTGGCGTGTTTTTTTAACCACCCGTATATCATTGACTTTTTAAACTGGGGTGGTTTGTATAGTTTTCGTACCCTGCATTAGCTATTAAACTTTTTCAGTTCAGTTTAACTCAATTTACAACAAGAAACGGTTAAACAAACACCAATTAGTCGGCCACCTAAAATAAATATTCGATTTTCATTTCCCCGAATATAACTTGCCAACCAACTTTTCGCCGATGATTCACTCAGCATATCAACGTTTTAATCCAGTCATTGAACTGACAGTTTGTATGGAAAATTTGATTACTTGGGAAATAATTTATAATAGCTGATTTTTTTAGCGTAACGGATATATCGGGAGTCTAGTATTATGTAGGTAACAAAATCCAACCGTCTTTCTTGTAAGTGGAATACCTATCGAACGATACCTCACACTTTAGGGTTCAAACGAAAACTAAAATCATCCCTCATTTTACGTGTATCTGTACCCTAAAAAATGTTTGCAGTAAGCGTCACGTCCGAGGGCTCCGTTACGACCGATACCGACAGATTTTCTAGCCCCGTCCCATGCTAGTGTGAGTCATCTTTGCTTTAATACGACGAACATACTACGAAGCAGGAGGTCCCGGGTTCTAATCCTCGTCAGGGCATTTAAATGTGTGTTTGAACGTCCTCCTAGCCTAGTTGGTAGTGACCCTGCCTACGAAGCAGGAGGTTCCGGGTTCGAAATCTGGTCAGACCATTTATTTGGTGTTTATCACGAATATTTGTTCCTGACTTATGAATGTTTCCTATGTATTTAAGTATTTATATGTATCTACCTATTATATATATCATCGTCTTGTACCCACAACACAAGCCTTATTGAGCTTACCGTGGGACTAGGTCGATTTGTTTAAATGGTCCCACAATATTTAGGTGAACGAATTTTGTGAAAGGGACGAACTTTCTTCTTAGACAAGTCCGAGCGTCAAACTATAAGACCCAGTAAATCTCCAATTAAAGTCTAACGGTGACCCTAAACTTTCTAGAGACTTGGCACCTAATTTAGGAGAAAATAATGATTTTAAAGAATTGTCTTAAATACAATTAAATGTTTATGACCAAAGGGGTTTGTGGCAAACAAGTATACGGCCCGCCTGATGGTAAGGAGTCATGGGTAGCCTATGCACGCTTGCAACTCCAGGGTGCGTCGACAAGATGCCAATCGTTAACGCTAAGGAGTGAACGAAACGCAACTGTCATTATACAAGATACAAGCATTTATTGGTAAAGGATAATTTTACATGTCATTTTTACTTAGGTACTATTCTATTTACATTATTTATGTCACGTTACAATATAACAAAATAATAATAAGTGACGTGTAAGCAATAAGTTATTACGAGTTTTGTTAGGTACGACAGTGTTGAGTCAATGACCTCTCCGTGAACTGGTAAATTCATCTACGTTGTAGTAAGCCTGATCTATTAAGAACAGTTTCAGTTTCCTTTTAAAGGTAGCATCAGTTGAACAGTCTTGAATTTCATTTGGTACTGCGTTGTACATTTTTGGCCCCATGATACTGAGTGACTTTCGAGATTTGGCGAGTCTGCGCTTTGGGACAAGTAGTTTGGCATTGTCACACTAATAAGGTAAAGTGATAGATAACTACCATACGCTTCTGAGCAGAATACAGAATATAGAGTGTGACGGATTAGCATCTTGGCTACGCACGCTGGGCCCTTACCATGACGTCTTAACGCGAATTCAGTTTACGCTCAGTTATGGAAGCGACTTAGTTTAGCCTCCTGGATCCAGCAGGTATTGATTCTGGCAAAACGTATTGAAAAAATCGATTAAGACTTCTGTCTTAGCGGCACTGAAGACCTAGTATAAAAGTTGTACGACATTAACTCCTCGACCGCGTTAGCGTATCGAGGGGTCATGATGGTCAATCAGCGATCAGAAGGCCTAGTATAAAAATTTCACGACACTAACTCCTCGACCGCGTTAGCGTATCGGGAGTTCAAATTATGTTTGCCGTTTATTTAAATCATCCGGCAACTTTCATATTTTGACCCCTCGATACACTAACGCGGTCGAGGAGTTAATGTCGTACAACTTTTATACTAGGCCTTCTGAGACGCGGTGTATATTTTATTCGGTTGACCGTTTCGTTCGTAAATGTTATATATGTGCAAACTTGTTAAGCTGGTTCTTAGACATTTCACAGGAGTTTTTTTTTTTTATCTTATGTCCTCAAGCGAGGACTGGGGGATCTAGAAGGCCTAGTATAAAATTGTACGACATTAACTTCTCGACCGCGTTAGCGTATCGAGGAGTCAAAATATGAAAGTTGCCGGATGATTTAAATAAACGGCAAACATAATTTGAACTCTCGATATGCTAACGCGATCGAGAAGTTAATGTCGTACAATTTTATACTAGGCTTTCAGGAGGTAAAGTCAATCAATCAATCAATCATATATTTATTTGTAAACACAGGTTGTACATAATAGGTCTTACAATTGTAATAGTGTATCACCATGTCTTGCCAGTAGGCATACAAATATTTATGTCAGGATGGAGCATGCCTGCATGCTTTACATGCCATGCATACCTTTTACATATATACAATCTATTATTATATTTAATTATAAATTAATCACTTACGCTAGTATTCCCAAATAATTATAAATCTACGTCAGAAAGGTATTCCCCCAGTGAATAGTAAGCTTTCCCTGCTAAAAGTTTAAATAAACTATTTTTAAAATGTAGTATATCTTCCAATGTGGATATATTTTTGGACAGTTTATTATATACTTTAGATGCAATGCCGAAAAAACTTTTTGCAAGAAGAGCTGTTTTCCTTGAATTTGTATGAATTTTGTTACATCGTCGAGTACTATTAATGAAAGAAAATTGGTTGATATTGATTTTAACATACACCGCTATTTCATAAATGTAGAGACAAGGTAATGTTAAAATGTTCAGTCTAATGAAATGTGGCTGGCAGTTCTCTAGTCGTGGTAATCTGCATACTGAACGCAAACAGTCTTTTTGTGCCTTGAAGGCTTTTTCCCGATCCGTAGAATTGCCCCAAAATATGACGCCGTATCTCAATGTTGAGGTAACATATCCATGGAAAGCGGTTAGTGCTGCCGACTGATTTACCTTTTTACTAAGGCTATATAGTGCATACGAATATTTATTAAGTCGTCAACAGAATCGCGTTAAAACGTCATGGTAAAGCTGAGTGCACACTAACGTCAATAACAGCCTCAAATAATAAAATTAATTTGCTGATTTTACACTCCAATTCCGGTCCCATTTGGACATTAATTTCTTCTCTATTTTGCTCTTTATTACAAGGAAATAGCTATGCAAGCACTTGCACGGTGAGCTTCATAAATATATATGCAACTGTATTCAATTTTGAACCTTCTGTGCTTGTAATAAGGTCCAAAGTATATAGATATTTATAGACGTGGCTATACCTGTTCGCTTACGTGGATGTCCAGTCGCATACAAGTCACGTGCGGCGCCTATGACATGCTGGCCACGTGCGTGTTGCAGGGGAAAAGCAGATAAAGCACTGGAATAAGTCACCGTATTAGCAAGCTAAAGTGGCAGTGGGCTGGCCATATTGGCCGTTGAACCGACAACCGCTGGGTAAACGAGTTCTTGAGTGGAGACCGCGTCTCGGCAAGCATAGTGTAGGACGCCCTCAGGGAAGCTGGAGTGAAGCTATGTGCAAGATGGCTGACAGGTGCTGGATGCGAGCAGCCGAAGATCGAATACAGTGGGGTGAAATTGGGGAGGCCTATGTCCAGCAGTGGACTGCGATAGGCTGATGATAAAGTTATTTTAAAGCAATAATTTTTAAGTGAGCACAGTTTTTACTCAGTAACGGACTTTCTAGACTTAAAACAATGCGACGACTAATATTATAATAAGATTATGACAGTTTAGACAGACGAATATCTAGTTTTAAACATTTTTATATAATTTAAACTTTCGTGAGACATATTGGTATTAAATTGCAACAGTTAACACTCACGTATTTTTATCACAATAGGCGTGACATGTTTCGTCTGCGTCGGGCAGACCTCGTCGGACAGACAGAGTGATGTTATCACCTTCGCGGCTAGGACATCACACAAACATTTTCTTTTTTTATCTTTTTGACATTAAATGTATAACGGTTAAGGTAATAATATATGCTTGCACTTGTTGCCATAGACAAATAACAATATAAATTTTGACCTACCCTATTTTTTTACATGTTTAAATTTATTGTTTTTGTATTTGCGAAGGTAGGAAGGCGAATGTTAAAATAAAAACAAATATCTACTTTTCTAGAATGCTTTTACGTTGATTAAGTAGTATAATTAGTTTTTAGAATAAGTATCAACTATGTTGCTATGCCCTGACTGGGTAATCATGCATGCACTTAATTTATGTTAACATCTTTATGTAACCATGGTTCTGCAATAAATAAATGAAATGAAATGAAAATTAAATATATTTCTTTAAAAAAAATTGAGTGAAAGGGGACTGCCGTTTGGAATTTTTTACATCGTTGTGATCACAGAACTAATGACAAGACGCCTATAACGCCAGTAATTCGTTCAATTGAGGAATTGTTACACTTATCAGTGACAATTCCTGTGGTGAAATCTGGGGTCCCTATCTGTGGTGAAATTTGGGTGCGTAGCCAAGATGCCAATCGCTCAGGCTACAAAACGTATCGTAGTTATTTTTCCCTATCACTCTACCTTATTAAAGCGATAATGACACTTGCTTTTCGTTCGTGACTAAGCGTTAGCGATTGGCATCATGGCTGCATGCTGGGCTCTTTGCTAAAATGACTCAAACATTTAGGTAAAGAAAATATTAAGCGGAAAGTAACAATGTATCTCAGTTTCTTTGGGCACATAATGCGATCGCCACATCACAGTCTCGAGCGTGACATCATACTGGGGCAAGTTGAGGGCAAGCGCGCTAGAGGAAGAGTCCCTGCAAGATGGTCGGATCCTATTAGACAGGCATGTGGTTCCATGCAGAAGGCAGCCCACATAGCCCTTGATCGCGATAAATGGAGGGACATAGTTGTTGGTCACGATCCTCAGTCATGAGGGAACGATGAAGAAAAAGAAGAGAACAATGTATCGCGATGACTGAGGTCACAGAGGTGAGTAGGTGACCTTTGCATACATGCCGTTATTTACGTTTGGTTGTACATTCTGCAAACGATTTTCACCTAATAACTACAATGTAAAACGGGACAAATTATTTAACATTGTATATTTGTTTTTCTCAGGACTCGATATTTCGGCACTGGACCAAGAGCCATGGTCATGGAGTAACACGGAGTTCATACACGGTAAATATCTTGTTTTCGATTATAGTTAATGAAAATGACTATGTTAGGTCAAAATAGTAGATTTTCAGGTTGGCTTCGCCTTCAGTGATGCAGCTTTCCTTGGTAGTCTGTGATCGCTAAGCGCCCGGAGCCCTGATTATGATAAGTGCTCACAAGCCATTATAGCGAATTCAGCGCATAATTTACCTGATATCGAGTCCCGAATATATTCCGATTAGTCGATGATCAAAACGAGGAAACCAGACTAATCCCAATAAGGTCTAGTTTACCCTCGGGTTGGGAGGTCAAATGGCAGTCGCGCGTAAAACTAGCGCCTACGTCAAATCTTGGGATTAGTTGCCAAAGCGGACCCCAGGCTCCCTGAGTCGTGCTCGTGGCATAAGCCGGGAAAACGGGAGAAAAAGTAATGTTATACTTAACTGCTCTAAACCAGTTTTACGAAAGTGACTGCCATCTGACCTTCCAACCCAGTGGGTAATCTAGGCCTTATTGGGATTAGTCCGGTTTCCTCGCGATGTTTTCCTTCACCGAAAAGCGATTGGTAAATATCAAATGATATTTCGTACATAAGTTCCGAAAAACTCATTGGTCGGCGGCAGGATTTGAACCTGAGACCTTCGGATTGAAACCCTCACATCACACCACTAGGCCACCAACTTGTTCTAATTCAACATGCACAAGCTCTTTCGTACTTGTAAAAAAAAGCGTCCCGAATTTTATTTTCCATTCCGTTACCATTTTTCAAACACTTTGTGCGGGGATAACAAAATGGAGAGTATATAAAATGTCTGAAAATTCGGGAACATTTTTGTTCTCCTTTTTTTGTACAATATTGAAAAAGCTCGTGATTCAGAGTACGAAACACATTAAATATATATAAGTTAAAAAAGAATTACAAGATACTTCTCGCAAAAATGCCCTATAGGAATTGAAGGGATGTTTACAAAAACAACATACTTAACTAACATTTTTTTCGGATTTGTGTTTTTGATGTCATCTTGTTCGGGTCGAAAAGATTTACGAAAGGTGAAACAATTTTAGTCCAAAAACTATCACGCGTTGAGTTGTTGTCGTTGTTCGGGAAGGTTTCCTCGTCACCACGCCCTAAATGACATTGTGCGAAGGGCTTTGGTATCGGCCAACATCCCCTGTGTACTGGAGCCTCCGGGACTTTGTCGTTCCGACGGCAAAAGGCCTGATGGTTTGACTTTGGTGCCGTGGCAGAAAGGCAAGTGCTTACTCTGGGATGCCACGTGCGTCAGCACTTTCGCCGCCTCACATCTCAGTCGGACAGTGCGGACAGCTGGTGCTGCTGCGGATTTTGCTGCCGCTAAAAAACGGGTCAAATATGCGGCCTTGGGTACAAGGTATTATTTTGTACCCATCGCAGTCGAGGCTTCTGGGTGCTGGGGGTCGGAGGCTATTGCCTTTATAAGGGAGGTGGGACGTCGAATTAGTCAAAGGACGGCTGACGCCCGCGCGGGTTCGTACCTGGTGCAAAGGTTGTCCGTCGCCATTCAGCGTGGTAACGCGGCCAGTGTGATGGGCACTTTTGCGCCAGGGACGACTCGTGGGGGACTTTTTGACTAGGCTTAAGCTTAGTCTTAAGTTATTTTTTGTGTTTGTGAATATTATAATGGAATATATTTATAAAAAAAAAAAAACTATTTTGTTTGTTTAAATATGCAATTAAACAAACTGTCCTCAGTTTGGCGAAGGAATATGTATACTTAGCCACGTAAGTTTTCTTTTGAAACAATTAAAAAAAAAAAAAATGTCCTCCATACTACTATGTTCTTAAAAATTGACATCATATTAATAAACGTCATATTGGATTTTTTATATACTACGACGTTGACAAACAAGCATACGGCCCGCCTGATGGTAAGCGGTCACCGTAACCTATGGACGCTTGCAACTGCAGGGGTGTTACATGCGCGATGCCGACCCTTTAAAATAGGAGGATTCGCTGTGTTGACAACTAAAGGGGCAAGCTTTGCACCGTGGGAGCTGTCAACACAGTGAATCCTCTTGGAGCTCTGGCGACCTTACTCACCAATAGAAACACATCACTATGAGTAGGGTCTAGTGTTATTAAACTGCGGTTTTCTGTAAGGTGGAGGTACTTCCCCAGATGGGCTCTGCTACAGATTTGAGCGAGACGACATTCTTTGTGCTGTGCCCTACCACACTAAACGATATGCATTCTCTGTGCCCATACCTCTCTCTCACCCATACCTCTCTCTATTAGAGATTAGTTTCCAAAGCGGACCCCAGGCTCCCAGTAGCACAAGCCGGGGAAACTCAAGAAAGAAGAGAAAAAAGGTCCACTTATAATGTATATCTGTATCTTGACATAAACGACCCGCATTTCAGATTCATTAAAAAAATCCCGGTAAGCAAACAGCCACGTAAAACAGCCGTTATTCTATTAATCCGGTCATTAATTTCCCCGGTGACTAAACCGGGCAATTACGCCAAGTTCGCGTGACACCCGGCCGTGTGTCTGCGAGACAGATTTACCTGCTGGGGCCACAAAGCCTGAGAGTAGGTTTGAGTTACTCCAGCGTGTCAGATTAATATAATTATCATCCTCTACGGAGTTTTCCCGTCAATCAAAAACACAAGTATCACAAGTACAAGTAACTTTTTGATTGACGTCGATAATTTGCATTCTTCCAGTCATCATCTTAACCCTGTGAAAACGAGTCCTGTAAAGGGCTCAAAACGTAGGGTCATGGAGTTAATAAATGCAATTAATCCGTTCTAAAGTGTTGAATTTCTATGTTTACTTAATCACTTATGCTTCGTGATTTTGATATCCGTACGGTGGGTGGTAAGTGACATATGACTTTATGAATTCATTAAGAAATATTTTACGTGCGTAAGAGTACTTAGGTCGTTCTCCTTTTTACCGACAATAAACCGCCATTATCTCGTTTTTTTCCGATTTATGATCATCTGTAGATCATTAAACGGTAGAAATAATGCCCGAAAACTTAAAAATGTGTAGTCCTTGTCCAACAGAAAAGTGCCACTTTGATCCCTCTTAGCTTGAACAGAAAAAACCCTTTTACGAATGGGTGGTGTGAAAAGGTATTTTGTCCTTATTTTTCAAACTTAATGAAAAATATGCGAATTAAATTAACTATTTTGTTTTGGCTCCCCTGAAAAGTTGACTTTTTTCACACACAACCTTATGGAGCTCGAGGCAACGATTCTTGTCTAGAAAAATATATGTAGATACATTTATATATATTATTTGCTCATTTAAAGATAAATATTTAATTTCAGTGCTCCATTACTGGGTAATTTATCGTTTCGTGGCCCGACTGTCTTATTCCCAAGAAACTTTTCAATTACTAAAAAGAGCATTCAAGACATTTTCTCTCTTTAAGCTGCAAAGAATCGTACAAAACATTTTATTATGCAAACTAGATTACTTTCGAATGTATTTCTTTAAAAGATTTGTCTCTATTTTGGCATTCCCTTCGGCGATTCATATTTTACTTTGGCTTTAAAATATTTAATTTAACGCGACCTGGGTCTTAAAGGCGGGGGAAATAATGGAAGTTGATTAATTAAAACGGGCAGTAAGCCATTACGTTAAAATTAATACTTTTGACTGGGTAAGGCGAACTTTGTGTTGAATTTTTATTACTATACTAAAAGGTATAGTAATCCGGGCGCCCTAGGTACTGGATCGAGGAAGTCCGGAAGACCTGTGTCAGCTTAGAGGAGCCGATTTTGATTGGCGACAAGCTGCTCAAAGAAGAAGACTGACGCAGCTTCATGTCGGAGGCCAAGATCGAATTTGGGTCGCTAAGCCAGCGTAGTAAGTAAAAAAGGTGAAAGAAAGGTGGGCTTATAAAAAACCAAATAAAGTGAGTTTAAGTAGCCCAACTTGACCGCGAATATCAAAGCTAGAAATTTCGTCTCTCCCTTGAAACGCTCTTGAATGATCGAGCGATAAGCGATAAAGATTAGGCGGTAAAGTAATTTATTGAATCAGGCGTTACTTTGCGGAATTCCATATTAACAACAAAAATAATGCTTTGCTATTCCGCCAAACGTGCTAATTAGTGCCAACCCGTTATAGCTGCTTGCGTATTATTTGCATGTAATTAATGTTCCCACCCTCCAAAAAATAAATACGCAAATAAATATAACAAACCACCACTAATGATATAAAACTCGATACGTGTTTCGCCTCTCTACGAGGCATCATCAGGAGACGCAGATCTTGTCGTACTGGCGTCCGACAAGTGAACACTTGCAAATAGCAAAGTAACATTATTTTTGAAGATGTTGACATTATTTTTGTTGTTAGACTGTAAGGTTCGGAGAGGATGCGTAATGAAACAAGCGGATGCTGGAATACTGACTTTAATATCTTATGTTTCATAGCTTAAATAGACAACAAAGATTATTGGTGTATGGAGGTGACACCACAAGACGATAAAGAGCCAAGTATTCTTTAGACGGATACCACACTGGATGCGATTCGCACCGCACGTCGTGCAACGGGGTCAGCGCTATATCGCCGGCCATATAGCCCAATATCATGGCCGTCAAAGAGCTTTCTTTCAGAATATCATTGGGATATCTAGGTAACATGTATCAATGGCATATTATGTCAAATAATATATTATCTGCCCAGCCATTAAGACCGTGACGCTTGCCAAAAATGTGTCAGCCTTTACCAGCTACTATTCCAAAAGTTTCTAAAGAGCTAGTTTGTGATAACTTTGACCTCGATCTTTACTCTTAGTATAAAAGTATCCGTGTGTATTGTATAAAAAAAACTTATAAATCAACCGACAGGGCAAAAATGTTGCCATTTCATCGACCATCACGTCATGCGTCACTTGCAAACTTGTTAGATAGTCGATATAAACCCGACCATAATAGACCCCCAGCTGTCAACAGTGAATCTTCTTGGAGCTCTGGCGACCTTACTCACCAACAGAAACACAACACTATGAGTAGGGTCTAATGTTATTAAACTGCGGTTTCCTGTAAGGTGGAGGTACTTCCCCAGACGGATAACTATCTGCTCCTAATCTATCTATATAAAATATCGACCTTTATCACAATACCATGAACATCATATTAGGCAGTTTTGACAATAACATGTATAACAGGGACTTAGCGCAATCAGCAATTGTCTGCCTTACAGTAGCCCTGACATTATCATAGATCGAATTCTAAATGACAAAAATATTAATTCACATACAACACTGCTTATTCTTATGGGAAACAGGGGTAATTTAAACAAAAGTAATCTGATTAAATTATTTGAAAAATTAAATTCTATTACTGTGAAAGAGATTATTATGTTTACATTGCCCTATTGTGACCAATCATCAGATGCAGAAAATGACATCAGATATAATTTAAATAAATCTCTGTATAATATTTGTACATATAGTAATAAGTTTAGCATAATTGACATCAACAAATATGTTAGTGAGTATTATTTACCTAGTTTATTTGTGACTGAAGGTAAGTTTTACCTTTCTATGTATTATAAGAGACAAATAGCCCTATCGCTATCCTATTTATTAGACATTTCTGCCAAAAATTTGGCACATAAATCTGCTCCTATTGAGCAGGCCAATTATAACATGGAGTTGGTTCCAATTAAAACCAATAATTTAAACTAGGTGTTAAGACAATGGAGTGCCCTGTCTCTGGCAACTTAACTTTTAATAAATCTAATGAAAAATGCTATGATAATAAACATTACATCCACCTGGTTCATCAAAACATTCAGTGTATTAGAGGAAAAGACTTGCAGATACAACTTTTTTTAAACGATTTAAATATTGATATTTTGTGTGTAACTGAACATTGGTTAACAAATAATGAATTGATGCCACAGTTTAATAATCACCAGGTGGGTAGTTCGTTCACCAGACTAAGTTCCATACATGGTGGGTCATTAATTATTTTAAATAGTCAATTAAAATTTAAGGAACGTAAGGACATTGTATCCTTGTCTGTTGAACGGACCATAGAACTAAGTGCAGTAGAATTAGAGCAATTTATTGTTGTCTGTGTATACAGACCGCCTTCAAGTGATTTTGAACTCTTTGAAAGTGTAATGAAATCTGTGCTATTAAAAATAGTTGCTACTTCTAGTAAAAAATTACTTGTATGCGGTGACTTCAATGTAAATATTTTGGAAGATTCAACAATAAGTTGCAGATTGTTGAATCTTTTCAAATCTAGTAATCTTAGTCACATATTTATGGAGCCAACTAGAGTGACGGCTTCTAGTGCCACATGTATAGATAACATTTTCACGGATATTTTTCCTAGTAACAAAAGTGTAATCAGTAAATTAGAGTCAGATCACCTGGGCCAATTAATTGTATTTGAGACATTAAAGAAAAATACTCTGAGAAAACAAATAACTTTTGTACCGGTAACCATGGATCGTGTGGAAAGAATGAAAATCAGTCTAGTTCAGGCGCTTCCATTTCTGCCTTCTGACATGAGTCCAAATAACATGTACAATTCGTTCTTTCACACGTTTATGAGACATTATAATGCGATATTTACTGCAAAAACGGTCGTGGTTGGTGGTGCACCAGTTTTTAGTGAGTGGGCTACTGTGGACTTACATAAACGTAGAGAAGCACTGTATGCTCTGTATGAGGAACGTCGGTTTAATACGAGTGATGAATTTAAAGAACATGTCAAGCAGTATTCTAAACGATTTAAAATAGATTGTCATATAGCTAAACGCGATTATTTAAGCCAGAAAATAAAAAATAGCCCGGATGTTATTAAAGCTACCTGGAAAATCATTAATGTGGAGACTGGTAGATCGAAGCACGCAATTAATAATATTAAACTAAAAATTGATGATAGAATAATTGAATCCAATTTAGAAGTAGCAACAGAATTTGAAAAATTTTTCGCTGAGATACCAGTATCTACAACAATGCATTTAAATTCGTCACCTTCGTCTGCCATCACATTGTTAAAAGATAACGCTCCAGAATGTAATAGAGGCCTTCATTTTGAACATGTTAGTACCTCAGATGTAGTAAAGGCGTTTAAATCAATAAATATCAAAAAAACTTGTGACCTTTGGGGAGTCTCTGTCCATGCTGTTAAATCCCTTATAGAAATTATAGCGCCTGAATTGGTAGTTATATTTAACAACAGTGTCGACTGCGGTGAGTTTCCTGATCTTATGAAGTATAGTAAAATAACTCCTTTATTCAAATCAGATAGCACTGCTGACCCCACCAACTTTAGACCAATATCTGTGCTACCAACTTTCAGCAAAATTTTTGAGAAATTAGTTTTGTCACAATTAGTAAGACATTTCAATTCTAACAATTTAATGCACCATAAGCAGTTTGGATTCACCCGGGGTCGCTCAACAACCGAAGCCAGTGTTGAGCTAGTCAAACATATTTTTGATGCCTGGGAGAAGTCACGAGATGCTTTAGGTATTTTCTGTGATTTGTCCAAGGCGTTTGACTGCGTCTGTCATGAAACACTGATCAGGAAGCTCCACTATTATGGAGTCAGAGATTCGGCACTGAATTTACTTAAGTCGTACTTGCAAGGAAGAATACAAAGGGTCGACATTAATGGGCAGCGATCACCCGGGTCACTGGTCTCTGTGGGTGTACCGCAAGGATCAATATTGGGCCCTTTTCTCTTCCTTATCTACATAAACGACTTGCCATACCTCGTAAAGACCCACCATGATATAGTATTGTTTGCAGACGATACGTCACTTATCTTCAAAGTCAACCGACAGCAACAAGCTTGTAATAATGTAAACAATGCTATTTCTAAAGTAGTAAATTGGTTTAATGTTAATAATTTATTATTGAATGAGAAAAAGACTAAAGGTATTAAGTTTGTCACGAATCACGTTAAGCACGAGCTGGCGAGTGTCTTTGTGAAAGATGAGGAATTGGAACTAGTTGACAGTACGACTTTTCTTGGTATAACATTAGATTCTAAACTCCAATGGGGTCCCCATATTGCTAATCTCTCGAATAGACTGAGCTCTGCAGTTTTTGCCGTGAGCAAGATCCGTCAGTTAACAGACGTGGAGACAGCTCGATTAGTTTATTTTAGTTACTTTCATAGTATTATGTCCTATGGTATTCTACTGTGGGGCAGTGCTTCAGAGATTAATACAATTTTTGTTCTGCAGAAGTGGGCTATTCGATCGATTTATAAGATGAACCGTAGAGACTCGCTTAGAGATAAGTTTAAAGAGATTAATATTATGACACTGCACTGTCAATATATTTATGAAAACATTATGTATGTACATAAAAACAATGCATGTTTTAGGAAAAATTGTGATATACATAGTATTAATACTAGAAATAAGGATAAGCTCGCAGTACCCACCACTCGGCTCCATAAAATAAAAAACTCATTCATGGGCAATTGTGTAAGGTATTATAATAAACTCCCAGTAGAAATAATTGCACTCTCTATTAATAAATTTAAGACTTTTGTAAAGCGTAAACTAATATCTAAAGCTTATTACAGTACACAAGACTACATGAATGATACAGCACCATGGGATTAAGGATTATTATTATTTTTGTTTAAAAAAGTTAGTTATTAACTGTAATTTTAATTTTAGTCTTAACTAATTATATATTTTTTATGACATTTAGATTTCATTCTAGAAACTTCTAGACAAGTATTTTTTTTAATACAACTTTTACTTTTAAGATGACGATCCTATTGTGAAATTATTATTTTTAATTTTGATATCTGTGTGTGCAGCATCAATAAATTGCTCTAAGTAATCATTTATAATTTGTTAAAGATTCTATTTAAAATTGAACTGAACTGTATTTTTTTTTCAAATTAATGCATGTTAGAGCCGGTGTGTTGCTTTATTTATTTTTAATTCGACGTTCAAAAGTGCACTGTAACATGCCTACTTGAAAAATAAATAATTTGATTTGATTTGATTTGATATATATGACCTGACACCGTTGATTTCTATGAAAATCAAAGCCAAAGGCTCTATATGCCAGGTCAGACTAAAGAGTTCCCTGCTCTGTGCAAATCCATGCAACCAAACATTCAAACATTCACATTAGTGTTTGTAAAATTTATATTTTCATAAAGTATTACTTGAGTTTCTCAATATGTTGTCTCTAAATAATTCAAACCCACGTCAAAGATAAGAAAATACTTGTACATCTTACTTTATTGTAGATATATGCCAAGAATATACTTAGGCATCTTTTTCGGCGTCTGTATTTACAAAAAAGTCTGGTATATTGCTTGATATGTAAACAAAAATGTTTCTAATAAAGTCTGCGTAAAAGAAATTGCTACATTTATCAAAATCAGACTTAAGGTAATATTCCAAATGCTGGGGTTTTTTTTTAACCTGGCAGGGGCTCCATGCACTGAGCTTTGGAGCGTACGGACTGTGAAGTAGGACGGTAGCCTGGGGAAAATCCAGGACCCTTCCTTGACATCACACGATAGTTACTACTCTGGAATACTCCGAGTTTGCGCTCCAGAGAGATCGGTTGGACCGACTCTGACCAAATCTGAGGTGTGTGTAAGAAATCTAGCTACTGGGAGTTGTATTGCTGGTTTGCCAACTCTAACCTAGCCGAGATGATTCCAGCAACTCAGCTAGGTCCGATCGCGGTCGGATGGACTGGGAGTTTTATTGCTGGTTCGCTGCCCCTAACCTAGCCGAGAAGATTCCTCCAAATGCTGAAGCAGTCTCGCTGTAGGGGTGTTGCAGCGGGAAGCAAAACGTGCGATGGTGTACTTGAGTCAAAACGTAATGTAAGTCTCCATCACTTTCCTAGGTAGTAGGTTTCACGCGAAAGTTTTTTTTTTTTTATACTACGACGGTGACAAACAAGCATACGGCCCGCCTGATGGTAAGCGGTCACCGTAGCCTATGGACGCCTGCAACGCCAGGGGAGTTACACGCGCGTTGTCGACCCTTTAAAAAAGGAGGATTCATCAAAGGAGAAGTCATTCGCATTGAAATGTCATGAGTACATTGCTTTAGAATGTAACCTTAACTCGTTATTTTTAAGTCCCTCGATTATCCGGGTACAGACACGTCTATAAAAATCTATATAATTCTAAATTTGTTACAGGGGAAGAAGGTTCAAATTTGAATACTGGTGTATACATATTTATGTAGCCGACCGTACTAAGCATTCATTTTACGGTTGAAGTATCTCGTTACTTCCAGTTAAATTCAGAATATATTTACATTAAGAGAGCGCTTTATTGTATCGTGTTTTCTTTCAAGATATTAGCATTAAGATGAGAATAATATTTTAAATACAAACAACAAAACAACATAACTGATCATCGGTAAACTTAATATTAATGCAACAGGGATTACAAATAGAACATGGCACACACAATGTTTTTCATCACATTTGCGCGGTAATTAAGACAAATAAACAATAATTACCGATAGTGTAGGGCGCGGGTAATTCCGGTGGTCCGGGCGGGCGGTAAATTACTATTAAAATTCATTACGACCATGGGCTCAAGCTCATTAAGTATACTACATTCATTGTGCACCAAGGGTGGTATGTAAGGGATTTCGAACAAGAGTCTGTTATATATAAGGCTTTAATGACTCGAGTTTGAGTTATTGACGATACGACGATAATGACGAGAGACGAGAATAAGTTATTCGTATATATGTATACCTCCTTAAGTAACAATTACTAGTGCAATTTAGCAGTATCAAATAGAAGTAACACCGTATACATAGAGCACATAAACTGAACAGGCCTGCGGTTCGTGTACAGTACAGGAGGTAGGCAGATGACAACCTCTCTTTATGTATTGTTCCGTAGGGATGGGACCATGTTCCGTTTAACAATATCTAGTATACATTTCGGTATCAGCCTTCTTATAATTGAATAACCTCAAAAACGAGTACAAGAGCAATATTCAAAAATCTTTATGACACTAACGATGATTAGGGCGGGCAAGTTATCCAACTTATGCGGGCCGACTTTTTAGCGCTCTTCAGATGGTTCGACGCTCAGGAACGACGACATCGATACAAGGCGAGAGAAGTTGGAGAGTCGTGGACTGTAGGAGGTAAGGACTTCAAGGTTTTCTTGGGCACTCAGGGTCACACAAATAATAACACTACTTGACAGGGTTTCTAGGGTATAGTTAAATTCACTATTTCGGGTGATGAACTAGGGACTATAACGTGACTACTACGCGCAGGCAAAGTTAACGCATGCGCGTGAAATAGGTATGTTTCAGTCCAGTACACAACTCATTTGGCACTTATTGGCGAGCGTGGAATGCATGTCTTGTCGTTTCAAAGTCTTCTTACCATTCAATTACAAAATCAAGCTAACGCAAATTGAAACCTATACTGTTGAGATTGTCTTGTTTCCGCGATTGCTGTTCATTGAAATTCAACACTTTAAAACGGATTAACCGCGTTTATTAATACCATTGACCCTGCTTTTCGAGCCCTTTACAGCACTCGTTTTCACAGGGCCGTGCCATTAAGGGGAAGAATTCGTAAACGAACCCGGGACCTCTTGCTTTGTAGGCAGGGTCACTACCAAATAGGCTAGGACGTATTGTATTGTATTTTAGTCTTACAGCGCTTTAACTTAATGTTGACGTAGTTTAAATAATTAAAACTACTTTATCTAAATGTTTCACACAAAGACAGTATCAATAGGATATACATTATTGGCCTAATTAACTTCGGCTTATCTTCGAAAGCGTAACATAATTTCCACTCATATTTGGTATCGGTATCATCAGATACCACAACACTGCCCACCGCCCCCTTCTGCAATTGTCTCAATCGGTATTCATGTTGCCAAGACATCTGGTCTGTTATTGTCCCCTACAGCTAGCGATCTGTGTGACAGGCTTATAATAAACCTTGCTTTGTTGTTACTATAAATTCAGTGGCCATGGAGTAAATAACAGGAAGATATTAAGCTTAATAGATAAGGAGTCGCCATAGTTCGGCTCTGCCAAAATAATATGCAGAAATATCATATTGTATGAGCTTCCATGTCCTACACATGTAACCGTATTAAATATCGTAATTAATAAGTTACTAGGGGCCTTAATGGTATCTTTACGCGATTTAGTTTAGGACCTAAACTGCTCGTCCGTAAAAGTTCGTCCGCTGGGTCACACTATTTATTTTTTGAAAATGTTTTGTTTATTTTTATTGTGTCATAGTCTAGCATGTATGTAGTAGATCATACTTAATTTTTAAACTAATGCAAGTAGAAAAAATAATGAATAAGGGCCATAGTCGCAAAAATAGGAAAGAGTAATTTTTATATCTCTATTCATTAAAGGGGTCTTATCATATTTGATAATGCCACCCCCACATCATGTCATGTCAGAAATGGCTATTTTATCTTCGCTTATGTCCTAAATTATCTCATTTGTAAAAAAAATTGTCTGCTTTGGCAAAGGGTGCGCCAAAATCCCATTAGGTACAAAGGTTTTAAGTAGGTACAAAAGTATGCCTTTCTGTTTTGGCCGGGTGAATGGATCTTGTCTTGATCCACACTTCGTACAAATTAGTGAATCACTCTTGCGCAACAAGAGAGCAACGCTATAATATAGTGGAACGTGTCCATATCGAAGGCTGTAACAATATAAATTTTACCCCAAACCGGATTACTTCACTTTAGGGGCCTTACCATGACGTCTTATCGCGATTCAGTTGACGACCTAAACTGAATCGCTTCCATACAACTGACCCTAAACAGAACCTAAACTGAATCTCGTTAAGACGTCATTGTAAGGCCCCAGAACCATGGCATTTGACACAGATTAGGTTGAAAACTCACGTATTTTAACTGTGACGTGAGAGTAGCAAACTCTCCGATGATCCATCCAAATGCCATCGAATGATGTCACGGCATTGTGATAAAAATACGCGAGTTTTTACCGTTGTTTTATTATAAATATAAGTATGACGCACGTGAGTTTAATATAGTCTAATTTATTCTGTTTCCGACATATCATTAGCCCGCTATAATAATAATATATAATGCGTTCAAAAACCTATGAAGATCATCATACTAACAAACTTTTTATTCCGAACATTTCTGGCAAACAAGGAAATTTGATTTGACCTCTATTCTAATATCAGTCGAGATGACGTTTATTTCGAAACGAAGTGTCATGTCATGTCGCATGCAAGTCGTTCGTTATTTGTTATCGAACGATATAAAAACTTCTATTTCCATTCTATTTGCCCATTTGAACATTAATTTCTAGTTTGTCTCTGAATTTTAAAAATATAAATTTCATGTCAGAAAAGTTTTCATTCATAAAATTTGTAATGGCGGTCGATATATATGTGGTTTGAACGTATCATGGCGAGCTCATGATATGTGTGTATATAAAGCAGTGTATGTAATTGTAAAAGTGCCCTTGAGGCCTATTTGCAGAATAAATTTTTGAATTTTGTAAATAATTAGGCATTAAAACACTCGTGTGACGTTATTACAAAACTCGGCTGCCACCTCATTGCCGACACTCGAGTTTTAATGCCTTTCATTATATATAAAATCCCATTAACTACTATTACACCTGTAATAACAAGATTTTTTATTAAATTAACCACCGCTCGCAAGATGTCACAGTCTTGTGGGAAATCATTTTAATAAAACTTGGATTGCTTATGCATGCTGTAAGCTTCGTTCGGTTGTCGGCATAGAGTTTCAGATTACATCGGCGAACTCCGGACAACTTCGGATAACTTCGGTTATGGTTGTTCACTTGTTTCACTTAAGCATTTAGAGATACAAAATTTCACTTAAGCTCTGCTAAGTTAGGTTGGGTGGTTCTACGAAAATGGATGATAGGTTTAAACGATGAGAAGGTTTTGTGGAAATGTCATGTGGGGTAATAGGATTACTAATAGGTGACTCGCACTAGAAGGGAACGAGACGGGGCGGCACGGGACAAAACATAACGTATTTTTTGATTGCGTTGAAGTAGAAGATTACATTTTTCACAGCTTTCCATATCGAACCTGGACTGCAAACCTGGATATGTAGTGATAATTTCAATTTGCTACCTCTACGTGTTCCCAAGATAAAGGGTCTTGATAGACAGACAGACGGATAACAAAGTGATCCTATAAGGGATCCGATTTATCCTTTTGAGGTACGGTGAAAGGGTTGTCGAGGTACAGGGATCGCAAGTTCACGTTCTACGAACCACTAGTAGAAGTTTAGGCAAATAAAGTCTGCGAAGATCCCCCCAGTCATCTTGGATTAAGCAGCATCTGCGGCTGATTGCGCAAGACTTACATTTGAATAAGTAATGTCTCCTGCAATATGCTTCATTTGCTTTGGAGAACTTTACATGTTTAATTACTTCGCTGAGCTTACGGGGAATGAAAGCCAAACATACTATGTTAATTAGCTGCTCCCTGCCGAGGTTTTTCTAAAGGACTATATACAGTACAGGGTCCACATGCGCGTTGCCGACCCATTTAAAACTTGTACACAAATACTCCTTTCCTATTGAACTGTAAGATAAAATTCATTACACAAGCTGTTCTGGCTACAGGAAAGAAAACGCGTCTGCATTTGAACTGCAGAGCCAATCTTTCCTGTAGTCAATAGTTAACAGCTTGTAGACATGTAGTTATGATTTATATCATAATATATCCTCATGTCATATTATCCTTTATCTGGAGTCTTACCATTTTTTTTTTTTTACGTGGAGGAATGCATTTAGGCATCCCGCCTAGCCGGGGAACTAGGACGGGTATGTGGGACTCGCAGGTCCGAACCCGCACTACCCACTAAACCATCCACGGTATGCCCATCTTGCAGCGTTGGTGACGGTGACACGGGATTGCCCTAGGCTCACAACCGCGAACACCGCCTGCTGCGACAGCCGAAGCTGTCCCCTCCTTGAGGCCGAAGCTCCCCCGCCCGAAGGTAGCGTGCAGGGCGACACCGCACGCTGGTCCCTCATGACAACCTCCACTCCGGGAGCGAGATGGAAAAACCCCGGGTTTCACCCCCTCAGGTTGCCTTTGCGATTTTTTATAGAGGTGGTCATCCTCGCAGCCACCACGCCGGCGCCGGCCAGCAGTGGCAACCCCCGGTCCGTCATCATAGGCCCTCTGCCTAGACAGGGTACGGGACCGCAGTTTTATACAGGACAGCGGCATTCCTGTCGGCAGACCCGGAGGCCCCCTCACGCCAACACTCAGAAGTTCTCTCCCTCAATGAGAGTACTCCCTGTGCGGAACCCCCCCACCCCCCCTGACAGGATATTTGCAGCACCAGTAAGAAATCCTCGGAGTCTTCCAAGAGATCGCTTACCGTTGCCCCCAGGAAGCACCGTCCAGGAACCCTTCCCTTTTTCCCGGATCAACCGGATCAAGGAGAATGGGAAGAGCCCTGGCACTCGAGGAGGTTTCTCGTTGTAGCCCCCCTCTGGAGCCTTACCATGACATCTCAACGCGATTCAGTTGACGATCTAAACTGAGTCGCTTCCATTCAACTGAGCACAGTTAAGAACCTAAACCGACTCGCTTCCATACAACTGAGCACAGTTAAGAACCTAAACTGAGTCGCTTCCATACAACTGAGCACAATTAAGAACTTAAACTGGGTCGCTTCCATACAACTTAGCACAGTTAAGAACCTAAACTGAGTCGCTTCCATACAACTGAGCACAGTTAAGAACTTAAACTGGGTCGCTTCCATACAACTGAGCACAGTTAAGAACCTAAACTGAGTTGCTTCCATACAACTGAACACAGTTAAGAACCTAAACTGAGTCGCTTCCATACAACTGAACACAGTTAAGAACTGAAACTGAGTCGCTTCCATACAACTGAGCACAGTTAAGAACTTAAACTGGGTCGCTTCTATACAACTGAGCACAGTTGAGAACCTAAACTAAGTCGCTTCCATACAACTGAGCACAGTTAAGAACCTAAACTGAGTCGCATCCATTCAACTCAGCACAGTTAAGAAGTTAAACTGAATCGCGTTGAGACGTCATTTATGGTAAGGCCCCTTGTTCTTTCTTAAACAAGTCGGCCAAAACTAAACCGCTTAAAACAAGTCGTGGCGAGTCGGCGCCCTAATGGGGAACTAAAAAAGTAAATCAAGTAAAATACGACGTAAACTGCAGTCGGGCGGCCGCGGCGTTTGGGCGCCGCCCTGTCCCGCCCTGAGCCTGCCACGGCTTTTGTGGTCTAAGTGCGATTTGACTTTCAAAATTCAACGGTTTTTACACATTGTCTTTTACTAACTAACTACTAAGCAACGTCGCTTGTACTTATAAAAATGGCCACGGGCGTCTTACCTGTTACTAAGATTGCATGTACTCGAGAAATTCGCGAGAAGATCCGAGTTCGATCCTCGGATTGGGCTTCGTCGGTGTTGGTCTTTTTCTTTAGTATATGACATTTATAATTTATATATAAGTAGTAGTGTTGCTACTTTAATAACAAATACAAAATGTTAAATAAAATAATTTGATTTGCGTCAACAAAAAGTTGTGGGAAGTGTTGGTGGTAACGCGTGCGGCTTTCAATCTTAAGGTCGCGGGATCAAATCCTGTCGGCTTGTATGAGTACCAACTAGTTTATAAATTGAAAATAGATCTCATATACAAAAAGACCTGGTCCATCGGAGGTCAAGCCGAGGATCGAACTCGGGTCTTCAGCTTACGCGGCTAACGCCATAACTACTAGGACCCTCGGTCTCGATTAATGTTGGCGAATTTTGTTTAATCATCATCATCATCACTATTTCAGCCGAAAGACGTCCACAGCTAGACATAGGCCTCCCCCAAAGATTTCCACAATGATCGGTCCTACGCCACCCGCATCCAGCGGACTCCTGCGACCTTCACCCGGTCGTCAGTCCATCTTGTGGGGGGCCTACCCACGCTGCGCCTTCCGGTACGCGGTCGCCACTCGAGAACCTTTCCGCCTCAAAGGCCATCGGTTCTACGTGCAATTTGCCCCGCCCACTGCCACTTAAGTTTAGCGATTCGGAGAGCTACATCGATTACTTTGGTTCTGCTTCGGATGGCCTTATTTCTTAATTACAAATAAAAAAAATGATTTGTTTTAATAAAATATTGTACAGTCAACTATAAAGATATGAATAACTGCCAAAAATATGTATACACGAACTTAATGTTCAAGCAATGGGGGCTACCGTATTGCCGCTCACCAGGCGGCGCCACTCATGCGTGGGTCCTGTGTCAGTACGAGAGAATTGTCAAAGTGACATTTGAAATGTTCCCGCAGGACCCACGTTCCACTAGCGCCCCTAGCGGAAAATCGACTCGCGGTAGTCCTCATTAAGTCTTGTATACATATTTTTGGCACTTTGACTGTATTCATATCTTGGTAGCTGACTATACCAGTTTGTTTTTTTTTTTCAACCTAGTCGTCATCCCCATTCGACTACAATGCAAGTCGCAGTGTGTACTCTCAAGTCTCATCGATTGTACCACAAACTATGAATGGTATGTCAGCAGGTGCCCGGCCGCCGCCTGTAACCTAGCCTTCATTTTTTATCTTCTCTGGAACAACCTCAAATTATCCCCGTTGGACTTTTTCGTACTTCCTTTATTCGCTTGCCATGCGTTTTCCCAGCGTTTAGTTTCTAATATTTCACTTTAATTTAAGCACGCTTTAAATGTTACTATAATTTAGTTGGCTGGGTGTTTTAGCTTTTCAAAAAACTTCGTGTTGAATTTTATTGAACGGTGTAGGAAACAGTGAATGAATATTTAATTAAGTATGTGTTCCATCTCACACAATTTGAATGGGGTAAGGGATGGTAGAGGGGTGGTGGTATTTTTGTTAGACTAGATGTTTAATATAAATATTACCGAGCAGTTAGTAAATAATTATTACATAAGTTCCCCAAAACTTGACGCGAGTCGGGGTGTGAACCCGCAACTTGCGGATTGAAAGTCGCTCACCTAACCGCTGGGCCACCAGCGCTCCCAAATATTTCTGCTCTATAAATTTGTATTACATCGTGAAGCGGGACATTCTGAAATTTCAGTACATTTCAGACATTTATGGCCGTTTCAGTTGGCAAATTGCTGTAGAACAGTTTACGGTTTACGTACTAAATATGTTTCAATGCGGGTGCTTAGTGTAGTAATAAAGGGATACAATTATGTTATCAACATAATGTATGTATTATACTGCTTTTCCACTTTTCATTTCTTTCTGAAACATTTTGCAGACTTTATGTTGAAATTATTAATAAATTGTTGTAGTTTTGAAAACATAAAAATTATACAATTTAAATTTTCGTGAGACATACTGATATTAAATTGCAACGGTTAATACTCACGTATTTTATCACAATAGGCGTGACATGTTTCAACTGCATCGGACAGTCATCGTCGGACAGACAGAGTGGTGTTGTCACCTTCGCGGCTCGGGTATCACCGCCCGAGACCCGCGTAGGTAACGGGTCGCACGCGACGAAGCAGGCGGATTCGGGCAATCCGGCGCTGTCGTTGCGGGAGTCTGAATAGTCGGATAGTCTGACGGGATCAACGACAAGCACACCGAACTAACCGTGTCCACTAAATCGTCACCACACCAATTCACGTTCCCTCTAGGAAACACTGGTTTCCAAGCCGTTGGCGGAGTCCAACCTCCGTCGCGGTTGAAATTAGGGTGTCGTCCGATTTCAATGGCCTCGCGGATCTTGAGTGGTGTGGTTCGTTACTCAAACACATGTCACGCCTATTGTGATAAAAATACGTGAGTGTTAACCGTTGCAATTTAATATTAGAAATGACCTTGTAGTATTTCTCGGAAAACAGTATTAGTAGTAATGATTAATGTCGAGTCAGCGGATATTAGCGAGGCAGCCATTACACCTGGCCTTTTGTTCCCGTGGGACTAATGAATCACAACAGCCTTGGAGACTGAGATTGCTCGAGAGAGTACATTTCTGGTTTGAGTTTTAGACACGAGTTTCTTAGAAGTTGATTTTGGGTACGAGTAATCATTTTTTGCCCTTTTCTGGTTAATAAAGCCAGCATTTATTTCCAGGTACCTAGATCTGTAACCGTCTGGGTGTTCGGCTGCTTCAAGGCGTTTTTATTGTTTGTTGTCGCCCAAGCTAATTTTTTTACAGGATTTTTTTATGTGAATTCTACTCAGAATCGAGAGATCTTTTTATCTTAGTAGGAGAAAAAAGTTCCAAGATTTTGTCGATTTCGTTACCATATTTTCACAGATTTTGAACGTGTGTAATTTTAATTTTATTTTTATTTTAAGTCTAACATATTTCTTAAGTATCGGCTACTAACAACTATATGGATTCTAGAGATCTGAAATAAACATTTAATTTAATTTAATTTTGAATATCGGTAGCGAATGGGAAATCTAAAAAATATATGTACATTTTGGGAGACTTTTTTTTTCAAAAGAGCAGGCGAGGGGAAATCATATAAACATTTCCAATACAAAAAAAGTTAGAGGACAACATAAAATAAAAACACCCTTCACATTTATTCAATAAATTCTGGAGTCAGCTTACAGTACGTTCTAATACTGCAACCAAAACAAGCCGTTTTTACATAGACTCCTGTTCCTAAGCTTTGTTTCCACGAGATATTCCAGCAAGAATGTGTGTGTGAAATACTTAGATTGGGTTACTCACGACAAAAAAGTTGAAAATAGCTCGACATGTTTCGGAACAGTCCGTGTCTCTTATTCATGAGTCATGATTCCAGCCGCGGCGGCTGCTCTACACACACTGCGAGCACCACAACCGATTTAAGTTTTTAATATGTCTGTATCTTTTTCTGATAGTTCTATTTATAATTTGTGACATAGAACGGGTCTATCGCGAATGTAGTTAATTTACCTTAATATACCTATGTTTCGACACAGTTCCACGTGTCATGGTCGCGGCTTGACTGATGAATCAGCGAAGTGTCAACGGCGATCTTGCTAATAAGAATAATGTGTATAAAACGCGAAACTTTAAAGTATTAAAAATTTGTGTGTGTTTTATTTTTATACTACGACGGTGACAAAAAAGCATACGGCCCGCCTGATGGTAAGCGGTGACCGTAGCCTATGGATGCCTGCAACTCCAGGGGTGTTTCATGCGCGTTGCCGACCCTTTAAAAAAAGGAGGATTGGCTGTGTTGACAGCTAAAGGGGCAAACTTTGCTCCGTGGGTCCTCAGCTGTCAACACAGTGAATCCTCTTGGAGCTCTGGCGACCTTACTCACCAACAGAAACACAACATGAGTAGGGTCTAGTGTTATTAAACTGCGGTTTTCTGTAAGAAGGAGGTACTTCCCCAGATGGGCTCTGCTCCAGATTTGAGCTGTGCATCATTCGTTGTGCTGTGCCCTACCACACTAAACGATATGCATCCGCTGTGCCCATACCTCTCTTATGAATAGCGATGAATAGCAATAAGATTAATGGTCCGATTCTATTGGTTCTTCACCGACATCGCTATGCATTCGCGCACATCTCTGGTGTAAACGCAGCCCATTATATGCGTAGGTCAAATGAAACTGAACTCTCTCATCTTTCCTCCCTTCCCGGAGCTGTGACTGGCTATTTTTCCCGACTTCGGCTCTGTCCCAGGATCGTTTTATTTCCATTTTAACAGGTGCTGAGTCTCAGCAACTGCGCAGAACGAACCAAACACTAAAGGGTGTATGTCACTATGTAGCGTTATGGAGATACGATGTTTGGCGAAAACTAGGTGAATACTTATTCTCCGAATAAATATTTCAAGCGCGTTGATTTTAGTCAAGCACTTATAAAAATCCATATTCTTAGGGTTCCGTACCTCAAAAGGAAAAAACGGAACTCTTATAGGATCACTTTCTTGTCCGTCCGTTCGTCCGTCTGTCTGTCAAGACCCTTTATCCCGGGAATGCGTAGAGGTAGCAAGTTTAAATTAATACCACATACACAAGTCTGCGGTCCTTTGAAGCTGAAAAATAACACAAACCTCAACGCGATCAAAAGATACGGCCGTTTATGTCGTATTTCCCATACATTTGCAATGGGAATCAAAATGTATAGAGTACTTCCCGTTGACCTAGAATCACCGAAATGTGGTTTAAAGTAAGAGCTTGTAGCACAAGTACAGGAAAACATCTGAAAACCGCGAGTTCCAATCCACGTAAAAATACTAAATACCTAGGTCATAAAAGTTAAGGGGGAGGGGGACATCATTTGTGTGGAACCCTCGGTGGACGAGTCCAACTCGCACTTCGTCGGTTTTTTCTACGACTTACTATATCTAACATTATTTCTAGTATACTATTTCATTCTATAGAGGATGATAACGTACCTTAAGAGGAGAAACGCTGGTTGTTAACGAATGTACCAAGACTGGTTTCTTACGTTCTTCGGAAACCTCTAGACGTTCCCCAGATGGAGAGAGTCAAAATGTATGGCAAAGTTGAAGGCAAGAGACCGAGCGGCCCTCCACCTAGATAGCTCCCAAATGACTGCACCCATCCAATTAAATCAGCACGAGACATTACATTTGGCGAGAATGGTCACGAGAATGATATATTAGTCACAATCCTCAGCATCCAGGGAACCACGATTAAGAACACGTGAGCTGGGATCTTACCATGACTTCTAACGCGATTCAGTTGACGACCTAACCTGAGTCGCTTCCATACAACTGAGCCTAAACAGAATCAGTGGGCGATGGGGCTGTCAAATCCATAATCCCTTCTTATACCATATTAATATTGGTTTTGACTATAAATATGTTCACCAATATATACTTTTAACGAATCTTAATCATTCTGCATTTTAATCGAGCAAATACTATGAATTCTATATTTGTTTGTTGATAGTTGTTTAAAATATTGTTACATTATCTGACATTCGAATTTGTAAAATACTCAATTATTTTACAACAGAACTGATTATGTAACGCATAATTAAAGAAATTTGTGATATTATAACGTATTTTTTTTTAAATAAAAAGTTGTGGTTTTATTGGAAAAGTGTTTTCAAGGCCACGCCGCCGATTCGCCGCCGCCGATTGACTTTGACCGGCGCACCGACTATTTGGCCATCGGCGCTCATATCTAGTTGCCATACGAGAATTTTTTTTTTTAGCTTTGAAAATTATGTGACTTGCGCTGTTGTCATATCGCGCTACTACTACTGGAAAATGACGTCATATTAAGGCCTCAACACCAACCGTATACACAAAGTGAATGTATTGGATCGTTTAAAATGGGGTTTGAGAGGAGCAACAGAGCATTTGTGGGTGAAAACTAATCCAAATTAAACGCTTTGAGACAAAAGCGATAGATTGTTGTTACAACCGCAACCTAGATAGTCATTACCATTATTTAATAGACCACAAATACCACAATAGGATGAATCAATCATTGCAACCATCCCATTTACACAATTTCATCACCCTCTCATCAATATTCATTATCCCGTTCCGCCTGACTTCGTACATCTCGCTATGTTTTAATAATCATTATCTCTACTTGAATAACATTATTGAGTTAGAAGTTTTCGCACCTACCATTACACTTAGATCAAGGAAAAATCAACCCTCAATCAAACACTGTAGAGCGGCTTTATCAGCAATTATAAAGTTGGAGGACTATATGAGTACCACATTCAAGTACGGTTCGTGTAAACGATTTTGAACTTTAATTGGCTGTGTATAAGGAAGGAATGGCAAATTAAGTTGAAACCAATATGAAACCGGGACACATTGCTCTGTTGAAAACAAGCTCTGTTGCTTGTTTCATTCAGTTTGTAACTATTACTCCAGAAATTTGATTTCGATTCTTGAGTGTGAATTAAATTTGCATTAATCATTTTGCTGCGTACACGTTCGTGTTCTGTTATGTGAAGTAAAATTATTATTTGAATTAATTTTACAGTCCCCATTAGAACTTTCGCCAGAAACAGTAGAGGTATGGGCACAGCGGATGCATATCGTTTAGTGTGGTAGGGCACAGCACAACGAATGTCGTCTCGCTCAAATCTGGAGCAGAGCCCATCTCGGGAAGTACCTCCACCTTACAGAAAACCGCAGTTTAATAACACTAGACCCTACTCATAGTGATGTGTTTCTGTTGGTGAGTTCGCCAGAGCTGCAAGAGGATTCACTGTGTTGACAGCTGGGGACCCACCGAGCTAAGCTTGCCCCTTACCTGTCAACACAGCGAATCCTCCTTCTTTAAAGGGTCGGCAACGCGCATGTTGGAGTTGCAGGCGTCCATAGGCTACAGTGACTGCTTACCATCAGGCGGGCCGTATGGTTGTTTATCAACGTCGTAGTATATTAAAAAAACAGCTAGAGTGCTCCTTAATATCTGAACACGCGGCTATTGTCATAGCGTTAGAGTATTGTTCAGATATAGTATATAGTTGAGCATCTTGGCCGCTCTTAAGTATCTGATGGCAACTGTACAATTAATTCAAATCATAATCTAACTCCACGTAACAGAACATTTCCGTGTACGTAGCAAAATGATTAATGCAAATTATTCGTGGATTGTACTTTATGTGATTGTCAGAGATCGGACAAATTTGCGTCATTGCTCGCAATAATATGGACATGACTCCAAAATTAATCAAAATGTTAATCAATTTGCATGCCACGATATGGCGGAATGTACATGGAACACCTTTTTCTATCTACCTGTAACTGTTTATAACCTGCATTCATGCAAATAAATGTATTTCATTTCATTTCATTTCATTTCAATTAATCAAAGCTTGCAAGTGCCTATTTGGACCTGATTTATACGGCGCTGCAACGCGGCGAGGTCCAAATAGGCACACTTGAGGGGGAATATTTATTTTAACATGTCTTTTATTTTAAGATTGTATATTTTGATATTTGAAAAAAAAAATGGTATACCTACCAATTGCGACTCTTAGCAGAAAGGTCGCATATAAGTAGGTATTTATTTATCGCTTTTCGGTGAATGAAAACATCGCGAGGAAACCGAATCCCTCACGATTTTTTCCTTCCCCGAAAGAATCTTCCAACGCAGAGGGTAAACTACGCCTTACTGGGATTAGTCCGGACTAATCCCGCTTCCGTAAAATCCTGCGCCTACGCCAAATTTGGGATTAGTTCCCAAAGCGGCTCTCTTGCCATGGCTTAAGCCGAGAAAACGATAGGAAATAGAAGACAGATTATTGTTTAACAATGAAGGAATTTAATGCGAACAGGACTTCTAAGCTGATAGATGTCATATACTAAAGAAAAAGACAAGGTCGAGGATCAAACTTCAGCTTACGCGGCTAACGCCATAACCACTAGGCCACTCGGTCAAGTTAAAATACAAATTATCATCTAATAACGAAATTTGCTTAGAAAAATAATGAATTTGACAAAAATATTTCTAAACCGGCGAAAATGTAATTTTATAAACTTTAAGCAAGTTTAATGTTACCAAACATTCCAAAAAAGCATTACTGTGTTCATGTGGATGACAAATATGTCCAAATGCGTAGTATGAGTCCAGAAACAAATGTATGCTGCCACCTCTATGAAAAATCACATGAACACCAATACATGGAGATTTATTCGTAGCATCATCGCGCGTAATGGTACAGCGTATACTGTCCAGTACTCCACTAGGGCACTAAATCTTATTTATTATCTACAGGGGCCTTACCATGACGTCTTAACGCGATTCAGTTCAGGTTCAGTTTAAACTTAATCCAGAGATAGTATACGATTGAACATTGTGGAAATGTTTAGAAAAGGCCTTTGTCCATGAATTTTCAAAATGCACCTCAACTTCACTCTAACTGAATATAGACATGACGTACTGGTCCATTAGGTACTATGTGGGGTGGCCACGCGATATTAGACGTAAAAACAAAGTTTCCTCCCGAATATTCGAGATTTATGACCCGCCGGCGGACATGATTCATGACGGACGGTGGCCCTGTTTTATAAGGTGTACGTGCTTACGTGCTATTTCCTATGCTATTGTCTTGATTACGTACGGAAATGTGACTATATAGTGAAATAGGCTATGTTGGGGCATGGCTAGTAAAAAGTTTTTTAAGGGGCAAGATAAATGTCGTCCTTATGCTGGTAAAAAAGTATTAATACATATACTAAAAAAGTGCTATAAGTGTTTCTTGCACTCGTACCCGAGGATTTGCAAACATTTTTCGCACACCTAGGTAAAGTCCCCCGGAGGGCCTCGACGCGCGCCGCACACAGCCGCCCCGGTGTACAGTCGCGTCTATGAATATCTATACACTGTGGTACTTATTGCAGGGGATACTTACTTACTCCTCTGGCGCAGCGACCCAAAGTGTGTCTTGGCCTCCAATACAGGCCAGACACATACATACATTACACACACACACATACATTATGGTATTACAGGGGATGAAAGGTCAAAATTGAATACAGATGCATTTATATTTATGAAGCCGACCTTACTATGTGCTGGTGCTACGTATAATAGAGCTACCTGTGAAAAAGAGTGCCGTAAAGGGCTCGAAACGAAGGATCATGGTGTTAATAAACGCGATTAATCCGTTCTAAAGTGTTTATTTTAATGAACAACAATGGCGGAAACAAAAGACAATATTAGAGCTAATTAATTATTGTTTATTTACTTTCAAAATATTGCAATTTTTTTATGATATACATGTTGAAACGTAGGCTTTTTTCCAAATTGTAACATAAATAACTATTTATTTTGTTCCAGCATTGTTTTACGAGTATATTAGGTGAGAACTTAAATAAAATAGAAAAAGTCAAAATGTAAGTTACTTTTTAGTGTCGTGCCAAATTAAGTTATGGATGATAAAGTATAATAATATCGGATTCATAAAAAAAGTTTCAGATGTTAAATTCAGCTTAGAAAACTTGGCGGGTTTCAATACATTATCAATTCAATGTATAATGGATGAGTTACATGATGCACGATATAATTATTTAGTGGTCTTCCTGTGTAAGTTCATAAAAAAGGAAAAACGGCTCTTCCCTAATATTCAGAATTTATGGCCACCCGACGCCCGAGATGATTCATGACTGACAATCATAGCCCCTGTTTTATAATGTACTAAGCGGGGTGTGATTCTACATATGTATTTGGCGGAAGCGCTAGTTTTAACAAAAATTACTCTTTATTCTAAAACTATCAGGATTAGCATGTTTTTGTAGTGCAAATTTAGTTATGACTCAAAACTTATCGAAAATCGATGGGAAGTTTCAGTACTCCCTCAAAATGGTGGTCTTACCACTCAGCTTTTCTATATAAATTAGGCAGCTTATCATAATCAAATATTTGACCAAATACGCATGAAACCTGGAGCAGTCGTTAATGTCGGACCGAGCGTGAGCGAGCATATTAATGTCACATTATAATTACCAGGCCTTTTATCTGTCGGAGTATTCCAACTGCTTACTGCTGATCGCCTTTCGGCTGATGATAATGAAACTTTATATTTTGTTTAGAGACAATGCGTTGCGTATACCACTCGGGTGCGACCCGTATCGGCTAATGAGGTAACGGTATACCCACAAAACCCCTCCCCCTCTCCATATGCCGCCCTGCCACCCTGTTGGCGGGGTCACTGGAACGCTTGCGAACCCAAGTGGCTCCTATGGGGTTGTCCAAGGGCCCCCCACGATAGGCGCGCCAGATGATAGGCGGCTTCCTCTTCAGCCTCCGTTTAGAATAGTAACGGACTTCCTCCAGTCTACTACGAAGAGGCCATGGGCGCCAGAAGGGAACAGCGGGTGAAATTGCTGCCGAGGCGTGGATAGCGGTGGAACCAATGACCCCTTCCATTTCTGAATTGGGTTTTCTAATATAACTTTTTTTATGACAGGTGGAAAACGAGCTGACGAATCGCCTGATGGTTAACGTTTATCGTCGTCCATGGTTACTCGTAACACCAGGTGCTGTAAGTGCGTTGCCTTTAAGGTGGGAGTACGCTCTTTTCGTGAAGGTAAAGTATAGGTCGGGAAATTCGGCAGGTGACAGTTCATTTCACAGTTTAGCTGTGCGAGGCAGGAAGTTTCTGGAGAAACGTACAGTTGAGGACTGCCAACCATCTAAACTTAGGGTACCTGGTTGAGATACTGGTTCATCCGAGCTAAATGCTCCTCTCGTCTAGCTTCGATGAGATTGGAATAACATACAGCAGGGACTAAACGCCCTCTGCGACCTGGGTTTATTAATAGCAACCCTTTGTATGTAGAAATTTATTGCGTAACTTTGTGAATAAATTAATTCTTAGGTAAGTTTTAGGTTTAAAATAAACGTGCAGATATCACGATTAGTTGGGCAAAGCAAATCAACAGTGTATTAGTACTAAGGGCTTGGGTTGCCCATTCCTTTTTTATGAAATGGATGGTAATTTAAATTCCGGATGGGGTATTATTGACCGAGCGTTAGCGAAGGTATACATTTCAGCAAGGGTAAAAACACTTTGGTTTATTTGGTTTGTGTTTTTTAATACCTACGTATTATTTCGTTATTTTTTTAATAATAAATAAATATTCTGGGACAATCTGGGAAAATCGACCTAGTCCCACAGTAAGCTCAATAAGGCTTGTGTTGTGGGTACTAGACGACGATATGTATAATATAAATACTAAGACGATATACTCGTATATAAATATTTAAATACATAGAAAACATCAATAAGTTAGGAACAAATATTCGTGATAAACCCACAAATAAATGCCCTGCTCAGGATTCGAACCCACGGTAATTCGTAGGCAAGGTCACTGCCAACTAGGAGGTAGGAGGGAAATTTTCATAATAGTGAAAATAATCATAAAAAGAAAGAGTCAAATCACGTCACATTTTCCAGGAAAATTAAGTAACAATCAGACATTTAAAGAGTTATTTTATTAGTTAAACTTGTATGCAATTAAGACGTTTACTTAACACTTTCACAGCTATCAAAATCCATACAAACTTTGCTTATGTTATGGAGACCCGACTGATTACCCGAACGTACAAGGCCGGTAATTTTATTATTGTACGTGTATCCATTAGGAATGGCTAGATTCTCGGCCTGAAACGACAGTACAACCGTTTCTATTAAAGTACATACCAATTTTATACTGTACAGTCGCCATCAGATACAATCGGAGCGTCCGAGGTGTTCACAAATATCTGAACACGCCTCTATTGTCAAGGCGTTAGAGTGCTTGTTCAGATATTTTGCACGCCTTGGACGCTCCGATATATCTGATGGTGACTGTACAAATGAGCTGCATACACCAAAAGCTTTGAGTTCAAGTTATTTAAATACTATTCCAAGCAAGGAATCTATCCCACGGCCTGCAAAACTTCCTTTGTTTATCTCCCTAGTCACCTGCAACATTAACATGATAAAGTACGCCAAAAGTTAAATCATCCAGTATAAATTCTTCTCTAACCTCAGACTAAACATAACCCCTAGACGTAATAACGAAACGAAAATACCAAAAAAATACTTAAGGATCTTACAGAGATTTCAAATAGGTGTGCCAACCAAACATGTTGGTATGTACGTTTCAATACTTTCAATGGTAGTGAAGAAAGTTTGTCGTTACAGACAAGAAAGACATTTTCGCACGTGTATCGACCGACGTTTTTTTAATACAGTTGCAAAATAAATAAAAATACAACAAATATAGTTTTTTTTGTTTATTCTGAAACCTCATCGTAGTAAACTTGAACAGTATCGATGCTGTCGTTGTTTCAATAAATGTTTTATTGTGTCATAATTTACTTGTGAACAAAATAATGAATAGCACAGTTTATATTTAAAAAAAGAAAAAAAAATCGACAGACGTTTCGGCAGTCCTGTTCTGTTTCATTCACACATAAGAACTGTTAATTCTCCAATATCTTTAATTAATGTTTATCACTTCTCATTAATGCATTAGTATGGACTTTTTAATAGTCTAAAAAGGCCACTTTAAATGGGATCCGCCACCAAGTTTGGTAGGAAATAATAGTATGACCTGAGTAAATGTGCGTGTTTTCGACCTGTCACCGCCACACGTGTTAATCCTTTCTAGAAACTCACGTGTTAACTCTAGAGTTATACTTGCTCTGAGTCGGTAACCCTAGAAAATGGTAATTTAAGGCATTAAGAATTTCTCAAGAAGCCGTTCATTATTAAAACTATGAAATATTTATGCAAACCGCTAGTATTTACATTCCTTGGTCGAAGAATTCTCAGAATACTTACCTTCTTCGCTTCTTATTTGCAGTCTTTGTAATTTTAATGAAGAGCTGTATTGTATTTTGACTGAATAATCAAGAGGAAAAGTAATAAGGTTTTTTGTGCTTTAGAGTTATGACTTCAATGTTATATTTTTAAGGTGCTCGTATATTTTCCTATGCGATTTAATCCACAGATATAGGATAAAAGAACTAGAATGAGCCGAAAAAAATGACGCCGTTAAAATACAGCTGTTGCGACTCTTTTTCATATTAGTCTTGTTTTGAACGTGACGTAAACTTCTAAAGTGTCTGAATTTGACACGTAATATTTACTTAAGTAAGCTCTTTTTCGTACGAAACATTTAACGTTTGTACCATTTTCAATGCAAGTTCGCTAATGTCATTCTGACCTACATGTCTTGATGTTTTTTCTGCTTTGTGGGTCTATTTTTTTTAATAAGTCAACTTTAAAACTTCCACGAATATTACCCATGTTATTAATGATTATTTGTAAATTTCTTCGCTCTTATGGTTCGTTCGTGTTAGGCTAGGATTTTTACAATATGAGTATAAATTAAAGTACAAAAATGACAAACAAAATGCATATAGGTACACATATTTTAAAAAACCTAAGGTAGGATGACGCCGGCATCGGGACAGGGGCCAGGCTGCCAGTGATTAGGGCCGCAAAGAGTGGAACCGAACATCACGTGACGTTTTCTACAGAATATGGCACAACGGTTACTCCCATCTAATCTCAAAATCAGAGTCATCCTCAAAGCTGTTGAACATACATACAAATAATACATATGACATATTCAAATAATATCGTGTCAAATATTTTTGCGGCTTTCACAGCAAAATACCAGGTGTTGCCAGGGGCAATAAATTAAATCGCAGCTAATACTCCTAATACCTAAAAACTTTTTGTTTATTATGTATTTTTCATACACACCAAATATTGTATTTTCATTGTACGGTAACATCAGCCTAATTGTCGTCTCTTGTCATAGTACAAAAATGACTAAATTCGCAGTACATTAAGTCTTCTAACAAAGTTTAAAGTATAATAAGAATCAAAACACGAGTTATTTTTAAAAGTCGCTGAACAAACATTGTTCAGTTTGGCGAGGGCTATCTACGGTTAAATTTATTTCTCCTGTTACAGGCAACACTTTGTATACAAATGTGACATGCTCAAATACTCGTAAGATTGTGTCAGATATTTCATAGTAAAGTTCAGCGTCTTTCATAGCAAAGTACCTAGATTGTAAATAAAATAAATTAGTTACTATTAGGATAGGATTAGGATAAACTAACATAGATATAAGTAGGTTTTATTGTAATTAACTAACAAATAAATATGGACTATAATTTGGTCTGAAATAAATATATATATATTGAATTGATAGCAGAATATTATTGCAGGGAAAGCAGGGTAAATGTACATGTTGATATTTGTTCCAGGGTTCCCCTTTTTTCGAATAATTAATATGCATAATTCTATTTGGCATTACCAGTATAGTCATAATTAGTTTTACGCATAAACTGTTATGGCATAGTCGAGTTTAGCATAGTTTGATTTGTCCGAATTTAGTTTGCCCGAATATTCGGACACAGTCCAAACCTAACCTAACCCACTTTTAGTATGCCAATATATTTTCTGACAAAATAGTATTCGACATATTGTGCATTATGCCAAAATATGTTTCTGCTACATTAAGGTTCGGCGAAAATCGATTATGCTAAGGCTGTCATGGCAAAAGCGTTTCGGACAAAACAAATTATGCCAAATAGATGGCACCCTTGTTCCAGTTTTGCTTTAGATAAGGCAAAGGTTTTAGTCATAAACAGATTATAACGTGTTCTGTCAGACACTGGACTCTGGAGTGTCGGGGGTCGGGGGTAAGCGGCTTAGAGCAACTTGCGAGGTGCTTGTGTCAGGACATCAGCTGTAACGAACCGGGTTGTAACTTTGTAACTATGGCCTACCGAATGCGAGGCGACCACTCGCTGATATTTCTTGTTTGCTTTTTTATTTTTGTTACTAGTAGCTAACTCTTTGAGTATTTTAGTTAGAATTTTAGAATTAAACACTTTAGAACGGAATAGTCAATGTAAGCTTTTTTTTTGTAGATTTGTATTTTCTGTTTGTGTCATATATTTTGGTTCTCACATAATACTTTTTCCAGTTTAGCACTATCTGTATGTATACTTACTCTTATTAGTATCTCTCCTTTCCAAAGGTTGGCTGGAAAGGATCGCTGTTTAGCGATAAGACCGCCTGGTGTTTCCCTCTTTTTCACGTGTAATCTATACCAGTTTGTGTTATTTTTGTTGTTTTGAGGTGCAATAAAGAATTATTGTATTGTGTAAGTGTTTAATTTCAATGAATAAATTGCGAAAACAGAAGACAATATTATCTTAGTTAAGTTAGGATAAGGCCAACATTTTATCCCGATATAAAAGGGATAAAATCTTAGCCCTTATTATGCGTATGCCTTATTATTGCGTGACCTTTTTGAGCTTTTATTAGGCTTGTGTGTATAATATTTATTTATTTTATTTATTTACGCTTTTTCAGTTTATTCATACTATTTATTATACGCTGATTCAGTCAACTGAGTACAGTGAAGAACATAAACTAAATCGCGTTATAGATAACTCACACTTGGACGGGACGGGACGGGACGATCTGCCAAATTATATAGAAAGAATCACGTGATAGCTCGGTGCCCTCGGAATTCACGGGAATTTTTCTTTAGAAACTGACAGATTGTCTCTTCCCGTTCTAGTGTGTCATCTTATAGACGCTCGTGGTAAGGTCCCTGCATGCAGTATTTTTACAATTCAAATATAATCTTACGTTCTGTCACGGGTGGTCGCTCCTGATGACATAAAGATCGAAACATGTCAAGCGAAAATCTACTAAATTACGTGAGTGACCCGTTTTAAATATTATTTAATATAATCTTTCGACTCTGCAATCGGTAAGTGATTGTAACAACATCATGCCGTCGAGGGCTTAAAACTGTAGGGTTGTTGCTTCTTATTTTTAGAACATGTCAGGGGAATAACTAGAAAAATTATGGTTTTTTTAAAGTTTTATTATACTTCCCGGCTGAGTTATTTCTTTGATTTATGTTATACCTAAGTATATTCATACATACGACACATTAATAATAAGATATTTACACACACACACGACACGCAGAGATATATATAAATATTATATATTTATGTACATTCAACCAAATGGAACCCTAGGTCACTGTAAGACTAGGTCATAGTGACACTTTAAATATAATTGTAAGAAATCTCTTTCGTCATTTTGATATGGTTCTAGAGTGGCCTATTTTCAAGAGTGGCCTAGGGTTCCAATTGGTTGAATGTATATACTCTATTACTTACACATTATTACTTATATAAAACTTAAAATTTGATGATAACATAAAGCCTGTCACAGATTAAGTCACAAGTGCACCTTGTCAGCTACCATTTCAAGAATTCTTCAAAAATTTCAAAAAACCTGTCCCAGAAATCCATCCTGCGCTGGTAAGGGTGTCCCATCATGTCGAATTTTTTGCTTAATATGGCGTATTTTGGATCTGAGGTAACAGCAGCTGCTGTCCAATTAAATGGGAATGATTCTGGTGTTGGGTTACTGCAATAGAAGAGGTTTTATAGTTTATATGAAACGCTTGCGGAAGTTAATTTTTATTTCGATTCTAATATTATTATTTGTATGACTTTAACATCATTTTCGGACCATCCCCGGTTAGTGTATATTGTGTGTTACATCACATAATAATAATTAAATATTCGCTTCGATTAGTATTAAATAGTATTCGGTTAGTATTACATAGATTACAGTTTATGAAATACGGTTAAAAGGTTTCCTCGGAAATACTGATATGTCGCCGAAAACTCTATCACTAATACCTAACTCCCCATCAATACTCCGCCAATTTAATTTTAACCCGCATTCCCGCAAAAATAACGGGAGTTCTTTAATATGATTAGCATTGGAATTCTATGTAAGATGGCTAAGAGATGATTAAAGTTAAAGGGTAAGATTGCTGAATAGAGTAACGTAGAAGAGGCAGTTATAAGAAACTAAGAGAAGAGAAAGACTAGTGATAGTGTTCTACAAAGACATTTATACTGAATATCAACATCAGCTCGTGTGAATTAATTTGTGTCATTGTACCTGGTTTTGGCAAACTCCGTCCACATTGTTGTCATGCGTTCTATAAAAACATTGTCCTCAAATGTATTCGTATAGGCAAATGTATCCAATTCACCGTTATACTGTTCGAAAAGATACCCAATCTCATCTCCATGCATAGCACCATAATCTAAACTTAGCTCATATTTGTTCTTAATTAGATTTCTCTCTCCACTGTAATCAAATATATAGAAATATACTGGAACGCCAGGGTGCAAATATTGTCTGCCGCTTCGTAAACTGGGATATATAAATGAGAAATCAGAATCAAAGTCTAGCAATGCATCAATAGTTTTTGGTCCATCGCCGATATAGAAATATTTTGCCAGCTTCTCAGCTTGTCTCAAATCGTCTTTATCCATTGTGAAATATTTACCTATTTTATCTTTGAAAGTTGAATTGGCCCTTGTAATGTAACCTATACGTGTTTGTCCATAATAACGGATGTTACGATACTCCTCTCTGCTATTGAATCCTATTATAATTGGCATGTTTACGAATACGTCATCCCACAGGTTGCTTGGCTTATCCTTTACCATCGCCTTCACATTGTCAAATGTATGTTCGATCACAGGCTTAAAAGAATCCATTAGACCAATGTTTAAAGACGCTTTTATCACGTATTTAGGATGAAATTGACATAAATGCTTTAGAGCATCTTCGACATTATCTGTTTCAAGCCCTAAATACTTAGCTAATTGGATCGGTGCTTTCATATTTGGTTCAGTCATAACCCAGTCGCAAAAAACCGTCCCACTTTGGAGAATAGCTTTATGGAACAAGTTTTTAGAATTTTCTGAAAGTATATGGAACTCTACAGAGGCCGCACCAGCGTTCTGGCCAAATAGGGTGATGTCTTCAGAATCTCCTCCAAACGCACCAATATTTTCTTTCACCCATTCCAGGGCTTTCAACTGGTCTCTTAATCCAGCATTACCTGATACTTCTGAAGTGTTGAGAGACATGAAGCCATATGGGCCTAGTCTGTAATTAAATGTAACTAAAATGACGCCCTTGTCAACAAGGTAATTGGGACCGTATGTCTGTCTATTCGAGTTCCCACTTCTGAAATCGCCTCCGTGTATGAAAATCATGACCGGGAGTAAGTCGTCGAGATCCGTTCCTTCTGGGATGTAAACGTTGATTCGTAGGCAGTTCAGGGTGCCGACAATTCTAAAGTTCGTGTCTTCTAGTTGCGGGCATATCACTTTGTCATTATTAGCCACAAATACTCCATCGAACGGTAAAACATCCATCGTGTCCTGTGGTGAAATAATAAATTTTAATAAAAAAATTTAGTTTAATTGAAATTGAGGAGTTTCCTGTTTTCATCCCCAATTCTATCATCAAATCAAAATCATACCCTAATGGGACTCCACTTTTTATACAAAAAGAGAATTATAGAATTCATGATTGACGGAATAATTCCGTAACAAAGATATTTAAAAACATAGACTTAAATAAAGTTTTCTTCATTTCTATAACAGAAGTAACAAAATCCTATCACCAGGTTAGGAAGAAACAAAAAGGAAAACAAAACTTTGACGTTAATTTTTGTTTTCGTATGGGAGGTTGGCCGCCTGTTGCCTGCTGGACGCCTAAACATTTTTTTAGTCTTATTTTTTTTATTCAGAACACGATATTGATTACGCATTTGAATATCACCAGCATTTTTATTACACCGTCTATTTTATACTCGCCTTGGTGAGCGTCGCATACAGTCAACCAATTGGAACCCCATGCCACTCTAGAACCATGTCAAATTGACAAGCGGTAATAGATTTATTACAATTTGATTCCTATCGTCACCATGACACAGTCCTACAGTGGTACCTAGTTCCATACAGAAGTACCTATTCCAGCCGGCGACGTGAGCCCACTGGAGACGTATTCGAACGTGCTAAACTGACATTTGACATATCCACTTCATATTGCCTACGTCATTAGCATGCCATATTCATAATTTTCACGGAAGTTCGCATCGAATTCGAAATGTCACTTGACACGTTCAAATAGGTCTCCTGTTAGGCTTATCTGCCCCCCGTCCCGCATGACAAAACACAGCGACCTCCTGCATGGTGCTTAAAATCATCTTAATCATCCTATATAAGTTATCAATAACAGCCGTGTGCACTCCACTTTTATTATTACACATACTGTCAGCTCATAAACTAAACTCCTGTGGATATTCAATACTACGCAACCTATCACTACAGTAATTCGTATATATTTCTATTTGTTCTAAGCTCCTCTCACTCACCCCATAGGATCATATCAGCACTCCCACCATGAACATCGAAAATTAGCACTGACGGTAAAACCTCTTTGTCACTCCAATATGCAAGTGTGACAGATGATGATACAAATTCGCAATCGTTCGATTTTCGTGGTTTAGGTCCAGTTATACCGCGCGGTGGCTTAGAAGTTCTACAGACTGACTTCAGGTTTCAAAAGACTTTTAAAGGGAAGTGGTCTGACCAGTAGTTTAAGCGACAGAACTAACCAGACCATCACTGACAAATGTATGACGTACACGAATTTAACCCCAACATTGTAAAATCAATACAGTTCCAATTTTGTTCCACACAGAAATTTTGCATTTCATTACCAAATAATTCTCCAGGATGTGAGTTCGCATCTTCCAAAATATACGCAGTTTCAATATAAACAAAGCTACTTTTTCACTTCAGCACTGCACGTATTCGATCAAGTTGTCAGACTCACACCTAGGAAAACAATTTTGTCTGACTCAGTCAGACTTTATAGCTAAATCACTTTCACACTGAATCACTGATACATTATTAAACTGAATTGTCGGATCGTCTGACGAGATCAACGACAAGCACACCGAACCATAAAAAACCACCACCGAAAAAGCAGATGCAGTCGAAACATGTCACGCATATAGTGATAATAATACGTGAGTTTGAATGAACCATTTAAATTAAATGTCAGTATAACTCACGATGGTTTAAATTAAATGCGATTACTACGTACCCCAAAAGGATTCCTCGGATCAACCCGAGCATACGGTATTCCCATGAAGCTGATAACTTTTCCATCAGTCGCTCCCTGTACGAAGCCAGCAGTGGTCCAGACCAGGGGATCGATGCAATTCACGGCCCCCAGAGATAGCAGAACACTGCACGGGTACTGCATGACAGCGGCACAAGCGTCAAATGGTGAGATCACTATTAACTGTTGTAGTTTGAATAGTATGAAGTCTTAAGGCGAATAGGTTTTCGAGTGCGGTGTTGAACGGCGGATGATTTGATCATTGATAATCATCATATCTTCTTGACTGATTTCGGCAACGGTGACAGGTTGAAATGGGTACTGAGAGCGTTTAACTATTTTTGCAATAAATGCAGTAATATTTATGATAGGTAACAAAATTATGAAGGCCAGTAGATTCGGTTTGCAACAGCATTAGAATTACTGAACAGCGCCAAATTTCCGAGAAATATTCTTTTAATATTTCCTGTGCTGTTTCCTTGTTGATGTTTTAAATATTTTAAATTTTTAATAATTAGCTTTTGCCGGTTATAATAAATACCTTTGAGTTTGAGTTTGAGAAAGTTGAAAAAGTCAAAAAGCTTGTTTCATGTTTAAAGTGGTTTCGTCTTTGTCACTCGTTTTGTTCATAATATACATTACAATACAATACAATACTCTTTATTGCACACCTCACACAAATGAACTAATATAACTAGTTTTCTCAGAGATCTAGGTCATCACCTGCAGGAAAGGGGCCTTGATCTCTCTCTGGTTCGTTTCTGGAACATCGTCCATCGCGATTACGCTGCGCGGAAACGCTGCTAGCGTGATGGGTACCTTTTCGTCGGGAATCATTGGGTTGGTTTACTTTATAATAAGTCTTACTTCAGTTTCTTGTATGATTTGTCATTTTTAGGTTTAGTATTATTTTAGTTTATAAAATTTTTGGGTTAGATATGATTACATTTTCGGTGAATAAATCATCCGTTAATTAAGTAAATTAATTTTATTGCGATACAATGATAAATACCAACAGCATCCTAGGTACAATGCCTCAAGGACCTATTTTACATTTAAGGTAGGTAGAGGTAGGTAACTAAGTTACACTAACTGTATATATTTTGAAAATAAATAACTTTTGTATTAATTATAAAAAGTTTTATACACCTATAACTAGACTAATAACCTAAGATATTAAATGTAACTCAACCGTGTGACAACAAGTGTCGTTAAGGAGTCGAAACGTAGGGACTGTAATATATGCAATCAATGTGTTTTAAAGTATTTCATTTCAATTACAATGCATGTGCTCGAAAAGTGCGCTTTCTATGAAGCCAAATCGTGCGGAAAGTTGTACTTTTCCGCACGATTTGGCCGCAGTGCGTTTACTTTTCAATTATTTTTTTTATTTTGGACTCCGCTATCAGCCCGATACAAAAAGTATTTGCTATTTAAGAAAACTATAAAATAATAAACATTTTAATTTTAATAATTAAAGTACTGTCATGTAATAATTAAATTGTTTTGTTATGATATGATTTTTTATTTACTCGCACAATGCATAGTAAAAAATTGTATGAAACGCATGCGTAAACATGATTTCCTACTCGTGTTGGCTATGACACTCGTCGGAAATCACTGATTTTCCGCACTTGTTGCATAAATAGCTATTGTCAACGTCAATGTGATTGAGGATACTCGTCGCCTTAAGTATCGTATCTATTATATTTATATTCGCTATGTTATGTTATTTCGGACAGTTACCTATTACCGGAGTTTTACAATAGCAATATTGAATGTTACTGTCGGTAGAAATAAAAATAGCTATTCATTCGTTTCTTCATAAAGAATTGTAAATTCAGTATCGTGACTGCTATAGATTTTTGTTTAATAAACATAGATAAAGGATAAAAGAACTGGACAAAAATCAGCCGAAAAAAATGACGCCATAAAAGTGCAGCAGTTGCGACTGTTTTTCATACAATCTTGTTTGAAACGTGACGTTCCGTAAGTGCCAACAGTCTATATACTTTTTTCTACTCCAGCACTTCTATCTGTCAATTAGATGACTGACAGATATTATTAAAAAAGTACACATTATAACGTTGTCTATGGTATTCCATAAGAACACTGCTCATGGATTTTCATACAATAAATGTTTTAGCACATTTAGCACTGTTGTTTTTTTTAATTTCTATAGTGGGCATACGACTTGTTCCACATTCTGCCACCTTTCAAGATGTTGCTTTTTTCGCTATTTTAGCTGTCGTAGAAAAACTAACGTATGCTAACTTTGATGCGTTGGTCGCCCAGTGGTAAGGCAGTTTCAATCCGAGGGTTCAAATCCTGCTCGTACCAATATTTTTTTGGAACTCATGAACGAAATTAAATATCTTTTGATATTTACCAATCGCTTTGCGACTACTTTACACTAATCCCGATTAAGGACGACTCACACTAGAACGGGACGGGACGGGGCTGGACGGGAAAATCTGTCAATTTCTATAGAAAGCGTCACGTGATATCTGAGGGCTCCGAGCTACGTGATTCTTTCTATAGAAACTGACAGATTTTCCCGTCCCGTCCCGTGCGAGTGTCAGTCATCCTTTAGTTATAGTTTTCTAAGATTTTCCCGGCTTATGCCATCGCTCAGAAAGCATGCGGTCCGCTTTGGCAACTAATCCCAATATACTTAGGCGCTAGTTTTAAGACAGCGCCAGTCTGACCTTCACCCAGAGGGTAAACTTGACCTATTGGGATAAGTCCGGTTTCCTAACAATGTTATCCTTCCTGCGATTGGTAAATATCAAATGATATTTCATACATAAGTTCTGAAAAACTCATTGGTACGAGTTGGCAGTATTTGAACAGGAGACCTTCGGATTTTAAGTCACACGCTTACTTACGGTCCTACTGACCTATTGAAGCATTCATCGATGTGGAAGACATTTTCATCCCGCATATAGATTTTCATCCCGCGTTACAATGAATATTTAAAATATGCCTTTCGAATATTTAAAATGCTTTACTCCTTTCCTATTCGACTTATCGCACAAATTCACCCAAACGGAAAAGCATAATGACAATACAAACGCATAATAACAAAATCTGGCGAAGCGTAATCATCCTCTTACAGAGATAATAATGCGTGAATAGCGACGCAGTGGAAGAGATTGGTTTAAGTCCTTAAACGGATCACTATCACTAGATGAAGCATAGATGAATTGCGCTTACCAGACACTAGGCATTATAACATTCTTTTATAACACGTCGGTGAAAAATACGCCTGTGGTTCGCTTGGTGTTTGTCTATCGGCGTTTGCAATAGGGATGACGACTAGGTTAAAAACTATCATTCTAACTAGTCCGTCAGTAAGATTATCGAAAATTATTAGACACGTATTTTTTCCTTTTTCATTTTAACTAAAATTGACGAAGATAACGAGCATCAAAGTTCCGGGGTGGGGGGCTGGTGACGTCACTACTAGGTAAGAATTGTACCTAATAGTGACGTTACGCGAAACTTGAACGCACTGTATTTTCGTCATTTTTGATTTAACGAACAAAAAAAAATACGTGTACAATATTTGTTAATAATCTAAAAGACGGACTAAATTGATTTTTTTAGTCGTCTAGCCTATTCCAATCATTGAAACAACACTTAAATATTAAACGATGGGCACCTTACATGTTTCGTGTCTAGTCACTGTCGTAAACTGACACCACTAGTAAAGGATGACTCACACCGATCCGATCCGATCCGGGACGATCTTTAGAAAGAATCACTTGATAGCTCGGAGCCCTCGGAGATCAGTGACGTTTTCTATAGAAACTGACTGATCGTCCCTAATCGGTTCCGATTGGTGGTGATCATCCTTTAATATTTAAAGTTTTTCTCTCCGTGTGGTAATAAGTACGTTCTTGTAGACGTTATTATATACGTAATCCACAAACCGAACTAAGTTACATCAGTCAACATAGGTTAACGTGCATAACAATATATAATGCAGAATCTGTAGGGGGAAGTCTATAAAGGGGATACGAGGGGATTTCCAGGATGCGAGTGCCTGGAAAATAGAATTTTACAGTGCTACATATAAAAGGGTGGAAGTTTGTACTGTGATGAGTATAAATTTAAATATTCACCATTTACTCACATGAGTACAATTACTTTTTTTAGATAGTTGTTGTTATAATGATATGGCATGATGTCACAATTAATTAATATATTATCACAAGCTATAATGCCCGGGAGGCAATATCCGGCAGTGTTAAAATAAGAAGGAACACGTAGGGACCTAATACTGATCCCTGTGCAGCCTCAATATGACATGAAAGTCTGATCCTTCCACATGGTACCTGCCGGTAAAACAGACGCGTGAAATAGATTACTTCAAGTGTATCTTTTATTTCCAGAGCCCATCTCGGTATACTCTGTCAAACGGCTCTCCAAAATCGCAAAATGCTGGTTTTTTTGTAGTTTCGCACAATTGGCTAAACGTGACGACATAATTTCAAAGCTAGTCCTGCTCATTACCCAGGCATGCGCAGGTAGGATTTATGTCCAGAAAAAGCAATATCGGACGGTATCATAATAAGAAGGAAGATATAAGGGCCTAATATTCAACCCTATGTAACCCTATCGTGAACTTGGAGTGGACTCTAAAAGTGTAAGGTAAAACTCGGTATAGTGGGTCAAACGCCTTAGTCGCCAAGCCCTATGTAGGTTTTTTGTTTTTCGTACAAATGGCGTGACGTGACGAAAGATATTTCAAACCTAGTCCTGCTCATTACCAGGGCATGCCCGGGCAGGATTTATGTCCGGAAGAGGCAATATCGGGCTCGCTAATGACCCGCTGCCCGGATGTAGCGCACAGTGGAGCAACAGTATGCTGAAGTAATGACAGCAATAAACTTTATTTCTTTCAAAATGGTATTTCGTGATCCAAAGTCATAGAAAAGTGAGAGGCTTTTTATATAACGCAACTGAAAATATAGAAAATTTAAATTGTATTATCTGCATCTTTATCGATCTTACTTAAATGTGATAAAACTTACTGAAAGGTATAACAGAGATGCGAAATCTCGTAATTTCGATGTTTTCGTTTACTAACGACACTAATTACTATTAAGGCTATAAAAAAAAGTGGAGGGACAACTTTGAAAAAAAAAGGCCAATTAAGGCAACAGCAATATTCGCTGCAGGTACTCATATGGGTGTCAAACATATTACGACTATTGTGATAAAAATACGTGAGTGAGGGCAAAGGCCTCAAAGCCAAAGACACACTAGAGATAACTAGCCTGAATATTGGGTAAACATTCGGTATTCGGCAAGATTTTCAAAGTTCGTATTCGACCAAATAGTTTGATTACATTGCCGGATATTTACCAAATAAATGAAGTAAATAACTAGCGTAAATTTTTTCGTAATTCATTAGGATAATGACATCCTATTTTAGTATCGTAAGGAACTAAAAAAAAAAATATGCGTCAATATAAATACAATTAATTTCTAAAAATTGTAGCTTAAGAAAGAAAAACATTGTTTTAATCGTTTTCTACCGATATGGCGCAACGGAATATTCGGCCGAATATACGGCCTCCTATATGAATTAACGGTCTCCTAGCCTTGTTGGTAGCTACCCTGCCTACGAAGCAGGAGGTCCCGGGTTCGAATCCTGGTCAGGGCATTTATTTGTGTGTTCATCACGAATATTTGCTCCTGAGTTATGGATGTTTTCTATGTATTGTAAAGGTTTTACCTTTACAGCCGATATGGTTAGTTGGAAGGACTGGCTTTATGTGTATTTCAAATTGAGAACTCTAGCCAGTTCTGTCACACCAATGGGGCGATGGTTAATTGTTCATTCGGTGTGTGGCAGCCTTCACGTAAGGTTCTGTGATCGATAATGTGTTAATAAAAAGATATTTAAATACCCATAAAACGTGTGTTGCTCCTCACCACTAGGCCGAACCCCTTTACAGTATTTATCTGTCTATTATAGTATAAATCGACCTACAATATTTATTAATTTCCGTATAGTCCGTATTCGGCCCACCCTTACTGATCGATTCTGTGTGCTGTGCAGGAAACGCGCTCTTTTATCAGCGGAAACGCCAGAGCGCCATCCACGCGTTCCTCGCGCGTGGCGTGATGGCGTCATTACGGACGATCGCGCCTTTGTGGCGTATTCTGACTTCCAACTACCACTGTGACAAGGGTTAAAATAAATAGTGAATTGGAGGCTCCGTCGGGAGATAAAATAATAAGCTTGGTGACCTTTTTTACCCGACTGCGCTACGCAAAGCCGGATAATTTTACCCGACTGCACTACGCAAAGCCGGGTAATGTGCTTACCCCTAAACCTGGCAGTGTGCATTCTTATGCACATTGCTATTTTGATAAATCTACGCATAAAGTTAATAGCCTAAGGCCCACTTGCACGACCTAGGGTTAGCCGCTAACCCGAAGTAAAGCTGTCAAATTACTTACAAAAAGCCGCATAACTCCGGGTTATATAGCTAACTCCGGGTGGTGCAAGTGGCCCTTAAACTATTCTTTATAGCGTATTTATACCCGACTGCGCAACGCAAAGCCGGGTTATGTGTTTAACCCTAAACTTGGCAGTGTGCATTCTTACGCACGTTGGCAATCATCGTCTGACGTGATAGCACTCTGTCCGATGATGATTGCCGGCAACAATCAAAACATGTCACGCCATTAAAGCTTGAAGACAGACTGTGAAGGTACAAAGTAAACGTCATCATTTCATAGTATGTTAACGTTTAAAATACCACTTTATACTTTGACAGTTCATTTGTTTGGAAAAGATAACTTGGTTTGACTCTAGTGATAAATACGTGGGTTGTATCCGCTGTTTTAATACTAAAACTGGTTTCTCTGAGATAAATACCCGTTGTGTTAAGAAACACGGGAAAAGTCCCTTGGCACGCATTAGACGTCCGTCTGCCACGGACTCAAGGGCCCCGTTACTTTCAGTTAAAGTCAGGGCAAGACGTTGAAATTATCTCTTGTACGAAAATTAATAGGGATGACGACTATTAGCTTCGACTAGGAACTATCATTCTTAATAGAATGATAGTCTGTCATTTAAATTAAGTATCTATAACTATTAAACAGGATTTTTTGCCTTTTTCAAGTTAACTCAAATTTATGAAGATAAAGCGCATCAAATTTCCGGGTCGGCGTGTGACGTCACTATTAAGTAAGACTTATACCTAATAGTGACGTCATGCGTCAATGCGCTGTATTTCCGTTATTTATCATTTAACGAAGAAAAGAAAAAATCGCGTCGAAGTTATTTTAATAATCTAACAGACTGATTATTTTTACAGTACACATGGTGCTACTTTACCGCCCTATGGCCAAAATTAGCACTTTACGTGCCTGCGTCGAATATTCAAAGGGCCATATGTACTGTAAAACGTCGCACGATACACGTTCCTCTTTTTCGCAATTGTATTGTAATGTACTATTACAAAACAGCGTTCGTTCTCCCTAAAAATGGAAAACATCTGACAGACGTCAATTAAAAAAGTATAGTGACATACACTAAGATCAAAGGTCGGTTGCACACAACATGTCAATAGCATAAGGCCATATACAGAACGTTAACGTTATGATGCTCACACTTCTACCAAACCCTGAAAATTGTTTTCGAAATTGAACTAGCGCGGAATTTTTCCATTCGCAGTGGTTATACAAGCCCGTAGCATGCAAGACTGCCCGCGAATGCAAGCGCAAGTGCCCAATTATAGTGCAGCTTGAGTGCGTGCTAGTTTCAAAACAGTACGTTGTAGTTAGTGAAATGCGGAGTCGTATTTTTTTCTTATATTAATGCAACCTTTGGGCATTATCTACCAGTGAGCTAGTTACGGCATACATGAATGTTTTATTAAAACTCCATAGTTAGTATCGTTGTGATGGTTAAAAAAGATGATGATTTAAATTCTCAGTCCTCATCCCCGTTAAAAGCATTAGGATGGGATTCATTGTTCCTTGAACGGTGACAGGAGTCGGTGTCTTTTTAATTAGAAAACTCCCGTGAGTATCACACATATTAAAATACTTATATCGGGTTACTCACGTCAATAAAGTCGAAAATAGCTCGACATGTATCGGAACAGTCCGTGTTCCTTGTTCATGAGTCAGGCGTCTGGCCGCAGCGGCTGCTCTACGCACACACTCAACTTTATTGACGTGCGTAACCAGATTTACGATGAGTGGCTGTTTATTTATTTATGCATCATACAAGTGTAGTATGTGTTGCATGCGCCATAGTCACTCTCTCATACCGCACATAATATATAATCCGTAGGTAAGGTATCTTATTACATTATACGTCTATACTCGAACTAAGTTGTTTCCCTTGACGGCCCACATCACATGGCGACCCTGCCAGGAGCCAGGGCGCAAGTTTATCCTCTTTATCGTTTCCCTGGAACGAATTGCTAAGACATCTTTTCTGAGAAAAACTGTTCGTTTCCTGCGTACCTGTTTTTTCAAATAAGATGATTGGACTATTATTTTTATGAGAGCATTGGTGGTCCAGCGGTATGATGTGAGACTCTCAATCCGGGTCTCGTACCAATGCGCTTTTCGAAACTTATGTACGAAGTTTCATTTGATATTTACCAATCGGTTTTCGGTCGGAGGAAACCGGACTTATCCCAATAAGGCCTAGTTTACCCTCTGGGTTGGAAGGTCAGATGACAGTCGCTTTCGTAAAACTAGCGCCTACATCAAATCTTGGGATCACTTGCCAAAACGGACCCCAGGCCCCCTGCCAGAATCGTCTGTGAATTTTTACACTATATCCCCCGCTCTCCTAAGACGCTACACGAGATATGGTGGAAAATTCGAAGCCACGGATGTGGTCTCGGTAGCTCAGTTGGCAGAGCAATGGACGTGTATCCCAGAGTCGCGAGTTCGATTCCCACCGGAGGTTATTAATCTTTCCACTTTTCCTTACTTTCTATGCAATTTTAAATACTTAGAAACAGTTTTGCATCCCAATAGCAATATTTAATAAGTAGTAAGTATATAATTGATCGAATTTTGCTGAAGACTAATTTCACTCTTCAATCTCGGTTCTTGTTATAATATTTTATCTTTCATTTCACTCTAATATGTCCCCACAATGCCATGCCCTATTCCAACGTTGTGCAGACATAAACAAGATAACTATGTTCTACGGAGAAAACAGAAATAAGCGAATTAACCTAATTCTTCGTGAAAGATCTGTATCAAAGAGCTAATCAAGACAAAACAGACTGAATGTTTAAGTCGTAATAGTCTAAAATTTAGAACAGTACCTACTCGAGATCAGGAGTTAGTGTTGTCGCTAGTTCACACAAGATTATTACCTCAATTTCACTACTTTAACGTAGTCACGTTTCATATTTTTTCGCTGACTCGTTTTTATTTTTTGACACAAAAAAAAACAAATAAAATACAAGTTACTTAACTCAAAGAGATAAGCAAGTATCACGAAAATCGCCTAAATTCAGCGTCAAGCAGCGCAGAGCTTTCGTTTTCTTATTTTACAATCGCCATGGCGCAAAATAGACTATAAGTTGTGTTTTGGGAGTATACCTTTACTTAACTATTATTTTTTAAGCAGAAACTTCTGCTAACGATACCAAATTTCTTAGAAAGAAAGAGAAATAAAATTTCGCCCCCCTAAGGCGCATACGAGGGATATGGTGAAGAAATTAGGGGCCACCGGTATGGTCTCGGTAGCTCAGTTGGAAGAGCAATGAGCTGGTATCTCAGAGTCGCGGGTTCGAGTCCCGCCCGAGGTCATGCATTTTTACACTTTCCCTTTTTTCTGAGATATCTTTACTTTTTCTAGCTGTACTGTTTTCGGATTCTAACAACCAAGTGAATAGGGATGACAACTAGGTTGAAAAACTATTATTCTAATTAGTTCGTCAGTTAGATTATCTAAAATTATTAGACACGTATTTTTTCCTTTTTCAATTTAACTAAAATAGACGAAGATAAAGAGCATCAAAGTTCCGGGGTGGGGGCTTGTGACGTCACTCCTAGGTAAGAATTGTACCTAGGAGTGACATTACGTGAAACTTGAACGCACTGTATTTTTGTCATTTTTGATTTGACGAACAAAAGAAAAAATACGTGTACAATATTTTTTTATAATCTAAAAGACGGACTAAATAGATTTTTTCAGTCGTCTAGCCTATTATACAGTTGAGTTTACAAAAGTCAATGCAGCTGAATGAATAACACAATAATGAATGTAATTGTAGATCTAAATACTATTTTATTATTCGGTATTATTTTTCTGAATTTGTTATTTCTGTATGTTTTTTATTGTGGCAAGATAAAAAGTTTACCCAGCTTTCACTGAAACATACCATTACCTCAATAATTAAGTTTCATTTGAGGTAAACTCAAATCTTCACGTCACTACGAGCCCCGCCCCCAGCAATACGCCTAAATTAGACTCCGTACGTCGGAACAATAATTTGTTTATGCTATTAATCCTCGAATCCTTAAGCGTCTCGAAATAGAAACATAATTATGTAAAGTCAAGGCTGCGTGGCTTAAGATACGTTTGTATATAATATATATATAAATTCTCATGTGAATTAGTAAACATTAGGACGGTGAAAAAGTATTTCATATTTTGTGTGAAAATTATAAACATCCATAGAAAAAGCCCAACGGCCATGGGTCCCTAAATACCATCGATTGTTTTCACTGCTTGATTCGCAACTTTGTTTTGTATCAACATTTAAAATATGTATTTCTACGGCAGATTCACTCATTTTGACGCGCAGAAAGCATATGAAAAATTACAGAAATAGTAGATTGTGTTACAAGGGATCAAAACGATCTATTTCCGGCGAGGGCGTACATTGAATTCCGAATGAAGCGACGGATTCTAAAGTAGAATTCGGAGTTTTGATACCGTGTGGCACATACTTTTCACACCAACAAAGAGAAAATAAACAAAACCTGTATTGGCCGAAAACAGCATCATACTAACACCACGATTGCCACTAGACGTGGAAGCTTAAGTGGCGATTTGACTATATGTTTAAAGTCCAGCCCTCATACCTCATACCAGTGTTGCCCTTGAGCCATCTTAAATGTCTCTTTTGTGGGGTCCATCTTATGTGGGCGAGTCACCTTCTGCTAGAAATCAAATTTCTCACCATTTCGTTAGGCAGACGTCCGATTTCATTCTCCATAACCCAGTATTTTGTCCACCACTTTCACCTAATAGTTCAGTATATTTTAGATTCCATTAAATCACAATAGTCCATACACCCTGGTGGGTGCTGCCTCTTTGTGCAGGTGCAACATCCACTCGGTGAACCACTTACATTTCAATATATTGTCAAAAGGCTCTGCGTGTTGGCTTCGGCTCCGCGTACGCCTCTCAAATGTCCTGAACATTATACTAATACCGTTCGAGAAAAAGAACGTTGGACTCAGCATGAAATTAACGCCCTCTATTGACGCCGCCTGAAACTAATTCGGCCATTTTTGACGCCACAACGAAGTTAATTCTGTGCTATAGACTACCGCAAACAGACTCTGATCTGAGACTAGCATTTTTATTACATCAAATCGGTAAACAGTCACCAGAACCTATGAAGGAATGTAACAATTGCATGCAACTTGGCTAATGTTTGTGTATTTCTACCAAAATTTACTAAATTTAACATGTTTTTACTCAATGTTTTTGTGTTAAAAAAAATGTTTAAAAATTATTCATTGGTTCCGTAAAAGACTACTCGTATACGTATATATTAAAAAATAAAAAAAAATATTTTATAAAATTCAATAGCAATCCGTTCTAAAGTGTTTAATTTCTTTAAAATACTCTTTCAATTATAACATAACAATACAATAATAACATATAAAAATATTATTGTAACTATGAAAACTCATGGCAAAAAGTAAATGGACCGAATTTATATACCGGCCTCTTACCTGTGCTCAGTTGTATGGCAGCGACTCAGTTTAAGTCCTAAACTGAATCGCGTTAAGACGTCATGGTAAGGTCCTGTAAACGTCGTACTACACTGATAGGTACATAATTAGTATAAACGCGCCATTGTGGAATATTGATTAAGACTTGTTGCATATACCTACACCATCTATTAGGTTCAGTGATCTGTGGCCCATGCTGACCGCAATAGCAATTTCGCATTTTCGCGAAAATGGCACCTCTTCTACGGAGAGGCGACTTTTACGTCGTGCGATTTCTTTTTACTACCTACTTTCCTTGCGTGATTTTACATATTATTATGAAAGTATAGTTTTACGAGTATGGAGTTTTGTGCAGTGAATTGTTGGATTAGAATTTTAAACCGCTCTTTTTCTTGAAAACGGTGACATGGATCCTTAAATATGCCAATGTTTAGAACATTGGCATATTTAAGGAAAACATTTCCCAAGCGATTTTTTGTCGAATTTCAGGTCCAGGAGCACGGACTTTTAGTATGTTTGTCTCCTAACTACCTATTCTTAACAAGATCCGTATCAAATCAATAACTGCCATCGTTTTACTCCTGGTAGTTAGTTACATATCCATCGCTTACCTAGATTATGACCAATTTAACTATGTGACCTCCGATTGCCAATATCTACAACGGTCATAGGTATAGGTCTCACATATACTGGACGGTTGGTACAGGTACTCGCGTGTTGAAGTTCGGAATCTAGATAGCATAAACATGGCTGAGTTTTATATTTAAGGAAAATATTTGCCCGTTTCCAAGCGATTTTTGTCGAGTTTCAGGTCTAAGGAGCAAGGACTTTTAGTATGTTTGTTTCCTAACTATTCCTAACAAGATCTCGATGTACATTCTCACTCTCCATCTAGGATCATTCGTTGATCACGCTATCTGGAATTTGATAGTTGACGCCGGGTTAGCGGCTCAAGGATGACTCACACTAGAACGGACCGGGACAATCTGTCAGTTTCTGTAGAACATGTCACGTGACATCCGAGGGCTTCGAGCTATCACGTGATTCTTTTTATAGAAATTGACAGATCGCGTCTCGTTTTAGATTGATTTATCCTTAAATCTGGTTCACGCAAGTGGAGTTTAGACACGGCTAAGCTGAGCAAAAGCTGCAGGTACAGCCTTCACCAGTCTGCTTCTGCTTACCGTTAGTTTTACGTCGCATTTGAGAGCAACTAGCTGCGTCGTTCGAGGGTTTGTCTGCCCCGCTCCTGCCAGTGTAATGGTAAGAGCCCATACCTCCGAACGCCACAGTCGCTATAGAATACAGTTGCCTGCAACACATGGTAAGGTAATACCTAAGGTGTTGTGGCGACTCCTCTGGCAGCTGCTATCAATTCCCCGTGTCGCGCCACAACACTAATAGATGGCGACACAATGGCTACTCCCATACAACGAGTGTCAACTTCTATGAAGCGCCATATAAATCCTACATCGCGCTATCGAAGTTTCTAACGTCCGTTACATAAATATAAGTTCCAACCTTCTCTCATTGGACTTCGGTCCCCAGGCATAACATCTGCCTGGAGAGATATCTCTATTGGCCCTCTCTCTACATTCTCTACAGTGTCATTTGCGTGTAGTGTGAATGTCGTATCGTGTGAATGTCGTGTCGTCCCTTATAAACAGGCGCTGGTGTCGCTATATTCCATTAACGTAGCGGAGTCCGCGGCGCTTTTGGGCCGATTTTAAAATAATTGGACGGCTTAACTCGATCACTTGTACACACTGCTGGCTAGCCAGCGTATTTTCCTGGTGACCTTTATAAATAACATTTTCCAAAGCCATACAGGCAGCACTACCGCTTGATAATTGGAGTACAACCTAAAACCTTTAACCGACCATGGATTGTGCTGTTAAAAAAAGTGCAGGCCGTTTTTCGAGACATGCGTCCCTTAATGATATGATCTCTTGCCATCAACGTGCCTGCTCTCCTTGAACCGACTGGCATTTTCAGGGATGATGGTGGGGTGTCCTTGGTTACTTGGAGTTTGGGAGGGATGCTAGTGTGGGATGCTACCTGCGCAGACACGCTGGTACAGTTCCATCCCTAACGCATTAATGTAAAAGCGGGCGGAGCGGCTGAATGCGCCAAAATTGTAAAACGTAATAAATATAAGAGCCTGGGCAGAGAGTACCTTTTTGTACCATTCTAATAAAGGTTAGTTTATTGTTGCTTTTATCATATGAAATATTAGAAAAGCACAGAAGTATATGAAAAATGTAAAAAAACTGACTACTTACTTGAGGTTACCGAGTCCTGATCCTTGCGGAAGGGTTCCCATGATGCTGACTGCGTTCGCCCTTTGAACGGCTATACCTATCCGTTGTGCGACGAACGTGCCAGCTTTACGGTTCCTGGTGATCTCAAACATTTTTTCCCAACAAACACATTAGCCATAACAGCAACTCATTTAGAGTCCTGCGGGCCTAAGATGGTTATCCACGAATGTCATAGGATAATGCTATAAGTTGATAAACTGCGGATAGCGCGACGGTGACAGCTGCCATATGCAACGACATTTGACAGAACTGTTTAAAGTTATCAGAAATTGTCATAACATGCCGACAAACTATCGTCTTATCCAGCAATTATCAGGATATCAGCTTGGCATCTTAGCCCCGCTGAGTGACATAGTAGTTTTATAAGACCCATAATAATAATAGTAAGGCTAAGTCTCTTGGGTTCATAATGCGTAGTTCTTCCGATTTTATACAGGCAAAAACTTTTAAGATCCTGTATTGTTCGTTTGTAAGAAGCAAACTTGAGTATGCTTCCCAGATCTGGAACCCTTGCTACAACGTTTATATTGATAGGATTGAGCGGATACAAAGAAAATTCATTAAGTTTCTCTGCTTCAAATTACGTACCCCATATAACTCATGCAATTACATTAGCGTGTGTAAGAAACACCATTTGTTACCTTTGTCACAGCGTCGCGAAATTGCTGATATTATATATTTCTTAAAAATTACTAATGGCAGCATTGACTGTCCTGAACTGCTTAGTAGTATTATGTTCAACACTCCTAATAGAGTTAAAAGGTATTATCCCCCTATTTCTGTTCCCTTTGCACGCTCAAACTACAGACGTAACAGCTTCCTCGTTCGCGCGGGTAGAACACTTAACAGGCTAACAAGAGAGCATGACATTGATGTGTTTAATCAAAGTACGCAGTCTATACGCCGTACTTTAATGCTAAAATTCTTTGAATGAGCTTGCCCTTTCTTCTTTTTTCTTCTTTTTTATTCTATTTTCCATTTTGTCTCAAGGATTTTGTATTGTCATAATTTCTGTTTTTTTTTTATAGCTATGTATGTATTTGCCTAGTCTATGCAGAATCGTAACTTTATATAATTGTTTAACCAGTGAAGTAAACTTCTATAAGATTGCTATCAGTGAAAACCTGTAATTGGCCTCTTGTTATTATACAAATCGTTAACATTGTGTTACGTGCTGTTGGTTTTCCAATAAATAAATAATAAAATAAATAATAATAATAGTTTTAGGTGATACTATGGAAATAAACGGTCTTATTAATACACTGGCGCTAGTAAGGTGATATAATAGACATATGATTGCATAATGCAGCTAAAGGCTGTAATAAGGTGGTATTAACTGCCTCTTTATATATTATGGTTACCACTTTAAGTAGATTTTAACGCTGAAGGTTCTTTTGGGGTGCCCATTATAACTTACTCGCGCTATAGCTCTATAATCGTGTTATGTTTACCTTTTGGTGCTTAATGCCGCCTACAGTGATACAACAGCTATAAAAATACTCGTAAGCTATTTAAGAGTGGCAACAGTAATTCTTATAGCTCTTAGTGATACAACTGACATAATTTTCCCTGTTAAATCACGTAGTTTTTTAGTGCTTGAAGTGCTATAATATAACAGCAGTATGGAACCGTAGCTCTTCAAGAGTGTTTGTGCGAACATTATTACAGCCTTTAGTTATTTTTAAGTATTTCAGGTATAAGATACCTCTCTCTATAACCTTTAATGGTATATCGTGAATACTTGTTGTTAAAAGTTGAATACCACATCTCTCTAAACTACGACATAAGTGTTAATAATCATTCTAGATACCTTGCTTTTTGTAAACACACCGTGCGTTTGGCGTAGTTAATAAATTATAGCTCTTTACAGCTCTAACCGGCGCGTTTGTACAAACAAGTGTGCTAACAAATTGTTTTAAAACCCTGTTTTAAACTTGTCAGTTCTACATAAGGTAAAATTATCACTTTTGGGGTTAGCCATGTGTTTAGAACGTGACACGCCATTTTGTTTACAAACAAACACAAAACTGCTTGAAATAGAGTAATTGTTAAGGTCATTTTGTTCTGATATTACAATATCTAGTATGTTTAGCATAACCATTCACAAAACTAAAGATTATAATTAACTTACTTACAAAAAATAAACTAGGCTACAGTATTTTTAGCATACAAAATTTATCAAAATATGTATATTTACAAGGCGCTTGAAATTGAGATGTAAAATACCATATATAATGACAGAAAAGTAATAACCGCAATAGAATTTCAGTTGAATTCTCTAATACGTGTCGTGAAACTTTGTGTACTCAACAGGTAATAATTCCAAAACAGTCGCCATTATAAACAGTCTGAATTGCACACTAAGCGTCACACAACACTGACCGATTATTGAAATTGTATTAAAATATTTTGACATTTAAAACTGCAAATGATCTATAAAAGATTACATTGCGACGCAAAGCTATTGTTTTCACTACTGCAGCGTTCTTGTAACACTTTAAGTGATACAAGATAACATATTACAAGGTTATTAGAACTATAAGTAAAAATACTGCTACTTTAACCCTTTATTATCACTTCCGGCAAGAATAATCCCTATTGTAGCACTATTATATCACTAGTTTATCACTATTGCACATAAAATGAACCACTGTAGAACTTCAAGCACTAACGTCGGTGCCTAATTCCGACTATAAGGGAGTTACAGCGTGCTATATCGCTAAATTTTAGGCCGCACTATCGCTATCAGTGTTTAATCGAAATAATAGTCAGCTTTTATAGAACTAGTTTTATCGCTAAATTGTTACTTGGGTTTTGACAAATCAACTACCAATTTACTTTTTTTTTGTCCTAGTGAGTAATTTTGCCCGCCTATAAAAACACATGTTATTAAAGAAAAATTGCAAGCACCCCTAGGGCTAGGGCTAAAGTTCCCTGGGTTTACGGTACAGATCTAATAGCAAATAATGGCAGATAGCAGTGTGCACTAGCCCCCTTCTCGAATGCACCGCAAACCCAATTTGCCGAACGAGTGCGGGCAGATTTTTCAAAATTCTCCTCTCGTCGGCTCACATTTTAATTCAGTGCGCTTTTTAATGAAATTATTTAGGAGATATGTGGAGTAGGTTTAATATTACTAAATTCTCAGTTTACAAGATAAACGAAAGTTTTTACTGCAAGGAAGGCAGAAATCATAATAAATTACCTGTAGAAATAAAAGCACTGGATGGTCATAAATTTCAGAGAACACTTAAAAATTGGCTTCTCGATGGATGTTTTTACACGGTAAATGGTTTTATGGCTGATATAAAATAGTGATATAAAATAATATCATCATGTATAATGTAGCATTTCACTAGATTTACATTAGTCCCATTGTTAAACTTATCTTTAAGAAACTGTAAAAATGTTTGCATGCTGTTCAATCAGTCAATGGCAATCGAAAAGGAGTATGAATTGATGTGGATAAGCGTAGAATAAGAAAATCAACCTTTATAGTCCTAAACATTTGGGTAGACCACAATAGAGACCTAAACATACTAAAATGTTTGACTAGAAACAGTGTCTTCAAGTCAAACAGGATCACATTCTACCTTTTCATCTTACCCCAATGCATCACAACTACGTTTTACAAATAGGTCTCATAAGTGGGCGCCCTGAATGAAAACCAGTGTCGTGGTACACTTAGGTGCGTCACGGCTCATGCTGAGTGGCATCTTGTTTATCCTTTACCTTATAATGTTTTTAAACCAATTTTTAAATCAATTTATTTCTTAAGCTTAAACACAGGCTTATTCACTCCACCGGTGACCACAGGGCTGGCTCTTTCCTCGCTCAGCGTATTGGCATTGCCATTCAGCGAGGTAATGCAGCCAGCCTTGTGGGCACTCTTCCATATTCAGTTAGCATTGGGGACATATGTACATATAGGTTAGGCCCCATAGGTTAAGATAGTTTTAGTTTTCATTTAGTATCTTTGTTTTTTCCTTTTTATACTTCCTTTTTTCTATTATTTATGTTCCTTTTTATAATTGTTAATTTTTATTGTATTTAATTTCTGTTAATTGATACCGTTGTTAAATTTTTTTTTTTTCAAACATTTTGGCGTTGTGTCATGTGTTGTGGAAGTAGGTAGGTACGTATATCTCTGTAAGAATCAATTTCTTTCTTTCTGTAAATCAAAATATTTCAAGTTATACATATAACATTAAAAATTATAGCTAAGGGATGACTCAGACTAGAACGGGACGGGATCTGTCAGTTTCTATAAAAAACGTCACGTGACATCCGAGGGCAGTCACGTGATTATTTATTATAGAAATTGGCAGATCGTCCCGTCCCGTCCCAGTGTGAGTCATTCTTAACGGGGGTAAAGTTGAAGTATTTTATGAAAAAAATTATTTAAGGTAGGTAGAGGTAGGTTACACTTACTGTATTTATCCATGTTAATATGCTTTTTGCACATAAATGTTCTTGAGATGAATAAATAGCAATTATTGCCTGCGCAAACTAACGCATGATTATATTTCTATACGAAGTAGTGGTAATACCAAGAGTTATATTACCACTAATCAGGCAGGAGCGAGATAGACATACTTTCGAATGCCCTCACATAGATTACTTTTGCCAGACCATATTGGAAGATGACTCACGCTAGCCCGAGACGGGACGGGCCAAGCCGTGCCCAATGTGACAATTTCTATAGAGAGTTGCCTCGTAATAGCTCGGAGCCCTTGGAGGGCACGTGACACTTTCTAAAGAAATTGACCAGCCATCCTTTATATTAGCTAGTCCGCGGTAGTCACGTCTATGTATACACTTCAGAACTTATTATAAGGGTAGAAGGCTCAAATTTGAATACAGGTGTATATATATTTATGAAGCCGACCGTAAAAGTGTGGTAAGTTTTGTGAATGTGAGCTACATTCTACCGCGTGCATTTTATCTGACGTGGCTTATGGCCGATATATGGTTGCCGAAAACCGTTTATCAAAGTCTGTATTCGGGCGAGATAGGGAATATGGATGTAAAGTCAGACGTAGATAATTTATAACAGTGTTCAGGGGCCTTACCATGACGTCTTAAGGATGACTTACACTAGAACGGGACGGGACGGGGCGGGACGAGAAAAACTGTAAATTTCTATAGAAAGTGCCACGTGACATCTGAGGGCTCCGAGCTATGACGTGATTCTTTCTATAGACATTTACAGATTTTCCCGTCCCGCCCCGTCCCGTGCCCCGTCATCCTTTAAAGTGATTCAGTATAGGTTCAGTTTAGGCTCGTATGGTATACTAATTATAATTACTATAAAAAATACGCAGGCACTATCACAAATCAAGAAAATAAACCACACAGGTGTTACAAAAGCCATTAATCGACCGCAAAAGGAAGGCACTCAACCATTTAATTTAATCATTTCAAACCATTTTTTTATACTACGACGGTGACAAACAAGCATACGGCCCGCCTGATGGTAAGCGGTCACCGTAGCATATGGACGCCTGTAACTCCAGGGGTGATACATGCGCGTTGCCGAACCTTTAAAAAAAGGAGGATTCGCTGTGTTGACAGCTAAAGGGGCAAGCTAGCTTTGCTCCGTGGATCCCCAGCTGTCAACACAATGAATCCTCTTGGAGCTCTAGCGACCTTACTCACCAACAGAAACACAACACTATGAGTAGGGTCTAGTGTTATTAAACTGCGGTTTTCTGTAAGGTGGAGGTACTTCCCCAGATGGGCTCTGCTCCAGATTTGAGCAAGACGACATTCGTTGTGCTGTGCCCTACCACACTAAACGATATGTATCCGCTGTGCCCATACCTCTCTTAAACCACACCATTAAACATGTTCTTAAGCAAAATGCACATTATTAGTCATTACAATGTACAGTCAACCAATTGAAACCCTAGGCCACTCTAGAACCATGTCAAAATAACAAGCAGATTTCTTACAATTTGACTTATAACGTCACTATGACATAGTCCTACAGTGGCTAGGGTTCCAATTGGTTCTCTGTACTCCACTTTCCCGTCAACAATTTTTAAGGGATGCTTTTCATAAGTTTACATACTGTATTCAAAAATGTATTCTGCAAGTAGGCCTCAAGGGCACTTTTACAAGTCAATAAGCATTACAATAAAGCATTTGCATGTACAAACATTTACAATATAATAGTGAGAAGTAAAAGTATAATCTTCAACAGTACGGTACAAATAAGCATCAAAGTTTTGTCACCAACACGCTGCAAGCTGCTAGCCAACGGAATTTATAGTTCTACGAGTCATTATCACCTATTTACATGAATCTGGAAATTCTCTGACAATAATGCACAGCGTGTATGTATGTATGTATGTATGTATATGTATGTATGTGTGTATGAGACAAAGGGTAGATGATCGTTTTGTTCTCGCGCCGGCGGCAACGGAAGCGTGCTTCGCGGCGTGTTCGCGACATAGTCTCTGCCGTAATTGAAAGCGGTTGGCGATGTATTGCCTTATATTACTTCATAGTCATGTATTTAAAATTATAAATATTGCGTGTCTACAAGACTTTGTAGCTACTATCAAACATAAAAACATTCAGACCAGTAGCGAGCATGTTCGGGAGACTGCGTACATGAGTTTGGGATAACAAACATCGAACATATATTGAAAGAGATAAAGTGACCTTGGCCCCGCCTTGGTCACTTTTTACGGGCTTGGCTTTTTCTTTGGCCTGGTTTGATCCCAGCTCTTGGTACTGGGTACCCAAAACTGGGATCGAACTAGCAATCTCCTGCTTTCGCGGCAGATATCTAACAGTTAGGACCAATATAGTTATACTCGTACTAGACTTGTGATCTAAATATGTATACTCATGTACATGAATCCTGGACAACATATGTTAAGCACGAGTGATGACTTTACCACTTTTCACATGCGCGGTGTACACAACATCTTAGGCATTACCTGGCAGGGCACTGTGACCAATCAGAAGGCGAAGCTGCCCAGTGTAACTGCTCTTCTCTTTTTCTTTAATTTATTTTGATAATTATTTTGAGTTAGTAAGTTCTAGTGAGCTCAACAATGACGTGTTTGCAACAACCGGTGATCCTGGTTAAAAGCTAATCATGCTTAACTTTTGTTTCGACCTTGCGATATCAATACGCTTCATCCTATCCTTTGGCCCCTATAACCAGCTTGTTAATAAATGTTCGTACGCAGTCGTACCCCATTGTAGGTTCAGTTTACTTTGTTCGACTTTGTCCGTTTACTTTGTCCCCGCAAACGTCGAAGCGGACGTTGTCGCTCAATAGTGTCGATCTTTGTTGAGTTGACAATTGTTTAGTCGCTGAAGTACCTCGTACTTTGTTTGAGGTGGGATGGAGTTTCCAAGTATTTATTTGTATTTCAATTATCTTTACGACGCATTGGTTCTATAATAGTCAGTCTGGTCAGCATGACCGTAAGTTAAGACGGGGTTTTAAATAGTTACGGTCCGTAACTATTTAAAACCCTGTCCTACCACTGATTCTTGATTAGTGGCAGGGTAGGGCTTTAATAGTACATTGTGTATTAAGGGCGGTAAACAAGAAATTACGAAAAAGCGTGAATTCAAGTCCGAGTCGAAGACGAGGATACATACAACGTTTTCCATCATATAATCTCGTGATGGTTGTTATAATCTTTTAAGCGATGATCGCTAGCGCTGTACGCAAATATTAGGCACATTACTCCTGTGATATTTTTAAAATGATGACAAGGAAGCGGCATTTACGTATGAATTCTGTCAGTAGCAATAGTTTCACAACTTTTCGCATGCCTATAGGCACTTGTAAAATCCATAAAATTTGCAGTCATCACGCCTTATCACCCCATTTTGTCCCATAGGCGTACCCCAACTTAGCTTACCTAGGGGATAAGATGAGGAGACACTTTATTGGCACAAATTAATTATTTAAATTTTGTTGAAGAATGCAGGATATATTACAGCGCCTGCTAAAAACGTCACTGCAAACGCATTGAAGCTCCCCCGTCGCGCACCCGTCATTTAGGTTAAGGCATTTTAGTTTATAAGCACTTACTTCTAAATCATTGTTACGACTGCAATAAAATTTGTCATGTCCTGAGTAAATTACGTTTTTTCCATTATTCTCTTCTAAGACCTAAACATGGTCCATATCGAGCCGGATAGAAGACGCCAGTAACTGGAATTGTCATTTGAAGAGAGATATGGAGTTAAATATCTGAGAGTTAACCCTTTAGCACCGGGCAGCCCATCCATCGTACCAAAAAAAGAACAAAGGATCGTCTTAAGTGGTCGGGATTTAAAATTATTAGAAGACTATAGTGATAAAAGTGGAACTCCAGTGCTAATCGTGTTTATTAAATCTAACCCAACACTCTAAAGGTATAATTAAAAGTAATTTTAACTCTGCGACAAGGTTAGTATCCACGTGTCAAGCTTTGTTTCAACTAGAGCCTATTTCAAGTGTACCGGTCGGAATTTCTTATAGTTAATACTATTAATAAAATAGTTGCTTATTTTTGAAGTACTTTATTTGTATAATAATTCAGACCGCTTTATTTTTCACATTTAATTAGGCATTCATCAAGCTGTACCTACCTATTTGAAACATCAAGTTTAAAGCTTACTTTGTCCTATCTAATAGCCTTATTTCATGACAAAGATACGATTGAGATTGTTTTAATAGAATTTTGTAGTATTTTAATGAAAATTACACGATTAAAATTGCTCAAATTGTAAGTCGCACATTGACTATTGCTTGCTACTCTCTAGGTAGCAGCTAGGGAATATTTATAAATTGTTTTCACTTTTACAAGTTTGTAACATAAATATTCCAGGTTGACTTCACTCGCTTCCCAAAATGTCAGAAGACAAAGAGGCCAAAGAGCTGATTGCTAGACGGGCCAGCTATAAGGGGCGACTAACCATGTTTGAAAATCATTTGGATGGATTGGACACCGTCAAATTGACATCAGCTGAGGTAAATGAGTTACAGTTGCGTATGGGCAAGATTGAGTCGTTATATGGCCAATACGATGAGGTTCAACTGAAACTAGAATGTAGTTCGGCAAACTCAGAGATTCACCTGTCTGATCGTGAAGAGTTTGAAAGTAGGTATTTTAAATTGCTTTCTAAAGCGCAAGACATATTGGCCAAATATCACGCCAAACGCCAAGAATCCTCTTTCAATTCAGCAGCTAGTGAACAGTCGTCCACGTCACGTAAAGGTAATAAAAAGCTTGTTCGGTTACCGACTATACAATTACCAAAATACAATGGTTCCTATGAGAATTGGTTAGGTTTTCGCGACACTTTTGCTAGCCTTATACACTCTAATGACGATATTGACGACATAAATAAGTTTCATTACCTTAGGGCTTCCCTGGAGGCTTCCGCTGCAGTCGTCATACAGTCAATAGAATTCTCGTCTGACAACTATTCCTTGGCTTGGAAACTGCTATGTGACCGCTTCAATAATAAGCGCCAGTTGCTTCAAAATCACGTATCGGCATTATTCAATATTGAACCGATCACTCGCGAATCGTCCAGTCACATAAAACGAGTCATTGATCAGGTAAACAAGAACCTTCGTTCCCTGGAGACACTAGGCGAGCCGGTTAAGCAATGGTCGACACTTCTCATTCACATCATTTCACACAAGTTAGATTCTAAATCATTTCGCGAATGGGAGGAGTTTAAAGGTGGTTTAGACAAAAATAAATCTGTTACTTTCGAGGAATTTTTAACATTCTTGCAAAACCGCGCTGATTTGCTCGAATCACTTGAATTATCATCGATTCAATCACCACAACACACTAAAAATTCAAATAAAGTTAAAACTTTAATAGCACTGCAAGACAAAGTAGGTAATAACGTCAATAAAACTCCGTTATCGCCGAATAGGCCGTGCCCGAGATGCAAAGGCGATCATTGCTTATCTAATTGCGCTCAGTTTCTTGCGCTAAGCAATGAAGATCGATTGCAATTATTACCTACGTATAAGGTTTGTTTTAACTGTTTTAGAGGTGGTCATTACGCTAATCATTGTAAGAAGCCTGGTTGCAAGCTATGCAAACGGAAACACAATACGCTAATTCATGTATCTGATAGTATGCCTAGATCGACAGTAGGCAATAATAATTGCACGGGTGTCATCAGTGGTGCCGGCCGGCAGACTGCGCCTGCGTTTCCTTCTCCCTCCAGCGCCGAGCCGGCCCAGGTTGCATTGTCAGCGAATGTCGCGTCAAGTACCTCGCCTTCATACTGACATCAGGAACAAGACGTACTGCTATCAACTGCATTGATTAAGATATACGACGTAAATAAACAGGAGCATATCGTTCGCTGTGTTTTAGACAATGGCAGTATGTCTTGTATCATGACTGAAAAAATGTGTGATAGGTTAAACTTAATAACCGATTTTGTTAATGTCAATATTACCGGTATAAATCAAATGTCGTCGACTATGACAAAGAGATGTCATGTCGATATGAAGGCGCTTAACGACATGTTTGCAGCGAATTTGCAATGTTATGTTTTGCCTTCAATTACAGAGTCTATTCCCTCTCAGCACATTGATATATCAAAATTAAATATTCCGTCGAATATATGCTTAGCAGATCCGTACTTTTATAAGCCAGCTGACGTTGATATACTTATTGGGGCTGAATTATTCTGGAGCTTATTAGGTTTTCAGTGCATTAAATTAGGTGACCGGCTGCCGATTCTTTGGGAAACGCAACTTGGATGGTTGGTTTCTGGCCCGATTGTTCGTGGGCGCGGATCGGTTATGCCATCATCATCATCATCAGCCATAAAATGTAATTTTGCGACAGTTAATCCAGGCAATGCTCCTTCAACCTTTGATGACGACATTCAAAACCAATTAACGCGTTTTTGGCAACTAGAGGAAGTTAGCCATCAGTCGTCTCAATATTCTCACGAAGAGAAATTATGCGAGGAGCATTTTCAAGCTAACACCATTCGTTTAAAGGACGGAAGTTTTTGTGTTAGGTTGCCTTTAAAACAGAGTCCCAAATTATTAGGTGAATCATATCAAAGAGCTAAGCACTGTTTTTTGTCGTTAGAACGCAGGTGGAAAAATAGGCCGTCGTTCAAGAAGTTATATGTCGAATTTATGTCGGAATATCACGCTTTAGGTCATATGTCTGAGTATGTACCTACTGAGTTAGGTATAGGCAGCTACGTGATTCCTCATCATGGAGTGTTACGCGAGAATAGCTCGACTACTAAACTGAGAACAGTTTTCAATGCTAGTAGTCCCTCTTCCTCCGGTATTTCGCTCAACGATTTGCAAATGGTGGGACCGACTGTCCAAGATGATTTGCTGTCCATACTTATCCGCTTTCGACAACATAAATACATAATATCCGCGGATATTGAAAAAATGTACAGGACTGTTTTTCTTCATCCCGATGATAGGAAGCTACAGCTCATCCTTTGGCGTGAAGATGAGTCTGACGAGCTAAAAACCTATCAGTTAAATACCGTAAGTTATGGGACGGCTAGCGCTGCTTTCTTGGCATGCAGATGTCTAAAGCAGATAGGTCTAGACTGTCAAGATAAATCATTAAGCGAGATTATCATTCATGATTTTTATGTCGATGATTTGCTAAGTGGAGGGGATGACTTCGACGAGGTAGTTAGATTGCGCCGGGCAGTAACGGATGCCTTAGCGGCAGCGTGCATGCACTTAAGGAAATGGAAATCTAATGACTCGCGGGTAATTGACTCTTCCTCCAACGAATCTAAAAACCTAAATATGGGAACATTGGAGTCAAGTAAGACTTTAGGCCTGGGCTGGCATCCAGGTGCCGATCAGCTGTATTTCCCAATTGGTAGCTCAGTTCCTAAGGGAGCTACAAAGCGAGACGTTCTGTCCACTATTGCACAGATCTTTGACCCCTTAGGGCTTTTAACCCCTTGCGTCATCACCATGAAAATACTCATGCAGAGACTGTGGTTACACAAACTTTCTTGGAACGACGAGCTTCCTCCAGAAACTTTAAACCAATGGGCTAGTATAGTTTCTAATCTGCCCATTCTGAATACCATTCGTATCCCGCGGCGTGTGCTATGCGAATCCTATGAGCGTCTAGAATTGCATATCTTTACGGATTCGTCAGAGCGAGCTTACGGTGCTTGTGTATATGTCCGCAGCATTAACAATGTCGGAGAAGTTTTCGTGCAATTGCTAATAGCTAAAAGTCGCGTTGCGCCAATAAAACCTCTAACTATACCGCGACTCGAGCTTTGTGGCGCGCTAGTCGGTGCTCGGCTGTATCAAAAGGTCGCGAGCTCCCTTCGAGCCCAAGTCAGTAGCGTAACGTTCTGGAGTGATTCCACAATAGTGCTCGCATGGCTCAAGACATTACCTAGCAAGCTGCAGCCCTTTGTTCGCAATCGCACAGCCGAGATTCTCGAAATATCAGGCAATAGTCCTTGGCGACACGTACCGACTGACGAGAATCCTGCTGATCACGTTTCTCGCGGTGTTAGTTGTAGGGAAATAGGATCTCTTGAGTTGTGGTGGTCTGGGCCAAGCTTTCTAAAGCGTGATGATTCTACCTGGCCACAGAACCCATGTACTAACGTAGCCAATCTACCGGAAGTTCGCACTGAAATTACTTTGCACGCACGCATTCAAGAAGCCGGTTTCATCGACTTTAACCGATTTTCAAATTTCTCACGGTTGAAACGTGCAGTCGCTTACGCACTGCGTTTCACATCAGCTTGTAAAGGGATGCCTATACCTGCGACATATCTAAACGATTCAGAGTTAAAAGGCGCATTAAATCTCTTAATTAAGATTTCACAAGCTGAATCTTTCCCTGAATATTCGTTGCTTTTAAATTCACAAAGTATATCTAAAAGTAGTCCTTTGTCAAAGTTAAACCCATTTCTAGACGAAAGCTCGATCATGCGTGTTGGTGGGCGTCTTGCAAACTCGGAATTCCCTTATGAAAAGAAGCATCCCATAATTATACAGTCCACTCACAAATTTACGAAGCTGCTTTTTACTTTCGAGCACAAGCATTTACTCCATGCACCACCACAGCTTTTGCTAGCCACCATTAAGGATAGATATTGGCCTATAGGAGGACGTAATTTGGCTAAGTTATGCTACAGACAGTGCGTCCAATGCATCAGAATGAAGGGACGTGTACTTAGCCCTTTGATGGGTAATTTACCTAAAGCTCGTTTGTCTCCCGAAGGCCATGTATTTGTTAATGTAGGCGTGGACTACGCAGGTCCTATTAACTCGGCTAGTCGTCAGGGAAGAGGTTGTCGAATAGTAAAGGTGTATGTCGCAATATTCATATGTTTTACTACCAAGGCCATACACTTAGAGTTAGTCGGTGACCTAACAAGCCATAATTACCTAATGGCCTTAAATAGATTTATGTCGCGCAGAGGAAAGCCCGCTAATATATATTCAGATAATGGGACCTCATTCGTTGGTGCGTATAATGAGCTGTCAAGATTCCTAAAATCCAACTGTGACTCAATAGCTGAAAGTGCGTCCAATGAGGAAACAAACTTTCATTTCCTGCCAGCTTACGCGCCGCATTTTGGCGGTCTTTGGGAAGCGGGTGTAAAGTCAACAAAACACCATTTAAACAGAGTGCTGGGAAATTGTAACCTTACTTATGAGGAACTTAATTCGACCTTGGTTAGGATCGAGGCAATTTTAAACTCTCGGCCACTCACCGCCTTGTCTACGGAACCCGATGACCTGATGCCGTTAACTCCCGGACATTTTCTTATCGGTCGCCCATTAACTGCTCTACCAGCTCCTGACTACCGGGATCACTCCTTCAACTATCTCACGCGCTTCCAGCGGGTGGAACAACTACGCCAGCACTTCTGGGCCCGCTGGAGCAAGGAATACGTCTCGGATCTCCAGCAACGAGTCAAATGGCAGACGAGCGGCGATTCGTTGTCATTGAACACGCTGGTTCTTCTCAAAGAAGATAACCTGCCTCCTCTGAAGTGGAGGCTGGGCCGCATCATTGCAGTCTTCCCCGGAAGCGATGGCGTCAATCGCGTCGCAGATGTGCGGACTGCCAACGGAGTCGTAAGACGGGCATTCTCCAAGATTTGTCCACTGCTGAATGCTGACACTCCCGTATAAAAGGCCAGCTTTCAGCGCGCGGGGGCATGTTGAAGAATGCAGGATATATTACAGCGCCTGCTAAAAACGTCACTGCAAACGCATTGAAGCTCCCCCGTCGCGCACCCGTCATTTAGGTTAAGGCATTTTAGTTTATAAGCACTTACTTCTAAATCATTGTTACGACTGCAATAAAATTTGTCATGTCCTGAGTAAATTACGTTTTTTCCATTATTCTCTTCTAAGACCTAAACAAATTTGAATTATCGAACTAGAGTTTTTAATGAGTGTTGATTATGATAAAGTATTAACCAACGATAACTATTAAATAAAAAGTACTTAAAATAATAGCATTGTCAGTTTTATTGGACTTGAAACGTGAAGTACCCCATCATGCCCCCTTTCCCCTACGCTTTTGAATTTGTTTGCGAAACTATGTTGATTTCCTCACTGAAAACCAACTGGTAATTATCAAACGACCCATGTCACCGGGTATTAATATCAAAACCGAGGTGAAACGCCATGTTTAATAATTAGTTTAAATATTCAGGCTAATATTGAATATTCTATTCAGAGGCGAAGTTAAGCGAAGCGGACATTTCATTAATATTGAGGTAATGGGATATTGGGCGCGAATCCGATGTTATGAAAATGACCGCAATTTAAAAGGGAAATTCTCTTTAATATCTTGATTAAACCTGGGGCCTTGCCATGACGTCTTAACGCGATTCAGTTTAGGTTCAGTTTAGGCTCAGTTGTACGGAAGCGACTCAGTTTAGGTCCCACATATGGAATACTGCTCTCATCTTTAGTAGGAGTTCAATTCTGAACGCAATACAGTGTGGATCAAGAGCGAATCGGAGCGAAGTAAAAGTGACGAGTGCGTTAAATTAGTGTGTGTTAAGTGTGTTCAAGTAGGTACAGTATTTAGTCTCTTGTAATTAGCAATAAAGCCTCAGTTTTAATTAGTGGTTAAGTAGTGCATTTTTAATAAATTACCCACCCCTTCAACATAACAGTACCATTTGAAGCAGAAACACTAGGTCCATGGGGTCCCAGCGCACGCAAGTTTTTTTGTATAAATCGCGAAACGTCTGGTTGATGTAACTGGTAACCGACGAGCTGGTGGCTTCCTCTACAACGTTATTGCAGTACAACGAGGAAATGCCGTTAGCATCCTAGGTACAATGCCTCAAGTACCTATTTTAGATTAGGTAAAGGTATGTACAGGTAGGAAAGTAGGTAAGTCACACTTACTGTATATATTTTGAAAATAAATGGATTTTGCATTTAAAACAAAGCAGAATTGTACCCCTAGTATAAAGTTTGTCTCTGTGAATTCCTCATAGCTACAAATGTATTGTTTGTTTTGTTTTGTACCCATAAATAACACTTTATATATCTTTGAAGTCCTTTTATCTTATTCCTTTTCTTTTTCTTAAATCTTAACACCGAAGCACAATTGTGGTTGTCGACTTAAATTGATTTATTGCTTGGTTTTTGGCAGAAATGGTGGTTATTAAAAATATTATTTAAGATGTGGACGCAGAAGCAAAATATATTGGATTCTTAAAATACTTATGCTAGTTCAGTCGGAAGAGCGATGAGCTGGTATCTTAGAGTCGCGGGTTCGAGTCCCAGTCATGATTTTTTTTCTTCCTTTCTGAGAAATTTGGTATCGATCGGAGACGTTTTTGCTTAAAAATAATAGTTAAATCGATCATACAGCCATCGGACACTTCAGAAGGGTAAGTCTTCCTGCGAACATCAGCAAATCTAAATAAAAGATTCCGCCAAATTGAGAACCGCCTCCTTTTGCTTTTGAAGTCTTCCACTTCTTTTGTTTTTCACTTTTCTGGGAAATGTAGATATACATTTATTCGATTTGAGGTGCGTTTGGCATTTAGCTCTAAGTTTTTCATAAACGCTTCCATAGAACGTGTCATTGAAACAAACATGTCCGTCAAAAGACCGCGGCGGCCATGTTTGCGTTTTTATTTCCCAAGGGGCTTTTAAAATATTCCCAGTTAGCTCTCAAATTCGGAAAATGCTTTTTTACTTTCTCGACTCGCTTTGAACGTAGGATATGTAGATGCAGGCTATTTGGGATTTTAAATTCTCTACTTGATTCGTTACGACGCCTATAAACACGAGCAAGAATCACTGAAGTTGGTTTTAATCCCTCTTTCATAAGGGGAGACGTTAGTGTTAACCATTTAATTAACCTCTACATGTTATTTGAATGTACTGAAACAACGGGTCTCCCTCGACATCCCTCATATCCCTTGTCATACAATCACTTGCCCTAACTGTTTTGTCCTAATGATCTTAATCCTTAACGATCACTTGTCCTATCGATTATTTGCTATAATCTAATTATTGCCCAAAAATGACTTCACTCCTAACCGAATCGTTTGAAAAATCGGTTAGGTTAGGTTAGAAACGCTGCTAGAAAAGTGAGTTAAAACGATGTTAGGGAAAACAATGTTAGGACATTTGAGTTTAGGACAAATGATCATTATGTCAAACAGAATTAGGTAAAGCAAAAATAGGACAAATCTAACTGGATTAATCCTCACGTATTTTTATCACAATAGGCGTGATATGTTTCGTCTGCGTCGGGCAGACATCGCCGGACAGACAGAGTGGTGTTATCACCTTCGCGGCTAGGACATCCTATGGGTGTGATGTCCTAGCCGCGAAGGTGATAACACCACTCTGTCTGTCCGGCGATGTCTGCCCAACGAAACATGTCAATGAATGTTGTTGCAATTTAATATCAGTATGTCTCACGAAAGTTTAAATTATAGGACTACTCCTAATAAGGTTTACCCTGCGGGTTGAATTTCAGATGGCAGTCGCTAACGTAAAACGTAAGCTCCTACGCCAAATCTTGGGATTCCTTGCCAAAGCAGACCCCTGGTTCCCTGAGCATGAACCTGGAAACGCGAAGAATAAGTTTCCTAAACCGATTCGAAAAGATTTGAAGGCGTAGCCGTTAAATCGAAAGCGAAATTCTCTTCCGCTACACTTATCATATTCATTACCAACTGATCATATTAATAACTGATCATGCTTTTCTCCGAATTCAGTGACAGCGATATGCGCTAACTATAAAATATTGCGGTTTTTTCAATTTGTTCTGAAAATTCTTTGTTCCAATTTATAGTAAAATTTTGTGAGATCGTCAGTAATTGGTAAATGTTTTATTGTTGTAATTTTAATCTGGAAGCATAATCGAACTCTAAACTTACGATACTAAATTGATATTATCACTCTTGCAACCATCGTTTGCTTCGCCAGAAAGCATATATATACGTAGCAAATAATCATGTACATTATCTGGACTGACGTTAAGTTGTAATACTGGACTTGGACCCGGTACTTTTATAAAACCTAGTACTCGATCATGTAATAAGTAACATATTCGTATTATTAGTTAACTACATCAAAAATAAAATAATAAAGAAAGTACCGGAAAATAACCGAAATAAAACCGGTTTTTTGTAAGGAATAATACCGGTATTTTCCTGCCCACTCACACTAGAACGGGCCGGGACGTAACTGGGCCAGGCCGATATGACAGTTTCTACGTAATAGAAAACGTCACGTGACCTCCGAGGGCTCCGAGCTATCAGTAAGGTGTGCAAACCGGTTTTTATTTGTATGTAATTTCGGTTAATAACCGGTTATTAACCGGTTTTTCCAAACAATTAAATTTTTTGCACACCTGATTAGTGATTATTTCTATAGATCAGTTCCTCCCGTCTAGTCCCATTCTAGTGTAGTCATCCTTTCATATTAAATCTGTGTCAACTCAATATTTAAAAACCGGAACACGCTTAAAATGTAGTGATATTAACAGAAATTCTGTTCATAATTTAATAATGAAATATTGGAAACGCTCGCATTCAAATTCCACGCCTTTGTTGTTTGCGGCGTTTAATCTTATTGTTAAATATATTTATTAATTATTGAACGATAGTTCAAAACGTTTATTATGTTACTGGTTGAAAGTTAAAAAGAATGTGACTGGTATGTTCGAGCAATGAAACCACTGATTTTTACTGTCATTAACTACGCTTATTGTAATACCACGTCAGTGATAAATAAACACACGGCCCGCCTGATGGAAACCGGTCACCGTAGCTTATGGACACCTGCAACTCTAGGGGTGTCACATGCACGTTGTCGTTGTCAAACTTGTACACCCCTTTTTTCTATGAAGGAAAGGAAAATTCAGGGACTCGAACCCGTGGCTCTGAGATACCAGCTCATCGCTATTCCAACTGAGCTACCGAGACCACACTCGTGGCCTCAAATTTCACCACCATATCCCTAGTATGTGGTTTAGGGGGTTTAGCAACATCTACCGTAAAAAGTACTTCTTAATCAATTAAGAAGTACTTTTAACGGTACATTACTGCTTAAAAATGTATTTGACTTTACAGATGAATTTTGACGACATTCGTTGGCAACTAAGCATGTGTTATAAATACAAAAAATATATGTAAAATTATTGAAACATTCGAATGTATTTAATTATTTTGCTACCGTTACTTATAACTTTTAAAATTAGATTTTTCTCACGATTCAAGTTCAGATTTAAAAAGTCCGAATGGTTCTTTTGCGAGTGTACGCCAATTTTTAACATGGACGAAGTTTTCAATTCAGTTTCAATAGGATTCGAATGTCATTCCCGGGTACATATTTACTTTTCAGATTTTTGTCAATTTTCGTTGCTCCTCCTCTGACGAGATTTTGTGATAATTGTCTTGACTCCCTTCTGTCGAACTTCTTTGAACCGGGTTCGATCCCTGGCTTCAGCTTAGGCACATGCGGCCTTAACGGTCTCCTAGCCTAGTTGGTAGTGGCCTACGACGCAGGTCCCAGGTTCGAATCCTGGTCAGGGCATTTATTTGTGTGTTTATCACGAATATTTGTTCCTGAGTTAGGGACGTTTTCTGTGTACTTATTTATATGTATCTATCTATTATATATATCGTCGTCTAGTACCCGCAATACAAGCCTTATTGAGCTTACCGTGGGACTGGGTCGATTGGTGTAAGATGGTCCCACAATATTTATTTATTTATTTGTACTCGTTCAAAGTGCATCGGCAATTTATGAACGCCATAACCTCTAGGCCACCTGGTCTCAATGAAATCCGTCGATTTTCTCGAATATAATGAATTATTCTCAGAAAGAAAAAGGTTTTTTTTTTACCTCGGAAGCCTCTGAGACAACCCGTGGGCCCGAATTTCTCTACCATATCCCTCGTATGCAGCAAATGGGACGGACATACAAAAACATACAAAAGCATTTTTCCCAAACTGTTAAGTTAACAGTCTTCGCTTACACTTCGCGCTCGCTCGGTCAATTATTATCTAGCATCTAATTGCAGCTTCCTTCAAGTTAATTGAATAATCGACTGCATTGCAGAATGTGCAGGCTTCAGTAATAGATATGGATGAGTTTACTCCATTGGCCTCAAAACACAATAGCCAGTGGGAGTAAATAATATTTCAGATGGAGGGTCGAATTGCATCAGGGGGCGCATTAAGACATCCACGATAAGATCTTGATTAGTTTGATCGATAGCTCAGTTGGTAGACCGATGGGCGTGTATCCCAGAGTCGCGAGTATCAAGTATCACCCGAGGCCAAGAATTCCACTTTCCCTTTTTTTTGATTTGGTATCGTTCGCAGACTTTGCGCTTCCAACTGATACCTTTGACGTCGGTGCGAAGCCGTTATTCAATGCAGTATCGTTTGGAAATGCACTCAAAGGTATCAGGCAAAAAAAGGGCCTTACAGGCCTTTTGGAAGTCGGTTGTACTTTTTGTAAAAAAATTTTTTTTTTAGTTTTGGATATTTTTACCAAATACATAGTTTTCGAATGAAAAAGTCAAAAGTCACTTGAGCAATCACCAAAATCGACATACATGAGCCTTTGAACATTGAGGAGTTCCCTTGATTCCACATAGATCCCACCATCAATTAGTACCAAATTTCTACGGGACTAAATTGGAGGTGAGTTCTTTGAACAAAACAAAATTTCCCAAATCGGACGACAAAGCTCAGAATTATCAGATTATGTATGTAAAGTTCTCCATATCATCCCTGGACTTTATCATCGGGTCTTCTTCACCAAAATGATTTCTGGAATATCAAAAACAAACAAATCATAAACGTGCATATAAAAATTAAGGAGTTCCCGTGATTCCTGAGGGATCCCGTCATCAGATCAGAACCAAATTCCTATGGGACCTCCTTGAAAGGAACTCTTTACTAACAAAAAAGTATTACTCAAATCGGGCGACGGAGCTCGGAGTAATCGGTGAACATACATAAAAAATAACATAAGAAAAGAATCCGACGAATTGAGAATCTCCTTTTTTGGAACCACATACGTTTCGCTAAGTACTGATATGTTTGTCAATTTGGTAGACAAAACATTTATTTTCAAAATAATACAGTAAGTGTAACTTACCTACCTACCTACCTCTAAATCTAAAATAGGTCCTTGACGCATTGTACCTAGGATGCTACGGCATTTCCTCGGATCTTGCGATCCGAGGAAATGCCGCGGCATCCTGATACGTTGTGCGAGGAACCCACCAGCTCTTCGGCCACCAGTAACATCAACCACACGTTTCGCTATTTCTACGAAAATCTTGCGTGCGCTAGGACCCAGACCCATTTTTTAATTTAATTTCCGTAGCAAAAATACATTTTATATACAATTTGCGTTTCTGGATACGCCTCTCGGAGTTTCGAATTGCAGTAGGTGTCTTAATCGTTAATTATTTTACAATGCAGTGTAGCGACGTGCAGCGGTTATTTTGTGCGATAGTTTGATAATAGATATGCTTTTCGAATTTTAACACAACGGCTTGAATATGACATAAAATACTACGTTTTCGTGTCTTAGGGTCGTCACACGCCACCGGAATAAATAAATAAATAATTAATAAATGGTATAGGACATTCTTACACAAATTGACTAAGTCCCGCAGTAAGCTCAAGAAGGCTTGTGTTACGGGTACTCAGACAACGATATATATAATATACGAATACATAAATAGATAGAAAACATCCATGACTCAGGAACAAATATCTGTGTTCATCACACAAATAAATGCCCTTACCGGGATTCGAACCCAGGACCATCGGCTTAGCAGGCAGGGTCACTACCAACTACGCCAACCAGTCGTCGTCGGAATATGAATTCATATTAAATAATAAATTTTAGTCTTTAAGAGTAACCACTCTAAAACATGTTTTATTTTCATAATTTTCAGTGAAAGCGACTTGATTTTGAAATTACGTTACGGTTGAAAATATTTAGTTCGCGGGCGGAGCCGCAGGAAAAAGCTAGTAATATATCAATATATCTCTCGGCTTGCCATAGGGCAAATCCATGAGGCACGCCATCGCCACTGAACCGACTATAGGATGACTCACACTACACCGGCACGAACCGAGTGTGTATGGAACGCGTCGGATCATTGAACCCCAGAATCGGGCGGGCGGGTCCGTCCCGTCACGTCATCACGTACTTCCGAACTTTGAGCGAAGCGAGTAAGTTCTCTCAATTTTTGGACAATCCGTCATTAGTGTCTGTTTGATCGATGATAACTCGAGTTCCGTTGGTCAGATCGTCGCGAAATTTGGCAAGTCATTAGATGCAATAACCAACTTTAATAATTTAGAATATGAGAAAAATCGATAAAGAGGTTGCAAAAACATTAGGGTCGGGGCAAACCACTAGATACTTTGTTATGGTTATGGTTGTAGGCTCCATTTTCCGCACTTAGCCCGTAAAATATCGGGCCATTGTACGTGACATATTTTCTAGTTAAAAGTTTAACCAGTCTAGCTCCGACCAGAAGCGCAGGATCCTCCTGGTGTCTCCACTGGCTTCTCGAACCAACCTCGTTCTTTTGAGGATTTGAGCCCATTGTGTAGCTACCCCCTCGCATTACAGGATGACTTGGGGGACTGTTTCATCGGCCGACAGGCAGGCTCTGCACAGGGGGCTGTCGGTCATACCTAGAACATATAGATGTTTGTTAAGTGGGCAGTGTCCAGTTATGTTGCCTACGATAATGCGGAAGGACGCCCTAGCGAGGTATAGCAGGCGCTTTGTTAAGCAAGCATCCAGGTGCACCATTTCCCGAAATTGTCTGCATGTACTGGCATTTGCCCATTGATGAGCATCTTGAGTCCGATTTCGTTCTCGCAGCCATGACCTTAGCTGGTTGAAGGGTATGGGAAGCATTGGGTCTAGCCCTATTGATACTTTGTGTTCATGATAATATAAATCAACAAAATATAGTTAAAACAAAGTTCCAAAACCCTCAACAATAGCCGTATACTTTTTGCGTGCCGCGATCGAGTTTAATTTCCATTTTTATGGTCGTAAAGAGAGACTAAATTGCTCGTTAAGAGCCTTTTAAAAATGAAATAAAATCCCCCACTAAGTGAAGTTTAAACAAGAATACACAAAGAATCAGCAGGTTGCTGTGGAATAGTGGTGGGTTAGTGATAACATTGATAATTGATAAATGGTTTTTTGCAACTAAGTAATTGCTGTAAATTCAAGCTTAAATTAAGTTAATTTCTCAAAGACACCAGTATTCTAATTAGCTCCATTTATAAAATAACTACTAATTTAATTTTATCTCATGTGGGATTTGCATGTGTGTGAACGGAGAATGAGTATTCGACATGACATTGATATGTCATAGTTGTCACTATTTTATATGAGAAAAAATAATAATATTAACGAATTTAATAAAACTAACTATGCCATTCTGTTTCCTTATTTAATTTGATGAAGTAGACCTGATGATAAAGACCATAGATGATATGGAGCTTTTTCGTCCGATTTTGGGTAATGCTTTTTTGTTCAAAATAAGTCACCGGCAGCATTACCTTTTGGTAAATTTTGCGATGATTCAAAGACACATGTATGCTGGGGTGTTACTCAAGTAACTTAAGGATTTTCATTCGAAAACTTTCTATATCGTAAAAATATGCAAAAACTAAAAAAATTAAAAACTTTTATAAATCCGCTTCAAAATCAAAAAGGGCAAAATATGTTTCGTGTTGTATGCGTTTCCAACTGATACCTTTGAAGTCGGTGCATTTCTAAACTTGAAAGATCAGTTGGATGCAAATACAAAACGAAACATTTTATTTGCCATTTTTGAAGTCTGTTTTATTTTCTGTTAAAAAGTTTTGTTATACCTATTTGCGTAAACATTTTTTTAGTACCGTTACACAAACACGTTTTTGCCGCGCTAAACTTTTTAACTTTACTTAGGCTTGAATTGAGAATGTTTTCTAGTTTCGCTCGCTAAAGGAGGCGTATCTTTTTACTGGCACTTTGAACTAGTATCTTAAATTATCACTTTCCCCTTCCGACCGGGTAAAGCAGTCATTAGACGAGCACTAATTGTATTTCTGGCCCCGGCAAAAACTTTTAATTAACAACAGACATTCTGCGAAATGTTCCTATCAAATGTAAATTGCGATTTCAGCTCATTTTTGGCTAATCAAATCATTACATGCATAATATTGAATTACTATTGTGGACGTAGATATACTTTGAGTTTCAATCCAATAATCCAAAACTCTCGGGTCTATTATTAGAAAATAATAGACCCGACTCGACTTCGTCTCGTTTTGGAACAAATTATGAGCTGTTGCATACGCTAGTTTTTCTACAACAGCTAAAATAGCGTAAAAAGTAAAATCTAGAAAAGTGCCAGAATAGAGAAGATGTTGTAGGTACCCACTATATAACTTAAAAAAAAAAACAACAGTGCTCATATATATTGTATGAAATCCATAGGAGCAGTGTCCTTATGGAATACTATAAAATAAAAAAATAAAAATATCTTTATTCCATTATTCCATAATTTGTTAGTTCATTTTGTACTACATAACATACTACTTGTTAGCTTATCCAATATTAATAATAATAATGATTGACACAATAAAATAATGAAATCACAATTTATAGTTGAATTAATTAATATGCATAATTTTAAATACAGGAATAATAGATGTTAAATTACAATTGTCATATAAACAACGTTGTATATAATGTATAATTTTTTAATAACGCTGTCAGTCATCCAATTGACAGATAAAAGTGCTGGAGTAGAAAAAATTGCTTATCTCACATTACGATAAATATCTCGACACCCCTATTTCGATTATGTATGATAAAACAAGGTTATATGTGTATATGAATATAGGCGACATATAAAGTTCAAATCTTGAATTAATTACAAAGATAATACTATCAATAAACCAAGAAACTATTTTAACCCCTATTCAACAACCCCAATTAATATTTAAGGGGTTATTCATGCAAACTAGGGCCTAAGTTCTGATAATGCGTAAAATTATAGTCGTTTTAAGATAGCCTGGGCAGTCTGCGAGGTCTTCGGCGATGGGGTCCAGAGTCTGGTCTAAATCCATCAGGATTTTCCATATAGGCTCCGTCCTTGATATTTCTAATTTAAGCTGAATGTCTTGGAAATCTTGGAGACGACTATTTTATCTCCACTAAACCTAGTTTAGAACCGAGCAAAGAGACGAGCATAAGCTCGAGCAAAAGAGAGCTAGAATCGTGTGCTATTGCAATAAAAATAGATCTAATGAGGATTACCGCGAGTCGAATTTTCGCTAGGGGCGCTAGTGGAACGTGGGTCCTGCGGGAACATTTCAAACGTCACATTGACAATTCTATCATATTGACACAGGACCCACGCGTGAGTGGCGCCGCCTGGTGAGCGACAATACGGTGGCTCCCATTGCAAGAGCACGCGAAAAATTAAACGGCGATAGTAGGCAGGTGCGTCAAAATAAACCGTGTAATCAGATAATTGATGTTTAGAACTGAATTAAAATTTTAATAGGTAAAAGCTTTTACCAGATTTAAGAACTAGTTATTACTCAATTATCTTACTGAGAATCGTGGTTATAAATTCCAGAGTTACGACGATCTGACCAAAAATATGCAAAAAATGACCTATATTTGAAATATAAAAGTATCGAAACTTTTGTTAAAATCGTGTTTTCGAAATCATGTTTTCACTTTTACCAGTTTAAAGGAAAAAGGTATGTTGAAGTTTTATGTATGTAAATATCAAGTACTTAGTTGTTATCGATATTGAGACAGACGTCTCTGAATAATAACAATTTGACCACTGTGGCCTCTTAAAAACCCCAACTCAAATTGGTTCACGTGTTTGAAAACAATGATGCCGTAGACATGTATACATACATTATAACTACAATCTAAAAAGGGATATTTACTATGTATGTTAGTTTTAATGAGCACCCAATATTTCGGCGCTGTTGCTAGCGCGATGTTCACGGAGTTACTCTGCCGAAATATCGGGTGCATAATAAAACAAATATCCTGTTTTAGATTGTAATGACCATGTTGGCTTAAAATCATATATACACACAGTAGCACCCACATACACACACACACATACACACGCGAACATATATAGACAGTCTTACATAAATAAATAAATAAAATATTACAGGACATTCTGACACAAATTGACTAAGTCCCGCAGTACCTAAGCTCAAGAAGGCTTGTGTTTCGGGTACTCAGACAACGATATATATAATATATAAATACATAGAAGACATCCATGACTCAGGAACAAACTGTGTTTATCACACAAATAAATGCTGCATAGCAGGCAGGGTCACGACCAACTACGCCAACCGGTCATCTAAAACACATATACACACTGGGATACAGGATGTTAAACTTTTAACACTAACAGTACTCTTTTCTTTAGGCGTTGCGAAACAAAACGAATATTTAAATAAATAAATAGGTAAGTTAATTTCAGTATGACATTTATTCTTCTATAGCTTTTAGTTACAATACTTACAATTACAACAAAACTTGTGTCAAATCACATTAAGTTTCAACTGTAGTAGAACTGATTAGATAAGGCATAGTTGGTGTAATTGCTCGAGTAATCATCCCGGCGAAGATCACGGGAATCGGCCTTAATGCCCGTCATTTATACCGGGACCTACTCCAACTTGTTACAATCTACTTGATTTGATATTGCACTTAAAAATAGTAAATAAATAAATATTTGGGGACAATCTTACAGAGATCGAACTAGTCTCAAACTAAGCAAAACTTGGAATATGGGTACTAGACGACGATATACATACTTATTTAGATAAATACATACTTGTATACATAGAAATCGTCCATAATTAAGGAACAAATTTTTGTGATAAACACAAATAAATGCCCTGACCAGTATTCAAACCCGGGACCTCCGACTTCGTAGGCAGAGTAACTTCCAACTAGGCTAGAGAGGCCGTAATAGTACATTGTGTATTAAGGTCGATAAATAATAAATTATGAACGAGTGTGCATTTAAGTCCAAGTCGAAGAAGATATTTCGTATATTGTATGAAAATCCATAGGAGCATCGTTTAGCCACAGCGTAAGGATGTATTCTATACAGTGGGTTAACTCCGCCGATTTCTGGGTCATCGATGGGGGGCGCGCGGGAAAGGAGGCGGGGAGGAAATGCCGCCGAATTTCTAGGAAAATTCGGCGGTCTATTTTAAGGGGTGTAAAATGGAAATTAGTTTGCCAATCAGACTGTAATATCTTTCGCATAGTTTTTGATAACCCTGAGCCTCAGCACGATCACCGAGCCGAGCCGCTGGCCATGTATGAAGTTACCTCACTGTATGGAATACATCCCTACGCTGTGGTTTAGCAGTGTTCTTATGGAATACTGTAGACAACGTTATAATGTATGCTTTTCTAATATCCCTTTCACTTATATAAATTGACAGTTAGAAGTACTGGAGTAGAAAAAAAGTTTTAAATAAATGTCAATCTCTACTTCCATTAGGCGGACTATCAATATCAAATCACAGTTTGATTTGCAAATTCCTAATAGACCTCTCGGAGTTTAATCAGAGACTAGAGTTTTTGCGAAATTTGACAGATCGGGAGACAAATGACCACCTGGTGTTATTAAAATTATGAAAAAAGGTTTCTACAATTTCCCGTCATGATTGGCCCGAGTATTATAGTAGATTTACGCATGAATTTTCTTTGAAATGTAATTTTATTGTTTTTTGACCTTTCTACATTATATTTCTGTCGAATTAAGGTAATATCTGCTGTTTAAAAAATCCAGTCAAAGTTATAAAAAAAACAAAGACTTTATATTAAACAACAGTAAAAACTCACGTACTTTTTCATCATCATCGCGTCATGTGTCTCTGTCTGTCTCTGCGACGCGAGAGTAGCAAACACTCTGTCTGATTATGGTGGCCAAATGCCGTCGAAACATGTCACGCCATTGTGGTAAAGCATTCCTAAGTATACATATACATCGTTGTTAAAAATTGAAAAAGTTAATTCACGTTTTTCGATTTAAATCAGAAACTCTTCTTCATCCATAATTTACCGCAGAAATATTCGTTTTTTACTCCGGGAACCACTTGAGTCTTAAGTGTCTTTAAGAATGACTCGCACTAGAAAGGGACGGGACGTGGCGGGACGGGAAAATCTGTCAACTTCTATAAAAAGCGTCACGTGTTCGAGGGCTCCGAGCTATCCACGTATATCACGTGATTCTTTCTATAGAAATTGACACATTTTCCCGTCCCGCCCGGTCCCGTCCCGTGCTAGTGAGAGTCATCCTTGATACGAACAATTATTGTATATAAATATTTATACCTATATATTTTGGCGATCTCGGCTGCGACTTTAAGCATTTCGATTAAAATTTGTTTTTTAAACTTAAGTTTTGAGAACAAATCAAGCTAGCTTGTTCTTAACTCTGAGAAAACACCGATTTAACTTCCAATAATAATATTTTAGTTATCCGAGCCTCCCTCGGTCGCTCAAATATTGAAACGTTAAATCACGTAATAGCCTATCTAATTGCGTTAAACTAAATAAAAAATAATTTCACGTGATTTATATTAATAAAAGTAAAAAAATACGATTTATTAACATTTTTCAGGGGTTCTAAAACTCTACATAAACGTAATTAGAAGTCATCCTACGCCCTCGACGAATATATATTATATTTAATTCAATCAGACTGTTTTCTTAGCAATTACGTTTTTAGAAATTAAATTCAAATTTTACCTAGTATTTACACTACCCACAGTTTGAATACCCACATTACTAGCTTTTTTACCTACATTTAAGGCCGTAATCAGTATCTAAGTAGGAAAAAAATGTTTTTTTTGCCGTGTATTTTTTTTGTATAGCAGGTCAAGGCCAATCGGCCAATCCCCCATACAATTTATTTTCCTACCACGATACCAGAATATTTGTTACTTACATCTTTTATGTCGGTCTAGTTTCAAGCGATTTGTGCAACTCAAAACTACACGAAAAAACGCTCGTAAGTATATAAGATTATTATTAAAATAAACCTAGGATAAGAACCTAAAACCAGATAAAAGGGCATATTTTCGTTTTCTTACATTTATTAACCTACTTTCAGCACAAAGTCGTCCAAAAATAAAATTATACCGCGACCGAAATTCAATCAGATCAAAAACAAACGACAATCGACTGCAACCACAACCGAAAGTAACACTTATGAGTAGAACATTAGGTCGTTTTTCGCATACAATGTAATGGTGCGTTCCATTTAGTTACAGTGACAAAGGGACAATCATTTTCTGTTATCTGGCGATGTTTTCTCATCGCTTATTAGATGTTGGAGCCAGTCCAGTTGCCAGAGAAACTGGTGTAAACTGACCTCGAGGTTCTTACGATCTGGCCACAATACAAGAGCCGGCAGCGGCCATAAATGAGATGAGCACGGGACAAATTGACATATAATACAGTGTGTAAATCAAATACGGGCGAACCTCTTAACGGTGGTTAGTATAGGACATAAGAAATTTATTTAGGTAACTTTTAAATGGAGTTGCAATTAAAATTTTAGCCATAGAAAATAATTCGGCCCGCAATGTAAATGCAAACACACTCGCGTTAAACATTCGTTGACAACTGTCAGCGTCAAATATTTTATAGTACATTGCTGCTGAAAATTTGATTAAAATATTAATCATGTGGTCATTATTAAGTGTATGTAACTATATACTCGTAACAATTCTAATTCTAGTATATTATTATAGACCTAAGCTAATTTCCGAACGAGCGCGCGGTCATTGTTACCACCCGCAAGGAATAAGAACCAACGCCCGCGCGCTCGTTACAAACAAGTGACAATCGCCTGGTGTCATGGCGTAATAAAAGTTTCGCATGGAAAAGTTTGTTTCTCTGAAGTGCAAAAGATTAATTACAAGTGCAGAACCTGGAATATTAACAAGTGTAACTTAAAAATATGTTTTAATTATTGATAACACTAATGAATTATATGCTTGGTTAAATTTATCGCCCGTATTAGACTTACACATTGTACAACACTTTAGACTTTCGCGTTCTATAGACATTATTATATAGGTACCTACATAGAACGGGTCTGTCGCGAAAGTAGTTGATTTACCTTAATATACCGACGTCTCGACAGTTTCATATGTCATGGTCGCGGCTTGACTCAAGCAAGCGCAGAAGCCAAGCCGAGACCATGACACATGTAGTGTGAAAATAAAAGGAGAAACAGTGACAAAACATGTGACGTCTTTTGTTTACATTGTTAGGAAGTTCCATTGACGGCGATTTTAGCTCGGAAAGAGCCCTTTTATCCTTTTAAACTATCGTGGAAAAATGCATTTTATACGCAAGTGGGGCAATTGGCCTTGCACTAATCCCTATAATTCACACTCATCCCTATAATATAAGTGAGACTTATATGACCGTAGTAACTTGACGGCCATTTTAGAAAGCTTTAGGCCAGCCTATCATACTGGTTCGCTTCAATATTACTGGCGGTGAGTAATCAATATCGCCGTGGTCTTTCGAATAAGGAACGTGATTGTCCGCAGTCCATTGTCCTAGCTGTACAATGAGAAAATTTCTTCGACGGCTGTTGAGGGAGTGGGGGTAGAGGGGAAACTTCATACAAACACCAATACCACGAACATCGAAAATAGGCATTGACGCCATTGACGGAAAAACCTCTTTGTCACTCTATACACAAGTGTGACAGAGATGGACATATAGAACCGCAATTGTTCGATTTTCGTGGTTCAAGCCCGGGTACAGATATCTTGAGGCTGTTAGCCCTCATGCTGAAATAAGCACCACGATGTTTGTCATCGCAGATCCTTTGAAACAAGCAACTGACTTGAAACAAACAAGTAACTTTTTTGATTTACGCGGAGAATTCACATTATCTCAGTGTAAACCAGTGCTGTAAAGGGCGCGTACCGTAGAGTGATGATGTTAATAAAGGCGACAATTCCGTTCTAAAGTGTCAGGTACCTAGTTGTTATCAATGTTGAGATCTAGACGTCCGAATGACAACAATTTGACCACTGTGGCCTTTTAAAATTACATCAAACACAATGAAGTTTGTTACTTCAAAGTTGAACCAACAATAAGAGTTATTTAACTTTGTAGTTTTATAATGTGTGAGAATCGTAATAGTACATTGTGTATTAAGAGCGGTAAACAAAAAATTACGGACGAGTGTGAATTTAACTTTAATTTTAGCACGAGTTCGTAATTCTTGTACCGCCCATGATACATACAATGTTTTTCATCACATTTGTGAGGAAATAAATAAACTTTCTAGACAGATAAAAACACAATAATTATTAGCGGTAGTGTAGTTGCACAGTCCACAGTACTCCGGAGTGAGCGGCGAGCGCGTGGGGGGCAGGTGCTCCGGGAGCTCCGGGCGGGCGGTAAAGTAATATGAGAATCCTTTAAGACCATGAGCTTAATACAGATCATTAAGTCTAAGTATGCTTGCATATAATATCACCATTTACGAGGAGGTGTGATGAAAAACGTTTAAATAAGTGTTTAACAATACGAGTACTCGTATCAAGAAGACCACGATACGACGCGTAAATAACTTTCCGCTGTACCGTCGCGTCTATAAATATCTATTCACTTCGGAACTTACTGCAGGGGATGTGGGTTCAATATTGAATACAGGTGCATATATATTTATGAGGCCAACCGTACCTAGCCGTGAAGATTTCGCTTACACGACGAATATACGGTTGGATATCCAACCGTCGGAAATTCAGGGTATGCTGGGGCACTATATTCAATACTTATTTTTGAGCTTTACTTAATAACAACTAAGTATATTCTCGTTTATTCTACAGTATTCTTGTTTTTCTAATGATGTTTATATTAAATTATTATTATTAAAATCGGTTTAACAATTGCAAGATGTCTAAGTATGACATGTATTTATTTATTTCTAATTTGTGTGTGTGTCAACAGTGTTAAAACTGTTAATTATCTATGTTTAACTGAAGGTTTAAGTCTAAGTTATCCGACCAAACGTCTTTGTCACTTAAATAATCATCTACTGTACCTGTAATACGCTTTTTTATTAACGTATTTTAATTCTAGCCTTGAATTTATTTTCTGTCAAGTCTTCAATATGGTCGGGTAACTTATTGTAAAAACGTGTACCCATAAATGATTTTTGAGCCTTAATTAACTTAGTTTATATACCTAGTAAATTATTCTTGTCTAGTGTTAAATTTATGTACGTCACTTTATTTTAAAACACTGTCAAGTTTTAGTTACTCAACCTGCCCGTCTTGTCCCGTCCCAATATTACCCCACACACCCTTCAGCAGAGTTGACGTAACCTTTTAGCATTCGCGGCGATATCGGGCACCTATTTGCTTTGCTATGAGCACACTCGATATGAAGGTGTCACGCTGGAGCGGGTGCAATGTGCTCCAAGTTAAAGGAGTGAGCGATTATTGCCAATATTACGCCCCGTTATCTCTGAAAAATTAGAATACGTCGTATTACGTTTAAATCAAGTCTTGATACACTTGATATGTGTCCAGTGTCCCAGCCCCGGGCATGAGATCTCTTACAAATTTATATCTTGAACTGGTCGTTGAGTTTTTGCCAAAGCACTATTTATTAAAAGGACGTAAGTCCCTTGATGTTTTTAAAAGCACTTACGTTATTTTGCTTACACAATTTTTTCATCGTCTGATGCGTGGTCTGATACGAATTTGGCTGGCTTTTTTGTATTTGGACAGATCGTCTTCATAGGCGAGCATATAAAAAACATGCCCCATAAACCTACGTTACCCGCATAAACGTAGTGTGGGACGCCCTCCTGCCATGTTTCCGACCTGAGAAAGGTAGCTGGTAGTGGTTGGATGAGGGTCACGAATGACCGTACTTTGTGGCGCACCCTTGGGGGGGCCTACGTCCAGCAGTGGACTGCTGATTGATTGATTGATTGATTGCTTGCTTGCTTGATTGATCGACTGATTGATTGATTGATTGATCGATTGATTAATTGATTGAAACCTCGGCTAAGCTATATTCTAAAACGTTATAAGCTCATTACTTGTACCATTCCAGTGGCGGGATGACTGGCGCAGTAAGCGGGCTCACACTTGTTATCGACGCTCTCACAAATCGTGCCGGGGCTCTGTCACACCGTTCCTTCTATCTCTACCACTTCCTCCTCTCAAGCACGAGAGGGATAGGATTAACCGGCCATATACGGTACGCGAGACTTTCAATCCAAAGATCTCGGGTTCAAATCCTGCCGGCTCGTACCAAAGTTTTTCGGAACTTATGTACAAAATATCATTTTATATCTACCAATCCCTTTTCGGTGAAGGAAAACATCGTGAGGAAACCGGACTAATCCCGATAAGGCCTAGTTTACCGTTTTGGAAGGTGAGATGGCAGTCGTTTTTCCTAATATTCTCTAACAATCGAAGTGAAAAATTGAAATCAAAAAGGTTCCTAATTTCAATAGAGAGGATGGCTTTTCAGTACCACCAGCTTGGGATCCTGTATTACATCTCATCAAGGATCAAGCATGACACAGGACTGGAAGACCTTAGCGTGGACTTTGTTTGAAAAGGTTGAAAACGGATAAACGAGGCAAAATGGGGTAGTTTTCTTGTCGCTACAAGAAAACTACCCCATTTTGCCTCGTTTATCCGTTTTCAACCTTTTCAAACAAAGTCGAAATCCTCACAGGGTTTTTATAAGTTTTAATTTTAATTATAGAATGCCCTTCAGGCAATGTATTACTAGCTTTATAAGCCCCTCTAGGCATTGTAGACCAACCTTTGTTTTTGTTTTTAATTATTTTTTATATTTTTGTTTGTAGGTAGTTTGCACAAGTAACTTTGTTGATTGACGGGGAGAATTCTCATTCTCTCAGTGATCATCTTAACCCTGTGAAAATTAGTGCTGTAAAGGGCTCAAAACGTAGGGTCATGGTGTTAATAAACACGATTAATCCGTTCTAAAGTGTTTAATTTCAATGAATAACAATCGCGGTAACAGAAGACAATATTATGAAAAGCAGAGTGTATACCTCAGGCATAAATACGCATTTTATCCTCTAAGTAGCCTCGCCTGAAATAGGTTACTGTATGCCCGTGATATATAGTCTGACAAGCCAACGATCGCAGTAATAGTAGGAAAAAGAAACAATATTCATCCCTTTTTTTTGGGGTGGTAATACTAGCGTAAGAAAAAGATAGTATGCTGCTCTCTATCCCACTGTTACTGTGCTCGCTGGCATATCAGATTATATATCACAGGCATAAAGTAACCTATTTCAGACGAGGCTACTTATTGGTCAGAATGCAACGAGGACCAATATATGCCTGAGGTAAACACTCTGCTTTTCACTTCGATTGTTAAAAAATATTAGGAAAAGCGACTGCCATCTCACCTTCCAAAACGGTAAAGTAACTTCTTTATGATTTTCAATTGTTATTTTGTCCAATAAAGGTTAAATAGTAACTATCAGCCAGTTAATGGAGTTATTGTTCTGTAACATTTCGGTGTCACAGCACGCCAAATGCATTCTGCTAACGTCATATTTGAGGTTCCACTCCAACGGAATATTGTCTATGCACGGATTTTCCACAAACTTTTGAATGTTTAAATCCTGTGCCAAAGAAATCAGGTCGATGTGGTTTTAATAGACTTACGAGAAAAAGGAATTTTTGTGTTTTAATTTAAGTGTTCAGTAACAAAATGGTGAAAAAACCTGCCAAGAGCATGTCGGGCCATGCTGTGTAGGGTTCGTAGTTTTCTGACTATAGGCGCACTGAAAAAGGGTTTTATTACATATCATGCTCATAACAATAAAAAAAAACCTTAAAAAAGGAGTATCTTGGCATCGCAGCTCTTACTACTTAAACGCACTTTTAACAGAGAGGATACGTTTTTTTGGAAAAAATAAAAAATGGCTTAACTGACCAAGTTCAATATAATTTACCTTCAATATTTTCATGTTGTTTTTGGACTGGCGGTTAAAAAGTTAGAGGGGGGAGGGGACACATTTTTTTTAACTTCCGGGGCGCTTATTTCCGAAAATATTCAATTCATCAAAAAATATTTATAGCAATCCCCAATTATTTTTTAAATACCTATCCTATGAAACGAAAAAAAAACACCCACGTAACGTGCCCTAAAATAAAAAGTTTTTAATTTTTTTGTTTTACCACCTTGTCGGTTTGGTTGAGGTAGTATGTTCTTATCACATTACGAGTTTCTAGTACTAACCGTCACTTAGCCAAGCTGCAGACGGACGGAAGTGCCCAGATATAGGGCTCGCGAACCCACATCCCGCGATAACCACTAGTTCCAAAATCAATCAAAAACACGCCAAGCTATGCTTAGTATTAATATGACAGAGGATGGTATAACTAGGAGCTCCAAAACCGGTTTTAATGGTGATGGTTAAAACTGGTTTTTAACCGGTTATACATGACATAATGGTTCAGGTTTTCAGTAGAATTAAAATACAGATTACGTTTTTAAATAACTTGTCTACTTTATCGTTACCGTCCTTATAATTCACACAGGCATTTGATTCCACAGACTTTTGTTGAGTACCGAAAACCGCAATACTAATTTTTCTTCATAATAAATTCTCCAAAGGCTGATAATAATTCCATTCAACAGAAATATTTGAAAGAAAGCCGCGATTTAACAAAATTTATTTAATAAAAATACTAAAGGACTATGAATCCCTTAGGAGACAATATTGAGGTTTTCAGCGAGAGAAAAATAATATATTGAACCAATGAATACAAAAAAGATATACCCTTTATGTTTATAGCAAATCGGGTTGCCCCATGTTTATGAAATGTTCGTGTTTTATTCGATTTCATACGATTGTATTTGAGAATAGTGGCGAATATTCGATTACCCTTTAGGTCATGACATGATTGAATCGAATTTTTCCTTACTTCAATTGTTAAAGTTATCGTATTTGTTACATATGAAAGGGTTGAAAAAAAAAAGAAATGTATAGAGATTGTAACATCAGGCCCCAATTTCACGACAAGCGTGACAATGCCTAAAATGACTGTATTACTGGTGTTTCAGGCGTCCATAGGTTACGGAAACCGCTCACTATCGCGCGGGCCGTGTGCTTGTTTGCACCATTTCGATAATTTAAATAAAATCGTAATGTATCGTCAATAAATAGGTAATTTCTTGATGAAGACTTTTTGACAATTGTAACGAGATCTAATAGTGTTTTAAAGAATAGTCGGTAGTTTTTGACATGAGAATGATCCTGTGTCGGAATTTCATGACATGTTTTTGTAATTAAAAGAAAAATTGAAAATTCCCCGCGTCGAGCGGGATTTGAACCCACGACCTCTCTGAACACCGGTCAGATTTTTAATATGTCTAGTAGTATTACTAAGAAAAAGTAGTGGCAGGTGAAGTCCAAGGCGCAGTAAAAAGTACCTCATTTATAAAGAGGTCTATGCTTTTTCATCAGGAAGTTCAAAATCGTGTATGCAAAAATACAGGTGCATATCACCCCGCTGAACCGCTGCCAGGCACCCGAATTAATAAATCATGATAGTATATGGCACACTAACCAGAGGCATGTCGTCGGTCTACTAATTGCAAACCTATTTCCGTAACCAGTTCTTAATCCAAATACATAAATACAAACAGAAAACATCTGAAGTTGGAAAAAATGGTCCTTCGAACCGGACAACGATCTTACTACCCTCTGTATTTACGAGCTGAGCACTAAAGCGTTTATTGCGGGCCGGTACAGTTATTGGATGAGATTTTTACGGCAGGCGGAGCCGGGGGCTTAACGAGCATGTCGCTGGTTTATTTAAGGGCTCATTTGTGATGACTAGTAGTGGGATATTTTGACACGCAGTGTTTGGTCTAACATGCACGAAATGTTGCTATTAGGTACGATCCTTTTTATAGGCTCTGAAATATCTCGTTCCCGGCGTAGCTGAACTACCGTTAACACGACACTGTCCTGCTAAGGCCCTTGCACCAACCAGGGTTAACCACTTACCCGGAGTTTGGCTGTAAAACACCATACAAACGAGACTTAACTCCGGGTTGTGTGGCTAACCCCGGGTGCAAGTGACCTTAAGCCGAATAGCGCTATCTCAGCCGTCTACCGTCTGCTGCGACAGCCGAGGCTGTCTCCTTCTTGGTGCCAAAGCCGCTGCAGGGCGACACCACACGCTGGTCCCTCATGAAAACCTCATGAGAACGAGATGGAAAATCCCCGGGTTTCTTCCCCTCAGGTTGCCTTCGCGATAATAGAGCTGGTCATCCTCGCAACCACCACGCTCGGAAGGCCTCTCCCTCAATGCTCTGTGCGGAACACCCCCCCCCCCCCGTGACAAGATATAAGAGCTCGCTTACCGTGAAGCACCGTCCAGGAATCCTTCACTTTCTCCTGGATTAACCGGATCAAGAAGAATGAGAAGAGCCGTGGTTTCCCATTTTAGCTCCCCTTTATCATAAGACGCGGGTTCGGGTCGCGTCAATTGCAGGCCGCTACTACAAACAAACTCGCCGCTTGCCGACTGCATCGAGCAGAAAAATGGTGTACAGACTTGGCCAGTAAATAAGAAAGCCTCAGATCACATGTTTGTCGACATCAGCTTTGCTTCGGGCGACAATTACAGGAGATCTGAGACATTTCTTACTTTACAGGCCTCGGTATGTAATCTACTATTATATCTACAAAACGCCACCCAATTTTCTTGAGGCGAGTGCTTTATAAGCGACGAGAATGTACCGCCTGTTTACAGGCTGCTTTGCATAAATTAAAGGCTTTTCTGAAAAAACGTGAACATCTATCATGAGAAGCCTTCTTAAGCTGCGAAAGCGTTATTAAATTGGCCTCTCTCTTTTTAAATTGAGCGAGAATTCAAAGAATAATGTATATAAAAACCGGCCAAAAGCATGTCGGGCCATGCTCAGTGTAGGGTTCCATAGTGTACCGTCCGAGTGTAGATAGATAGATAGATAGATATATTTATTTGCACTAATCATACATTGTCACATAATATCACATAATATCAATAAGAAATACAAATTTAGATTGATTTCCACAATTGGAAACAAATAAAGTTTAAATTAACAATGATCACATAAGAAAATAATTATTACTGTCAAGATTAAAATGTAAGATAAAATACATTATGTTTAATATAAATAATTGTGTCAGACACTTTCATTCATCTAAGAACTCATTAACTGAATAATAAGCCTTCCTTTGGCAGTACAATTTAAATGTACGTTTAAATGCGTTATATGTATCGAGATCTCTGATAGCCTCGGGTATTTTGTTGTATATTTTAGCACCCATTATACCAAGAGACTTGCCCGTTTTCGACAGCCTGTGCGAGGGGACAGCTAGCCCTGGTTTCCTCCTTGCGTAGTTACTCCCTGCTATAGGGAACTCAGCTTGGTTCCTTCTGACATACATACCAACTTCATAAATATAGAGTGAAGGCACTGTCAACACCCCGATGTTGATAAAGAGCTGCTTAGCTGGCGCGTCCGCTGGAACACCACATATCAGGCGAATAACCTTTTTTTGTATGATAAACGGCCGGTCTCTGTCAGCTGCTAAGCCCCACAGGTCTATGCCACAGTTGAGATGCGTCTGAAAATAGGCGTAGTATGCCGTCATTAGGTTCCGCTGCGATAGCGTACGTTTCAACCGAAGTATGGCGTAATGAGCGGAGTTTAGCTTGGCACATAAGGAGTCGATGTGCTTCCCCCACTGCAAACTTTTATCAAAAGTGAAACCCACATACCGAGTATGGTCTACAGGTTCTATGCGGTCCCCGTTTACATTTACATCCAATCCTGGCCGTACTTTACAGCTGAGCGTAAAGTGGATCAGGTTTGTCTTGCTTATATTTAGTTGCATGCCATTACTTTCGAACCAGTGTAGGAGTTTAATAATGACATCACTAGCGTTTTTCTCTAGCTCTTCATGGTTACAACCATTAATGATTGCACAAATGTCATCCGCATACATGATAAATTTAACGATAGTGCTAGGATATGGCAAGTCATTCATGAGTATAGAGAAGATGGTGTTCCCCACGTTCGAGCCCTGGGGGACCGCTCTGTCACCGATATACCCTGCCTCAGACCGCTCACCAGCCACGTCTGTTATTTGGCTACGGTTGGCTAAAAAAGATTTGAATATGTCTAGGGCTCCGTATGAGTCATCCTAAAAGAAGTGCCATGGATAACAACAGTCCTAACAAACATAAAACTGGATGTGTATCTGAAGTTCCTCATGCCAGCTCTGGTCTCCATCATCAGGTCTACCTTACCAAATTTGTGATATTCGCAAGAAATTGCTTTATTTTCTTAAGATAAGACCAAAATCACCATACATGTGCCTTTAAAACGAGGAGTTCCCTTATTTTCTGGATCCCATCAGATCAGCACCACATTTATATGGGACCAAATTGAAGTTAACTCCTTTGGAACAACAAAATCACCTAAATAGGACGACGGGGCTTGGAGTAATCGGTGAACATACATAAAAAAAAACAGACGAATACATAACCGCCTCCGTCGAATTCTCGAAGTCGGTTAAAAAGTAAAATCACAAACCTAAAAATTGAAATAGATGTCATTAAAGAAAAATACCAACTCCATCTGAGGCTAAACGGAGGAAATATTGAATTAAATAACTTGATTTGTTTCAAGATAAAGTTGTACAAACCTAAAAGTTAAATAAAAAGCAATTGTAAGCACGAATCAAATCATTTATTAAATGTAATAAATGTTTTGATTCATGTTTTTTGTATTTTTAAGTAGTTACACTACTGTATTTAAATATAAATAGAAAGAGATGTCATATACTAAAGAAAAAGTGACCAAGGTCCCCGGTGAGCAGGGCTGGGAACGAACCAGCGACCTCCTGCTTTCGCGGCAGACGCCCTAACCACTGGGCTACCCGATCGGCCGTGATCGGGTAGCCCAGTGGTTTCTTTACTATATGGGCATCTCTTTCAATTTATTTTTAAATAAAAAGCTTGTAAAAAGCTTATTCTAATATGCACGCTCCCACATCTGAAATCAAATTCAGCAGTCACAGCTCCACCAACGGACTTGCTACAAAAGTATTCTACAAACTATTAAAAATACACCCTATCACATAAACGATAAGGTTGAAAATCTAACACTAGAATCTGACGCTGACAGGAAAAGTAAAGCACACATTTGCAGTCTTATTATAAGGGAATAAAGTCTAAAATTGAGTAATATTTGGCTAAAATACAATTGGTAAATGCACTTTGCACGTGAAACCGCTTTTCTGACTAGGAATGAGAGTTTTTCTTTAAAGCTTTAAAGTTGACGGGATAAATTGGATTGCTTTGCGTTCATGAACGTGTGAACGATCTTCTTATACCAGAAACCTGCAACTACAAGCGTATGTTCCTTACTAATTCATGTATAAAATTTACGGGTGTCAGAGAGGGAGATACTATTGCATTGCAAGTAATGTACATACGTAAGAAGAGGAAATTCGCAACATAAATAAGACGATATGTTAAAGTAGGGAGTGTTTTAAATCGACACGAGTTGCGAATTATTGCACAGGTAGTTCCTACACCACCTTACGAGTTACGAGTACGACTTTATCCCGAAATATTTTTTCCTCATAAAGAATTTCCTTATCTTGATTTTATTCATCTATTTTCCTGTTTCTCACAGTATTGATAACCATGTGCGTCGAAGATAATATTAGACGAGTTATTTGTATACAAACAAATTGTACAAACTGTTCTATTGCCGTTTGTTTACCCAATTCCCCGAGAGATGTCGCTGTTACCTCGGCTAACTCGGCTACAACGCGCCAACGTTAGTTGGCCGTAGATTATCTAGATTCTAGGTTATAATGTTTATTCTTTGCAGAATTGGTCATATTAGATGTTCTATGTCTGTTCATCACTTATCTCTTTATTTGATTTTAAGCTTCCTTTTCGAGAACCTTGAGTTTGAGCACAGAATAAATAATAGTACAGTTTGAGTACGTTTTTGTACACAAATATCAATGGTATTTTAGAAATAAGCTGATGTTTAGTAGTATAACATTGTTTGTTATTAACGTCATTTTGAAGAAACCGATGAAAGTTTTATATGCTACTAGCTTTCCGCCCGCGACTTCGTCCGCGTATAATAGGGTTCTTCCTACAGATTTTCATACCTTGTTTTATCTTTTTACAATGTGACTTGATATAACCTACACATATATAATACAAATATTTTCTATTGCGTTTACGTTTAAGTTTTTATTAGGTAGATGTTGGCAACAGGCGGTATTATCGCTAAAAGGCAACATTTGTCTCTTACAGACAACCATCCGGTTAAATAGCATAAATGATTACCTACATACTTGAATAACAAAATTGAGTTGAAGTCTATGGATACTATTAAGGTTTCATATCAAAAGCAATCTTTATTGCTGTCCGTTTTACTAGAAGAAGTTGACGTGTTCTTTTAAATGAATCTATCACTCATTTTGACGCTGTAACTAAAGCTTGTTTGTTTATTATAGATTCTGTGTTTATTTTGGTGTTATTAATTTATACTATGCAACTTAATGTTAGATCCCTGTGTAACTCTGCCTGTATCTAACATTGGTTATGGGCCCAGGAGTAGGTTGCAAAAGAACGCTTAGCGAGTGACATCGGTAACTATAATTTTACTATTTCAAAAGGAGAGATGAGTACCGTACGTATTGATGCTTTATCCAAAGAAAACTATGAAAGCTGGAAACTACAAGCAGAAGCTATTCTCATAAAAAATGATCTGTGGAAATATACGAATGGTAAGATAACTAAACCAGCTGCAATTGATGCGGATGCTTTAGAAAAATGGCAAACCGAAGATGCCAAAGCAAAAGCTGATCTAATATTGTGTATCAGTTCATCAGAATTACGCCATGTTAGGGACTGCAAGACATCAAGGGATGTATGGCTACGTCTACAATCTATTTACGCATCGCATGGACCTGCTAGAAAGGCGATGTTGTTAAAACGTCTATTAATACATAAAATAAGTGAATCCGGTGATATTCATGAAGAAATCGGCATGTTTTTCGACACAGTAGACAAGCTGGAGTCAATGAACATAAATATCCACGATGATCTTCTGTCTGTAATGCTTTTGTATACGTTACCATCTAGCTTTACTAATTTTCGTTGTGCTATCGAAAGCCGCGATGATTTGCCAAAACCAGAGATTCTGAAAGTGAAAATCTTAGAGGAATATGAGTCTAGAAAGATAAATGCAGGCGAAAATGACGTAATGTATGTACGTGATAAAAAGAAAATTTGGAATAATCGGAGAGTTAATTATAAAGAGAATCCAGGAACATCACGATCTCACAATCTTTCAGGGAACGACAGGACCGATGGATACGAAAGGGAAGTAATAAACTGCTACCGGTGTAATCGTTTTGGTCATAAAGCCACGGATTGTCGGGAAATCAACCCGAAACCGAGGCATTATGGAAATAATATAGATGAGGGACTAATGTCTTTAAACGTTTCAGGTGTAGAAGAATGCAACATTATTGACTATCTCAAACATTACTGGGTATTGGATTCAGGGTCCACGTCCCATTTATGCAACAGTGCTGATTTATTTAGAGGTACACTTAAAGAGTTCTGCGGTAAATTGAAGTTAGCTACTAACACAAGCGCGGAGGTTCAAGGTAAGGGCGTAGTTAGACTGTCGGCATTAACGGAGAGCTCAGCACAATCTATTGAATTTAAAGATACCTTGTATGTACCAGAACTAAGGACTAACTTGCTGTCAGTGGCAAAAGTAACTGACAATGGTTATGATGTATTATTCACGCGAGATGCAGCCGTTGTATTAGATAAAAGTGGCAACGTGAGACTAACTGCAAACCGTAGAGGTAATTTATACTGCCTACAAGAATGTGAATCCGCAAACGCAGTCACAGACTGCAAGATTGATTTTCGTCTTTGGCACGAACGGTTAGGGCATCTTAACGCAAAAGATGTCACTAAATTGTTAGAGAAAGCTGGGTTCGAGGTAAATAAAAATGTGACTGATATAAACACAGTGCGCGATTGTGATATTTGTGCAAGAGGTAAGATGTCTGTATTACCCTTTTCTGAAACAAGCGGTCCATGTGGTGAGAGATTGCACATTGTTTATTCTGACATAGTGGGGCCTATGAGGTGTGAGTCAAAATCTGGTGCTAAATATTTTATCACTTTCATTGATGACTGCACACGTTGGTGCGAAGTATATTTTCTTAAAACTAAAGCTAAAGCTCTGGAAGCATTTAAGCGATATAAAAATTATGCTGAAAATTATACTGGATTAAAGATTAAATTCTTCCAGTCAGATAACGGTCTTGAATACTGTAATTCAGAATTCAATGAGTTTTTAGATCAAGAAGGAATCCAAAGGCGACTCACAGTACCGCGCACACCGCAACAAAACGGAATAGCTGAAAGAAAGAATCGCACTCTGATAGAGATGGCCAGGTGCATGCTCTTAAATAGTGAGTTGAGCATAGGTTTTTGGGCCGAAGCCGTAGATACGGCATGTTACATTAGGAACCGCTGCCCAACATCCAGTCTAGGAGGTGATATACCATATGAAAAATGGACCCAAAAACAAGTAAAGATCCACTACCTGCGAAAGTTTGGAGAGAAGGTATATTTTCTAGATAAAAATCCAAACAAAGACAAATTTGATGCCCGTGGGATATTTGGGGTATTTACGGGTTATCCAAAGACTAATAAAGGCTTTAGAGTGTGGGTACCACAAGAAAGAAAATTTATAATTTCAAGGGATATCAAATTTAGTGAGAACATGTCTCCCGAGAATATTTTATTAAAAGACGATAAGGAATTTACAGACTCTATTATTCAAAGAAATCCTATAGAGGTTCACGAATCTATAACTGTAGATAGAAATCAAGATGAGGTCGAAATTGTTTTTTCTAAGGATAAAGAAATGAAAAATGAGCTTAAAATTTTGCCAATAGTGACAGAAAATTTGATACCGGCTCGGGATTTTGAAGAATGTGCACAAGACACAGTCGAGATGGAAATGGATTCACTACCTGTGTTAGAAAATGTTGAGATAGAACAGGAACTCACCGAAGAAATAGAGATGCAAGACGGAGATACTAATGAAGCAAGTGAAGTTGTATTAAAAAGAGGGCCTGGTAGACCGAGAGTTTTGCACACCGGCCAACCAGGACGACCCAAAAAGGTCTACAATTATGTTAAAGTACAAGAATGTAACCTAGAGCTGAACGAAGAGAATACACGTGAAGAATTCAGAGACCCGGTAGAAAAATTCAGAGATTGTATTGAATTTGCAGGTGTAACTATAGGATTATCTCTAGATGATGCCCTGCGAAGCGGAGAACGATTAGAATGGGAGAACGCAATACTTACTGAAGTAAAAAGTCTAGTGCAAAAGGGTTCATGGGTTATCGTTAAAAAGCCACGAAATGTGAACGTCGTTGGTTGTAAATACGTATTGACCAATAAGCTTAATATAGATAAAAGTACTAAGAAAAAGGCCAGACTAGTGGCTCAAGGATTTAGTCAACGATTTGGGGTCGATTATGAAAAAACTTTTGCGCCTGTTGCCAGACTGGAAACAGTACGACTAATGATGGCTCTTGCAGCAGAGATGGACTTAGAGATCCACCAACTGGATATAAACACTGCTTATTTGAACGGCTATCTTGACGAAGAAATTTATATGCGAATTCCTCGCTTATTAAAATAATGTTTACTAAAATTGGCATATGACGATAACGAGGACTCTTTAGTGGTGAAGAACGCAAAGGAAATGCTTCAAAGTTTAGAAAACGGTGGCGATACATGTCTACTAAAGAAATCTCTATATGGGTTGAAGCAAGCAGGTCGGCAATGGAACATTCGACTTGACAAGAAATTAAAGGACATGGGATTAGCGCAAACTTTGAATGAACCATGTCTTTATGTAAGTAAACACGAAAACATACACTTATTTGTTCTAATCTTTGTCGATGATATACTGATTGCATCTGAGTGCGAAAAATGGATAAACCGATTTAAAAACGAGTTGCGAAATGAATTCGACCTTAAAGATTATGGAAAAGTTAAATACTTTTTGGGAATTGACGTAAGGAGAGTTGACAATGGAATTATGTTGTCACAAGAGGGCTATGTCAAAACTATGTTAGAAAAATTCAATTTATCTAATTGCAATCCTTGCAAAACTCCGAGTGATTTGTCACCTATTATTCCTATAACTAACAAAATAAATGAAAGCGAAAATAAAGAAAAATGGCCATACCGCGAACTAATAGGGTCACTTATGTATTTATCGGTGGCAACTAGGCCCGACATTACGAATACTGTAATCAAGCTCGCTCAGTTCGTGAGTAATCCTGATGTGAGTCATTGGAACGCGGCTAAAAAAGTCTTACGATACCTGAAGGGTACGGCAAATTATGGCCTTATATACAGTAAAACCGGTAAGCCAATTCAAGCATATTGTGATGCAGATTGGGGAAATTGCCTTATAGACAGGAGATCTTATTCCGGGTACGCTTTCATTTTAGGAGGAGCTAGCATCTCTTGGTCTTCTAAGAAGCAGAGGACAGTTTCGACCTCGAGTTGCGAAGCTGAGTACGTAAGCCTTGCGGAGGCTGTAAAAGAAGGACTATACCTTCAAAGTCTGCTAACAGAACTGAACTTAACAAGGTATGCTGATATCTCTCTAAATACCGACAGTCGATCTGCCATGTTTCTTGCTCAGGATCCCGTGTTTCATGCTCGTAGTAAACATATAGATATAAAGTACCATTTTATACGGAGTGTTTTAAAAGAAAATAAAACTATAGTATTGGGACATGTACCCACGGAATCAATGCTGGCAGACGTGTTGACGAAACCACTGCCCAGTGTTAAACATAACAAATGTATGATTGGTTTAGGTCTGAAACCTTGTTAATTAGTTTTATTTTACTCAATTAGAAATGTCGTTTAATTTTGTTCCCTTATTAGTAACATGCAGTTTTCTATTATATTACAATTGAAAATTAACTATTAATATAAACTTCATGTTTTTGCAAATATGTGTAACATTGTATGGACCTTACAATACACTTTGCTTTTGAGGAGGTGTATTTAAGGTTTCATATCAAAAGCAATCTTTATTGCTGTCCGTTTTACTAGAAGAAGTTGACGTGTTCTTTTAAATGAATCTATCACTCATTTTGACGCTGTAACTAAAGCTTGTTTGTTTATTATAGATTCTGTGTTTATTTTGGTGTTATTAATTTATACTATGCAACTTAATGTTAGATCCCTGTGTAACTCTGCCTGTATCTAACAGATACAAAAGAAAACTTTCCGCCATAGAAACTTTCAACACTCTTTTCACCTCTTTATGGGTGGAATTTCCAAAAAAAACATGAAACCAGTTTTCTTTTATTTTAATAAGGAATCGATGCATAAAGTTTCAAATCTCTAGCTCAAAAAAATCTTTATTTCCCCGCTTCATCAATTTTCAACCCCGTTTTTACCCCCTTAGGAGTACAATTTTCCAAAACTATGAAAACACTTTTCTTTTGTTCTAATAAAGAGTCTTTTCACAAAGTTTCAAGCCTCTAGCTCAAAAAGAATCTCCTTTTCCATACAAACGTTTAACCCCTTAGCAAACAACCTTTTTATATTTTAATAATGAACAGTCATTGCACAAAGTTTCAAGTCTCTAGCTCAAAAAAAAATACCATTTTCAAACAAACTTTCAACCCCCTTTCTAACCCTTTAGAAGTTGAATTTTCCAAAACTATGAAAACACTTTTCTTTAAATTGCAACGGTTAACACTCACGTATTTTTATCACAATAGGCGTCAGGACGTAAGGCATTCGGCGGTAGCGGAACATACTTTTGGTACGGACGCGACGCATTTCATTCGGTTCGATAAAGTGAAGTTGTTGGCACGGGAAAAATGTTACGTGCCACGCAAGATCCGTGAGGCCATTGAAATCGGACGTCGCCCTAATTTCAACCTCGACGGAGGTTGGACTCTGCCACCAGCTTGGAAACCAGTGCTTCCTAGAGGGAACGTGAATTTGTGTGGTGACGATTTGGTGGACACGGTTAGTTCGGTGTTCTTGTCGTTGATCCCGTCAGACGATCCGACAATTCAGACTCCCGCAACGACGGCGCCGGATTGCGCGAATCACCCCGCTTCCGCTTCCTCCCGCGCGAACCGTTACCTACGCCGGGCTCGGGCAGCAAAGGTGATAACAACACTCTGTCTGTCCGACGATGTCTGCCCGACGCAGACGAATCATGTCACGCCTATTGTGATAAAAATACGTCAGTGTTAACCGTTGCAATTTAATATCAGTATGACTCACGAAAGTTTAAATTATACACTTTTCTTTAATTTAAATAAAATGTTTTTACAAAAACATTCAAGCTCAAAAATAATCTCCATTTCCATACAAAGATTTTACCCCCTTTTTACCCCCTTAATTTCCAAAAATCATGAAAACACGTTTCTTAAATTGTAATAAAGAGTTTTTACACAAAGTTTCAAGACTTTAGCTAAAAAAACCATTCTCAAACAAACTTTCAACCCCCTTTTTAGTTTTTACCCCTTTAGGAGTAGAATTTCCAAAAACCATTGAATCATTTTTCTTTAATTGTAATAAAGAGTCTTTACACAGAGTTTCAAGTTTCAAAATTCCATTCTCATAAACACTTTCTACCCCTTTTTTACCCCCATAGGGGTTGAATTTTCCAAAACTATAAAAACACTTTTCTTTAAGTCTAATAAGGAGTCTTTACACAAAGTTTCAAGTATCTAGCTCGAAACAAAATTCTATTCCTATACAAACTTTCAACCCTCTTTGTACCCCTTTAGAGGTAGAATTTCCAAAAACCATGAAAATAGTTTTCTTCATTTGTATTTAAAAGTCTTAAAACAAAGTTTCAAGTCTCTAGCTCAAAACAAAATTCCATTCCTATAAAAACTTTCAACCCCCTTTTTACCCCTTTATAGGTGAAATTTTCAAAAACCATGAAAACACTTTTCTTCAATTGTAATACAGAGTTTAAAAACAAAGTTTCAAGTCTCTATCTTAAAACAAAAATCTATTCCTTTACAAACTTTCAACCCCCTTTTTACCCCTTTAGAGGTGGAATTTCCAAAAACCATGAAAATACTTTTCTTCAATTGTAATACAGAGTTTATAAACAAAGTTTCAAGTCTCTAGCTTAAAACAAAAATCTATTCCTTTACAAACTTTCAACCCCCTTTTTACCCCTTTAGAGGTAGAATTTCTAAAAACCATGAAAACAGTTTTCTTCAATTGTAATTAAAAGTCTTTACACAAAGTTTCAAGTTTCTAGCTCAAAAATAAATTCCATTCTCATACAATCTTTCTACCCCTTTTTTACCCCTTTAGAGGTGGAATTTCCAAAAACCTTGAAAATACTTTTCTTCAATTGTAATACAGAGTTTTAAAACAAAGTTTCAAGTCTCTAGCTCAAAACAAAATTCTATTCCTATACAAACTTTCAACCCCCTTTTTACCCCTTTATACCCCTTTAGAGGTGGAATTTCCAAAAATCATGTAAAAAGTTTTCTTCAATTGTAATTAAAAGTCTTTACACAAAGTTTCAAGTCTCTAGCTCAAAAAAAAATCCATTTCTATACAAACTTTCAACCCCCTTTTCACCCCCTTAGGGGTAGAATTTCCAAAAATCCGTTCTTATCTCTCGCCTACGTACTAAAAGGAAGCTTTGGTAAAAATTTCAAGTTTCTAGTCCTAGCCGTTTCGGCTGTGCGTTGATCGTAGATGAGGACAACCTCTTTTATATATATAGATTACGAAAAAATGCAACCCGGATATCGAAAGTAGCTCCGTTGAATGAAACCGGGTTTTCTCGAGACATTGTTTGAGTGAAAAGTAATCCATTACAGTGAGTTTTAATCCTAACAAGCCTTTGAGACTGACTCAAGGATTGCGCTTGGATCTTGTGAAAACCATAACGATGTTTAAAAAACATATTCTATTATTAAGATTCATTTATAGAATAACCATTGACTTATTAAACGAAATAAATAGACACACACAGCAGAATAAGAACGCCAACTAATGTGAGAGAGTATTTTGAATTAAACCTGAAATAGCTTGTTTATTTTTGCATGTTACGGAGCAAAGGAATTGTGTATTAACTATTAATGGAATCTGCTTTAGTTTATGTTTTAACTGTGTCTTTTACCTTATTGTATAATTACGTGCTGTATAATTGTAAAACGTGAATCAAATCAAATACGTGCGTGTTAACCGTTGCAATTGAATATCGAAGAAATCGTTTCTAGCGACAAGACGGCCTGTCTGCCTGATGTCTCTACTTAATTCTCTGTCATATTATATTTTCTTATTTCACTCCTCAGTGCAACAAAGTATATTTGTATTGTACAGCCGCCGTCAGATATATCGAAGCGTCCGAGGTGTACAAAAATATCTGAACATGCACTAACTGACAGTAGAGGTGTGTTCAGATATTTGTGAACACCGTGGCTGTTCCGATATATCTGATGGCGACTTTTCTTATATATACTAGGAGGATGGTGAAACCTGTTTCCACCGTGATACAGTTTTATACTAGTACGGGGAGCAGAAATCGCTTACTCATGCACGCTAATTTAATTTTAATTTAATTTGATAGAATAAGTATCTACATTACGATGACAATAGAACCAGCCGTAACTCGTGGACCTTATATCATGTACATAGGGTCCACGAGCGTCGGTTGGTGTTTTTCCTATTGTGTGTAGGTAAGTTATACTTACACATTATTAACTCAAAAATGTAATCATTACGTATACCTAAGTAGCCACATTAACAAAATGTAAGCAACGTTACAACTTTAATTTACTCAATATTTTTTATTTTTTTATTTATGCTGTATTTACCACGATAAATATTTGGGTTGTCAAAGATCGTTTAGATTTATCGCATTTTACTGATGACGAAATTAGTTTTCCTTACTGTTATAACTTTTTGGCCCGATCATTTAATTGCGGCGTTCGACAATCAATCTTTATTCCCTTGATATAGACATCGTATATACTCCATATAGACTCATTTCCTTAATAATCCTCCCCTTATATTAAAGTCACTGGCATGAGGCAAAAGCTTCATAAAGGCTCCGCGTACATACTTAGCCGAATATTATGAGATTAACTGACTTCCTGTTTGCGGTCACAGAATAAACGCACAGATAGTGTACAATTTAATACTTCCTAGGAACGCTTCCCTTAAAAAAAGTGTTGATATAATTATGTCGATCCACGATAGTTTGCATGTACCTACAACAGAACTAATGTTATCATACATTAATTTTGATGTAAATTTTATCAATGCGTCTTTGGTCACGTTTTCAATGTTTGACAAGCATTCTTGTTATGTAAATTATTTTCTTTAGTAACATTATACAAGACGCATTCACACACCACATCTTTTATCAGTACATTACGACACAATTAGGGCGAAAAAGAGGAAATATCTCTATCTCTTCGCATTACTTAATAATTCATATAATACACAGTACTTAGTTTATCATCACGCACGTATCTTCCTTCTAATAAAAAAAGAATGATTGAAATCGATTCACGCGATCAAAGGTTACCCCCGAAAACCCAATATATATAACCCGTCTAGTTTGTATAAATTAATAACCCAATTTCCCGAGAGATTGCGCTGTACCGTGGTCTACTTCGCGCTGTTAAGATTTTTCCGGGGTTGATGAGGTCGGGACGGGTGTGATCGAAAGTATCATCGAATTGTTAAGTATTATAACCATATTGAGCATGATATCTATTAAAACACTTTTTAAAGTTGCCTATTGTAACGGACGGTATACTACGGAACCCTACACTGAGCATGGCCCGACATTCTCTTGGGCGGTTTTATTTTACTACTTTGTCAGCATGATTGGTATGTATATTCATACCAAATTACAGATCTCTACTAAGCCGCAGACGGACGGACGGATGGACAGATGACAAAACTATAATTATTTCTAGTTGACTACGGAATCCTAAAAATGACAAATCAGGATACTATGACGTCAATACAAATGCATCTGTACTGTTAGTCTGTGTGTCTCAGAGAGTGCCCGCGGCGGTTCACAAACTCGGATATTGCGCTTGGTCCACCATGAACTACGACAAACCGAAATTTCGTATGTGCATGTCTTTTTACCCTAATTCGATAGAGGGAGATCTTTTCTTGACATCCAAGCATAAAACGATTTAAGGATGACCCACACTAAAACGGGACGGGACGGGAAGGGACGGGACGCGGTAAAATCTGTCAATTTCTATAGAAAACGTCACGTGACATCCGAGGGCTCCGAGTTATCACGTGATTCTTTCTATAGAAATTGACAGATTTTCCCGTCCCGTTCCGTCCCGTGCCGTGCTAGTGTGAGTCATTTTATCCTTTCCTTTGGACTATCCAGAAGGCTATTATAAGTTATTTTTTCTTATTTAACCCTATTCTGTTAAAATCACTACTACAAACGCAATATCTTAATAAATTGTAGCCTATGTGTTATTCTGATGTATAAGCTTTATTGTAAAGTTTCATCCGCTGAGTCCGGCGATTGGCGGTCGGCGCGGGCGAAGGCGGCACCGGCATCTTGTGAGCATGCTGTATATTTCATACAGATCAATAGGAAATGAGTACCTTTTCATATGGATTAAAGTTAAATAAGATAAACATACTTTTAAGACCTTAACTTTTGGGTAGTCCACAGGAGACACGGTAACATCGTTTTGTATAATTTAAACTATCGTGAGTCATACTGACATTAAATTGCAACGTTTCAAACTCACTTATTTTTATCACAATAGGCGTGACATGTTTCGACCCATCGGGCAGTCTACGTCGGACAGACAGAGTGGTGTATGTCAGTATGACTCACGATAGTTTCAATTATACAAAACGATGTTACCGTCTCTCCTCGTCCTACATCGTTTTGTGTTTGACCATCTTACGAGTATAATGAGTTATATGGCAGAAAACCTTGGGAAAGGTTAGGTTAAGAGAGGTATAGGGCACAGCGGATGCATATCGTTTAGTGTGGTCCACCTCACAGAAAACCGCAGTTTAATAACACTAGACCCTACTCTAAACATAGTGTTGTGTTTCTGTTGGTGAGTAAGGTCGCCAGAGCTCCGAGAGGATTCACTGTGTTGGCAGCTGGGGACCCACAGAGCAAAGCTTGCCCCTTTACCTGTCAACACAGCGAATCTTCCTTTTTTTTAAAGGGTCGGCAACGCGCTTGTAACAGCCCTGAAGTTGCAGGCGTCCATAGGCTACAGTGAACGCTTACCATCAGGCAGGCCGTATGCTTGTTTGTCACCGTCTTAGTATAAAAAAAAAGGATTTAGTTCGAAGTATTTTAATTTGCCCAGTGATATAACCGGTCTTCAGAGAAGTCGCATATTCAAGCAGGACTTGAATGGGAGCAATTTTTCCATTACTCTTTCAATTATAAAATTGTATGTCTTTCGGCTGAAAGATCGTTCAGATTATAGCGAGTTGCTAGTTACTGCATATGCCAGTTATGCAAGTCAGTTTCTCTTGTAACAAGCACTTGCTGCATTTATGCTTTTGAATTATGAATTCTATCCCCTCGTCTTAAGGTTTATATTCTATTATCTGCAGTTATATTCATAGCCAGAGTAAGGGGAAAAAATATGTTTCAATTTAAATGTTAATTTGAGTGATAACATCTAATTTTTGGCGTGTACCCGTGGTTAACATTTTTAGTAATCAAGCGAATTTATTTCTAATTTAGTTTTATGATTAACGCGATAGTGTTTTGTTCTTTTTTGTGTTTTGGTCAAATTACGGGGGTGATTATCTTGAACGATTAAGTGGTTTCCATGAGAGTTAAACAAGCAAGCCATAGACTTTTAACTAAAGTTTAGGGTTCTCTTCGGTTTTACTGGTAATTGATAACTTTATAACGAAAGCGACACTAATGGGTATAAGCCGCGAATTTCACATGAAACATTATTAAATTAAATTAAATTAAAATCTGTTTATTTCGAGTAACAAGACTCATACATAATTTACACACAATTAACACAATTTACACACAATTAACACAATATACATGTACCACGATACAAACATACAAATAAAACAATTACTTAAAATTCCACTCTACTGGACTCGTGGTTAAAACAGTGACTTTGACCACCGTCACCTTCCTCTCACTGTGTTAACCGCCAGGCGCATGAAGTCCGCAGCAAAATGAAATATATGGATTATTGTATCTTTGTTACAATTTACTGTTGATTTGAAATGTTGGTAATCTTAATATCTATTATCACACGACAAACAAACAAGTACACTTAATCATAAAATAAATCGCCGTCAATGGAACTTCCTAACAATGTAAACAAAAGGCGTCACATGTTTTGTCACTGTTTCTCCTTGTATTTTCACACTACCTCATCAAACACCACTGAAACCATTCACTACTGAAACGATCATATTATCGTAACGTATAAAACGTAAGATGAACAAGTTAATCTTGGAGATTTCATATCATCAATTATTTCATCAATATGGCGGTTTGTTTACTAACATTGTTAGGAAGTTCGACAGCGATTTTACAAATGAAATAATTGGACCAGGTCTTCAGAACTAGGCAGGGCAGAAGGCTGCCGTGTTGCCCCGTTGGTAAGCAATGTTAATCCGCTGGGCAAATAGTCACCAGAAGCTTCAACCAGACGCGAGGCAATTCACGAGCGCTTGGCCCCCACGATCCCAGGATTTTAATCCCAAATGCCGCAAATATTTAGCCACTAGGACAGCATAATTGCGATGCTTGTGGTTTTCGGCGAAGCATGTAGCTACACCAGCATCAACTTTGGTGCCTGGAATATCGGACGGGTGAAAAATAGTGAAAATGAAAGAAAGAAGCGGCAGGGATTAATCCGAACAATTCCTCGAAGCACTCCCCGTTGTAAAAATTGCGTTTATTTCCTTTAAAATATTTTGTTCTTTGGAGAAACTCAAAATTATTTTCTGGAAAGGTCTGTACGGTAACAAAGCTTGTGTTTCTTTATAAAAAGGTATTTGAGCAACAAAGCTTTGCAACACGTTGAAAAGGGGCAAAGCGACATATTATTGTACAAATTCTTCTGTCACTTCTCACATATTACATACAAACAATCTGTAATGACGACACTAACATCACAGAATAAGTAATATTACTAAAGTAAGTATAGAAGCTTCTCTTTCCTACATTTGATGTTTTACATTAGCGGTTGGTGCAACATGTAATTATTTTGAATGAGAAATAAGAAAAAAAAACGAATTTAATACAACTAACTATGCCATTCTGTTTCCTTAATTATACCAAGTAACATGACGAAGAAGCAAATGCTCAAGAACAGCCTTTACTACGTAACACCTCAAAGATTTAAGGGCCAAAACTTGCTACGACATGGGGTTCCTCGTGTTATTGAGCTGAACATGTCTGTGGGGAGACTTGGGAGTTCGTTAAAGTATCCGCTTACGGAATCCGATCGGTTTGTTCTAACTTGTTCAACATATTTAGGGATATAACTAGAATTCTAAGGGATTTTTGGTATACCGTAATGGAGTGAAATGGGATGAATTCGAAGCATAATCCTTGATAAAAGTTGAATTTGGGTAAATCAACTTTTTCTTTTAATTTAAACTTTTGTGAGGCATACTGACATTAAATTGCAACGGTTAAAACCCACGTCCCGTCACGTGAGTGATGCCAGAGCTGCGAAGGTGACAACACCACTCTGTCTGTCCGACGAAGACTGCCCGATGCAGTCGAAATATGTCACGCCTATTGTGATAAAAATACGTGTGTTAACCGTTGCAATTTAATGTCAATTTATTTCTTGTTATTATTCTCTCAATTCAGCCAGATGACAAATTCAGCACAGTTTGTTAGAAAGAAACGTAGTGCTCGTATGTTCTACTGACATGCTTTAGATTGCCCATCATGAAAATGGAATATAACTCCAAACATGTTTTGTGAATTTTAATGACTTAAAATCGGTTTGAATGGCCTTCTAGCCTAGTTAGTAGTGACCCTGGCTACGAAGCAGGAGGTCCCGAGTTTGAATCCTGGTCAGGGCATTTATGTGTGTGTTTTAACACGAATATATTTGTTCCTGAGTTATGGATGTTTTCTATGTATACATATATCGATCGTCGCCTAGTACCCACAACACAAGCCTTATTGAGCTTACTGTGGGACTAGGTCGATTTGTGTAAAATTGTCCTATAATATTTATTTATTTCTTTATTTATTTATAACTCTTTTCATTTCCTTTGAATTTAGATACATATTGGAAACTAGGACGGTACAAAATCCGCATTTTATAACATGTTAGACTATAAAAGCTGATAGACGATGACAGTTTATACCGTTGCCAGATAGGAAGCTTCGACAGCGAACGCAGTTTGTGGATACAAGCAGTAACTCAACGTGAAGGATGGCTCACGGGCCGGGCCGAGACGGGACGATGCGCCAATTTCTATAGGAAGCGTCACGTAATCTTTGAGTTATCACATGATGCTGTATATTAGCGATTCGTACCAGTATGAGTGAATTAACTAGTGAACTAACTCGCGACACCTATACCTCAACCTCTCGACAGATTTGGCTCATACTCTAACTTAAAAATTCTATTTTAATCCCGTCATTGAACTGACAGCTTGTATGGAAATTTTGATTATTAGTAGTGGACACAGTGAGTTCGGCGTGCTTGCCGCCGTTTACATTGAATGAACCAGATCTGCAGTCGAACGATCCCGTGGTTCCAGGACTAAGACCGGGTCATCCTCAACCGATTCTGATGTCATCAAGAGCGCTGCGCGCGGTAAGAAGAAGATCAGTGCGCTTACACGCGTTGCGCGCACGGTTGTTGACGCATGATAATGGCATCTTAAGATGTCCGACATATCGTGTATGATGACTAAAATACGTGAGTTTTATTCTTAATTTTATTATAATATCATCCCGCGCTATAGAATATGAATATGAATATTAGCCGCGACGCTCCGCAGAGTGCGGGACAGCCGCCACAGCCTCCTGGCCGTAGTGGCCGACAGATGGGACAGTGGCCTGATAAGGCACTGGTCCTCTCTGCATTTAAGTTTAGCACCTAAGATAGTTATATAAGTTAACCATAGTTATAAGTTTAATTTTAAGTTATCTTTTACTAACAATATATGGACAGCAATTAGTCTGAAATAAATGCATTTTTTTATTTTTTATTTATTTTATTTATTGTCTCACGGTAGTTTAAACATCGTTTTTCTACTCCAGCACTTCTATCTGTTAATCAGATGACTGACAGCGATATTTAAAAAGTAAACATTATAACTTTGTCTATGGTATTCCATAAGAACACTGCTCCTATGGATTTTTATACAAAATATGAGCACTGTTGTTTTTTTTTAATTTCTATAGTGGGCACACAACATCTACTCTATTCTGCCACGTTTCTAGATTTTGCTTATTACGCTATTTTAGCTGTCGTAGAAAAACTAGGGTATGCAACAGCTCATAATTGGTTCTTAAAACTTAAAGAACCCTTACTATATCACTGTTGCATAAACTACTATTTATTACTATCCATTTTGGATAAGACGAAAGCATCCCTAGCTGGATCTAAACCGCTTACTGGCGTAGCGGTTTTAAATTTTAGATTCGTGACTTTGAGCGACATTGTTGCTCCATCGTAAGTATGGTACCGGGAATATAGAGCACTTGTTATGTTTGAGAGTGGTTTAGCCAAAAAGTTACTTGTGACTCACTAGAATTTCAGATTCTTAAATCTTTAAGATACAGGCTGTAAGCGATAAGTGTAGCCAGGCGATTAGTCCGTAAAAATAACAGATAAAAGGAAACTAAATTGATATCGCAAGCGCGTTGCCATGGTTACGGTCCTGGGTCACATTTACTAAAGTGGGTTTCGTGTGTTTATTCAGTAGTTTTTGAGTAACAAAGGGATCAAAAGTGTCTTCTGATGGTTCGTGTAAATATATGTACGTACCTGCACACTGCAGCTGCGTCGTCTCAACTTGGCTGGACACGCTCCCGCGTGTCTAGATTCTGGGACAACCTTACATAAATTTACCCAGTCCCACGAGACATTGACATTGAGCTTACCAATAAAGCTTGTGTTGTAGGTACTACACGAAGATATCTATAATAGACAAATATAAATACTTATACATATAGTATTCTGTAGTATAACCCTCTATTATAAATCTAATCCAATCTAATCTAATCTATAAAAGAGGCTTTGCGACTAAACGATAAAGGAACACTTAAAAACTGCTATCTAAGACAAAGCTAATGTGATAATGCCGAAATAATGGGAAAATTTACGAAAAATGATCACATTTCTCGTTGTGCTGTAAGTAGACATTTCTTACACATTAAGTACTTAAATTTATTGTATCATGTGAAACTGCCATCCCTCACTAACATACTCTTGGATAAATACTTTATAATTTTAAAATTTCATAGACTACAATTTTTAAAAATAAATCTGTATCACTTACTTGGCTACCCTGTATTATATACGCAGGTTTAAAAGGTTCATAAAGTTTTTAGCTATACTTGACGAGACGGTCTTCATTTCCATACAAACGACTGCTCCGCAACTTTGTCGTGGCACAACTAAACTTACCCCGACATTTCGGGCGCGTAAAAAAGTTACTTCAGGATAATGTAAAACAAGTTAAGATGGTTTAAGGGTCCGGTAATGATTAAATACACGCGAGATACGACTTTTGCATAGTAACGCGCGAAAAGAAAACTTTTACACGCTATCTTAATAAATAGGCATACCAAAGGGTCAGTACTATACTCAGCCACCCAATATATCGATATCCAAGACTTGCACGTTCGTCTGTCTCCCATCGTTGTCGTCAATATTGTCAATGCGAGATACCAACCTCCACGAGCTCTTGAGTGCTAATGCTAAATGAGCATTTCTAGATTACGCCGATATTTTATAACGAACATTTAGAGTGATTTGAACTGCTGTGTAAGAAAACAAATACTAGAGATAGGTATACCCTACTTATACATTTTTGATAGAGTATGAACTAAACTTTATAGTTGCATAATCATAAATGTAAAAAAAATGACTGTTTAGACAAAGTTTTATGATGTAACACAATGATGGCCACTCACGGACGATTATGCCCTCTTCACAATGTTGCGTGCCTGTAATCGCCCATCATCGTCGATTATAAAGACGAGCCATGAATGACGGAGTCGCGGGCACAAACTAGTATCATAATTGGAGGATTCAACAAGATGCAGCGCTATTTCCCGGCAATATCGGCACCGGCTGCGGGCGGAATGGCGCCATCCGCTTGCGCTACTTACTAATATTGAAGGGTTGTTGCTACAACAATTTGAATAACAATTCTCATAAGTTTATAATCACGGTTGTAAACATACATAGTTTTTAAAAGCTAGTAAAATATCCTAGTATACTTGGACAGTCCACAGTTTCCATGTATGTTTCTTGGATGATAAATTTTGCTTTTTAAATAGCCTAAGTATTTTAATGATTTATTGTAGTATTTTTTATGTTTTATATTTTAATTTATTTTTTTCTATTGTACGAGTGTGTGTATATGGATGACCTGTCCGAAATAAAGAATTTGAATTGAAATCCTCGTGTAATTTAGCAGGTTGTTAGATGAAACAAATATGATTTTAAAGTTCAAACATGACTTAACTCGTCAAGGGGTTGCCGAGTACTACCGAGTACTCGAAAAAACATACATACATACAAACGATGGATGAACAAAGTAGATTAGGAGAACACTTTTTTGAAACATTCACGATTTTCACACATTATACATTTACTACGAGATCATTTCTCGAGTCAATTTTTGTTTTCGAATTCTAAATTCAAATTTTTTATGATGATATTAGTTTTTTTTTAATAATCACGGGAGGTTTGGAAACGACAGAACTTAAAAGGCACCCCTCGTATAACGGAACTTAATCGTGCCCTTGAAGCTAGAAGATGTTGATTTTAACCTCAGCCAGTTCTCCGGGACCACGGAAACAATGTCGCACTTGAAACGTCGGAGGTTTTTTTTTTAGTTTTACACCATTAAGTCCCGTTTTACTAAATTAGATTGAGAGAACTTACTCGAATCGCTCGCTCTTTCAAATACTTACATCAAGGTACTCGCGTAGTCAATAAGATGCAGCAAGCATTTAATTTCCTTGCAATATCCGAGTCGGCTGCACACCAGGAAATGGAGTCATCTCATGCCACTTGCAGGCCTGACATAGAATGGATCAGTGTAAAACGTCCATGGTAAAAATGTTCCTTTGATAAGGAACATCATTTGGTATTCTATGGTTTTCAAACGTTTAATTTTAACCTTTTTCTTGACAAATCAAAAAAACACCGGCCAAAAGCAAGTCGGGCCATGCTCAGTGTAGGGTTCCGTAGTTTACTGTCCGTCACAATAGGCAACCTTAAAAAGTGTTTTAAGAGATACCATGCTCAATATGCTTATAATAAATAACAAGTCGATGATACTTTCGATTACACCCGTCCCGACCCCATCAACTCCGGAAAAATCTTAACAGCGCGAAGTAGACCACCGTACAGCGCCATCACTCTTGAAATTGGGTTACTAATTTATACAAACTAGACGGGTTATGTATGTTGAGTTTTCGGAGGTAACTTTTAATCGCGTGAATCGATTTGAATCATTCTTTTTCTATTAAAAGGAAGATATGTGCGTAATGATAAACTCTGTACTCAAGTTAAAAAAAAAAGATAAAAAAAATATTTGCATATACGGTTAAATTACAAACTTACTAGGGTTTAGCAGTTAACCCGCAGTTAAGCTGTCAAATTCCATACAAAAAAGCTTAACTCCAGGTTATGTGGTTAACTCCGGGTCGTGCAAGTGGCCCTTAATATACTAATACATCTTTGTAATAGGTATTTACTTACTTACATACAAAATAGACCACCGTGTAAAGAATGTAAAGTTTTCTTCTAAAAGTAGCCTAAAACTTACAAAGCCATGAGTGTAAGCTAAGTTTATCCTCTAGGGTCACCTCATTTGTTAACCGGACACGCAAAGTTACAAGGCTGGTTGATGGGGCCCTAATGTGGGCTGACTTGGAAGTAAATAGTTTATGTTGTAAACTGTAAATTGTCACTACAAACCTCTAGGTTTCTTTTATCACAACTTGACTAGGAGTTAAGAGTCAACGTCTTTGTAAAAGATTTAATCTTTAATTATGACGAGTCTACTAAAATGGCCTCTTCAACTAGTCGGTAGTGATCCTGCCTGCAAAGCAGGAGGTCCCGGGTTTGGATCCTGGTCAGGGCATTTATTTGTGTGCACATCGCAAGTATTTGTTCCTGAGTTATGGATGTTTTCTATGTATTTAAGTAGTTATTTGTATCTGTCAATTATATTTATCGTCGCCTAGTGCCCACAACACAAGCCTTATTGAGCTTACTGTGGGACTATGTCGATTTGTGTAAGATTGTCCAATAATATATATTTATTATTATTAAAACGAGATAATTATGTTCACGGCGTAACTGATTTACCGTGAACATGGCGCTTGTAACAATGCCGAAATATAGGGAGCTCACAAAAACAAATATTTAATTTTTTATTGAATCCCCGGGCATAAATTTCATTTGATTAAGTATACAGTATTCAAGAAAAAAAACATGGTATCACTCGTCTGCATTCACACATGTAAATCGGCCGCCATTGCTGGGTCACAACACGAAGTATCCGAGTGCTCACTCTTGATACTCTATGAGTCTACTCATTCTGACTCACACTACTACAACGGGACGGGACGGAACGGGGCGGGACGGGACGATCTGTCAATTTCTATAGAAAGAATCACGTGATAGTTCGGAGGCCTCGGAGGTCACGTTTTCTATAGAAACTGACGGATCCGCCCGGCCCGGTCCGGTCACGACTCGGCCCGTTATCATTAGTCATCCTTAACAAATCTTTACAAATGGAGTCAGAAGTCAGAAGAAATGCCATTACACAAAATACACGTGCTGATACTTACTGCAAAAAAGAATTCCGTTTCAATAAAACTCTTTTTCCGAAGGTAATTCGTATTCCACAAAGGATGAATCTGCAAAAATCATCTTAAATCTGCAAAACGGATCCACTTTGATCTCTAATCAGATTTGTACAATTCCTAAACGATTTTCCCCTTTTGTACCTTTCTTTCTTGTTCAGAGTCTCAAAATCTCGTCTTGACTTGTTTATGATCAGGCTTGGATGTTTTGATTTTAAGCTAACATGGTCATAAAATGGGATAATTACAATGTTTGTTTTATTGAGCACCCGATATTTCGACACTGTTGCAAGCCCCACGTTCACGGAGTGAACTGACGAGCTTCGATTTTTTAGTTGTGATCTACCCACACGCCACGCCATAGCGATCTACCTTCTGAACGTCGAGTTTCAAGTGAGAAAACGGACGGTAGTAGTGCCAGTGACATCACACAAAATAAGCGAACCCGTAAGAGGGTAGATCGTTATGGCGTGTGGGTAGATCACAGCTAATTGATATTTACCAATCGGGTGGAGACCACAGCGTAGGACGTCCACCCACAAGATGGATAAATAACCTTATGAAGGTCGCCGGGAGACGCTGAATGCAGGTCGCTTCCAACCGGTACAACAGGTCTAAAGAGGCCTATGTTCAGCAGTGGACGTCTTATGGCTGATATTGACTTACCAATCGCTCTCCGGTGGAAGAAAACATCGAGAGGAAGCCGCACTAATCAGAATAAGTCCTAGTTTAACCTCTAGATTGGAAGACCAGATCAGTCGCTTTCACAAAACTAGCGCCTACGCCAAATCTAGGGATTAGTCGCCAAAGGCTTCGGATCCCAGGCTTCCTGATTCGTGTCATAAGCCGGGATAGCGCGGAACAAGTTCATAATGCACCATCGCACCCCTTGTCATTAACAGTGCGGGCACAACTTTCAACCTAAGATATGGTCGCGCACTGTCTGGTTTCCACCCACGAAGAATTTCCTCCCACGGACGCTCCGGCTGTGGAATGAGCTCCCTGCTGAGGTTTTCCCAACGGACTATGAATGAGTCGGCAACACACACTAGGGCTTGCAATTCCGGAATGGTTTTTTTAGGCCCGTTCCGGAATACCAGCCTTATGTGACACCCCTGAAGCTACAAGAGTCCATAAGCTACCGAATCCATCAGGCGGGCCGTATGCTTGTTTGCTAAAAATCAAAATAAGATTTAGAAAGGCCAAGAGATAAGCACGCTGCGATGGTTCCGTATTAGATTAGACTAACCTCACGTTCGTTCGTAGAAATCATTCTAGTGTTCAGTCGCCATCAGATATATTGAAGCGCCCGAGTTGTTCAAAAATATGTGAACATACACTCTAACGCCTTCACAATAGAGGCGTGTTCAGATATTTGTGATCGCCTCGGCTGTTCCGATATATCTGATGGCTATTGTACATAATCGTACAAAATTTATTTTATCTTTAAGATTGGCACGAATCGGTAATGTCCCTGACGGAATAAAGTGAGCAGAGACTTCAATTCAATAAATACTCCAGGTCCAATTTCACCATGACAATTGTCAGCATCATTATTACTGGTATTACAGGCGTCTATGGGCTACAGGCGCCGCTACTATACTACTACCGCCGCCGCCGCCGCTACTATTGTGCGGGTTCCTTGTTTGCCATCAACATGTTATTTATAAAACATCATCATTACCATTAAAAAGTAATGCTTTTGTGAAGAGCTCTTGACATTTGTCGCAAGAAACACGGCATAGCTTAGGTATGTCAGGAAATTTCGACACAGGATCATTCTCGTGTCAAAAACTATAATTCCGAATTTCCGACATTTCTTTAAAACTTTGCTTAATAGATTTCGTGACAATTTTCAAAAATTCTTTATCAAGAAATTATCTATTTAATGACGATACTTTACGATTTTATTAGGGATGTCGAGGGACCTCTAACCCCTAGACCCGTTGGGCAGTTCAATGGTTAACCATGACATTAGTACTATAATTTTCCAAAGATATTTAAAAAATCTTTTTTTAATATACAGTTTATTTTTGTTTGTTTGTGTCATCAACCTTTGTTTATATTTTTATTTTTATGTTTTTGTATAAAGGTACCTAGTTTGCACGAGTAACTTTTTTATTGACGGGGAGAATTCGCATTCTCTCAGTCATCTTCTTAACCCTTTGAAACGAGTGCTGCAAAGGGCTCGAAACGCGATGAATCCATTCCAAAGTGTTTAATTTCAATGAATAACAGTTTTAGAAACAGAAAACAATATTAAAATAAACAGTAATAAGAAAATAAGGTTTTCGATCTCTAAAGGTCAAAATAAATGTTTCAGCACAGCTTACCAATCCGAACACTAAAACCACAGTATTACCTCAATGCTCTTTTGACCAAAATTCCTTTCGGCTTAAGGACACAAAATAAACCCTAGTTTTAATATACTAGGGTATATTCATACCCTTTGAAACCTGATCTAGCATTAATTTCTTTCATCAGATATGTAGAAGGTTTTCGAGTGCCAATTTTGAATTAAAACAGCTCAAAAAAGGTTTTGATAATGTGTGTACAAGCGTCATCGGTTTTGCGGGTGAATTAGTTATTTTAACGGTGAATATTAGTTTGAAATGTTAAAAGAAGACTCCCACTAGCACGGGACGGGACGGGGCGGGACGGGAAAATCTGTCAATTTCTATAGAAAGAATCACGTGATAGCTCGGAGCCCTCGGATATCACGTGACGCTTTCTATGGAAATTGACAGATTTTCCCGTTCCGCTCCGTCCCGTCCCGTCCCGTTCTAGTGTGAGTCATCCATAAAGGATTCACTTAAAATGTGTGAGTTCAAACTACTACCTGAGCCTTTTTATTTAAAGTTTGTACCCCCCACTTTTTTAACATAGGAATTTTATATGTAATTTGTTTTATATGCAATGACGTCTTAACGCGATTCATTTTAGGTTCAATTTAGTCTCAGTTTTATGGAAGGACTCAGTTTAGGTCGTCAACCTAATCGAGTTAAGATGACACGGCAAGGCCCCTGAACCTAAACTGAATCTCGTTAAGACGTCATGGTAAGGCCCTAGTTTAAGATCAGTTGTACGGAAGTACTCAGCTAAGGTCGTCAACTGAATCTCGTTAAGACGTCATGGTAAGGCGTCTGAGCTCTGAACCTAAACTTAATCGCGTTAAGACGCCATGGTAAGCCCTCTGGAAGGACTTTGAAGGTCATCACATAAACGTAAGTTTTCTTATACATCACGGACCAATTTGCGCACAAAAGTTTCCTGTTACTATTTTCTCCGCATAACATAGCTCAATACTAAAAGACATATCCGAAATCAAATATAACTCTATTACCTCCTATTTTACCCCTCTTAAACACTCAAAAGTAGATCGTATTCCAGTGTATTAAAGCTCTTTTTCGCTTGGGTATTTTGTGTCACATAAGAGGTTTTAAAACGTAGTTTTTCTATTGTAAGTCATACAACGTTAGGATGTTTTAGAGTTGGAAAAACGCGGGTCGTCTCTCGGGAGACAGATATGAGATCCATCATAGCTACACACGGAATATTACACTAGTAAATATATATTTAATGGACGCTAGAGTTTCTTATGTGGGCTCGTGTTACCTTTATGTGTTTTGATGCGTTGGTGGCCTACTGGTAAGAGCGTGTCAAATCAAATCAAATCATTTATTTTCAATCAAAAAAAATCAGCAAATAGAAGATAGAAACAAGAAAACATAAAAAAACACGAAATGGACTCTCCTCAGCATAATGCTATCTCGAAGTACAGCGCTGATTTTCTGGCAAGCCCATTTGACGTGTGACTTTTAATATGAAGTTCTTGGGTTTAAACCCCGTCTCTTACTAAAAGATGACAGACCAATCCGATCCGGGACGATCTGTCAGTTTCTATAGAAAACAAGTGACCTTCGAGGGCTCCGAGCTATCACGTGATTCTTTCTATAGAAACTGACAGTCCCGGATCGGATTGGTGTGTGTCATCCTTATTGAGTTTTTCGGAATTTAAGTGCGAAATGTCATTTGATATTTACCAAGTTACCAATCGTTGAGAGAAACATCGTGAGGAAACCGGAATAATCCAAATAAGGCTTAGTTTACTCTATGGGTTGGAAGGTCAGATGGAAGGAAATCGCATTTGTAAAACTAGCGCCTAGCTAGCCAGGCTCCCTGAGCCGTGGGTTAAACCTGGAAAACCCTCTATAGGAAGAAGAAATGTCATTTTCATATGCTGGGACGAGATGGGATGGGACGGGACGAGACGGGACGGGACGGGACGATCTGTCAATTTTTATATAAATAATCACGTGATAGCTCGGAGCCCTCGAATGTCGTGACGTTTTCTATAGAAACTGAAAGATCGTCCCGTCCCGTCCCGTAGCGTCCCGTTCCAGGGTGAGTCATCCCTTAATTAATCGAGTTGAACGCGGGGACATTAACTACTTGGCTCTTGGCTCGTCTACAGCAAACAGACGACAGACAGTTCACTTTATAATATAATTTAAGAGAAGTCTGAAACTTTTACAGTATTATTTTACCCTATTCATAAAAAACTATCCAATCAAAAATATTGCATGTAAAAAGACAAGTCTCGTTCCACAGTTCTTATGCTGTAGTTTTTTTTTTAATTATTTTAAGAGGCTACAGTGGTCAAGTTGCATTCAAACGTCTAGATGTCAACATTGGTAACAACTAGGTACCTAAATATTGTCATAAATAAAACTTCAACATATTTCCTTTAAACTGGTAAACGCGAAAACATCATTTATGCCACACCTGGCCATAAAGTGCCGATTTCTGCACTTAGGACACGTGAGGTAATAAATAAAGACCTTGATCGCATATTTACGTCCCTCGCTTGCAGCTCGGGTCGCAAACATCTGCGATCTCGGCCTTTCTTTGTTTTACCGCACTAGTTAGGTAATGTACTATTTTAACAAAAGCTTATCTCAGCGTGTTTTCTCAATCGACATATGGCCAATGTATGGATGTTCCCTGTGTACGAATGGTGCCAAACAACCCCTATTTTTTAAAATTATTATGTAACATATACTGTAATCATTGAATATTCTTGTCCAAGGTATTCTACACAAGTCCCAAACTAGTGCATTAGGCGCTGGATAATTAATGCTGTCGGATCGCCGAAGACATCAATCACCTGATATGTTTGGGGAGGCTGTGGCCGAATGAGCCTCCATTCCGTATACATGAACTTGCTCTCACACTTAATGTACGGAATTTGCAGGGGTTTTTTTTTCGTATCATGACCTTGCTCTCACACTTAATATACGCTATTTGCAAGAGTTTTTTCAAAGTATGAATTAACTCATTCGGCGCTGAGCTGATTACAGTATGACGTTCTTCAAAAAATCCGCTTTGCAAAATGTTGAAATCTAAAAATATTATGTCGATACTTGACTAAGAAAAACTCGCCCTTATGGCAAAGTTTTAAAGTATATTTTTCTGTGTAGTGTCACCGAATTCAGTACCTATCACATAATAATGCGAGTTTACCCTAGTCCTTGAACAGAAAAGTGCCAGTTTGATCCCTCCCAGCAGGGAATAAAAGTGCCACTTTGATCCCTCCTAGGTTGAACAGAAAACCTTTTATGAATAGGTGGTATGAAAATAACTGTTTCATTTTCTTTAACCGTTTAAGGATAACTCACGTTTTCGAAAAAGATCAAAGAAATTAACAAATAAAGGAAAGCTACAGTTTTCCATAATGAATACAATTGCGAACTCTTTCCGAGCAGCTGGCCGAGACAAATCTTTTTTAATCGCAACAAAAGCAGAATTATTCCGATCCGAGACGTAATGGATTTTAGGAGATAAGGACGTTGAGAGCATTGTTTTAATTGGATTTACTGGATAGGACAGTCGGATTTAAAAATAATAATGGTAAATACTATAAATACAATATCGGGATACCAGAGAAGTTATCGGCAGCACAGTTGTCATCAATATCGTTGCAAGCTGAGCTCGAGCTGACGTTGCCACGCTTGAAGTCCCAGCTCCACCACCTTCAGAGGGATGGGAGAGCTACCGCTAGTAATCTTGAGACCATGATCCGAAAAAAATATTTAAAATGCCGCCTGAAATAAACCCAAACTAACGCCAAATCACCGCAGGTCAGATTTTTTATACCACCGTAATGAACTTTCCAAAAATAGCAAAAGCAGCAAAGGTTCCGAACATTTCATTCAAATGCGACCCAATAAAATTCAATTAAGGCGTACTTAACCAACAAAAGACAACTTGACTATTCACGTGCAGTTCCATTAGTCCCATTCACTAGCGATAAAAGCTGAATACGTTTAATTTCCACGGAATATTCATACCAATGAGCTCTGGAGATTTCCAGTGTCCACGCTCAAGGGGAAAGGTAACGAGAGGAATAATCGATTGCATTATTGAGATAATAGGAGTGTGCGAAGCGAGTTCATCCAGTCTACTTGGAAAATCCGTTGTATGTCTGTTTATCAGTATTCAGATCTAGACGTCTAAATGATAACAATTTGGCCACTGTGGCCACTTAAATCAAAATTGTGGGCACCAAATAATTCCGGTCCGTCCCAGTCTATTTAGACAATTCGTCGTTTGTCTGTATATTTGTTCACAAACAAAACACATATATTATCGTAAGATTTTGTGAAAGTGAAGGTAAGCTAAGGAAAAGATGGATGGACTGTGTGAGAGATGATATGAAACGAAATGTGAATTATGAGACGATAGAGACGAATGGGCGAATAATACACGCTGAGCCGCCCACAAGTAAATGGGACTAGGGCAAGCGAATGATGATCAATTAGATTGCTAATATGTACCTACTATCTTATTTTTATCGGATATGTATGTCTGTACATACCTTTTTGTACAATAGATAATGCAAAAAATTAGCAAGACTTCTTGAAAATCCATTTTTTATTTCATAAACAAGAAATAGTTATATCACGTAAAAGGCAGACTCAGGCCGCCGACTCAGGCAGAAGGGCGAAGACCCGCGCTCAGAGTCGTTCCTAGTGCAAAGGCTGTCCATAATTATACAATGCGGCAATGCCGCTAGCATTATGGGCACTTTTGCACTTGGAACGGCGGGGAGCGAGATGTAAATCCTCACCGAGGAACTGCTTGACAAGCTGGAGCGTTTGCAAAATGTGTGCATAAGATACATTTTTGGCCTCCGCAAGTTTGACCATATTTCGTCTTTCCGCGCCAAACTTAAGTGGCTGCCTATAAGGCGCCGTAGAGACACCCATGTACTCTCTCTTCTTTTTAGTGTCCTTTTTTATCCTTCTCCCTCCTATCTATCGGAGAGGTTCAAATTTTTAGCAGACGGCAGTGGGCACCGGCTACGTTCCAGTGCGGATCTCTCTCTGTCAATTCCACCTCATGCGCATCGGTCTTATGACAAATCTTTTACAGTTTATTCGGTTAAACTCTGGAATTCTTTACCGCCTTCTCTCCGTCAGTGTCAGTCGGTCGCATCGCTGAAGGCGAATTTAAAGAGGTTGTGGCTTTCGGACGAAACGTAAGATATATGCGGTTTTATATACTTGTATATGTATGTATGTATGTATGTATTTATTATTGATGTATGTAGTTTATGTATTCTTTTTCATAGTATGTAATTTATATTTAATAGTTTTTGGGCTTCCTATATAGAGTAGGAACTAACTGGGTTTCTTCTTTTTTCAACCGACTTCAATATTTCAAAAGGAGGAGGTTCTCAATTCGACTGAATTTTTTTTTTTTTTTAATGGATGTTCACTCATAACTCCGTCATTACTGAACGGATTTGAATTTTTTTTTTGTTTTCTGAAAGTAGACGGTTCCTGGTTGGTCCCGTTTTTTTCAAAATCTATTTCTGATGATGGGATCCATGAGGAACTGAGGGAACTCCTCAAATTTGAAAGGCACATGCATGCTGATTTGGGTGATTTCTTAAGAAACTCGAGCATTTCTTTACGAAAATCATCAATTTGGTGGAGTGGACCTGATGATGAAGACCAGGGATGGCAAAGTGGAACTGCTTCGTAATTCTCAGGACTATGATCCGATTTTTAAAAAAAATTTTTTGTCTGTATATAGATGGTTTCAGGATTGTCCCGTTTTTTTCAAAATCAATTTCTGATGATGGGATCCATGAGGAACTGAGGGAACTCCTCAAATTTGAAAGGCACATGCATGATGATTTGGGTAGTTTCTTAAGACACTCGAGCATTTCTTTACGAACATTATCAATTTGGTGGAGTGGACCTGATGATGAAGACCAGGGATGTCAAAGTGGAACTGCTTGGTAATTCCCAGGACTATCGTCCGATTAAAAAAAAAAAATTTTTGTCTGTATATAGATGGTTTCAGGATTGTCCCGTTTTTTTCAAAATCAATTTCTGATGATGGGATCCATGAGGAACTGAGGGAACTCCTCAAATTTGAAAGGCACATGCATGATGATTTGGGTAGTTTCTTAAGACACTCGAGCATTTCTTTACGAACATCATCAATTTGGTGGAGTGGACCTGATGATGAAGACCAGGGATGGCAAAGTGGAACTGCTTGTTAATTCCCAGCTCTATCATCCGATTTGAGACATTCATCTTTTCTTTGTAAAGAAATACCTTCAAGATAGTCCTATTTGATTATAGTTCTATTTTGATGATGGGCTTCATGAGGGATTGAGAGAACTCCTCAAATTTTAACGGCACATGCATTCTGATTTGAGGGTTTCCTTAAGTAACTAAAACAGTGTTTTGGCGGAGCCAAAATTTTGATGAACTTGATCTGATGATGAAGACCAGGGATCGCAAAGTGGAACTGGTTAATAAACCTAGCTCTACTTATTATCCTAGTTGTGACATTCATCTTTTTGATTTGATTTATATTCTGATGATGGAGTTCTAGAAGAATTCAGAGAATTCTTCAAATTTGAACGGCAGGTTAATTGTGATTAGAGGATGTTCATAATTAGCTTAGGCATTTTCTTACTGTGGCCATCATTTTGCTGGAGTGGACCTGATGTTGATAATCAGGGATGGCATAATGGATATGCTCGTTAATTTACAGTCTGTCATCCAATTTAACACATTGTTATTTTGTTTGTTTAAAGGTCTACAAGGGAGTTCCGTTTGATTATACTTCAAATGTAATGATGGAAGCCCTAGGACATTAAGAAAGCTCCTCAATTTTCAATCGTACACGTGCGGTGTATTGGATATTTGTGAAGTAAACTGGCTAACTCAAACAAATTCTTAATTTCACTTTTACCGGGAACCAAATGAAGTCGGTTTTTTTTTCTTAAAAATTATTTTTAAATTTAATTTATACAATACACATACACATGTCTACCATCTCCAGTTCTCCTTTAATTGCTCAAAGGTTAACTGGAAGAGATCCCTAAATGGGATAAGTTCGCCTTTGTACAAATATTTGTGTTATTTATCTTGTTTTTTTCCCCTGTTTTTGTGCAATAAAGTGTTTTACTACTACTACTACTACTAAATATATTTTTAAGTAGTTTATATTTATTTGGAAATAAATTATTTTATTTAATCTGTGAAATAATAGTAATAAGTGTAGAAATAAAATGTAATTGTAAATATCATACGTAAAATACGTAAAATATATAAACAAATAAAAATTATAATAATATAAAAATCTTACTAATTACTAAGCTGTTCCCCTTTACGGTTCTCTGATTCAAAAGTGCCAAATATACTTGCAGCATTGCCGCGCTGCACAGCGAAATTTGTTGGACCAAATAAGAACCGGAGACGGGGTCACAGCCCCTAACGTCGTCCTAAAGCTCGGACTAAGGACTTGGCCTCAGCGCACCAAGTACCGGCCGACAGCAACCGGGAGAAAATCGTACGCTGGTACCAGGTTCGCGTACTTTGCACGCTTGCTTTTGGCGGCATATTCGGCTGCCGCGCCTGCAGACATTGCACGTAGAACTGATGGCCGTTGGGGCGGAAAGGTTCTCGAGTGGCGACCGCGTACCGGAAAGCGCAGCGTGGGTAGGCCCTCCACAAGGTAGACTGATGACCTGGTGAAGGTCGCAGGAGTCCGCTGGATGCGGGTGGCGCAGGGCCGGTCATTTTTGGGGGAGGCCTATGTCCAGCAGTGGACTTCTTTCGGCTGAAATGATGATGATGATGCGCCTGCAGTCTTAGTGGTGGTAAAGATGGGACGGGGGAAACTACTCACACATGTGGCGTCCACAAGACTGCGGCCTTTTGCCCATGGTACCAACGGAAGACTGTCCGGTCGCTTGCCATCAGCGCTGCTTAACCCTTGCGGCTCCAGGATGCAGGGCACGCTATCCCAGACCATGGCACGGCGAAAATTGATACTTTTACCCGAGGAGAAAATATATTTAAATTTAATTACAAACTCTTGGTGTATTATAAGATTTATAAGAACAAAGTTCGTTTAAAAATGGAAACGAAATTCTTTTAACTAGAGTTCAGTGGATTGTACTGAGACGCTTTTTAAATGAGGATTACCGCGAGTCCATTTTCCGCTAGGGACGCTGGGTCCTGCGCTGCGGGAACATTTCAAACGTCACTTTGACAGTTCTCTCATACTGACAGACTCACGCATGAGTGGCGCCGCCTGGTGAGCGACAATACGGTAGCTCCAATTGATTTAAAAAGAAGTTAACATGCAAACAACTGGTGGTTCGTGAACGTGAACTTGTAACCCCTATATCTCAACAAACCTATCAAATTTCTCGACGATCCTATCAAATTTAATATACTTGAGTTATCGGCGAACAAACATACGTACATACATACATACATACAAACAACGGAGTGACCAAGTAGATTGGGACTATTGGGAGATCTCACTTCGCGCTCGGTCGATAATAATTCACTTAATTTCTTAGAAAGAAAATAAACGTAGTAAAATCCATGACCTCGGGAGGGACTCGAACCCGCGAATCATCCCGCCCGAGGTCATGGTTTATCTACTTTTTCTTACGTTCTAAGTTTGATATCGCCGATGTTTCTATTAAAAACTAAACTAATTCACTACTTTCAATATTTGCACGTAAGTAGCAAATAACTAAAAGTTTATACTTCTAACTTCACCACAGCTTCTCTTTATTTATGTACTAACCAAAAGTATTAATATAAACTTTGTACAGGTTTCTCATGCAAAATGCAAGCAACTGGAAACAAACTTCAAAGCATCAAAACCGAAATATTAACCACATTAAAACGATTTTCAAAGTAGGCTTAAAGGCCAAGGCAGGGAAGTGGCGTTTTGTCCTTTCAGCGGCCAACAATGGCTTTGGCAAAAACTCGGAACATTTTCCGCTGAATTACACACTTACTCAATCAAGGGCCACTCATTTAGCGGTTAGGGTTGGCACTTCACGTCTCCAAAGTTTTATTTTTATTTTTCTATTCCAGTGACCTGGATGATAAAACCACTCGTTTGTTTGGTCTTATAGGTGACCAGTAAATAAGTCAGCCTTTGGGAATCATGCATATGTGAAATATTGTATTAATATGAAATGAAAAAAAAGGTGCAAGCAAAAAGACGTAGTAGCCTTCAATACAGACTTCCAGAGCAATTATTGTTGAAAATATTCGATAGCAAAAATTTTATTTTGTTCAAGTAACCTTTACTTTATTTTTAAAGACCTATCAGACCTATACTTTTTTTACATTTAGTTACATGTATGGCGTGTAAATCATCTGATGTAAACTATAATATGAGACCAGCTCCATGTTTTTTTTTAAGAAAGTCTACTTATGTATGAACTCATACCAAATTTCACTTAAACCAGACATCGGGAACTTCTTGAAATAAAGAACGAATTGTAAATTTACAAGATTGAAACGATAACAACGACAAAATACAATATAAATCTAAATAAGTACAAACTTAAACGTGAGAAAGCATCTTTGCCCTCGGCTAGTCTGTGGCCAAGAGTAAGCCCATTTGTTATAAAAAAAAAACATCACAAAAACTTCGTAGTGACAACCCTGCGAACTAAGTTTCGGCACAATAAGGACTTGAGAAATGAATTTCTGTCGGCATCCATTCTGTTTACTTATTATTGTCAACGTTTGATTGCGGATGGATTTGCGGGACTATTTCGGGGCCATTTCCGGGATTTGATAATTTTGGACGTTTAGACTGAAATGACTGGGTTTGGCTGAAATTGGTAAATTTCGGGTTAAACGTTTCTAGAAAAAATAGGTACTGCTGAGGAAATAATCATTGATAGAATTTAAGGACAGTTTTTAAGAAATGTATCATAGAGAAACACCTCTTTTGTTTTTGTACATTATTGTTTTGTAGGTAACTGTTAAAAATACTTTTACACACGACCTATTTATGAAAGGGTTTTTTCTGTTCAAGATAGAAGGGATCAGAGTGGCACTTTTCTTCCCTGCTGGGAGGGATCAAAGTGGCACTTCTCTGTTCAAGGCTAACACATTTTTACGTTTTCGGACATTAACTAACTTATTTGATTGACGTTTAAAATTATGTCGTATTATGTTATCATTGAAAATGAAACACTATTTGTTTATTTAATGATTATTAAATTTGTGTATAACTTTTATTACTCGAATACAACATTCTACACTTCATTTCATTATGAATATTAGGTTAGGCTTTACATGTTCTGAGAATATTTTCTGTTTATCCGATTTGTTTATTACGCTATTTTATTTTTTATTTTATTTGATTCATGGTTCAAACAATTTAATATTGGGCACTACTGACAACCCTAGCTCTGCACCAAAAATGCTGGAAAAAGTACGATCACTGGTAATATACATCTCATTAATCATAGTACACCTTAGCTCAGATATCTTCAAGGATCGTGGGCTTGGTGGGCATATCAGTATACTTTAGATGTTTTTCGTCCAATGGTTTAATATTTTGGCTAGTATGCTCTAAAAACACAGTTATCATAATCACTTTTTGCATCAACCTGTATTAAATGATTATGTAATGCACACATAGACATTATCATTCACTCGTTCAATTCATTCGTGCCAGCTCTCGTTGACCTGTATGAAACTGTAGTGAAGACTTTTACATTTTCGTCCTTAACAAACCAGTTTACTAAACCAAATTCCATTGACTCCGGTCCTCCGGAAACAGAGCCGACAAAGAAAAGGCCTTCGCCTAGAAAACTGAGATAAAGAAATGAAATGTGTTGAATCAGGCGTTACTTTGCGGAATTCCATATTAACTACGAAAATAATGTTACTTTGCTATTCCGCCAAATGTTATAGTCAATTAGTGCCAACGCGTTATACCTACTTGCGTATTTTTTGCAATTAATGTTTCCATCCTCCCGCCGCAAAAAAATAAATACGCAAATAGATATAACAAACCTCCACCGTGTTTCGGCCTCTCTACGAGGCATCCTCAAGAGATACAGGAGATCTTGTCGTACTGGCGTCCGACAAGTGAATGACATGCCCAGAATGGTCAGCCTTATTTATAATTTGGTTAAGCGCGTATGAGGCAAGATTCCTCTTATACCTTGTGGTGACATTGCGGCCCGTTTGCCCAACATACACCTTATTGCAATCTATATATATATTACGCGAGCCTGATATTTGTAGATGCCATCAGATCCACAGTTATGGTCCGATTTTGATAAATTATAGGTCATTAGATTCGTCTTATCGTGGAGAGTTGCAATAAGCTCTTTTTTTTTCATTTTTCTTACGAAAAATGCCTAAAAATCAATTTTAAGGTAATACCTTGCGCTAGGCAACCAGTACCAGCTTAGCGTGACCTCCAGTCAAGATGACATAACAAAATAACATTAATTCAAATTAAACCTGTAGCAAGTTGTTAAGCATGAGAAAATATTAATTTTGAGTCGGCTATATATATCCAAGTAAGTCGCGACCGATGTATGGTGAGAGTCAGAATGGCGGGTGTATCTAAACAAATATAAGAAAGTATTATACCAAAATTTAGTACCTAATTGCTACTATTTAGTACCTCCGGTAAAATAATTAGTACCCCCGAGTAATTAAAGTTATTACGAAGATCAGTTACACCCGCCAATCTGACAGTCAGGGTGGGGGGTGTATTTTAGTTTGTAATGATCCCATGGATTTTTAGTGGATGTTATCAACTTAAAATTTAGTACCTAATTGCTACTTTCATAATCAAAAAGAATATCTGCATTTTCATTTCTGGTTTCCGAGTTTTTACATTTTAAAACATGTAAACTCTACAGATGCCGTACGGCGAACAGGTATTAACAGACGATCAAACCTGCATCTTACCAGACCAAGGTCACGGTTTGGTACGAACGTATGTTGGGCTTATACGTTTTCTCTAGGGACAAAATGTAAAAAACTCAGAAACCACAACTGAAAACACAGAAATACATTATGAAGGTACCAATTAGGTACTTACTAAATTTTAAATTGATAACATCCACTAAAAACCCAAGGGATCATTGCAAACTAAAATACACCAGACAACACAACAGGTTTTCGTAATAAGTTTAATTACGTGGAGGTAATCATTATTTTAACAGAGGTACTAAATAGTAGCAATTAGGTACTAAATTTTGGTATATTACTTTCATATATTTATTTAGATACACCCGCCATTCTGACTCTCACCATACATCGGTCGCGACTTAATGTATGGCGTTGTTGTTTTTGTAAACATCCCTTCAATTGGGATTATAAATGATCAGTTAACAGAGTTGGCGATGGTAAAGTCGAGGTTCTTTCAGATAATCGGAGTAAACGAGGAGGGCAATCATATCTGATGTTGACATTGGTGACTGTTAGATATTGATAACAGATTTGTAACTTATCTTTTCTTGATGCAGCGCAGGTTGTGATATAACATTTGAGGAATAAACTCTACTTGTAAAAGTATCGTAAAATGGGGTGAGTTGGGACGAATTCGAAGTTCAAGAGTCAATTTTTTTTTATTTTTGTACCTATATGGCACATTAATATACACATTTAGATAAACATAAAATTATCCTGCTATTGGAAATGTTTTTTTTTTTAATTACCTGTTGTTACATTTGATAATTTTGACGATATTTACAAAATTCCATCTCATCCCGTGGTAAAAGCACTTTGGGGAGATTTGACAATTGCTAAGATTGGCACAAAAATGTTCCATTGTAAACAAATTGACAACTCTAGCCTAAAAATCCGTACTTAGCCCTTTGCCATCTCTCTTCTCCCCATTCATAACCCAACTGCCCTCGCAAATTCTACTCACCCCATTTACGGTAGCGAACCAAATTTTAAATGTTTTATTTTGTATTCTGGCATGTGAATAAACGACTATGACTATGACTATGTCTATTTAATAAAGCAATCAAATATTATAATATATGATACCCGCAGCAGCCTTGGCAGTAATCGATCGCATATTTCGGGATATTACGATAAATGAAGATAGACGACGATAACTATTTACAGGAAAAGGCAAGTGAGACTTTATTTTAGGATATTTATGACAGGGAAAGGAAGCGATTTTTAAGGCATGATTCCAATAAAAGCTGTTTTTATAAATTTACTAAAACGGGACTTAATCGTGTACAGATTTTGAAAACAAACCTCCGACGTTTCAAGGGCGACATTGCCCCCGTGGTCCCGGAGAAAGACTTGCTGAGGTTGACATCAACATCTTCTAGCTGCGCGGGTTTTACGAACTACCCGCACTTGGTCTTGATTATAAACTTGAACATTTTGCGCACTAAGGATGTGACTCTGTCGACACACTACACTCACGATGTCCGATTTTTGGGCCGGTGATATTCGATTACGCTTACATTTATCAATGACCGGATTCCATGTAGACGAGATTCTAAAACCGTCATCCCGATTGAAACGTCAGAGGTTTGTTTTCAAAATCTGTACACGATTAAGCCCCGTTTTAGTAAATTTATAATGTGTGAAAATCGTGAAAGTTTAAAATAGGTGTAAAGCTGTTTTTTTTTTCGAAAGGTAAATTTACAATATAGGAAACACTTCTTATCGATAAAACGGTTCCTTTTCTGTTTCTCTGTGATTATTACCATATTCTAGAGGCGTCTCAACGCCGCAACGGGTCTCTAGTCCTCACATGTTAGCTTATAAACACCAGACTTCTTCCCATTTTATATTTCCCATTACTTACAAAGTTTCAAGCGCACGGTATTATTGGTATAGATTTCAAAATTCTGTAAATCGAATCTGACAATTTACCAACGTACGTAATGCTCGCTTTGAACTTCTTAATGGGATTAGAGGACTGTGCTGCATCCAACATATTATTGATCAGATTATTTTCCTTCTTTCTAATGACACGTTCTACAATATCAATATTCCGCCAAACGGAACAGCAAAGTAACATTATTTTCGTCCCAACACGAGACGACCAACTTCGTAACAGCGATGTTCACTCGAATAGAACAACGAGCTAGCGGCAGAGACCAGTTGTAGAAAAGACTAGTAGTGGCTATACGCGTCAACCAGGATTGGCCGTTAACCTCCTCACTCTTGGTGCGTGTTATGGTATAATGCGCAAGCGATTACTTGACGCTCCCATAACCACATTGCGGGTGACGCCGGTGTGCTTTTGGTCGGTAGGTTCCTCCTTTCCCTCTGGCTAGGGGAAGTTCCGAGAGGAGATAGTCCCACATAACTCCCCCATTGGCCTTCCTTGGGGTATGCGTAAAGCATTTTACACACCGAAAAAAGGATACAAGCGACCCGCTCCGGCTTCGCACGGGTTATTATTATACCTACAAAAATTGCGCGTAGTTTTAAAGATACGAGTACATACATATAGACAGCGGGTAGCGAATTTGTCCTATACTATGTAGTGATATCCAAACCTTACCATTAACTAGTCCCTGGTAGCGGTAAATCTTTGAGTTTAGCTCCAAGTTTGAGTTTGTTGTTAACTTTTAATTTTGTGTTATACTCTTGGCGAGTTTCTCAGCTCGTGCCGGCTCAATTTTCTTCATACTTCCGTGTTAGATCTAAAATTACAGGTTTTTCTTTGGTAATTAAAGATTTAAAACCAAAGTTTCTTTTTTACATCGTTTTTTGACCGAGTGAGCAAAGCGAGCGAAACCTCTCCGTATCAGCTTGGACAGAAATGCTTTCGTGTGTATGTCCATGTGTTCTCCTCTACAGGTCGCATTTATCAACCAATTCTCCTGAAATTTTGTAAACAAGTAGGTTGATTATTATAAAACACTAGTTTTGCCCGCGGCTTCGCTCGCGTTAGAACGAGACAAAAAATCACGTCAATTCGTCGCCCCGTTTTGCCGTGAAAGACGGACAAACAAACAGACACACTTACTTTCTCATTTATAATACTAGTAAGTACGGAAGTATGGATACATTAACTATATTCGCGATAGTCCCGTTCTTTTATAATAATGTGTACAAAACGCAAAAAATTTAAGTGTTAAGTTGGTTGATTATTGGAAATTTTCAAAATGGCGGGAATTGGTACAAAGGTCCTAAGCGCCATAGACCAAAGGCGCTTACAACCTTTGTGCCTAATGCCTATACCAGTACCATCTGGCGAGCTCTACAGCCCACAGAGCCACTAGCTTAAGGAATCAAAACGTTGTAAGGCCCATTTCAATTGGTTGTTGTATATAGTCAACTAATTGGAGCCCTAGGCCACTCTAGAACCATATCAAAATGACAGCAGTAAGAGATTTCTTACAATTTGATTTACACATAACCCCTGCATAATGGCCACGACCACTCTGACAAGAGTACCGATAAAGAAGATCATAGCCAGTATAGCCACCTTATTGGTGAGATACCTTTTATTTTACATTCAGCGTGGCGTGGAACTTGATAGCCACATTCCTATTGTTGCAAAGTAATTATGCTTAAATCCCAGCGAGTGCACTTCCTGCAATCGCAAACTCCGTAAATATTTACGAAACCCTTGAGAAAACGTAAAGATCACTTACAAATAGATGGAGCATTTGGCTTATTAACAGCACTATTTTTAATTTATTGAATCAGGCGTTGAACTTCACTTCACTTGTCGGACGCCAGAAGGCCTAGTATAAAAATTGTACGACATTAACTCCTCGACCGCGTTAGCGTATCGGGAGTTCAAATTATGTTTGCCGTTTATTTAAATCATCCGGCAACTTTCATATTTTGACCCCTCGATACGCTAACGCGGTCGAGGAGTTAATGTCGTACAACTTTTATACTAGGCCTTCAGTACGACAAGATCTCCTGCATATTCTGAGGATGCCTCATAGAGAGGCGAATACGTGTCGAGTTTTATATTATTGGTGATGGTTTGTTATATTTGCGTATTTATTTTTTGCGGTGGGAGGGTGGAAACTTTAATTGCATGCAAAAAATACGCAAATAGGTATAAGGGGTTGGCACTTATTGACTAGCACGTTTGGCGGATTAGCAAAGTAACATTATTTTTTAAGCACTATTATTATTTTTAGGCATAAACGTCTGCGTATGATACCAAATTTCTTACAAAGAAAATAAATGTGGAAAAATTCATGAATCGGGCGAGTGTTGAATATTAACAATCCTTTGTGAGAATTGAAGCTATAAAAGCCGCGACTTGTTACTTGAATAACCACTGTATCGATAAGTGCAGTATCTAGTGGGAAGGCATCTTTGAAACAGAATGAATCTCAGGCGAGTGTTGAATATTTACAGCTGTTTGTGAGAATTAAAGCTATTTAAGCTCTGTCTTGTTACTTGAATAGCCACTGTATCAATAAGTGCAGTATCTAGTGGGAAGGCATCTACCAAACGAGATGAATCTCGGGCGAGTGTTAAATATTTACAGCTGTTTGTGAGAACTGAAGCTATTTAAGCACTGTCTTGTTACTTGAATGGACACTGTTTATCGATAAATGCAGTATCTAGTCGAAAGCGATCTTCGAAATGAGATGAATCTCGGGCGAGTGTTGAATATTAACAGCTGTTTGTGAGAATTGGAGTTATTTAAGCTTCGCCTTGTTATTTGAATGCCGGTTTTGAATTTAAATGCCTTTTTAGTCAATATCTATAAGAGATTTTTGTAACAGACAGCCAAAGTTACCTCTTGAATGCTTAAAGAAGATTTTAACTGGTGTGCGTATACGTATGTATTTAATGTATTTATCTATATAATTATTTATAACGTTGCCTAGTACCCATAGTACAAGCTTTGCTTAGTTTGGGGCTAGGTCGATCTGTGTGAGATTGTCAGATATTTATTCATATAAATACATTTTATTTAAGCAAGTTGGTCTCATGCTTAAGTCAAATGTATTTATAAAAGTCTCAAAAATTTCAATGTTTTAAGTTCTCTTCATTTTGTCCCCACTGTATAAAGTTTTTGAAAAATGGTAACGGAATGGAAAAATAATTGGGTCTTTTTTTCTACTAGTAAAATCTTTGGATTTTACTAGGAGAAAAAAAGACCCAATTATTTTCTCGAACTCTTGGTTACCAGTAGGAAAAAAACTGAACTGTTTTAGAAAAAAATGATTTTGGATCTCTACTCGCGAAAATGCCCAAACAATAAGTTTGTTAAGTTGCAATATTTAACTAGAGGTGCCTATGTATTTTAGACAGATAGACCACACACCTAGAATGTTTATCTTCTCGGAACCCTTCTAAAGACAATATTTGAGAGTCCATTAACTTCGCAGCCAATTTACTTCTTAACACTGTACAGGTCACAACAGTTACCGAATACCGTACTCGAGCACAAGAACCCAATTTAAAGTAATCCCGGGAAGTCTGCTCAAACTCGGATAGTTGAAGTATTTCGAGGGCCGTTGAGAAACCTTACTGAACATTTCATTCAATAGACGTAGAAGTTATTTCTATTTCGTGATACTTATATTTGAATGGTACTTTAGTCACGCCCGCCAGGAGAGGTTTTTATTATTTGAAAACAATGTCTGATATATTATATGGCACTTTATCCGTATAGTGGTAATATATTTTATCTTAGTTTAAACCAAAATTTGTGTATGTCATGCCAGTTTGACGAAATGGTTCATTCGTTCTATAGATAACACTGCCACATCCGAGCAAAATTAAAGTTTACGGTGCGACAGAGAAGGGTAGAAATTAAATTAAACGCAAACTACAGTGGCAACACCAGTATTCTTATAAATTAAACGTTCGTGAGTCATAAAGATATTAAATTGCAACGGTTAACACTTACGTATTTTTATCACAATAGGCGTGACATGTTTTGACTGCATCGGGCAGTCATCGTCGGACAGACAGAGTGGTGTTGCCACCTTCGCGGCTCGGGCATCACCAGTGATGTGATAAAAATACGTGAGTGTTAACCGTTGCAATTTAATACCAGTATTCTTGTCAAATATGTCGTTATTTTCGTAAACAAACAGCTGTCAAACAGTAAACTTACTGCTCACACTTATGCGACAGAGTGAGATGCACAAAAAACAATTGTACCTGCTAAGTGCTAAGGCTCAGAAGCGCCCTCCTGTTTTCTCTCGCACTTTAAGCGCCGAACTAAGGATGGAACTAAGACCTGTGTTAGCGACTCGTCGAAAATGCTAATGTAACTTTAGCTGATCTCTTTATTTCCCAGCGAATTTCTTTCTTAACCCTGTACAGTACACAACAGTTACCGAATGCCGTGCTCGAGCACAAGAACCCAACTCTGTTCAAACTCGGATAGTTGAAGTACACAACTACACTGACAAATCTTGCACACTTCGAACTGTTTTTGTGTACGGACTAGTGACAACACAGAGCCTCGTATGCCCATTTGGGCCTGTACTTCGACAGAGAAACGCTACGTACGCCAACTCCCCTTCCTGTGTTGCTTAAAGCGTCTATCCAATAGTCCATGATTGCCTGTCAAACATTATTTCAGTATATTTATAGAACACAACTTCGCTTGTTAGTAATTCGAAAGCGTGGGCTTATTTGTTCAATAATTTCACAGTTTATATTCTCTTGTCATCCACGGATTTATCAACCAATTCTTGTGAAATTTTGAAAGCGTGAACAATTAAAAAAATTGCCGATTGAATTTCTGGTTTTTTTTTACTGTGGGGAGGCCAAAGGCGCTTTTTTTATACTACGACGATGACAACAAGCATACGGCCGCCCTGATGGTAAGCGGTCACCGTAGCCTGTGGACGCCTGCAACTCCAGGGGTGTTACATGCGCGTTGCCGCCCATTTAGAAACTTTAACACTCCTTTTTTGAAGAACCCCATACTGTAGTCCTTTGGGAAAACAGCTTAGGACATTTGTGCCAATACCAGTCCCATTCTCATAGTTATCGCGAGATCTACAGCTGACAGAACTGATAGTCTTATTTTAGCAGAAACGCCTGCAAACGATACCAAATCTTAATATAGTCGCATACTCATGGGAGTTTTCTATTTAAAAATGATGCTTCTTAAAATTATAATATTTATAATAAATCACGGAAAACTAAATTAGTCAAATCTAAAGTTATACGATCTCGGGAATCCGAGGCAGGATCATCCTCAACCGATTTTGTCGTCGAGGGCGCTGCGCGCAGCGAGACATAACACAGTACGCCCGCCTGCATCGTCGCCCACGATACTCGACGCTTGATAACGGAATCCTAAGATTTCCGAAACATGTGCGCGTAACTAAAAATACGTGAGTTGTATCCGTCATTTTTTATTTATTAGTTGCTTGCTTAAATGATTGCACCATTTGTGCACCATTTTACTGAAAATGGGTCCTCGATTTTACATACCAAGAAAAATTGTCACTTTTGTAACTTTTGAAACTGACCAAAAAAACGGGACATTCTTTTTCTTTTTTAAATCAATAGTACCCGTGATTCTGGTTATAAAAAAACCCAAAACCTCCTATATAAAAAAAAAGGAAATGCTACCCTATTTTTGAAAATGCCCGTAAGCAAGCTAACATTTTTCGGCTTATCTATGTTTATACTTCTTGAGTTTGCTTATAAGTCTGCATGTTCACAGGAAATTAAAAGATTCCCGCGCCACCGTACGGCAGGTATAACATAATATCATAATCCAGGCATTTAAGGCGCATGGGAGATGGGAGCAACCGTATTGTCACAGCGTAAGGATGTATTCCATACAGTGAGGTAACTTCATACACGGCCAGCGGCTCGGCTTGGTGGTCGTGCTGAGGCTCAGGGTTGTCAAAAACTATGCGAAAGATATTACAGTCTTGATTGGCAAACTAATTTCCATTTTTCACACCCCTTAAAATAGACCGCCGAATTTGTATGAAAATTCGGCGGCATTTCCTCCCCGCGCGCCCCCCATCGATGACCCAGAAATCGGAGGAGTTAACCCACTGTATAGAATACATCCTTACGCTGTGGTATGGTATGGTCGCTCACCCGGCAGCGCCACTCATGCGTGGGCCTGTGTCAAGAATTGTCAAAGTGAGGTTCGAAATGTTCCTGCAGGACCCACGTTCCACTAGCGCCCCTAGCGGAAATTCGACTCGCGGTGATCCTCATTAAACTGTAAACTTTGACGCTTTGTACACATAATTATAAACAACGGATCACAAATTAAGTTAATATACAGACGTTTCCACACAGTTTCGTTTTCATTTTTAATCTGATACGTAACCTATTAATATACTTAGACCGGGTTACTCACGTTTATAAAGTCGAAACCGAAGAAAAAATCTCGTCGTCGTCGTTTATGAAGTCGAGTGATACGTAACCTGTTTGTATGTATATAGTGTCACCTAGACTACCTGCTGGGCTTCGCTGAAAATCAGCGTCGCCGAATGTGCCATATCACATGGCTCATTCGGTGACATCAAGCTGAGCGAGGACCTTTTAGCGCACAATTAGTCTTTATGTTATTTTTATTCTGATTGTTATCTTGTGTTTTTACGTGTGCTAATAAATGTATTTTCTTTCTTTCTTTCTTTCTTTCTAACCAAGACGCCAATCGCTAACGCTCAGTCGCGTACGAAACGCAACTGTCTGTCACGCTAATAAGGAAGAGTGATAGAGAGAGATAACTATGATACGCTTCTCAACTCCAAAATCGACTTAGAAAGAAAATTAGGCGCACTTAATCAGTCGTATTCCGTAAAGCCCGTGCCAGACGGTTGACAACGACAGTTTCTGCAAGATGACCTTGGCAGAAAAACAGCGGTTTTCAGCCGTGTAGCAAGTGGTTGAAACCAAAATCTGCATGACCTTTAAACGCCCTTGGCAGACGGGCGTGCTCTGCCAACCAAACGGCAGAAGCAGTGGTTGACAATCGTCTAGCCGCTTGTTGTCAGCCACTCGAAGGACAGTCGCGTAGCCGCACGCACCGAGTGCAGACGCGTCGCGCGCGCACACAATATTACAGGATGGCGAACGAATGCGATGTTATTTATTACTGAACTGCTTGAGTTATATTAATCCAGTCATTGAACTGACAGCTTGTATGGAAATTTTGACAGTTTGGGAAATAATTAATAATAGGTAATTTTTTTAGCGTAACGGATATTAAGTAGGCAACAAAATCCAACAAAATATCGTTACACGCTAATCGTCACAAATATGTACATACACACATGTTACAAACATTTTTGTTGTAAGATTTATATGTACATATGTTTTTTAAGCCGTTTAAAATGAGTCAGGACCAGTTTCTACCTATTAACATTTGTTTCTAGCGAAATAACACATCTATCACCCGTGCCGTACATTTTGTAGATTTAATGGTTTTACTTGAATAAGTTTTCTTCGGTTTCTCTTTTAACAGGTAGAAGACAAATATGTCGTCATGTTCACATACAAGAAAACTATTTGCTATCGTTCAGTTAAAAAAATCGATTTAGTTTATTATTATTTTTTTACTATTTACCTACTTCCGGAAGAAAAGTTTGTAGGATTTTTGCATATATCATATATGAATATCCCATTTTAACGTAATTTGAAAACATCAGGCTATTATAATTTAATGTCTGTCGAAATCGTACATATCTTTCCTGGGTTATATAGAGAACTGCCGTGCCTCTGGGACTTGTCTTGTGAGGCGTACAAGGACCCAGTGCAAAAAAATAATGCATGGGAAATTTTTGTTTTAGTTTCCAAATACAAAGAATTAGAGCCTGAGATTTCGATAAACAAGGAGCCATGGCGTTGTTGTAGGAGTTAGTCGCACGTTAGCCCAGCACAAGCGCTTCAAACACACTGAAGTTTTGGGCTTGTTGTAAACCATGTAGACAGCCGCGCTTCTACATCGCTTCTGCCAAGGTCATCTTGCAGAAACTGTCGTTGTCAACCGTCTGGCACGGGCTTAACTGTCCTATTCAGAGGCAGACATACTGCATACCTGACCTAATAAGTATTGTTTGTTTGTTTGTTTGTAAGCACTTTATTGTACACAAATATAGTAAAAATAAACATTTTGATAAGAACAAAGGTACAAAGGCGAGCTTATCCCTATAAGGGATCTCTTCCAGCTAACCTTTGAGTAATTGAGAGGAGAAACTTCGAGTTCTATATAGACAAACAACAAATACAATAATGTACAAAACAACAAGGAAGTACTTAAGTACGTAAAATACAACAAGTTATAATAAATTACGTATATATTTATATATAACAATAACAGTATTATATGTAATCAGTTTTTGCTCAACAGGCAAAATAAGAATATGACCTTATTCGCTTAAAATGTCTCTGAACTGAAAATTTAGCGAATTGTCAACGGAGAAATTGGTTGAAATATGTTCGCCTACCCAGCGAAAAGTCATTTCAAACGTATGGGTAGGTAGAAAAGTTAGGGTTAAGGATTACTCACAGTAGTCCGTTCCGTTTTGCTAAATTGTTATCGGCACGACACACAGCACTCACAACATCCGCGCATCGATCCGAAGACAGATATCGCGGTTTGAACTTCTGAATCACTGGTTCCCAAGTAGTGATTAAGAAATTCAAAACTGTACCAATATCGACGTTGACACCAGCCATCAGTCAAACCGAGACTGTTAGCGACAGAATCCAGCCTCCTTGGTTTTGGAATATTTTTATTTTATAGCCTTTTTACTTATATTGTTTTTGAAGTTTGTTGCCTTAGTTACCGAATAATAAACATGTCAAATGAATAAAAAAAGCACGTTTAAATATAAAATGATATAGAAAATAATACATGTGAGAAGTGTCGCCGTGCGCCGCCAGCGTCGGTAACATATTGGTCCATTCGAACCGCACGAGCCAGTAGTGCTGCGCCGTCGTTAACTCGCCCGACTATCGAACCGAACTGAACCATGTCTGGGCCAGTTACAAGGAGCCGTACTAAGAACAAAGAACCGGAACCGGAACTGGAACCGGGTACGTCCGTACCCAAAGAACCGACCACGTCAACCCCTATACAAGAACATTCTGGAATTGCGAAGTCAAAGGCAAGTACGGTCAGTCGCAACCAATCTGAACAAAATAAAACTTTTCGATCGAACGCTAGTACCTTACTTGTGAGAAAAAAAGAGGCTGAACTAGCGGCCGCAAAACGACTAGCTGAATTAGAAGAAACTCTCATTCAAAAGGAACTAGAAGTAACGTTAGCACGCCTTAATGCTAATGAAAGTCGTCGCTCGCGTTCGAATTCAAACCGATCTAGTCGAAGCCGCGTCCAGGATTGGCTGACAACAGAACTACACGCCCACGAACAAGATGAGCCTGCCCGTCATCATCATGAACCTGTGAACCCTGAGAGTCGTAAACATCATCCTGAACCTGACCAAAGATGTGAACCCCTAAATGAAAAACGATTTCATCCCGATCCCAACCTCTCCGACATACAGCAACTTGCCAGAGAAATAGCAAATTTACGTCGTCCTACTGAACCAAAAGATTTACCATACTATAACGGAATTGTAAACGAATGGCTGTCGTTCAAAGCTGCTGTCGCAGATGCCAGAGCCACCTTGACCGAAAACGAAATTATCTCAAAGCTCCGCCGTTGTTTAAAGGGTGAAGCACGCGTTACTGTTGCCGCGCTTTTGGATACACATGTTCCTGTCAGCGAGATCATGGAAGCTCTAGAGCTGCGTTTCGGCTTACCGGAACTGATACTCCAAGAGGAATTACATTCACTCAGAGACTTACCCAGGCTCGTCGACAACACAGAACAGCTCAGTAAGTTTGCCTGCAAAGTTCGGAATTGCGTGTCAACCATCAAAGCCCTGAACAAACCCGAACATCTACACAACATGGAGCTTGTACGGACTCTGAAATTGAAGATGCCCCACCTGAAGACACGTTGGCTTTCCTACGCTCTAGAACATGAACATGACGACGAACCTGAACTCGTCAAGCTGTCAGAATTCTTGAAGAAAGAAGCCCAAACTACCTCAAAGTACTGGATGCATGAAATCTCACGCACGACAATAAAACCGGCACAACCACACAAAATCCACTACGCCATATCTGAAGATAGTGAATCCGAACTCGAGCCTGAACTCTGCTACGCTTCAAATCAGCCCAAAGGATCCCAAGAAATATTTTGCCTTCATTGCAACTCAAAAACTCACGTCCTTAAAGACTGTGAGCAATTCCTTCGCCTGTCAATCGACGATCGCTGGGAATGGGCAAAAGGGGCCAAGGTATGCTTTAAGTGCTTAAGATTCCGACATCAACGAGAAAACTGCCGAGCCCGACCATGTGGCATAAATGGTTGTCGTATGTCGCATAATAAATTGCTTCACTCTCCGGCTTATCAACAACTTGAGACATCGGTTGGCGTACATCCTTCAACTTCAAGCTCTCAACCAACTCCACAAGCTGAAGTTGAACAACCAACGCAAGAAACAACGGCTTGCAGCAGAACCGAAAGATCTCAAGTCTTGTTAAAGATTATACCCGTACTAATTCACGGACCAGCCTTATCAAAAATGACTTACGCCTTCCTAGATGGAGGAAGTACCCTTACCCTCATGAAACAAGATCTCGCAAATGAAATTGGCCTGAAAGGGATTTCTGAACCACTGACCCTGTCTGGTGTGAATTCTAAAGCTGATCATCCTGAATCTGAACGCCTTGATATTGAAATTACTGGACCCTCGAAAGTGCCACTGAAATTATACGACGTTCGGACAGTACAAAATTTGCCAATTTCTCCACAGTCTGTTGGCAACATCGACAAATACGAACACCTTCAAGACCTACCAAAAACTGGACTATGCTATGAGAACGGAGTTCCAGAGCTTTTGATCGGCCAAGACAACTGGCATGTGACTATCACTAAAGAGATTCGCCACGGGAACAGGAAAGCACCACTGGCCACTCTCACTCCACTTGGCTGGGTAGTGCACGGATTTTCTTACTCGCATACCAACGCCGTCCATTTTGTAGGACACACAGATGGGGAATTGCATCAGTTAATCGAGGACTATTTTAAAATTGACTCTCTTGGAATCACAAATAAAGCTAAACAAAGTCAAGAGGATGTCAGAGCCATAGACATCCTTCAAAAGACAGCGAAGAGAGTAGAAGATGGCAAGAGATGGGAGGTAGGACTGTTGTGGAGAGAAGATAATCCTGTAATGCCAAATAGCTTCAGTTACGCCTCGAAGAGATTGCAGTCCGTAGAGAGAAAAATGGACAGAGACTCTGCGTATGGCCAAAAATACAAAGAAAATATGGACAATTTCCTACTCAGTGGGTATGCTGGACCATGTGAACCTACACAATCCCCGAAGAAATGGTATCTGCCTCATTTTGGGGTGACAAACGTCAATAAACCTGGGAAACTGAGGATCGTACATGACGCCGCTAGCAAGGTTCAAGGCGTATCCCTTAATGACAAACTGCTCACCGGACCTGACCTGCTGCTGTCTCTGTTAGCAATCATATTTAAATTCAGAGAGGGTAAAATAGCTTTTGGGACCCGGGTATGTCCTTAAACTACGTCCAACAAGTGAGGTAGGGCACAGCGAAACGTCATCTCGCTTGAATCTGGAGCAGCCTGACTGGGGAAGTACCTCCACCTTACAGAATACCGAAGCCATAATAACATCACTACTTACTTTGTAGGTATGTGGTGTTGTGTTCCTCACGGTGAGTAAGGTTTCCAGAGCTCCAATCCCCCCAACCTCCCCCTTAATGACGATGACAGCGCAGATTAATAAGCTACCCCAGGAGGGTACCAGCTGCTCTAGCGCTGGAGAATCCCTTTCTGGGCTTCCATGCTCAGGTACTGTCGTGCCTGAGCGTGGACGCCGAGAGCGCCCCGTTTCGTACTCTGGGGGGGGCAAATCCGCGCTCCGCCATCCGCCATCCTCCCGAGGCAAGAGCAAGACGGCTACGGCAGCCCCTGCCACGCTCGCTGTGGATTTCTGCAACATCAGGGGTTTGCATTCTAATCTTAATGCTGTCCATCATCACCTCGAGACAGCTAAGCCGGCCTTGCTTTTTCTGACAGAGACGCAGATATCGTCTCCAGCGGACACAAAATACCTCTCCTACCCTGGGTACGAACTAGAGCATTCCTTTCTGCCTAGGGCTGGAGTGTGTGTGTACGTTAGAGGCGATATCAGTTCTCGTCGCCTCAGCAATCTTGAAGGTAGGGACCTTTCCACCTTATGGCTACGTGTTGATTGTGATGATCATCCTCGCATCTATTCGTGCCTCTATAGGTCCCATAGCGGTGATGCCGAAACTGACCGACTCTTGGAGCAGATTCAAACGGCTGTGGATTCAGTGCAGCAGCAGATCCCATCCGCTGAGATCATCGTTCTTGGCGATTTTAACGCCCATAATGCCGAATGGCTGGGCTCCAGCAAGACTGATCATGCGGGGAGATCTGTTCACGACTTTGCTCTGACCTACGGCTTGACACAACTGGTTACTGCGCCTACGCGAATCCCAGATGTGGAGAGCCAGGAACCTTCCCTGTTGGACCTTCTGCTGACTTCTCACCCGGTTGGCTATGATGTATCCGTTGCAGCCCCTCTCGGTTCCTCGGATCATTGCCTCATCCGGAGTACAGTGCCTCTCACGTGCCCGCCGCGTCGGCGAGTTGCTTGTAGCCGCCGTGTGTGGCACTATAAGTCAGCAGACTGGGACGGGATGCGGGTGTTCTTTGCGTCTTACCCGTGGGGGCAGGTTTGCTTCACGCCGGATGATCCTGATATCGCTGCTGACTCTGTTGCTGACGTGGTGCTTCAGGGAATGGAACTTTTCGTTCCATCCTCTGCGGTACCTGTTGGTGGCAAAACCCAGCCTTGGTTTGATCGCTCCTGCAAAAAGGCGTCTCGCCGAAAGCTGGAGTGCTACCAAGCCTGGGTAAATGCAGCGGCGGTACAGGATGTAAAGACCAGCGCTTTAAAAAAGGAGTTTAACTTTGCCTCCAGGTCCTTCAAAAGAGCCATTGCCAGAGCAAAGTCGTTGCACATTGGTAGGATTGGCGAGAAACTAGAGCGTCTCCCCTCGGGAACTCGTGCGTTCTGGTCTCTTGCCAAAGCTATCCAGGGGAATTTCTGCACGCCGTCTTTTCCACCTCTGCACACGGGAAATGATTCGTTGGCCCACGACGCAAAAGACAAAGCCGATCTACTGGGTAAGCTTTTTGCGTCCAACTCGACTTTGGATGACGGGGGAAAGGGGCCGCCGACTATACCGCGGTGCGAGAGCTGTATGCCAGATGTACAGTTCCGCCAAAGCTTTGTGCGTAAGGCTCTTCGCTCCCTCGACACCCATAAGTCCAGTGGGCCTGATGGAATCCCTGCAATTGTTCTCAAGATGTGTGCTCCTGAGTTGGCGCCGGTCTTAACGCGTCTTTTTCGGCTCTCCTACTCTTCTGGCGTAGTCCCGACTTCGTGGAAGTCAGCTTTGGTGCACCCGATCCCTAAAAAAGGCGACCGCTCAAATCCATCCGACTACAGGCCGATAGCTATAACCTCCCTTTTCTCTAAGATTATGGAGTCCATCATCAATCGTCAGCTCCTCTGGTACCTAGAGGATCACCAGCTGCTGAGTGACCAACAATACGGTTTCCGTAGGGGTCGTTCGGCTGGTGATCTTTTAGTTTACCTGACACATTGCTGGGCACAGGCGATAGAGAGTAAAGGTGAGGCACTGGCAGTTAGTTTGGATGTAGCGAAGGCCTTCGATCGCGTTTGGCACAAAGCACTTCTTTCGAAACTTCCATGCTATGGGCTCCCCGGGAAATTATGCGAATGGGTCAGCAGTTTTCTAGCAGACAGAAGCATTAAGGTCCTAGTTGACGGTGAATGCTCAGACTCAATGTCTGTGAATGTTGGTGTCCCTCAAGGCTGTGTGCTATCACCCACGCTATTCCTCCTGCATATCAATGACATGTTGCAAACTAGCGGCATTCATTGTTATGCTGATGATAGTACGGGTGATGCCTCCTACACCGGCCGCGCCAATATTTCCCGGGAAAACGTCATTGAGAGCCGGAACAAACTTGTGTCCGAAATTGAGACCTCCCTAAAAGAAGTCTCAGATTGGGGTCGACTTAATTTGGTCCATTTTAACCCTACAAAGACACAGGTTTGCGCGTTCACCGCAAAAAAACTTCCGTTCGTCGCGTCACCTCGTTTTGAGAGCACTCCCCTATCTGCCACAGCCAGTATTGGAATCCTTGGCGTTGACATCTCGAGTGAAGTCCAGTTCCGCGGCCACCTAGAGGGTAAGGCCAAATTGGCCTCGAAGAAGCTCGGTGTGCTCAATAGATCGAGGCAGTATTTCACGCCGGCCCATCGCCTACAGCTTTATAAGGCGCAGGTTCGCCCGCATATGGAATACTGCTCTCATCTTTGGGCAGGGGCACCTAAGTACCAGCTTCTTCCTCTAGACCGCATCCAACGGAGAGCAGCTCGAATTGTCAACTGCCAACGTATTTCTGATCGGCTTGATCCCTTGGCGCTGCGTAGAGATGTGGCCTCACTCTGTATTTTCTATCGCATGTATTATGGGGAGTGTTCCGAGGAATTGTTCGGATTAATCCCTGCCGCTTCTTTCCGCCATCGCCCTACGCGACAATATTTCCACTCTCACCATTTAGATGGTTGGCAGTCCTCAACTGTGCGCTTTTCCCGAAACTTCCTGCCTCGCACAGCTAAACTGTGGAACGAACTGTCGCCAGCGGTGTTTCCGGACCGATACGACCTTCAAACCTTCAAGAAAAGAGCGTACTCCCACCTTAAAGGCCGGCAACGCACTTGCGACACCTCTGGTGTTGCGGGTGTCCATGGACGACGTTAATCGCTTACCATCAGGTGATTCGTTTGCTCGTTTGCCCCCTATAGCATAAAAAAAAAAAAAAAAAAAAAAGCTGTTTCTGCGGATATAAAAGAGATGTTTCTTCAGATTCGCATAAGACCAGAAGACCGCCCTGCTCAACGCTTCCTTTGGAGAGATTTTGATAGAAAAGGATCTATTAAAGAATTCGAAATGAAATCTGTTATTTTTGGAGCAACATCTTCACCCGCGACTGCCATATACATTAAAGATAGAAACGCCGAAGATTTCACAGAGGTATTCCCGCAAGCCGTCAAAGCAGTGAAGACCCGATTTTACATGGATGACTATCTGCACAGCTTCCATTCCGAAGAAATAGCCCGAAAAACAGTCCGAGAAGTTGCGTACATAAATAAAGAAGGAGGGTTTACTCTCACACAATGGGTATCCAACAGCGAGAACGTCATACAAGACATCGAAGAAAATAAAAGGGGTTCTGGAGGGGTGAACCTTGACTTTAACGTAAACGTCAAAATTCTTGGATTAAAGTGGAACCCGTTGGAAGATACTTTTGGATTTAATTTAAACCTTTCCAAACTGCCTAGTGAAATTATCGACCATACAAGAAAACCAACAAAGCGAGAAGCGCTCAAAGTTGTAATGAGTGTGTTTGACCCCCTTGGATTTTTGACACCCACTGTTATACAAGGTAAAGTCTTGCTACAACAAATATGGAGATCAGGAATTGATTGGGATCAAGATGTACAAGAAGCCGAACATATTGCATGGAAACGTTGGATTAAACGCCTGATTACCGCATGTGCATGTAGAGTACCGCGACACTATGCACCTGATCCTACTAAGTGCACCATAGAATTACACATCTTCTTCGATGCTAGCGAGAAAGCATACGCATCAGTGGCATATTGGCGTTTCGTCCGAGAAGATGGAAAGATATGGGTAGCGCTGGTCACTAGTAAATCCCGAGTGACGCCATTAAAACCAGTGTCTATCCCCAGACTGGAACTGCAAGCTGCCGTACTCGCGACGCGACTTGCTTGTACAATTGAGAAAGATCATGACACTATCAAGCCGTCCAGTAGGTGCTTTTGGACTGACTCCTCAGCAGTTATCGCATGGATTAAGGGTGATCCACGAAACTACAAAACCTTTGTCTCAAATCGATTGGGTGAAATTGCCGAACACACGAGCACTAAGGAGTGGAAATGGCTGTCGACGTCACAAAACGTAGCAGATGACGCGACCAGAGACCTTGAAGACTTACATTCCGAGCACCGATGGTTCAAAGGTCCGTCCTTCCTGTATGAACAACCTGAAAAGTGGCCCGCTCAACACCGAGACGACAAGCCAATATTGTCAGATGTACTTGAAATCAAGAAACCTACTTACAGTGTCCTACCAGTGCACACGCACGTGTCGTGTTTGCCTGACATCAACAGATTTTCGAAGTGGTTTAGACTCATACGGAGCACGGCATACATTTTTACATTTTTGGAGAACATAAGAACCAGGCAACGAACTGGGCTTAAACTCAAACACCTGGAACGCGCTGAAGAGGAATGGATAAAGTATTCTCAAAACCAAAGTTTTCCAGCTGAATTGGAAGCTCTCAGAAATAATAGGCCTTGGAATACAAACAGTCGGCTACATAGATTGTGGTCATTCATAGACGATCGTGACATGTTGAGATTGAGGGGGAGAGCCAGCGCTGTGAGCGAAGTAGATCAAAATCTCACCCTGCCCATCGTATTAGACGGCAAACATCCTTATGTGAAATTGCTTATCCTGCATCACCACGAGCAGGCCAATCATGGGAATAACGAGATGGTCGTCAACTCCTTACGCCAGAAGTTTTGGATTCTTAACTTACGCCCTACACTGAGGAACTCTGCCAAGTCTTGTCAACTATGCCGAATACGCAAAGCCCAGCCAATGCGCTTGCAACATGGAGACTTGCCGCCAGCAAGACTTGCGCATCACCAACCACCGTTCAGCCATTGCGGGCTAGATTATTTTGGACCCACGATGGTAACTATCGGTCGTAGACACGAAAAACGGTATGGAGCCCTGTTTACGTGTATGACAAGTAGAGCTATACACATCGAGATAGCCGCGTCTTTAGCTGCTGACTCCGTTATACTAGCCTTACGAAGAATGATGGCCCGGAGAGGACCGCCGAAAGTTATTTACTCGGACCATGGTACAAATTTCCACGGAGCCGACACTGAACTCAAAAAGTCAATCAAAGAAATCGATCAAGGGTTGGTTAAAGACTTTCTTCTCAATAAGGGAATCGATTGGAGATTTATACCACCCGCTTCACCTCACATGGGAGGTTGTTGGGAAAGGCTCATACGCTCCATCAAGAATGCGCTGAGTATAACCCTTAAAGAACAATTCCCAACTGAAGAAGTTTTAAGAACGGTGTTGACCGAAGCAGAATGGACAGTGAATTCGCGCCCGTTGACGCATGTTTCTGTTCATCCAGATGACCGTGAAGCCATAACGCCTAATCATTTACTTCTTGCAGGTCGAAAGAACATGCCGCATTTTGGAACATTCACTGAACATGACCTGATTACAAGGAAGCAGTGGCGAAAGACCCAAAGACTATGCGATGTATTCTGGAACCGTTGGGTTCGCGAATATTTGCCAACAATACTGCCCAGGGCTCATGTTCGTGAAAGACCGAACCTAAAGGAAGGCGACGTGGTCGTTATCGCCGACTCCGGATTACCTCGCAATATCTGGCCAAAAGGCATTATAACTAAAGTGTTCACAGGTGCTGATGGACGTGTGCGAGTCGCCGACGTCCGCACTGCCGGGGGAGTGCTGCGGCGCCCCGCTGTGAAGATCGTCCGCCTCCCTACTGATTTAGAATGCGCTGATGCGCATTGCCGGGGAGTATGTTAGCGACAGAATCCAGCCTCCTTGGTTTTGGAATAGTTTTATTTTATAGCCTTTTTACTTATATTGTTTTTGAAGTTTGTTGCCTTAGTTACCGAATAATAAACATGTCAAATGAATAAAAAAAGCACGTTTAATTTGAACTGAGTCAAAATATAAAATGATATAGAAAATAATACATGTGAGAAGTGTCGCCGTGCGCCGCCAGCGTCGGTAACAGAGACCATCAACGGCCGCCTAGCCTAGTTGGTAGCGACCCTGCCTATGAAGCAGGAGGTCCCGGGTTCGAATCCTGGTCAGGGCATTTATTTGTGAGAATATTATTTTGATATATCCTAATCCTTGTTTGTCTTTTTCTTTTGTTTCTTATGTTGTATTCTGTGATGTTCCAAATAAATGGTTTAACTTTTTTTTTCATTATTAAAAAGATTTTAATAAATATCAGTCTCATCTTTCATCAGCCAGAGTCTATTATCCTATGTGTGCTGAACACAGCACTGTGTACAAGGTCATTGAGGTTCCCCGTCGCCTTAAATACCGCCATAAAGAGGGATATGCACACGACTTTCTTTATTACAATAGCTTAACCTCATTTTGTACCAAAGACGGAAAGTTGAAACTTAAGGCAGTTAAGTTCATGTCGTAATTCCAGTTAAGAGCTTCAGGTTAATATATGTGGTGCTTAGTTTTATAGCTACTAACATGTATGCTACGTCGTAAATGTTACTTTGAAGTTTTGGTAGCCGAGTGGCTTGCATTTTTTAAATACACGTCTAAGGTTAGTCGTCTATACTCAGCCATGGAGCGGAGACTTAAACCCTAATGAAAACCAATAGGGGATACTAGGCGTCGTTTTAACGAGGCTAGGAATTATTAACAACCAAACTATAAATTACTAGCTTTTGCCTGCGACTTCGCTCGCGTTAGAAAAAGTAGTCTATGTCACTTTTCATCCCTTCAATTACAAATAAATAATAAGCCAAACCAGAGTTCAACTTGCCAGGAAAACTTTTCTTTATACAGCAAAACTTTATATTTGAAATACGAACTCGAAAGTTCCAAAAAGTCCGGTCAAAGGCTTGCATTCCGCGTCACGCGTCCACTTCACTAGTGATGTCCCATTCTCGGCCCCCTGGGAATATTCCTTGAATTATAACTACAATTTAAAACGGGATATTTACCATGTTTGTTTTTAATTGAAAGAGATGTCATATAGTAGAAGAAAAGTGACCAAGGTTCCTGGTGAGCAAGACAGGAATTGAACCAGCGACCTCCTGGTTTCTTTCAATTTATAATGTATAAATAAATAAATAAATAAATATTGTGGGACAATCTTACACAAATCGACCTAGTCCCACGGTAAGCTCAATAAGGCTTGTGTTGTGGATACTAGACGACGATATATATAATAGATAGATACATATAAATACTTAAATATATAGAAAACATCCATAACTCGGGAACAAATATTCGTGATAAACACACAAATAAATGCCCAGACCAGGATTCGAACCCGGGACCTCCTGCTTCGTAGGCAGGGTTACTACCAACTAGGCTAGGAGGCCGTTAATGTATATACCTATGTATAGTACGAAATGTATTATTAATGTAATGTATATGTAGTAGACGAGGACAAAGAAACAGAGCGAAGATGGTTGTGTGTAAGCGCAAATATGCTAGCTCGCAGGTTTGCTAGATGTATAAAAGCAGTTAATAGTAGATTAAGTACCGAGGCCTATAAAGCCTCGGCCGAAGCAAAGCTGAGGTCGTCAAACATGTGATCTGAGGCTTTCTTATTTACTGGCCAAGGTCTGTACACTATTTTTCTGCTCGACGCAGTCGGCAAGCGGCGATTTGTTTAGGGTAGCGGCCTGCAATTGCCAGCTTGCCGGCCGGACGGCAGAAAAATAGTGTTATTTTGGAATATTCACAAATTACATAGTTAACAGTGTTATTAACTATGTAATTTGTGAATATTCCACAGAATATTCCCAGGTAAGTAAGGTTACCTACGTCCAGCACTATTCACAAGGATGTTCTCAGATTCAAGTAGTCTCGACGTGGAGAGGAATGCAATTTTTTTAATTTGGGATACGTTTCGGGGTCTAGTGGTTTTTCACGGTTGCTCCTTTAATACAACTAATGTTACAATCGTAACGTAAAGCATGAATTAAATCATATAATTTAAACTTTCGTGAGTCATACTGTACATCTGTACTCACGTGTTTTTGGTACGTAAGCTGACAACACCACTCTGTCTGTCCCACGATGACTGCCCGATGCAGTCGAAAGATGTCAGTGATGTCACGCCTATTGTGATAAAAATACGTGAGTGTTAACTGTTGCAATTTTAATGTCATGAATTAAATCATTTATTATTAATAATTAATGTTTTGATTCATGTTTTTAAGTACGCACACTACTATGTATAAATTATAAATTGAAAGAGATGTCATATACTACAGAAAAAGTGACCAAGGTCCCCGATCCCAGCCCTGCTCAGGACCTTGGTCAGTTTTTCTGTAGTATATGACCTCTCTTTCAATTTACAACAGATGTTTTTTAGGGCTCTATAGGCAAAGGGTAAAAACGGGACCGTATTACTAAGACTCCGCTGTCCTTCCGTCTGTCTGTCTGTCACCAGGCTGTATCTCATGAACCGATAGAAAGTAGAAATTTTCACAGATGGTGTATTTCTTATAATTTAAACTTTCGTGTGTAATACTCATATAAAATTGCAACGGTTAACACTCACGTATTTTTATCACAATAGGCGTGACATGTTTCGACTGCATCGGGCAGTCATCGTTGGACAGAGTGGTATTGTCACCTACGCGGCTCGGGCATCACTGATGATGATGTGATGCCAGAGCCGCGACTATTAACCGGTGCAATTTAATATGGTGTATTTCTGTTGCCGCTATTACAATATTACAAATACTAAAAAACAGAGTATAATAAAATTAGAGGGGGCTCCTTGCCGTTTTTAAAGATATGGTACGAAACCCTATGTGATCGATTCAATTGAACTCCAAACCTGGGTTAATCGATTGACCTATTTAAACTGGAGTTGAATCAATTAAAATTCGATTATGGAACTCGATGGCATGCTAGGTGCTAATTACACCACGCATACTTAATGACTAGGCAATTATTGTTCATTAGTGAACCATATTTTATTTGCTGTATGCATGATTCTGGCGCCATCTGTTGAAATTTTTTTTTTATAAATGGCAGCATCTACATTTTACATGACAGTTGTATGTGGATAAGCGCCAATAAAATTATACCTTACTGTATGGGTTACTCGTAAAAAAGTTTTCATTACACCTGCTTGTAAATGGTGATATTATATGCAAGTCTATTTAGACTTAATGAGCTTTATTAAGCCCATGGCCTAATGGATTCTCATACTACTTTACCGTCCGCCTGGAGCTCCCGTCCCGGAGGACCTGCCTTCCACGCGTTCGCCGCACGTAGCCGCCGCCCGTGCGTGGACTATGCTATTACACTACCGGTAACAATTACTGTTTCTTTATCTGCCTAGAAAGTTTATTTATTTCCTCGCAATTGTGATGAAAAACATTGTATGCATCACGGGCGGTCCAAGAATTACGAAGCCGTTCGTAATTTCTTGTTAACCACCCTTAATACACAATGTACTTGTACTATATATTTACTAATTAAGGTTTGGTAATGGAAAACATACTACCGACTAATAATAAATTTGAAGGCCTAGTATAAAAGTTGTACGACATTAACTCCTCGACCGCGTTAGCGTATCGAGGGGTCAAAATATGAAAGTTGCCGGATGATTTAAATAAACGGCAAACATAATTTGAACTCCCGATACGCTAACGCGGTCGAGGAGTTAATGTCGTACAATTTTTATACTAGGCCTTCTGTGTGCGTGCGTAGTCAAGATGCCATTCACTAACTCGCTTAGTAGCGGACACGTAGTTTTCTCTCAATCGCTTTTCTTTAGGTATTAGTGCGACAAAGACAGTTGCGTTTCGTTCGCGGGCGTTAGCGTTGGCATCTTGGCTACGCACTCAATGTGCTTACCATAGTTGTAAGTAGCCGGAGGCGTTAGATACTGAGCGTTTCTAAAGTATGTCCGTCTCGCTCCTGCCAGAGTAGTGGTAGGAATGGGTAGGAGCAAGACGGACATACGTTAGGAACGCGCAGTCTCTAACGCCTCCGGCTACTTAACTATGGTAAGCACACTGGTAAATAACGCAATATGTATGCGTCATTTTTGTAGCTTCTTACGAAGAGTGATGTGTCAATGGGTCCTGTTATACTCGGCCGTGGTTTTCCACGACACGATTGTGTTGTATCGTAATGACTCAGTCTTGGAAAAAATTGTATAAAAATAAAAATGTAAAATCCAAATAAGCAGTTGAAGTATTTAATATTTTAAAACCTTCTTTTATTTTTTTTATTCGACTTTTTATTATAATTTCTCAAAGGCAGCCCTGAAGGCGCTGTACATTTCTCTACACACTTATTAGTAACATACAGTTGTTAGTACCTAAATGGGAAACCAGTTTTAATTCGTTTAAAGTGACAATACCTAGGAGTAAAATATCGACTTTTCTGTCAAGTGACTTTTGGCCCGCATTGGTGAAATACAGACTATTTGTGGAACGCCCAGTACGCGCTGTCTAAAATACTCATTTTAATATATTTTATGGATAGTTTACAACATCAAGTTAATACGCTGAACGGAATTGTAATGGCTTCGTTTAACTGCAGGTCTCTAAAGAGATCCATTGAGCATGTACGTCAACTTTGTCGTGATGCAGATATCGTCCTGTTACAAGAGACCTGGCTCCTGGGACACGACCTGAGCCTTATCCACAACATCGATGATAAATTCGGCGGCTACGCTACGACGTCCGTGGACACGTCGGCCGGGGTGCTGCGCGGTCGGCCCTACGGCGGCTTGGCTATACTATGGCGAAATTCGGTTTTTCCTAATGTAACAAGAATAGAATGTGACAGCGACAGAATACTGGCAATAAAGATTGAGTGTAGTAGTATATGTTTTAGCATTTTTAATGTATACATGCCCTGCGACAGTCCTGATAATTTAATGGATTTTACAAGCTGCCTGGCCAATGTAAGTGCAGCCATCGAGGAGAGCGACGTTGCAGCTGCTTATATAATAGGCGATTTTAACTCACATCCCAGTGCTGCTTTTGGACTAGAGTTAAGCGACTTTTGTGCTGAACAGAAATGGGAATGTGCGGATATAAATATCTTAGGTATCGACTCCGATACCTATACCTATTTAAGCGAAGCGAATGGCTCTCGTCGGTGGTTGGACCACTGTGTAACAACTAAAGCGGCATGGAGGACTATACATTCTGTTTGGGTCAGTAACGATGTTTCCTGGTCAGATCATTTTCCTTTATTCATACGCTTAAACCTAAAGGTCATATGTAACACTACTGCACCTAAACATTATGTAAATGGTTTAAAAAATGTATTGTGGGGTCATAGGGATTTAGAACAAATAAATATGTACGGCAATTATTGTTATGAACATTTAAAAGGCATTGATTATTGTAAAATTGTACCGAATTTAGATAGTAAAATAATGATTTCTAAATTATATGATGACATTATCGATATTATGCAGACTGCTGCTGCCATGAGCTGCTGTTCGGGTGCAGGTGCACGGAAAAAGGACAGACAGATCGCTGGCTGGAACTACCATGTTAGACAGAGCCATCTTATCGCTAGAACGTTTTTTAATCATTGGGTAGACTGTGGAAAGCCGCGCGCAGGTGACGTTTATAATAGCATGACAGAAAGTCGGAAAGTTTTTAAAAGTAAGTTAAAATGGTGCCAGGAAAATCAAGAGTCAATTAAAATGAATATTTTAGCTTTAAATAGGAAATGTAAAAATTTTAAAAGTTTCTGGAAAAATACTAACGCGTTAGCGTACAAGTCGAAATTGCCAATAAATATAAATAATATAAATGACCCAAAGGAAATAGCCAACCAGTTTGCCCGTCACTTTAAAGTTAACTCGCCAGCTGACGCCGACAATGCGCCCGCTCCCCCCCGCCCTGCCCGGGAGACCGCCCGTCCGCCAACCGAGATGACTCAGTTTACACCAGAAGATGTTGCGAATGTCGTAAGAGGTTTTAAGAGAGGTAAGTCTCCGGGGCACGACGGGTTGAGCGTGGAACACATACTTTATGCTAGTGATGAGATGCCGAGAGTACTATCTATTTTATTTAATCTTTGTATCCAATTTAGCTTTCTCCCCGAATCGTTAATGAAAACAATAGTTGTTCCTATTGTTAAAAATAAAACTGGCGATCTGTCTGACCTAAAAAACTATAGACCGATATCCCTGGGCACAATAATTGGAAAAGTATTTGAAAGGTTGTTGCAGCCCGAACTAACGAAAAACGTAAAGTTGAATGACGCGCAGTTTGGTTTTCGTACTGGCCTATCTACCGAGTCCGCGATACTTAGTCTCAAAACGGTAGTTAACTATTACGTCAGTAAACATACATCTGTGTATGCATGTTTTCTAGATTTGAGCCGTGCCTTTGATCTAGTCAATTACGACCTACTGTGGACTAAGCTACTGGGATCAAACGTACCGGTAGACACAGTCAATGTTCTTAGGTATTGGTACGAAAACCAAACAAATAATGTGAAATGGGGCGACACCCTCTCTAGCGATTATAGGCTAGAGTGTGGCGTACGTCAAGGGGGCATAACTTCTCCGGACCTGTTTTGCCTTTATGTCAATGGTCTGATTGAGGAGCTGAGAGGTGCTGGGACGGGTTGCCATGTTGCTAATGTGTGCGTTAACAACCTGAGCTACGCCGATGATATGGTGCTTCTCAGTCCCTCAAGTCAGGGCATACAAAAACTGCTAACCATCTGCGAAGCATTCTCGAGACAGCATTATCTAAAATATAATATTTTGAAAACAGAAATGCTCGTTTTCAGGTACGGCAAAGGTCCGGAGGTAGTTCCGCCAGTTTATTTGAATGGTTCGCCGGTTCGCGTTGTAACGTCTTTCAAGTACTTAGGCCATTTTCTAACGGAGAGCCTTCGCGACGACATGGACATGGAGCGGGAGCGACGCGCGCTCGCAGTCCGCTGTAACATGTTGTCGCGAAGATTTTCCAAGTGTTCCAGGGACGTAAAGATTACTTTGTTTAGGGCATTTTGTCAGTGCTTTTACACATGCTCACTTTGGTGTAACTATACCAAACGCTCTTACAACGCGCTCCGGGTTCAGTATAACGATGCGTTCAGAATACTCATGAAACTACCGCGCTACTGCAGTGCTAAGACCATGTTTGCTGATGCGGGAGTACCTGACTTCTATGCAATCATGAGGTCCCGCATAGCTTCGGTCTGGGCAAACGTATGGCAAAACACACAGCAAAATGATATTCTGGAGCTGTTTACTGTCAACCCGAGCAATAATATCCTAAAGCACTGGATAACCGTGCACCTGGACAAAAATAGTAAATAAGTAGGTAGGTAATTAGTTTTGTTTTGTACACATATTTTAATATTTTTTAAATGTGGTGATAATTAGTGTTAGTGTTTGACTGTCTGTAGTGTATCTTATTTATTGTAACTATGAGTGTATTAACTTGAAATAAAGAAAATTATTATTATTATTATTATTATTATTATTATTAGTATCTACATCACGATAAAGGCCCGGTCTACACCAGCAGTCGCACACGTGTTTAGGCCAGAAGTGTGAGCTGGGGGGTGCGCAGGTCGGCTCCGTCCCGCACTGTGGTCCAGGGTTATATTCGTTACAAGCGCATTTTGGCGACACTGTGAAAAGAACATAATTTAAACTATCGTAGTAAACTATACTGGCATTAAATTGCAACGGTCCAAAGTCACGTATTTTTATAATAATAGGCGTGACATGTTTCGACTGCATCGCACATTCATCGTCAGACAGACAGAGCGGTGTCGTCACCTTCGCAGCTCGGGCATCACTACCCGAGACCGGCGTAGATAACGGATCGTGCGCGCCGAAGCAGGCGGAATCGAGCAATCCGGCGTCGTCGTTGCCGGAGTCTGAATTGTCGGATCGTCTGACGGGATCAACGACAAGCATACCGAACTAACCGTGTCCACTAAATCGTCACCACATTCACGTTCACTCTAGGAAGCACGGGTTTCCAAGTCGGTGGCAGAGTCCAACCTCCGTCGCAGTTGAAGTTAGATAACATTTCACGCCTATTGTGATAAAAATACGTAATTTTGAACCGTTGCAATTTAATGACTGTGAAAAGGAGTAATAATGCATAGAAATTACATAGAAATAAAGGAAATGTGGAAAAACTCATTGGAATTTTCAAAATGGCGGGTATTGGTACAAAGGTCCCAAGCGCCATGGCGCAAAGGCACTTAGGACTTTATGCCACTACCATTTGACGAGGTCTACAGCTCACAGAGCCACTATTTAGTATAAGTATGAATAAATCTAGCGATAACCACAGGAGTACTTACCGACATGGGCCGAAAGGCCCGGCGCTGCAACAGCAGCAATCAACAACACAAGACAGAGCTTCATCGTAACACAGAAACAAATGACTGTGTTCTCTTAATCCTCTCCAATAAGTACAAAACCTATTAGACACAAGCGTGCTCACCATGAGTTGCACACAACTATATTCGATAACGACTGCAGCGCTCAAAAGTATGTTTTATACTACGACGGTGAAAAACAAGCATACGGCTCGCCTGATGGTGGGCGGTCACCGTAGCCTATGGACGCTTGCAACTCCAGGGGTGTTACATACGCTTTAAAAAAAGGAGTATTCGCTGTGTTGACAGCTAAAGGGGCAAGCCTCTCCATATCCGTCTCGGTCCTACCATTACTCTGGCAGAAGCGAGACGAGCATTCCCCCGAACGCCGCAGTCACTATCGAATTCGGCCAAATACAACTCACGGTAAGCACACAGAGATAAGAAACATAGTTAAGAGGATAGCCGAACACTTTTATAAATCAAATGATATAGTTTGACAAGCAATCGAGCGTAGTAACAGTAAGTTAGAGAGCATCATACTGTTTTTTACGGCAATATTATCACCCCGAAAAAGGGAGGGATATAGTTTTTTTGTCCTACTGTTACTGTGATCGTTGGATTGGCATCCTATAGACATTTATTATAAAAGGAGGCAAAGTTGTTGTTTAACTCTCGTTTATATTTAGATCTGAGCAAGCGAAAGATTCCAAAACTAAGCCACGAGAGGAGCGAGACTTGAATCTTGTGCTTTACGAGGCTCTCAAGGTACGAGAGTGGAACAAACTTTGCCGCCGAGTGTTATACAACATTTTTCACCTTTATTGCAAGAAAAATAAAAACTTCATACGATTACAAAGCTCACCAAAATGTAAGGTATTTAATACTTAAAACTATCGTTCTAAAGTACATTATCTTGAAGAAATCATTCATAACTCAAGGTCAAATTACTTTCCCTACTAGAGGATTAAATGCGTTATTACCTGCTAGTTTTAAAGGATAAAAGCGCGCTTTCAACGAACTTTACTCTCTTGTGGCAAAAATATCTATTTACACCATATACATACTGTAACGGTACAAATACCAAAGTATTTTTTTTATTTGTGAAATGTTTCATTCTCATTAAGCCATTACAGGTTTTACAAGAAAAGATAGATCACCGAACCGCTGGGACCGATTTAAGCTGCACAAAACAGCGAGTAATGTCCCCATTTTCCTCTTAAATAATTCCGGCTAGTAATTATTAGATAGGTACTTAGGAGAAGATTTAAGAGGGACTTTGATTGTGCTCATTGTTTTCCTGTTTTAAATTAATTGTCGTTTATATATTTCTTTAGAATATGCCCTTCAAAAAAATTTATGATTCTCGAGCTCACAGTTTATTATCTTTTATTACATTATCAAAGAAAAAAACATATTAAAGAAACAAAAACCGGCCAATAGCATTCTGTGATGGGTTACAGTTTACCGTAGGTTACCTACAATACGCGAACTTAAAAAGAGTTTCAATCGATATCGTGCTCATAACAATAAAAAAAAGTTAAGTACAGTTCTTATACTTATACGCCCTTTTAACTAAGAAAATACGTTGTTTTGCAAAAACTCAAAAATAGCTCAACTGAGCAAGTTCAGATTTTTTTTTGAAAGTTTTTATAAGTTCCATGTATTTTTTCTTATTTTTTGGACTTCCGGTTTAAAAGTTAGACAGGGGCCATTTTTTTCTCGTCGTCCCCGGGGAGAATTCGCATTCTCTTAGTCCTCATCATAACCTCGAAACCTGTGAAAACGAGTGCTGTAAAGGGGTCGAAACGTAAGGCCATGTTATTAATAAGCGCGATAAATCCGTTACAAAATGTTTAATTTCAGTGAATAACAATCGCGGTAACAGAAGACAATAAAATAAAAAAAAATTAAACATTAAATTCTCAGGCGCTTAAGTATCCTCTTAAGCAATTATCAACTTCTATAAATTGATAAATGAAATTTCGACGAAATCTGTTAACTCTTGAGTAAGCCGCGAGATACAAATGTATCAATAATGACATATGTCATTATGACAGTTTAAATAGAGATGGAGGTCCGGGATATTCATTAATTAAGATTTAAGTATAAATTAATAGGCTCCGCCCGTGACTTTGCCTACGATCACTGTCAATGGAACTTCCTAACAATACAATATAAACAAATCGCCATATTGATCTTAATAACCAAACTTTTAAGTTTTGAATTAAATCTCCAAGATTAACTTATTTATCTTATGTTTTGTATGTTACGATAATACGACCGTTTCAGTAGTGAATGGTTTCAGTGGTGTTTGATGAGGTAGTGTGAAAATACAAGGAGAAACAGTGACACAACATGTGACGCGTTTTGTTTACATTGATAGGATAGTTCCATTGACAGCGATTTTACTTAGATAACTTTCAACTCAGATTTCGTTTCGGTTTTGTTAACACACTTGCAGTTTGCGAGCGAGTCGACCACCATGTCACGCCTATTGTGATAAAAATACGTGAGTGTTAACCGTTGCATTTTAGTGTCAGTATGAAAACTGATAAAAATAAAAATAAAGTATTTTCCCTCCAAAGTAAATCAAACCGTTATCTCGAATTCGGAAAACTTCGCGAAACTCCACAAAAGAAGTACATAAAAACGTCATTAATCACAGATTTCCATCTCGATCGCTATAATGGGAGATAGCGAAACATCTGGCCTGTTCCGTTTATGGAAAAATAGGTAGGGAAGCGGTGACACTTTTACAAATTTAATATTTGGAAAAAAAGATGGTGGCGAGCAAGATATGAACTTGCGATTTATGTAATTGTGTGAGAAAATTTCAATGTAGCTACTACGGTTTTTGACATAGAACCCGCTAAAAGATAACAAAGGTTTATTTAATCATAATTTTCAATTTGGTCTATCGCGACTTCACTTTTTTACCTTATTTACCGACGTTTCGATTTGACACAGGTTTCACTGGTCATACATCTGTCAGTTAGATGACTGACAGCGATATTAAAAGTTTACATTGTATTGTAACGTTGTCTCTGGTATTCCATTAGATTTTCAATAATGAGCACTGTTGTCTTTTTTTAATTTCTTTAGTGGGCATACGACCTCTTTCACATTCTGCCACCTTTCTAGATTTTGCTTTTTTCGCTATTTTAGCTGTCGTTAAAAAAGTAGCGTATGCAACAGTTCATAATTGGGTCTTATTATATCACTGTTGCATAAACTACTATTTTATATCTATTATAACCGCTATGTTAAGTTTAGAGAGAATAGATTTATACACTGTCAACCAATTGGAACTCTAGGCTACTATAGAACTATGTCATAGTTAAGCTATGCTTATGCATCTTACTGCTTGTTATTTTGATATGGTTCTACAGTGGCCTAGGGTTCGAATTGGTTGACTGTATGTGCGGTTAGTTATTGCAAATACGTTAAGGAGTTAACATAACAAATAAAAATAACATACACGTGTTCCTTGTAACCTTACAAATAACTTACCACGATGTTTTATTTTATTGAGCTGCTGACTTTTCGGCCATGTTGCAACTTAAGTCTACAGGCAGGTTGACATATAAGGATATTCGTAACGATCTACCCGTACCGATATTTTTAAAATGATTATATTTAATTGTGTGCCATAAGTTGAAACTCAAACCAAACATCGTACCGACTCATCGCAGTCCCAAAATAGAATGTAAAGGTGCGTTGACACATTGTCAGCAAAATGGCGACGATCCGCAAATGTTTTATCCCCATGTCGAGAAAATAGACAATTGCGCGTCGATGGGCCCACTTTTCCTCAATCTTGCACTTTACAATATCCTTCTATTGGTAGCGGTTACACACCCTTATTGCCTAGAGAATAGAGTGCAGTTTACAGTGTCACATCATCGTTCAAATTGCTATTGGTAGCTGTGGTTACCCATCCTTATTGCGTATGACATAGGGTGCAATTCACAATAGTTGAGTCGTAAGATTGAAGACATTGGGTAACCCATATGAATGAAGGTTTTATCGGGATAGGGAATTGATTTGGGCTCAAATGTGTGTGAAAATATATTTAGAGGTAGGTGTGAGTCAAAATGAATGTTTTTTTTATAATACAAAAATAAAAAACCGGCCATGTGCGAGTTGGACTCGCCCACCGAGGGTTCCGTGCAAAGGATGCTCCTCCTCATTTATGATGTTAAAAATAATGGTGACACGGAACTCTCAGTGTGCGGCAATTATACGGTTTTTAGATTTGCTCTTGTACTTGTGCTATAAGCTATTGCTTTTTGCCAAATTTTATGATTCTTGGTCAACGGAAAGTACCCTATACATTTTGATTCCCATTGCAAATGTATGGAAAATGCGCCAAAAACGGCCAAATCTTTCGATTGCGTTGACGTAGATTTTTTTTCACAGCTTTAAGGGACTGCAGACTTTGTGGTATTAATTTCAATTTGCTACCTCTACGCGTTCCCAAGATAAAGGGTCTTGACAGGCAGACGGACGGACGGAAAACAAAGTGTTCCGTTTTTTCCTTGAGGTTGAACATGTTTACACTGAAATAAGACTAATTCCGCTTTACACTCGAGTCCAACCTCCACGTACTCAAGATGGCGGAGAATCGCGGATGGTACAGCATCATCGTTCGGTGGAAGCTGATCCATGGTGGCTTTCAGTATCCTCGCAATGAGGAATACTATACGCGGAGGAAGACTCAAAACCCTCATAAAGCTAAGGCCAAAGTCCATCGAAATGGTTAGACCCGTTTCCGAGATTGCCAAATTAAGACTCGTTTAAAATAAAGTATCAAGCGTGCGTAGCCAAGATGTCAATCGCTCACGCTTATTAACGTATCGTAGCTACCTCTCTCTATCACTCTTCCTTATTAGTGTGACAATGACAGTTGCGTTTCGTTAGCGACTGAGCGTGAGCGATTAGCATCTTGGCTACGCACCCTGAAGGCCTACCACGAACCAGGAACGAAGTTTCACCTCTCTGTCGCACTTGAGTGAGAAATCACAAGTGCGAAAGGGAGGTATACTTTCGTTCGCGGTTCGTGGTAGGCGCTCTGGTCTTAAGGACCACGAATCAAATTGTGTCTCTCTCTTGCAATTTTATTTATTAATTGACCGAGTGAGCTAAGCGAGCGAAGCGTCTTCGTTAAAGCTTGTGTGAAAATGTCTTCGTGTGTCTGTCCATTTGTTCTCTTATTCAGGTCGCATTTATCAACCAATTATTGTGATTTTTTGAAAACAAGTTTGTTGATATAATTTAAACAATCGTGAGTGCTACTACTAACATTGAACCGCAACGGTTCAAACTCTCGTATTTTTATAACAAGTCGGGCAGTGATGCCCGAGCCGCGAAGGTGACAGCACTCTGTCTGTCCGACGATGACTGCCCGATGCAATCGAAACATGTCACGCATATTGTGATAAATATACGTGAGTTTGATCCGTTGCAATTTAAGTTCGTTGATAAATTATCTTTTTTTTACCAAAATGGCGGTACAAAAGTCCTAAGCGCCATTGACCATAAAGCTACTTACGACCTTTGCACTTTGTGCCAATACCAGTACGATCTCGCGAGGTCTATATCTACAGCTCACAGAGCCCCTAGTACTTACATAGGGTCAAAATTACATTTTCACACCACCTATTCATAAAAGGATTTTTTCTGTTCAAGCTAGGAGGGGTCAAAGTGGCACTTTTTTCCCTGCTGGGAGGGATCAAAGTGGCACTTTTCTGTTCAAGAAACTACACATTTTTACGTTTTCGGGCTTTAACTAGTGACATCGTGGTGTTGGTATGATGCTGTTTTCGGCTTTTTTATTTCCTCTTAGTTGGTGTGAAAAGCAGTATGTGTCACACGGTATTATCTTCGTATTGGGCGTTAACGCTTGAACCCCTCATTACGCTCAGGATTCTACTTTAGAATGCCTCACTACGTTCGGAATTCAATGTACTTACGCCCTCGCCGGAAATATATCATTTTGATCCCTTGGAACACACTACTATTGCCTTGTGTTCGTTGGTGTAGGCCCGAAAAATGCTCTTTTGAAAAGACATTAGACAGATAGAATCACATACACAAAATGTTTGTTGGGTAGTTACACAAAATCGTTCTCAAGCCGAACGGTCTCCATTCGTTCCTGAAGCCCATTGAGACTTAATCTTAAATGAGTTTTATGTAACAGGCGCCACGAAACGAGGGAATAAATAAAATTTTATGTCGAAATAAAAAGACGAGGAGCGAGTAATGGCGGGAGGCAAACAGCTTATAGCCTCACTGGAGAATGCATGTAGAAACGTGACTTGAGGCAGTAGGCGCACAATGTGCTACGGACTGTCTTTGAATTCAGCGTCAATTACTCTATATCGTGCTCTATGTTAGTAGGCACTTTTCCATAGGCATGTCTCATATCTGTGTTTTCAGAAACCATGCACCATTTTAATGAAAATGTTTCCATACAAAAAAATTGACAGTTTTGTAACGGCCTATACAAAATGTATGAAAAAATGCGTTACGAGACTGACCAAAAAAAACGGGACACTCTTTTTCTTTTTTTTTAATTACCCTAATTTTGAAAATGCCATTATAGCATATGGCACGCGTTTTAACTAAATTATGTGTTAGAATGCAGGCATGATTATTAAACCGAAAATTACGCCAGTTTTCTACGTTCCAGGCTAAAGGTATTGGGGGGTACAATAGAGATTTATTTATAACCTTATCTATTCATTAAGTTGCGATGGTTCAAACTCACGTATTTTTACCACATTAGGCGTGACATGTTTCGACTGCATCAGGCAGTCATCGTCGGACAGAGTGGTGTTGTCACCTTCGCGGCTCGGGCATCACTGCCCGAGACCTGCGCAGGTAACGCCGACTTATCAATTCACTTCAAAGTAGCTTAGCAGCTCGTCATCATCATCTCAGCTGAAAAACGTCAACTGCTGGAAAATGCTTCCCCCAAAGATTTCCACAAAGAACTGTCATTCGGCGCTCACGACCAAAGGTCCATCTAGTCTGGGGCCTTCCCACGCTGCATCTTCCGGTACGTGAGCGTCACTCAAGAACCTTTCTGCCCCATCGGCCATCGGTTCTGCGAGCAATGTCTCCCGCCCACTGCCACTTAAGACTGGCTGTTATCTAAGCTATATCGGCAACCTTGTTTCCCACTGCGGACCTCGTCATTCCTGATGCGAGCAGAGAATCACCGAGCATAGCTCGCTACATTGCTCAGCTATTGCTTTCAAACAAAATCCAACGTTACAGCTACTTTCACGAGAATTATCCTAAAGAAAGAGGCGCAAAATGACACGGAGCACGGATGAATTAACTGTTCTTCAAAGTGATAAAATGCATTATCCATAGAGTGCAATTTCCTTGGCGGGAGGATTTGTTAAGAGTTAAGTTACTCTCTTAATGTGGAGTGGAGTCTCAAGGCAATCAAAGGATGAATTATTACGGTTATTTGTACTCTGATATAGTATAATTAATATCAATATACACTGTTTATTGGCTTTCATTATCTATACATAAGTATAAGAAAATAGTCTGCGTTATAGTAAAGAGAGACAGACATTGAAGACGAAATAGGGGCATGGGGTCCAGCCCCCCAGCAAAACTCATCATCAAAGTCATACACCCGTCCTTTACTTCCTTACCAAGAAGTAAAGAAAGTGTAAATTTTTTTTTTTTTGCTGATCGCGTAGGTTGTTACAGTTTTTGCTGACCTCTCTGACTCAATTCATATATATATAAATGGGGGCTTTATATGCAGTTTTTGAACGCATTAGGTATAGAGGGTTAATGGTATGTGGGATATAAAAGAAAATTAAAAATTAGGACACAGTCGGTATTGAACCCTTAAGTCCAAGGAGAGACTTTGCCTCCTTATGTCGCTTATACAATCTTAGCTTATACAATCTATCGCTTATACAATGGGTTGTGTTCTGAAGAATTGTTTGACGTGATGCCAACGTCCACTTTTCCAAAATGATCGCGCACTGTGCGGTTTCAGAGGAATTTTCTCCCGCGGACGCTGCGGCTGTGGAAAGAGCTCCCCTGCCGAGGTTTTCCCGAAAGATTATATAAGATTATATAAAAAAGGAGTGTACAGGATTTTAATGGCTCGGTAACGCGCATGTGACCCCCCTGAATTTGTAGGCGTCCATAGGCTACGGTGACCGCTTTCCATCAGGCGGGCCGTATGGTTGTTTGCCACCGTAGTGGTATAAAAAAGCCGGAGGCCGCTGGTTCAGCTGGTTGGTTTAGTCACTTTTCCTTTGACATCTCTTTCAATTAAAAAAAAGTAATGTAGGTAATGTAGTAGGTCCGATCAGCTGCAGATATAATTACCCCCTGCATACAAACTTCCTATGCAGGGGCGTCCTTTATCTCTGCGGCTGCCTTTACCTAGATACCTTTACCTAATACATTTTCTGATCCTTTGAATACAACAATATTGCTAAGACCTAAAAATTTTCGGATATTACATCTCCATCCACAAATCTTCGTCTAAATAAAGAAATCTGTTCCTCTCAAAACTTATTCAACAAACGACCCATATGAATCTGTAGAAGCATAGCCACAACACACAATTAATAACACACAACCAAAACAAAACAACACACAAAAAACACACACAAAACAAAACACATACAAAATTGTGTATTTATAAGTACACAATTTTGAACCATAACCCACTGTAATAAGGTTCAAAATATTCGAATATTATTGACGATGACTTACCTCGTTGAATATAAGACCTTTTTCCTGCGAGTTGGTAAAAGTACCCGGCGTAAAACGATGCCATAAAGTCTTGATGCAGAGTTGAGACGTACCAATAGCGTGCTTGGAAATAGGGATGTCCGGCTGCAGCGGAAAATTTATGTTTCGCCGAATTCGTCTATATAAAATATTATGCTATTTTTCACTACACAGTAGCCATTTCCAACGTTTTTAGGGTTCCGTACCAAAATGGTGAAAAAGGAACCCTTATGGTGCGACTCAGTTTGTCTGGTCTGTCACATCGTTAAATATCTCGAGCACTACTTAAGTTACCGATTTGAAATTTGGACTAGTTATAAAAAAAGTTAACACAGACACATTAAGAGAAGATTTATCATTGCACATTATAAAACTGTGCTTAACTTATTTTTCATAATGAAAAAGAATTGATTTATAAACAAAAATGTAAAAAAATACCCCCCCCCCCCCCTTTATCTCCGAAGTTTATGAAGGAAAAAGTATGATTTTTTTACTCAACCTTAGGTAATATTATCATAAACATAACAGGAAAAGTATAATATTGACCGTAACTGCATTATTTTTTTTAACAAAAAAATAATTCCGGAACAACAGTTGAAATGTATCCCACTTCGATTTTTTATATTCTTCTTTAAATTTTTGTGATATCGTGCTAAAAGTACTGTCCTATAACTAAACTAAAAGCAATGGTTTAGGTCATACATTTTTTTTAAGGAAAAACAAACTTGCATACAAACTCCATGCCGTACAAACAACTGACCCAATCTGTCGACACATGTGGCTGACGTCAAATAATATATCTACTTCTAGGTTTAGTTGCATAAAGTTAGTACGCACTCGACTCGCACTTAGGCGGTTTTTAGTATGGGATTTGACAGCTGACTTTCGTAGGCTGCTAAGTTTCTTAGATTTTAATAGGATGGAAATAGCACTTTGAAGGTTGTAAAGTCATTTGCTTAGAAGAGATAATGCTGTAACGGGAAGTAAACAATGTCACATGTCAAATGCCATGCGGATCGTCGGGTCACTGGGCTAATATTTGGCTATGCATAAATAACGGATGTTTTGAGCACCCCGCAAAGCCCTTCGTATGGTGCGGACCATACATTTTCATTAACACCTTAACTTTGGTTATATTTTCGGTCACAAATTCCAGCCCTTCCATATGGATAGCGGTAAATGTTGAGCACTCACGCCTTACGGTTTATCGAGTCACTCAGCTATAATAAAGTTCGGCCAGATTTTCGGCTACAAATTCCAGCCCTACCACATTGATAGCCGTAAACATCGAGCATCTCCGCAAAGCCTTGCTTGCGTATCTTCAGGTTGACTGACCGACTGGCCATGAATGAATTTCAGCTAAGAATTCACTTCAGATATATCATCATCATTTCAAAAGATGCCCACTAAATGGCATGTAATAAAACACATCTTATAGGCCCCTCACAGGCCTTGGGTTCAGCTATATTTTCGGCTATAATCTCCATCCCTAGCACATAGATAGCGGTAAATATCCCATCCCTGTAAAGCTGCGCGGATCTCCGGGCAGTCGGCCATCGGCTATAAGCTTCGTCTATATTTTCGGCCACAACTTTTAGGCTTCCAGATCCTATATTTTCGGCCAAATTTTCCAGCCCTACTACATTGATAGCGGTAAGTATCGAGCATCCCGCAAAGCCGTGCGGATCTTCGGGTCACTCGGCCATGAATGAATTTCCGATCACACTGTAAAAGTGTAATGCGCGCATATGCACCAGGGGCAGGCCGTAATTTGAAAAGTAAGTGGTTACGTTATAGTGGTTGGGAAAAATAGTACATTGTGTAGGGCGGTAAACAATAAATTACGAAAGAGTGTGAATTTAAGCACGAGTCGAAAACGAGGGCTTAATTTTAGCACGAGTTGGTAATTCTTGGACCGCCCGTGGTACATACAATGTTTTTCATCATATTTGCGAGGAAATAAATAAACTTTCTAGGCAGATAAAGAAACAATAGTTATTAGCGGTAGTGTAGTAGCACAGTCCACAGTACTCCGGAGTGAGCGGCGACTACGTGCGGCGAGCGCGTGGGGGGCGGGTGCTCCGGGAGCTCCGGGCGGGCTGTTAAGTAGTATGAGAATCCGTTAAGGCCATGGGCTTAATAACTATACAGCTCATTAAGTTTCAGTATGCTTGCATATATCACCATTTAAGAGCAGGTGTGATGAAAAGAAACTTAGGTATTGTTTTTGTCTTAAGTAACTTTTGCCTGCGCCTTTGTCCGCATTGAAGACGTTTAAACGGCCCTCTACCATTTTTGTACAAAATTGCTATTGTCCCCGTTCCACCAATGACTTTTGTTTTATACGTTATAAAAGTATCTGTCGTCTTTTTGTAATTGGCCGAGCGTAAGTGAAGGTCTCGTTGCTTGCGGGAAAATGCTTTCGTTTGTCCGGTAGTTTCTCCCTACAGGGGCCTTCCATGCACATGGCGTCTTAGCGCGATTCAGTTATTGAGCATTTCCAAGGTTTCAAAAATATCTGTTCACCGTTAGGACATTGACAATAAGATGTAAGTATTTACATATTATGCATTCAGCTGCACAGATGAACTCGACTGGTCCATAGATAAAATTACCGTTCGAAATTGGTCTAACTAGACGAAAATGGAGTTCCCAGTTCGTATTTCAGAGCTTTGACGAAAACCTCAAATACCTAGAACTAAAAGTTGGGACTGCCAATGACATCTGGTGTAGTAAGAAGCGAATCTAGAACTCTAAAGTCTAAACCGAGGGCGGTTTTCTATTCGCAACACATTTCGTCTCGATTGGATCTAGCTCGGTTTAAGTTGGCTGATTGATACAGAGGCCTTTGAAAAAATGGGTACTTCAACACAAATTATATTATTTAATATTAAACTTTTATAAGCCGTTGTTGTCTCAAAATAAATCAAATTGAAATTGTATTTGGAATTATAGTGTCTTTGTCCCGCCCGAGTGGGTATTTTCCACTTTTTCTTATTTTCTGAAAAATCCTACTAATATTATAAATGCGAAAGTTTGTATGGATGTTTGTTACTCTTTCACGTAAAAACTACTGAATGGATTTTAATGAAACTTTACAATAATATAGCTTATACATCAGAATAACACAGGCTACAATTTATAAAAATATTGCGCAGACGAAGTCGCTGGCACCAGCTGGTTATTTATAGTTTTCAGACGTTTATACTTATAAATAATAATTGAGTAGGGGTACATTGTTAGTAATGAATTCTCCATTTGTCGAGAATGTCACGTGACATCCGACGGATGTCGAGTGATTCTTTATATAGAAATTGACATATCGTCCCGTCCCGTCCTTGTGAGTCATCCTTTACTGATTAGACACTGTAGATTGGCCGCGATTTACAGCACCCATTCTTAAGGAATCTAAGAGAAAATGCTCTAAAGTCCTTCAAATCGTCACCCGTGTAAAGACGTCAACTTCTATTCAAAAAATTCGTGTCAGGCTTATTAATTATTCAAAGCATCTTTACTGTTGAAGTTCCAAAAAACTAATAAAAAAAATAAAAACTTCTTAACAATTTTTTTTTTAAGTAGTAAAAACATTTATTCTCGAAATATATACCTACAGTAAGTGTAACTTACCTAACTACCTACCTCTACCTACAATGTAAACAAACCGCCATATTGCCGCCATATTCTGTATTTTATGTTTTTAATAGAAATATCCAAGATTAACTTATTTATCTGTTTTGTATGTTACGATAACATGACCGTTTCAGTAGTGAATGGTTTCAGTGGTGTTTGATGACTGATGAGGTAGTGTGAAAATACAAGGAGAAACAGTGACAAAACTTCTGACGTCTTTTGTTTACATTGTTAGGAAGTTCCACTGACGGCGATTTTACCACGAGTTTGAAATCAAGTATCTATAGGAGCAAGCGTCTATCAACGTACTGTCAGTGCATCTTGCTCGCTCTTGCGGGTAAAAGCAGGATGCTGATAGATAACATGTCGAAATCTATCTTTCGAAATCTATATTATCGTACAATTATCTCCGCTCCGTTGTTATGAGAAATGTCAGGTTAATAGAGTCTCGGCAAGCAGTAGGAACAGAGCTGCGGTCCGAAGTGCCTGCGGTGTGCGGTTCCGGTGGACGAACTTTCAAACCGGCCGAAGTTGTTCCTATAATGATAGATTGCGCGCGAGCTGACAGCTACGGCGATTATAACTGCGGCTTGAAACTGAAGACTAGATTAAAAAGTTATAATTACAATTCAAATCAGGATCGGTGCCACGTATGTTGTGTATATCTGTAAATATCGCGTGCTCATTAAAACCATAAAACAAAGTCTTTTCTCTTTCAAACAAATTGTGTTAAAATCAGTTTTAAAATTTCACTTTTCTTGTTTATAAATATGCACTTGCTTTAGTTGAATGCTTATAAACTTGCAAACTTTTTTTACATACATGGTAAATAATGTCAATTACCATAATAGCTTAAAATCGTTATTTAAAAAAATATTTGTACGAGTAGGTGCGACAATTTGGAATAGGCACTTCTTAGAGTCGGCGTCTGTCCAACTCTATGGCTCCTGCCCACGCAATGGCGAAGAAAGCTTCTAGCCAAGTGTTAAGTAGACACTGATGCTCGGAAGATGCTCAATATCCATAGCTTTTACTGCTACGGTATCAACTAGAGCTTCGGATCCCGGGTTTTTTTAAAACCCGATATTGGAAGATCTAGTATCGACATTCTCCAGTCCTATATGAGAAACTCTCTCGGCAAGCAGTAGGAACAGGGGCAGTGCGGTCCATAGTGCCTGCGGTGTGCGGTTCCGGTGGACGAACTTTCAAACCGGTCGAAGTTATTCCGATAGTGATAGATGGCGAGTGAGTCGACAGCTCTATCGAATTTATGCAAAAAATATCGTCTACGCAAAAACAGTTAAATTTTATAGCGCTCAGTGTCAGGTAAGGGGCAGAAATGTAGGATATTTATTAAGTACTGAAATCGTAGTCATTTTAAAATGAGGTATTTAATATTACATGGAGATGTTTAATTTTTTTATTATCTCAAAAAACTGCTCAATGACATTTTATTCAGCGTATTAATCATATTTATCACAGGTTCGGTTTCGACCGAAACAAGAATCAACGCCCAACCTGTTTCGGTCTCGGTAAAAAAAAATGTCTCGAGCCGACACTAGTAAAATCAAACCCTGGATTAAAGTGAGACTCCATGTAGATTTAACTAGTAAGGAAAGGCTCGGCAAGCAATAGGAATCTCCAGTGTTAAGAACTCTGTCTAATGGATCGAACTAGTTCGTAAGTGATGTGTAGCCTGAACATGTATTGATTAAATGCATTAAACAGTTTATATTCACTAGTTTGAGTAAGTTTTCCGCCAAGTTCTGCCAACGTCTATCACGAATTTTGGAGGGAAAATCTGTCAATTTCTATAGAAAGAATCACGTGACAGCTCGGATCCCTCGGATGTCACGCTTTCTATAGAAATTGACAGATTTTTCCGTCCCGCCTCGTCCCGTCCTGTTCTAGTGTTAGTCATCCTTTAATCGGTAGCGCGTCATCATAACTAAAGTTATGATTAGACCGAATATTTCATGGTATTTTTGACAATTGCTACTGTTATTTTTAAGGTGTCCAGACCCCTAGTCCTGGTACGTTTAACAAGAACCTGTGGCCTGTCAAAAACGTCCCGGATAACAACCGACTTTGCAAACTTTGACACGCTCTGATTAAATTACCAAAACCGTTTCTACCATTAATTACGAACTTGTACAATACCGTTATCCCGTAACGTAATTAACTGAACAAAAATACCGTAACACGGGGTGAGTAGAGTAGGGATTGCAAGGGTAGTTGGGTTGGAGTGGAGGGGTGAGTTGGTATTTGTAAACCTTGCACCTAGCACGAACCAATTCGTTCGTTCGATCGTCTAGTTCCGTCTCTATTGCTATATTACTATATTCTCTTTGCAAGTCAACCAATTGTAGGTAATTGTTGTGTCAATTCTAGCATATATCTCACTTCACTCAGTTCCTATCCCTTCTAACTCCAACTTATGGGGTGTGTTGAGATTTCATAGTATTTAAAAATAAAATTTATAAAATGACAAATTATCACTGGAAAACTAAAATTCATAAAACCAGAACACTTTTTAAGTAGGTATACAAATTGCCACATTATAAATATCAATTTTTATCGAGGTTCGAACTTCGATGTCGTCCTGACTCACCCCATTTTATGGTAAACAAAGATACGTTAAAACGACTAATTTCATGGATTCCTTTGTGGTTTGAGCAAATTTATTTTTAAGCGATTGTTGGTAATTCTGTCGCTTTTGTTAAAGTGTTGTGAGAAAAGTACGTTTTCTTTATAAGTTAGGTTAGAAGCGTCTTTTCAAAAAAGCTTATTTCTCCATTTCATTCGGGCTTATTTTTGTACATTATGTATTTACTAAAACGGGACTTAATCGTGTATAGATTTCAGTCTTTCTCCGGGACCACGGGGGCAACGTCGCCCTTGAAACGTCGGAGGTTTGTTTTCAAAATCTATACACGATTAAGTCCCGTTTTAGTAAATACATAATGTGTGAAAATCGTGAAAGTTTAAATAAGTGTTTATTTTTGTACGTTTTTCATAGCGAATAAACCCCTCTTTCCATAGAGAAAGACGCCCTTTTAAAATGACACTCCTCAAGTGAACTTAGATAATCCAATAAGGCGAATTATCATAAATTCAAAATGATTTCCTTTTGTAATCGCATATCCCGTTTTGTGCAATAAAGTGTTTATTACTTAAGAATGACTCACACTAGCACGGGACGGGATGGGACAAGACGGGACGGGGCGGGGTGGGACGGGACGGAGCGAGACGGGACGGGACGATCTGTCAATTTCTACATAAATAATCACATGATAGCTCTGAGTTCTCGGATGTCACGTGACGTTTTCTATAAAAACTGACAGATCGTCCCGTCCCGCCCGATCCCGTCCCGTTCTAGTGTGAGGCATCCCTTACTTACTTATAAAACCATAAGCTACTCGAACAGGTTTTTAAGAGATAGCCATTTAAACGCTACCAGTAATATTAAGATTTTTTGTGAGGCTTTCTTATTTACTGGCCAAGGTCCGTACACTATTTTTCTACTCGACGCAGTCGGCAAGCGGCGAATTTTTTTAGCGTAGCGGACTGCAATTGGCTACTTTAAATGAGTAACACTTAAAATCTACCTACCTTCCATACTAATATTATAAATGGAAAGTGTGTGTTTCTGTTTTTCCGTCTTTCACGGCAAAACAGAGCGACGAATTGGCGTGATATTTTAGATTGATGGAGAGTGACATAGGCTACTTTTTGTAACACGACCAAAAGCTAGTATTTTTATACAGCTGATCTTTTGATATTGGTTTGGGATACTTTTCTCTCTTCACTGTGCACTGGGGATGTAATTTTGTTGGAGTTTGTAATAAGTCATGCCTAAGTTTGTTTTTGTTTAATTTGTTTTAAAGGAAATTTATGTTGTTGAAGCCCACTTAGCCTGGAGGTTTGGCTTATTTGGCTTATACCAATATTATCACTTAGATACCAACGGTTTTTTTTTTAATCCTGCGACGTTGACAAACAAGCGTATGGCCCGCCTGATGGTAAGCGGTCACCGTGGCCTATAGACGCCTGCAACTCCAGGGGTGTTACATGCGCGTTGCCGACCCTTTAAAAAAAGGAGCTGTGTGGACAGCTAAACGGGCAAACCAGCTGAACACGCTAGTTTTCTCTTCTCTTCTGTGTGCAAAGAACAACTGTCCCAAGTGCGGGCTCACGAAGAAGGGCCTCGGATCGATCCGAAACATGTCGACCTATTTTCGACTTTACAGACGTAAGTAACAAATAATAGCTAGTTGTTCATTCTTGCGAAAAATTGGAACGGACACGTTTAGTCATATTTATGGCGTATTATATTTTATGAAAAATAGGGTACAGTCAACAACACAGCTGTGAATACAATCAAAGTGCCAACAATATGTATACAGAACTTTATTGCCAGAGAATTAAGGTCGTGTATACATATTTTTGACACTTTGGCTGTATTCACAGCTGTGTTGTTGACTGTACTACTTATACAGAATGTCTTTTTAAACGAGTCATTGGGGGTAAAATTCCAAACTATAAAAGATACTCAGACCAGATCTGTTTCAAGAAAATCTTTTTTTTGTGACCGTAGGTAAGGTCGAAGTTTCTGTGATTCAGTTTAAACTTTTGTGAGTCTTACTGACATCAAACACTCTGTCCGACGATGGCTGCCCAATGCAGTCGAAACGGGTCAAACACAAAACGATGTTCTGAGTGTTTCCGGTGGACTATTCAAAATTTAGGTCTATAAAGTATGATAAAAGTAGTTCATGCCACAGTGAGGGTTCTTAAAACTTGAGGGGTGCCGTTACAAAACGAGACGAAGTCGAGTTTTGTAATTATAGACCCGAGAGTTTTAAACCAATTATGAACTGTTGTATACCAGTTTTTCTACGACATCTAAAATAGCGTAAAAAGCAAAATCTAGAAAGGTGGCAGGACGTGGAAGAGGTCGTGCCCACTATAGAAATAAAAAAAATCAACAGTGCTCATATTCATATATTGTATGAAAATCCATAGGAGCATCGTTTAGTAGTGTTCTTATGGAATATCAAGACAACCTTATAATATAATGTATACTTTTTTAATATCGCTGTCATTTATCTAATTGACGGATAGAAGTTCTGTAGGGTTAGCATGGTTGCCATTTTATCGCTTATCACGCTATGCGTCACCTTCGCACATACATACTTGTTAGAACGTGACAGCAACGTCGGTAAACGATAAAAACCCGACCATCATAGACTAGCTGGAGTAGAAAAAAAATCATTACTACATGTCCACAAACTATTGACCACAGGAAAGAAAAAATGTGTGTTCAACTGAACTGTGGAGCCGATCTTTCCTGTGGCCAATAGTTAACAGCTTGTGGACGTGGAGTCATGTTGTTAATCTTACAATTCAATAGAAAATGAGAACTTTTTAATGTGGATTAGGGTTCAATAAGAAAATCAACCTTCATAGCCCTTAATTTTTGAAAAGTCCACCGGAAAAATTCCGAAAATCGTTTTTGAGTTTGACCCAAACATGTCACGCCTTTTGTGATAAAAATACGTGAGTTTTATCCGTTTTTTCAATGTTTAATATTCTGTGGATGAGTCTCAAAATACTTACTTCTACTTGTATTATTGGCCAAGTACTTAAATCTTAAATAAGTCTGAGTGCGTGTTAACTGGACACATCGTCCCATCTTGGCCCGTCATAGTGTGAGTCAGCCCTACTCAATGAGTATGACATAGTGTTGTGTTTCTGTTGGTGAGTAAGGTCGCCAGAGCTCCAAGAGGATTCACTGTGTTGACAGCTGGGGACCCAGGGAGCAAAGCTTGCCCCTTTAGCTGTCAACATAGCGAATCCTCCTTTTTTTTAAAGGGTCGGCAACGCGCATGTAACACCCCTGGAGTTGTAGGCGTCCATAGGCTACGGTGACCGCTTACCATCAGGCCTATCCTAAAAACGGATAGGCCTGATGGTAAGCGGCCATCCTGATGATAGGCGGTCTTCTTGCATGAGTTCGGCTCATTAGTCCCGGAATTTAAAATGGCACATTCTGCCAATATGGAATAAACCAAATACCCTTATTTTTAACTGTCGTGTGGTCAGCTGTATAATCTTTTTAAACCTGTGTGGTTAGCCCTCGCCTCAAGGTTCCCTTCAGCAGTGTGAGTGGAGCGACGCACTCGATTTGGACGATTGGTCGCAAAAGGCCGCACTTGAACGGCCCATTCGGGCGGAAAAGTTTTTGAGCAGCGGGCATACCCATGTGGATAACTAGGTTAGTTGCCTACTTTAATTTAATATTCTTCGTTTGTGTAGGATCATAAAGGTTCAATCCTAATTTCGTCGTTGAGAATATCAACATACCGTTTTCACTAACTTCCTGCTAAGCATATGAATATTATATATTCTAAATTCACATTTGAGTAAATAGTTTTTTTGTTTAAGTAAGTAGAATGATTACCTATACTTTTAAGTAGTATTATTGAAACTTGTAGTTTTCTCCGAATGTAAACTCGCGACCTCTATGAATCCCGATTCGAACTTAAAATAGTACATTATTGGCGAGGGACGGAAAGTAAGGGATTGACTGACGAGGTGGTAGCCGAGCTCAGGCAAGCCCTCAAATCAAATCAAAATATTTATTTTTCAAGAAGGCATGTTACAGTGCACTTTTGAACGTCGAATGAAAAATAAATATAGCTACACCGGCTATAACCCTACACCACAGATCCAAGAAGATTTAACACTTTGGACCGGCCAGAAACTCGACGGGACACATCTTTTCAAAACTACATCTTATATCTAACATGCACTAATTTGAAAAATAGAGTTCAGTTCAATTTTAAATTCAATTCAATTACATTAATGACCTAGCAGCCCTGTTTCCGCCGAGGCAGATACGAGTATCTATAGTGCTTTTCTCATACATGCATTATCGTCCGCTGCGTGCGCGCTCCAGCAGGCCGCGGACGCAGTGGTTAAAGGATTGTATACTTTACGTCTTCTATTTGCGAACAAAATGCGATCGTCGCTCATCTAACTTCCAAATTTCATGACGTGTTCGGATCGTCGACAGTCGACAGTACTCGGGCCATCTTATTATACGGATTGATTGTTGTTGTTTTAAGAGAGGTATGGGCACAGCGGATGCATATCGTTTAGTGTGGTAGGGCACAGCACAACGAATGTCATCTCGCTCAAATCTGGAGCAGAGCCCATCTGGGGAAGTACCTCAACCTTACAGAAAACGGCAGTTTAATAACACTAGACCCTACTCATAGTGTTGTGTTTCTATTGGTGAGTAAGGTCGCCAGAGCTCCATCAAGAGGATTCACTGTGTTGACAGCTGCGCATGTAACCCCCTGGAGTTGCAAGCGTCCATAGGGTACGGTGACCGCTTACCATCAGGCGGGCCGTATGCTTGTTTGTCACCATTGTAGTATTTTTAAAAATGTCCAACAATACTAGGAGATAAATGGGACATGGAGGGAAATAATGCAAAAAATATTCTCTGACCAAACATATAATTATTTTGAATTTATCATATATAAACATACCAGGTACAAGGCCTTAACTCTTAGATGAAAGATCTTTAGATGGGACATAAATACATTCAACTAGATTCTCACCAGCTTACCTAATTATCGGACATAGAAGATAGGAGAAAAATTGATGCTCTGGCTTGCCTACAAATCTGTTCTTAAGTGCCACCCATAATGGGCGTCCAAATCTAACGCTTTCTATCAGATATCTTGAACGGGTGATTGGTCGACCTGTCACCTGACCAGGTCTTAGCTCTCATCATACCAACAACAGAGGATTCGAGTGTGTTTAGCCAAGCTAGGTTCCAAGCTAAAGCTGTGAATGCTGTCATCATTCTTCCCAGGTCTTAGCATAATATTCTTGCAATACAGCAATGCTGGCTGAATGCTAGCAACACGATGAGCAAAGCACATGTTTGTCTTCAATTCTACAGCTGTAGATCATCTCCCCCAGGTCTTTCATTGCGTGTAGGACTCTTTGCAGCACACTAGTGCTACTGTGGTCACAAATGCAAATCAGATACCATCACACCAACAACAAGGGATTAGCAGAGTTGGTGTCTTCAGGCAGGGTGGTGTCAGGGCTACAGCTGTGGACGCTGTCTGTGTCTCCCCAGGTCTTGCCATGATAGAACGTGTAGTAACGCACCTTGCAGTACACCAACGCTACCTTAATTCTAACCACGACCAACAGAGCACGTGATCTCTTCAGTGGCCGGGTCAGTGCTACAGCTGTAGATCATCTCCCCATGTCTTTTATTGCGTGTAGCACTCTTTGCAGCACAACTGTGGTCACAAATGCTAATCAGATACCATCACACCAACAACAAGGGATTTGCAGAGTTGGTGTCTTCAGGCAGGGTGGTGTCAGTGCTACAGCTGTGGATGCTGTCCTTGTCTCCCCAGGTCTTGCCATAATAGAGCGTGTAGTAACGCTCCTTGCAGTACACCAATGCTACGAATGTAGCAAGGAAGGCGAGGTTGGCGCACACGTATGTTTGAACGCTGATCACTATGGGACCGTCATCTGAAACATACAATGTTCACCGTCTTAAGGATGACTCACACTAGAACGGGATGGGGCGGGACGGGATTATATGTCAGTTTCTATAGAAAACGTCACGTGACATACGAGAGCTCCGTGATTCTTTCTATAGAAATTGACAGAGTGAGTCATCCTCTACGGATCTCCGAGCTGTTATGTGAAGGGCTGACATTTACCAACCATATACGTTTGGGCAATCCTGAAGGTCTCCACAGTGGGTATAACCGCCGGGCATCCACCAGACAAGTTTATCGGTAGATCCAGCAGATATTCCCAGTCCGAACTCGTCCCAGCGTAGGCAAGTAGTCCTAGTTGTCCTACTACGTTGACGCGAGAAATCTCCATTTCTCTAAGTTTATTGACGACTCCGTCAGTCACTCCCTGGTCATATTCAAACCCAATGATAATGCGATTCGGGCATTATTCCCCAAAGATCCCATCGTCAGATCCACCAAATTGGAGATAGGTACTTATTTTCAAACCAAGAAATAATTACTTTAATCTGACGACTGTGCTCCGAATTCTCGGTGAACAGACAATTATGTAATTCCCTCCTTAAAAGTCAAGTAAAAACTGTAATACCCACCGGCGTCAGTGCCAAGTTGTTGCTCGGTGCCGTGTATGGTTTCTTGACCATCATGCTCTCCGAATCCGAATGAAATGGTGAGTTTACAGTCTTCAGATGCGAAAATCAGCTGGTCAGTTGATAAGCACCTGCTCACGACGCTGAAATAAGTATAGCGGTTGATAAAATTAAATTAGTAGTTATTTTTAATTAAGTTAGAATACCGGTGTCTTTGAGAAATTAACTTAATTGAAGCTGAAGAATGCACCCTTGAATTTTAAGCAATTGCTTAAAAACACGTGTCATACGGTTGGTATTTTAAGAGAGGTATGGGCACAGCGGATGCATGTCGTTTAATGTGGCATGCACAACGAATGTCGTCTCGCTCAAATCTGGAGCAGAGTCCATCTAGGGAAGTACCTCCACCTTACAGAAAACCGCAGTTTAATAACACTAGACCCTACTCATAGTGTTGTGTTTCTGTTGGTGAGTAAGGTCGCCAGAGCTCCAAGAGGATTCACTGTGTTGACAGCTGGGGACCCACGGAGCAAAGCTTGCCCCTTTAGCTGTCAACACAGCGAATGCTCCTTTTTTTAAAAGGGTCGGCAACGCGCGTGTAACCCCCCTGGCCGTATGCTTGTTTGTCATCGTCGTAGTATTAAAAAAGAGGAATGCTGTTCATTACTTACAAGATCCTAGTTCCGTTTGGATATTCGAGCTCGCAGCGAGCCAGAGCTTCGTTATCACAGGCAATCTTGACGATCTCTCCTTCATGCTCCAGTGTAATGTCAGCTTCATCAGATGCTTTGGTCCTGAAAGCTGATGCGATAATTACCTATGCGAACAATACTCGTACCAAATTTCTAAGAAATAAAAGTGGAAACTCACATCCCTTAAATACATCCATCGGTCTACTAACTGAGCTGTCGAGACCCGGTGGCCCCGAATGATGGACGTGCGCCTGGGTTGGCGTGTGTCCCAGGCGATTTCGAGTTCAGTCCGAGGCCATGAGATTTACCACTTTTTTTATTGCGGTTATTACACGCAAAGATTCACCGGATTCGATGTCCTTGATGATTTGACAGCATCCGTTTCACGAAAATTTCATTGTCTTAGAAATTAAATCAATGTTTTTTTTTGTTTCTAAAATTTTGATTTACCGGGTAGGTAAGTACCAGTGCTTTGACACTTGGTGAAACTGAATTCCTTCCTAAATCGAATGCTGCCAGCTAGTGGCTCGATCGCCGGGCCGTTGACACGGGCAGTGGTACAAAAAAAAATCACGTTTTATTTTAGAATGTGAAGAATATTATTTTTAATTGTATAAGTAGCTTCGTGCTTGAAGCCAGTATTTAAATTGAGTAAAAATGCCCGCGTGCGAATGATATTTAAATAACCTTAATAACAGTTAATAAATTTGGCAACACTCTTCGTTGGCTCTCGGGCATCGACACATCAAAGTCATCGAAATCCGATAAATAAAAAATTAAACTGTTTTTTGCATAAAAAAACAAACAACATAAGCCATACAATTACACTTAGTGTTAATCTTTACATTTTAAGATTATATTACTAAGTGCTTATTATATTATATTAAGGAATTTAATCCCCTCTATTACAACTAATTATTATTTCTGTAATAATTTAAATTTTTTCCATCCTTAAATTAATCAGTGCTTTTTTTATAATATTCTTAGCTCTAGTAGGGTTCTCAATTACATTTTCAATAACATCAATAGAAAAGCTGTTTAGAGTTGTTGCTATGTAAGTAGACCATATTCTGTTACCATATTCGTTATTATTTTTTATGCTTGTGAAGTTAGGTTCATTAGAGAGACTACGTAAATTGCCGAACCTTTTGTATCTATTCAGCTTTCTCATACAATGCTTGTATTCTAAAATCACAGATAGTTTAGCCTTGATGGGATTTACCGTGTAATAAGACCTTAAGGGTAATGGGGACCTCGCAAGGTGACAAATGGGCTGTCACCGATAACTTTACGTCGAATGGTACAGTCACGTCTATAAATATCTATACACTTCGTAACTTATTACAGGGGAAGAAGGATCAAAATCGAATACAGATGCATATTATATTTTTTGAAGCCGACCGTATATGTAGCCGTATTTCACCTCAACTCTCCTTCCGACACCTCAAAAGTAAAAAACATGACAAAAAAACCGGATCAGTGTGACTCGCCCACCGAGGGTTCCGCATAAAGGATGCTGGGACATTTATGACCTTAGATGACCTTAAAAGTGATTATATAAGGGTTCCGTTACGAGGTACGGAACCCTAAAAATACTGGTGGCACGGAATTATACGGCTTTCGGATTTTTCCTAGCTCTTGCTTTTTGCCAAATTTCGTGATTCTGGGTCAACGGGAAGTGCCCTATACATTTTGATTTCCATTACAAATGTATGAGAAATATAAATATTTAGAAATATAAATAGAAATAGAAATTATTTATTTGATTCACAGGAAAAATCTTAATCTATTTACATCTTGTACAAAATATCAGAGAGAACCAAAATGGATGCCACTCAGCATACAGCTCACCTCAGTATTTGTGAGACAATCTTACACAAATCGACCTAGTCCCACTGTAAGCTCAATAAGGCTTGTGTTATGGATACTAGACGACGATATACACAATAGATAGATACATATAACACTTAAATACATAGAAAACATCCATAACTCAGTAACAAATATTCGTGAGAAACACACAAATAAATGCCCTGACCAAGATTTGAACTCGGGACCTCCTGCTTCATAGGCAGAGTCACTACCAACAAGGCTAGGTCTTGAAAATGCGTAAACGGCCGTATCTTTTGATTGCGCTGACTTAGAGGTTTGGTTTATCACACCTTGACCTTATGTGGTATTAATCTCAATTTGCTAGGTACATCTACGAGTTCCTGAAATAAAGGGTCTTGACAGACAGAACGGACGGACAACAAAGTGATCCTTTAAGGGTTCCGTTTTTTCCTTTTAAGGTAAGGAACCCTAAAATATAAAAATCTTACAAACGAATTATAACAACTTACCAAACACCGTAGGGATCGAGAATACACACAAATAAACAAAATATTGTAACGCGTACATATTTTAGCCGTTTGAATAACAAAATTAGTTGAGATAAACAAGATGGCGATGTTTTCGCATTTGCGAATACACTTCGAATGAGTTTCGCAATCAATAGACCTTTCGCTCCCTATTGTAGACTAAGAGCTAGACCCGGAATTAGATATGATAACTTAATTAATATTTGACTTAAGAATTACTTAAACTACAACTTTATTTACACATAACTATGATAATTACTAATATACAAATAACAAACATTTTAACATAAATACTTATACAGTGTGGAAAATATGTCGGGCCCTGGAGAGAAACTGCCTTAAATCCTTTAGATAGCTCATTTTACTTAAATAAAAGATTCCCTCATTTAAACAAACTGCATTTTAAGTTTTTCTCTCTCATCCGGGAATCGAAACAGGTATTTTTTTTAAATTAAAACTTGCCTCTTAATTTCACTAATCGATTAAGTCAATGTCAAAGATAAAATCTATCCAAGAGACTAGCTCTTAAAGTCTTCTCTCATCTGGATCTGCCTGGAACTCAGCTTTGCTTCATACCTGATAGAAGATCCTGTGGGGCCATTTTCTCAGTTCGACAGCTGCTCGAAAAAAGCACAGAACAGAACACCATCAGCCTAAGTTGTTGTGTTTGGTAGATCTTAAGAAGGCCTTCGACAGTGTCCCTCGAGACGCGCTTCGGATAATACTGGCTGAGCTGAGGGTACCCTGACTTGATGGCATGAACTGTTGAATTACAAGCAATGGCGAACAATCTGAGCTTTTCTTCGTCACATGCGGACTTAAACAGGGATGCGTTCTTAAGGATGACACACTAGGACGGGACGGGCCGGGACGAGAAGATCTGTCAATTTCTATAGAAAGAATCACGTGATAGCTCGAAGTCCTCGGATGTTACGTGTTTCATTATATACAATCACGTAAACTACTATTATGCCCTATAGCATAAAAAGCGATTATATATAATAGGCACGAACTTTTCGAGCAAGATACCTACATTGATAAAGGTACAATCCACTATTTCTAAAAAAACGCATATTTTTTTTCCTGAGCTAACTCTCCGTCTATTGGTATCTAGATATTTATAAATAATTGTTTGTACCTAAACATCCACATCATCTCTTCAAATATAACTATTCTGCGACCACAATTTTGCGTCACGTTTTACGATAATGATTAAATTTTATTACTAATTATATTTATTATATTTATACAGTATGTAAATCTAACACGGGCGAACCTCTTAACGTTGGTTAGTATAATAGGATAAGAAATGTAATTAGGTAACTTTTACTTAGAATTGCAATGAATATTTGATCAATGCAAAATAATTTGACCCGCAATGTAATGTGATGCAAATTGCAAATACACTCGCGTTAAACGCTCGCTGTCAACTGTCAACGACAACTTTTAGTTTATGTTTACAGTACATTACTACTGAGAAAATAAATGGGGTTATAATTAAGTGTAACATAAAAACACCACTTAATTAATGACAACACTAATTAATTCTATGACTGGTGTAATTTATCGCCCATATCAGACTTACACACTGTAGGTATTATATTTAAGAGATGTTTGTCATATTATTTACGTCATTTTTTCAAAGATAACAGAAATCAGTTGTGACTTGTGACTATTTAACGCATTCACTGCCACTAGCGCATATACGCGTTTTCGTTACTTTCACCCAGCGCCTTCAACGCTCAGACGCGGGAGCAACTTGGAGGCGTTGGGTACAGCGCACATGTGCGTTTGGGGCACACAGCAAGGAAAAGAGGCCTCTTTTCCTTCCTTCTTTCCTAGAGGGTGGCAGTGAATGCGTTAAGCGACATACTCCAGTCTACAGGCTAGGCTACTTCGAACATAAAAGTTCTTATTAGAATTGTAAATCACGAATCAAATCACGGGTAGCCCAGTGGTTAGGGCGTCTGCCGCGAAAGCAGGAGGTCGATCCCAGTCCTGCTCACCGGGGACCTTGGTCACTTTTTTTCTGTGGTATAGGTATGACATCTCTTTCAATTTATAGTTCTTATTAGATTTAACTATCTCTTTTTAATTTCTTGTCATTTTACTACAATCCGATCAACGATAAGTACTTACTCAAGTTATCGTCGAACAATAATACTTACATAGAATACACTTACAAACACCGGATTGTCCAAGTACACTCGAAAAACTCATTCGCTTGTACAATTATGCGGTACTGATAACTGTGTTTTGTTTCATTATCACAGGGTCAAGAACTCATCGGCCAAGTTCGTTAGCGCGTGTCTGTGTGTCGCTTCAAACGAAATGTCATAAAGACAATGCTAGTTTATTGAAATTAAACACTTTAGAACGGATAAATCTCGTTTATTAATACCATGACCCTACGTTTCGAGCCCTTTACAGCACTCGTTTTCACGGGGTTAAGATGATGCCGTCATCTTTAATCTTCTGTTACCGTGATTGTTATTCATTGAAATTAAACACTTTAGAACGGATTAATCGCGTTTATTAACACCATGACCCTACGTTTCGAGCCATTTACAGCACTCGTTTTTACAGGTGTAGGTAGTTTGCACAAGTAACTTTTCTGATTGACGGGGACAATTCGCATTCTCTCAGTCATCATCTTAAGTGAAAACGAGTGCTGTAAAGGGAAACGTAGGGTCATGGTGTTAATAAACGTGATTAATCCGCACGTATTTTTATCACAATAGGCGTGACATGTTTCGTTTGCGTCGGGCAGACATCATCGGACAGACAGAGTGGTGTTATCACCTTCGCGACTAGGGCATCACTGCCCGAGTCCGGCGTAGGTAACGGGTCGCGCGCGACGAAGCGGGAGCGGGGTGATTCGCGCGATCCGGCGCCGTCAGCACTCTGTCTGTCCGACGATGTCTGCCTTACGCAGACGAAACATGTCACGCCTATTGTGATAAAAATACGTGAGTGTTAACCGTTGCAATTTAATATCGGTATCACTCACGAAAGTTTAAATTATGTGATTAATCCGTTCTAAAGTGTTTAATTTCAATGATGTATGAAGCTTGACGTCATTTGTCTGTCATGAAATGCACGGGCCCCGTTCGGGACACTGACGTGACATAGGTCAGTGTCGGGTCTGTACGTGTGTGACAGGGACCTCCATCTCCGGGGCAGTCTTCATGGCCGCCGGGATCCTCACGAGCAGGAAGAAGATCAGCTCGAGCGCGCTGAACAGCCCCACGCCGAGGAACATGTTGAACACGCCGCCTAGGGACGCTGGAGTCGGAAACATGTTCAATTAGTCATACAATTCAAATCGTAAGTCATGCTAATGTCACGGAATTCTTCGCGCGTCTTTTGTCTTGTGCGGTACTGACACAGCCTGCCCCCACATCCCCCGCCCGCCGTTGTACGCCGCCGCCAGTATTATATAACATTTTTAATCGTAGACAACCCGTTGTACGGAGATGAGGGGGCCACGTGTCAGTTGTTTTTTTGCGTAGCGCTCAAAACGGTTCGTATTAGCTTTTCCTATGAGATAAAAATATCTGTAATCTGTGCTTTTATTTATGAGCGTTTAAAAAACCGAAAACCTGATTGTCCTGATCTAGACCCTTTAAAAAAAGGAGGATTCGCTGTGTTGACAGCTGAAGGGGCAAGCTTTGCTCCGTGGGTCCTCAGCTGTCAACACAGTGAATCCTCTTGGAGCTCTGGCGACCTTACTCACCAACAGAAACACAACACTATGAGTAGGGTCTAGTGTTATTACACTGCGGTTTTCTGTAAGGTGGAGGTACTTCCCCAGGTGGGCTCTGCTCCAGATTTGAGCGAGACGACATTCGTTGTGCTGTGCCCTACCACACTAAACGATATGCATCCGCTGTGCCCATACCTCTCTTGCTTGTCGTTTGCTCGGGTCTCAATATAAGCCCGAGAGTTGAACAACAACTTTGCCTCCTTGATTTTTTTAAATACTACAGTGACAATCAAGCATACGGCCCGGAATTGTATAATAAATAACTAGTTATTTCCATTAGCTTTGTAATAGTAACTCACACAGTAGAGTGAACCAGGACTCGGTGGGCTGCCGCGTGAACACCCTGGAGCCGGGCTCGTACACCCGCAGCTTGATCACCGTCTCCGACGTCACGTTGATGCCCTCACTGGAAGTACAACTGTAAGGTTATATAAATATATACTCGTAAATGAAAGAATATTTTGAGGGATATCTTACAAAAATCGACCTAGTCCCACAGTAAGCTCGATAAGGCTTGTGCGTGGCGTGTCGTGTGGTGGTGTGGTGGATTAATTTAGTATGGGGTAGCGCATTGTCCAAAATGTCTTTTTCTACTCCAGCACTTATATCTGTCAATTAGAAGACTGACAGCGATATTAAAAAGTATACATTATAACATAGTCTATGTTATTCCATAAGAACACTACTAAACGCTGCTCCTATGGATTTTCATACAATATGTGAGCACTGTTGATATTTTTTTCTTTAGTGGGCCACCTTTTTAGATTTTTCTTTGTTCGCTATTTTAGCTATCGTAGAAAAATAATCATCGCTCATAATTGGTTCTTAAAACTCTCTCACTGATACATACTGTAAATTATAAGATTTTTGCTACACTATCGCATTGAGCAGCAGTAATAGCTCTCTGTATTGTTGTTAATAAATAAATAAAAATAACGTCGACTTACTACAGAGGATCTACGGTGTATTCCGCCGATTTCATGATGCTGTTTTCAAGCGACAGAACTGTTGAGATTTTTTTGCAAGACGGCAGGCAGTTGCAAGACGAATTACCTGAAAATAAAAATATAAAAGCATTTCTGCTTTCGAAGAATGCTGGTAGGACTAACAAATCTTAAAAGCGAGTGCAAAGTGTAGGCAAAAGACGGTGGCGACACGAGTGGGTTCAGTCGGACCCCTAATTCCGCAATGCATATTTAAAATTAAAAATTATAAGTCCTAGCGGTATCCCAACCATGCTCTGCAGACTATTGTATAGTCCAAAGCAGGTTAGATTTCCAATGTTCTCTATATATAATATATCCTTTTTTTACCCAGGGAAAATCTATTATGGATCTCACTCGGCCCGGTAGAAACCGAGGGTATGTCTGACTCGCACGGACTAAAAACCCTGGGATGTTCCACCGCTCCGCTTTGGGACGGAGTTTCAGAATCGATTACACAACCTCTGAAAAAGCGTTTTCCTGCCAAGATTCAAGCTAAAAACCTTACGATTCATAGTCAATTCTGGTAGCAGTACCATACTGCCTCCTCTCTATACATGGTCTAAGAAGTCATTCATTATCAGAATTAATATAAAAAGAAGTCTACTGCTAGTCAAAAGGGTTTCCTGAAAAATTTCCAAAATCCCACGGTCTCCCTTGATCCACCTTGCTGGTTTTAGGAAGGGTAATAACTAGTAACTAGACAACTCAAAGACCAATGGTCGCGAACTATGCTCGGAGTACCCCTGCGTAATCGCATCAGGAATGAGGAGGTCTGCAGGAGAACCAAGGTTGATATAGTTCAGAGAATTGCCAGACTTAAGGCAGTGTGCTACTTTGATAGCAGAACCGATGGCCGAAGGGGCAGACATTCTTGGCTGGCGACAACATACCCGAAGACGCAACGTCAGGAGGCCCCAGACTAGATGGACCGAAGATCTGTTTTAGGTCAAGGTTAGTTGAGGTCAGCAAATAGCCGTTCTATGTGTTAATCTTTGGGTAAGGCCTTTGTCCAGCAGTGGACATTTTTCAGCTGAGATGATAATGAACCATGGTCCTCTACCTATATCCTGTAGACAGTTGAGCTGCCGCAGATGGCAGGGCGGTGGAACGTTATTTTCGTCTTCAAATATTGTCCGCAGTGGGTTAGAACAGCCGCAATGCCGTTCCATACATTTGTCCTGGAAAAACAAAAGTTGTTTTTAGGAAACAGTGGACATAATTCGGTAAAGGAAAACGGTTTCCTTTGGTCAAGTTTAAAAGTATAAGTGAAGTCTCCAAGATTCAGGCTACCATAGGCTTTATAGGTATCTTTATGTATGGCGCTATAACTTGAAGCTTAAAAACCCTAGATAGGAAGAAGATCGATGCTTTTGAGATATGGTACTGGTAGTAAAATGATTCTCGATTGACGGTCGCGTGCCGTAATAGGCAGGGAAGACCTGATGTCAACGATCTGTAAGGATCTCGGGGGACCGCTGTATGCCCGTAACGTAAGGTCGTAAGTCGATAAATATTTGAGGACAATCACACACATCGACCTAGCCCTTAGATGTTATACATACTTCTATAGACAAATACATACATTAAAATTCTTATATCTTATATTATCTTACATGTTTCGGAACAGTCCGTGTCCCTTATTCATGAGTCATGCGTCTAGCCGCGGCGGCTGCTCTACGCACACTGCGAGCCCCAGCGCGGTCTGATCTCGACTCAGATTTGAGAGTAGTCAGACATGTCGAGCTATGTTCGACTTTATTGACGTGAGTAACCCGATATAAGAATTTTAATATGTCTGATGCTCACGGGAGTTTTCTAAATACATACATTATATACTATCGCGTTCAAAATTGCATGGGCAGTGTATGAATGAATTTATTCAGGAATGAGCTTGAACGCGTGTGTACATACATAGAAAACGTCCATAACTCAGGAATAAATGATTGGTGAGAAACACAAGTAAATGCCCTTACCAGGATTCGAGCTTTATAAGCAGTCACTACCTACGAAGCCTAGCCTACGGAGGCAGTATATAAATCCTATGAAGCCATCAGCAGTGATCGTCTTACCATGCACATCTTGCGGGAGTAGGAGTCACTGGAGATGCAGGATCCAGTGACCAGCTCCTCGGAGTCACTGTCCTGGACCGAGGTGAAGGTGAGTACTCCAGAGTACTCCGAGCCCGGCACCAATGTCACCGGGATCACTGTTTCCTCCCCTTCGTATTTTGTGAAGAACTGCAAACAAAAATAAGAAATAATAATAAACACATAATAATTAATAATTAATTAACACATAGTAATTTTCAAGAATAAACTTGATAAACATAATAGGAAGAGACAAACCTAGAAGAGGATATCTGGATACAGGCTTACATCAGTTGTCTTCAACTGCCTGCCTGAATTATATATAATAATAATAATTATTATTATTATATATAATTGGCCTCTGCGTGTTGGCTTCGGCTCCGCGCACGCCTCCCAAAGGTCCGGAACACCATTGTTCCGTGATGGGAAAGACATACAAATAATAATAATAATAAAAAAATAAAAAAAATGACGCCGTCAAAGTCAGACGTGTTTGAAAAAATTATTCCTTGTTATATTTTATAAATTATGTTTTACGTGGATTTCATATCTTTTTTTACATCTTTTTACGGAAAACGTTTCCCTTGTACGTCAAAATGGGAATAACACGTGAATAGAATGTTAACAAGGAGCCAAACACAGAAACGTCAAGCGTCCCCACGTAGCGCACGTCCAACATCCTCACCCGCTCTGTCTGTCTCCTCACCATCGTCGTCGGGCGATGACTTTGCCACTGCGCCCGACACCAGCGAGTCGAGCGACGAATGCGGGCCGCCGCCGTCGCTGCCACGACCACCTGCGCGACGAGGACGGCCACCGCTGCCGGCACGCTTGGGGCCTGCGGGACATTCTGTCCCGCCCACGGCCCCCGCTGCCGGTGGTGTAGTGCGTCGCATGAGATGGTCTCAATCCATGAATGAGAACGTCATGCGCGCCTACTATGGGGCTACAGAGGGGGGAACCCGTCTATCCGCGTACCGTTCAAGGATGCTGCCTCTGTTTCAGGCTCTTGAACCTGCCATCACCGTTTCGGAGCAACGATTATCGGATCAGGTACGTGTCATTCAACGGCAAAAACGTTTGGATGACGCGACACTCGATCGGCTCCGCCTAGAGGCTTTCACTGCTGCCGCAGTCTCCACTTCGGCGCGGGACCCACCCGCCACGTCGCCGGATCCGGTGCCCGCACCCGACCTGGCACCGGGGGCACCGCGGGTTGATCTCAATGCTGACGAGGAGTTTGCGAATCAGAGTGTGAGTACTTCAGCTAATGAGCAATTGAGGAGGACTTTGGAAGAGACGATTACGCAGTATCGCTCCACAAACATCTCTAGGCCGCGATTACCACGTTTGCCAATGAATAGGCGTAATCTAGCGCTAATGAGTGCCCTGAATGCTTTGCTAGAACCGTATCTACGGACTAGTAACGATTTAGATGATACACACTCGATCATGTACTGCGGGGCCATCGCGGCGTGCCGTGTTGCTCGAGTCAAGTTTCCGGACGCTGAACGTGCACCTAGGACCGCCGGGGGTGTCCCTGCGTGGCAAGTGCGGATCGAGCGACGTATTAACTCATTTAGGACTCTTATTGCAAAGCTGATCTGCTTCAGGGGGGGTAATAGTCGCCCCCGAGTAATGCGTTTTGTGAACCAGGCGTTCGCGGGGACGGGCATTGAGCCCCGCGACTACATGGCCAATGTCACAGAACGCATCGACTTTCTGAAGCAGAAAATCTATGCATGGGCAAACCGTATTCGCCGCTACAGAAAGCGTGTGGATCGATTCCAGCAGAATCGTCTTTTCCAAAGTGACCAAAGGAAAGTATACCGAAGGTGGGAGGAAACCAATCCATGTGTGTCCGATGCAGGCCCGCCGGATGCTGCTGCCATGTCTGATTTCTGGCGTAGCATCTGGTCGGTGCCCGTTGAGCACACGGAGGGTGAATGGATGAGCGTTGTCGAACGTGAGTGCGAGGCCATCGAACCTATGGGGGCTATTACCATCAGCCCCGAAGATGTAAGTTGTGCTATCCGTACGGTTCAGAATTGGAAAAGTCCTGGACCGGACGGATTGCATAACTTCTGGCTAAAGTGGTTTCGATGCTCGCACTCACGGTTGGCAACGCAATTTCAACAAGCCCTTGAGCTTGGTTCCCTGCCGCCTTCCTTAACAACTGGTAAAACTTTTCTGCTCTACAAGTCCGGTAGTACCACGGAAGCTAAAAACTATCGACCCATCACGTGCTTGCCCACGCTTTACAAGCTCCTTACATCCATTTTGAGAGCAAAAATTAACGCGCATATTGTCGCAAACAATGTTTTGGCCTCCGCTCAAAATGGATGTAGGGTTGGGTCCCGTGGTACTAAAGAGCTCCTCCTCATCGACATGGCCATTTGCCAACAAGTTCGGCGGAACAAGGGAACCCTCTCGGCCGCTTGGATTGACTATAAAAAGGCCTATGATTCAGTGCCTCATTCATGGCTGAGAAGGATATTGGAGCTGTATAAACTTGATGCAACTTTAATATCCTTCCTAGGCGCGTGTATGGGGCAGTGGACCACAGTCCTTTGTCAACCAGGAGGCGGAGATGATCCCCCTGGGCCACAGGACTTTATAAGGATAGAGCGAGGAATATTCCAGGGTGACAGTCTGAGTCCCCTATGGTTCTGCCTAGCTTTGAATCCTCTCAGCACCCTGTTGAAGGATTCGAAAATAGGTTGCCGGCTTCGGAGAGAGGGTGAAGTCATTTCTCACCTTCTGTACATGGATGATCTCAAACTATTTGCACCAAATGACCGAGATTTGTTGGAGCTATTGCAAACCACTGCAGTTTTCAGTAGAGCCATCAAAATGGAATTTGGTGTCGATAAGTGCGCGATTATGCATGTACAGCGGGGGAAAGTAGTAAATTCAACAAATTTACAACCTTCTGAGACAATGTCGTTCAGATCTATCTCTGAAGCAGAAACCTATAAATACCTTGGTATGTCACAGTCGTTGGGTATTGAGGACGTGGGTATTAGACAGACGACGAAGGAGCGCTTCTTTGGTCGGCTGACAAAAGTACTTAACAGTCTTTTGTCAGGTGGCAACAAAGTGCGCGCCTTTAACGCTTGGGTAATGCCTCTGCTCACATACTCCTTTGGCATACTAAGATGGACCCAGACCGAGCTGGATGCCCTGGATCGGAGAGTTCGCCTACTGCTCACCACACATCGTATGCTACACCCGCGCTCGTCTGTTATGAGATTGTACATCCCACGGAAATGTGGAGGTCGCGGCTTTTTAAACGCCAAAAACCTTCACAACCGTGAGGTGTACAATCTTAGGAATTATTTCCTTAACAACGAGTGTGGGATGCATCGTGATGTGGTGGCAGTAGACAGAAATCTCACGCCGCTCTCCTTGGCAAAAGAGAATTGGCGCAAACCTGTGGTACTAAGCACCGAGGACCGCAAGACGGTATGGAAGAGCAAAGAGCTACACGGGCGGTTCTACAAGGCCCTCATGGGCCCCGACGTAGATCTGCCCGCGTCGGTGAAGTGGTTACGATTCGGGGACCTCTTCGGAGAAACCGAAGGTTTTGCCTGTGCAATTGCGGACGAAGTTATCATGACGAATAACTATCGGAAATATATCCTGAAGGACGGTACGGTCGACATTTGTCGGGCATGCCGCCGTCCCGGAGAGTCACTCAGGCATATTATCTCTGGTTGTTCTCATCTTGCTAACGGCGAGTACTTGCACAGACATAATCTCGTAGCCAGGATTATTCACCAGCAACTTGCTCTTAAATACGATCTTGTGGACCACGAAGTGCCGTACTACAAGTACGCACCTGCACCAGTTCTCGAAAATGGTCGTACCACGCTCTATTGGGATCGATCTATCATCACGGACAGGACTATTGTAGCCAATAAGCCTGACATCGTGCTGGTAGATCGATCGCAGCGCCGGGCTGTGCTCGTCGACGTCACCATCCCCCATGACGAGAATCTCGTGAAAGCCGAGAAGGACAAGTCCAGTAAGTACCTAGACTTGGCTCACGAAATAACCGCCATGTGGGATGTTGACTCGACGATCATTGTTCCGATAGTCGTTTCAGCGAACGGTCTCATAGCGAAGAGTCTCGACCAACATCTTGAGAGACTCTCGCTAGGTGGATGGATCAAGGGTCAGATGCAGAAGGCAGTAATCCTGGACACAGCGCGTATAGTCCGGCGGTTCCTTTCTCTGCGGCCCTAACCACCGGCAGCCTGGGCCCTGCCCCGTTGCCGGCGGCACTCTAGGTTAGGTTTTTATAATATGTTTATATGTATTTTGTATTGTTTTTGTATGTGTTTTTGTATTTTACTTTTATAATCATATTATATAGCCTAACCTAAGATAAAAAATAAATAAAGTGAATAATAATAATAAAACAACAAAAAATAAAAAATAAAAATTAATCAAATATTTATTCCATTAACAACTAGTAAAATCTGATGATGGCAGGATTCTATTTAAAAATTTAAAATATGAATACAATTTATTTTTTAAATACCTAGCCGACGTACACTTTTACCCGAAATCGACCAATATTGGGTTCTTAAGTCAAATACTATAGAAAATAATCGTTTTTGTGCCAAATTTGATATGAGTCTCGTGAAATTTTAGGGCATGTCTGGGATTGTGGAAATTGGCACAAGACTTACGCGCCATACACCTGTGTGACGCTTAAGTACTTAAAACTTTAAAACCTTATGGCCGCGAAATATGCAGCTTACAAATTAACTAGTTATAGTGGTTACCTGACATCCAAAGAACACCTTATGTTTGGCGCATTGTAGTACCATTCGGAACTGCCTGCTGTTGTCCAGTACAGCCAACGGCGACGCTGGCAGCTTCAACCTTCAAAATACAAGTCATTCAGCACTGTAGTACCATTACTCATACTCATTAATTAATAATTTTGTTACATATTACACGTCACAAAATCTTCCGCCTACGGGTGGCATAGATTGTCAGGGATGGCACAACGCGCATGACCCCATGAGTGCGTTCAGATATATTTATCATTTATATTTCAAACACCGCATACTAATTTTTACTTAGACAAATTAATACCTAATATAAACGTGTACAATACAAATAATGTTCTGATGATGTCACGAATTTGTATAAACATAAACATATAAATATTATGATTTATGTAAAATCACAGCGTTTAAAACAATAAGGACTCAATAGAAAACTCCCGTGAGTATTACTCCCGTAGAGCAATAGCCGCAAGCGCTTCTCACTCATGATTATGGGACGCGGACCGTTCCGAAACATGTCGAGCTACATACATACACTCGCTCATTAATAGCAAGCTTATTAGCAAGCGGGGAAGAGGGAGGGGCCCCGCTCCCATCCCCTCTTGCTAAAAAGCATACTTATTAGCATGCTAATAAGCACAATGCATGCTAGTAATTAGCATGTGTAACAGTAGCTTTAAGATGTGAGTAACTATGAGTGAGTAAATATGTCAATAAGGACTTAAATACTTACTTATTAGATTTCATGACGCAGCAGACTCCATACTGTGTAAGTTCCCTATGAAACAGCGTCCCACAGGGGATTCCCCGTTTCTGCCAGCGGCACTTCTTGGCAAACTCGTGGCACGGTGGCATGTTGAGGTACAAAGCGTCCAGCACGGTGATGTTGTGGGACTTCAGGAGGGAGTCTAGTAGGATAAGGTTCTCCTGTTTAGTGAGCTTGCCTTGGAGAATATTGGAAAACGTGTTAGTGAGGCGGCGGACGAGCATTTCGTCTGTGGACCTGGTGGAAAGGAATTCGTAGTTAAGAATACCCTTTCGAAAGAACGCATTATGTTTAACACTAAACTTAGGTGACAAACACAGAAAGACACAAAAAGTAGCCTTCGTCAGTCTCCATCCCTGCCGGTACCAGCAGGAAGCGTGCCCAGAGCACACGCTTGCAACAACCTACAGAGATGGTTGATGTATGGTTCACTCACAAATGTCCAACAATTAGGTGGGCGACGCTGGCCGGCGGCAGGCACACCGCAACAGCAGGCAATGGCGCCGGTGCAGTGGTAGCAGACCGCACAGTCAGCAGCGCCGGTACCTGCAGGAAGCGTGCCCACAGCACCGCGCAGAGGCAGCCCGCGCAGCACGCGCTGGCCACGCACCAGCTCAACCAACATATGCTGGAACATCAGGTACATTCTCGTAACAATGGAGATGGGCAATGGAGAGAGCTATGCTAGGAGTCTCTCTGCGAGATCGTATCAGAAATGAGACCATCCGCAGCAGAACCAAAGTAACTGATATAGCTCTCCGAATCGCTAAACTAAAGTGGCAGTGGGCAGGGCTCATTGCACGTAGAACCGATGGCCGTTGCGGCGGAAAGGTACCGGAAGGCGCAGCGTGGATAGGCCCCCCACAAGGTGGACTGATGACCTGGTGAAGGTCGCAGGAGTCCGCTGGATACGGGTGGCGCAGGACCGGTCATTGTGGAAATCTTTGGGGGAGGCCTATGTCCAGCAGTGGACGTCTTTCGGCTGAAATGATGATGATGATAACATTCTCGTAAACGGGTGCTGTTTGTGACCGCTAAAATACTTTATACCTTATTTTGACTGGAGTGAGATGCATTCGATTTGTGTATGCATTTTTTGGCTTGGAACTATAGACATTGATTTTAACTCTTGGAGATCCTAAATGGGTACATCTAATGTTACTCTCAGTTAATTGTTTTACGAAGTGTTAAAGTGCCCTTATTGCCTGTTTCCTGTAGATATGTTTGATTTGAATCATATCTTAAACAGTTCCTATATTTTGTAAACTAACCATCCGTGAATCTAATACTAATACCAATAGTCATTGAATTTTGTCATGACTGAATCAGAGATCAAATATCAGATTAATCAGATACAATTGTCAGTTGTCTCAAGTCTGACAACCCTAAATGTGTTACCAACTCTGAGGATTAGAGCAATTTCGATATGCATCGACATGAAATCGACAGATTTGGTGTCTGCGCTAAAAATAGAACTAGACAGGGTTGCGTGTTTGGTCGTAGGTATTGTCAAGGTTGCATGGTTGTATCAGCAAGCGTCCGCCCGCAACTCCGTGTTAAAATTTCTCGGTCTCTCTCTACGGATACCTTTTGACCAATTTGAAAAACACGTAATGCCAACTCGAGCAATCAGTTGCAAATTACCTATGTTGAAAATTCGCGTGATGACCAAACGCATCTTCCTCTTTTTCGTTACACTCTTGGCAGAGTGGTAGAGTCAAACCACGTTATCTTTTCTCAGTAAATTAACTGTCAGACGTGAAAGTGTTATTTTAAACGTCAAACTTCGATTAAATAATGACGTTTACTTAACATTTTCACAGTGTGCTATCAAAATCTAGGAAACTTTTTTTAATGCTATAGGTGGCAAACAAGCAAACGAATCGCCTGATGGTAAGTAATTAACGTCGTCCATGGACACCCGCAACACCAGAGGTGTCGCAAGTGCGTTGCCGGCCTTTAAGGTGGGAGTACGCTCTTTTCTTGAAGGTTTGAAGGTCGTATCGGTCCGGAAACACCGCTGGCGACAGTTCGTTCCACAGTTTAGCTGTGCGAGGCAGGAAGTATTGGGAAAAGCGCACAGTTGAGGACTGCCAACCATCTAAATGGTGAGAGTGGAAATAATGTCGCGTAGGGCGATGGCGGAAAGAAGCGGCAGGGATTAATCCGAACAATTCCTCGGAACACTCCCCATAATACATGCGATAGAAAATGCAGAGTGAGGCCACATCTCTACGCAGCGCCAAGGTATCAAGCCGATCAGAAATACGTTGGCAGTTGACAATTCGAGCTGCTCTCCGTTGCATGCGGTCTAGAGGGAGAAGCTGGTGGCTGACTCTAGTGGCTGTCATTCTGTGGGAAGCTTAACAACCTGGCAACATTTTTCTCTCACGCGCCTGATATTCTCGTTCTGAGAGCAGTTTGTGACCGATTTGATTTGGTCAGTCTTCATTGGAGACCTTCCGCGCGATCTGGTACCGTCTACTCAATAAATGCGCTCAACGGCTAAAAATTCACGTGTTGATACGTGTCCTAAGAAGGTAAAAATTCGAGACGTCACTATGCCAAGGGGACGAGGCAGACCCAAATTTGTGGACATCAAATTTGAAACAAGATCTAAACGCCCAATTAGATCCGCAGACGACACAGGACGGAATGTCCTGGCGAAGATTGATTAGGAGAGCCGACCCCAACTGAAATGGGACAAGGCTATGACAAAAAAGACTATAGAGGACATGCGCTGCTCAAATCACCAAACGCAAATTTGTCTGAAAATATGTAGATTAGGTTCGCTAGGTATCTTCAGATGCCCGAAAGCGAACTGCACCGGGATAGGAGTCCTAAGTCCTTTACGTCTCTGTTGTGGCGGGCGGTAAAGTAGTATGAGAATCCTTGCTTAATACAGCTTATTAGGCCTAAGTATGCTTGCATATAATATCACCATCGTGTACAACTTTGAAAACGAACCTCCGGCGTTTCAAAGGCGACCAATCTCTACATCGAATCAAATCTCGTCTACATGGAATCCGGTCATTAATAAAAAGCGTAATCGAATTTCACCGGCTCAAAAATCGGACATAGTGAATGTAGTGTTTTTTTTTTATACTACGACGGTGACAAACACGCATACGGCCCGCCTGATGGTAAGCGGTCACCGTAGCCTATGGACGCCTGCAACACCAGGGGTGTTACATGCGCGTTGCCGGCCCTTAAAAAAGGAGGATTCGCTGTGTTGACAGCCAAACGGGCCAAGGGCTTTGCTCCGTGGGTCCTCAGCTGTCAACACAGCGAATCCTCTTGGAGCTCTGGCGACCTTACTCACCATTTACTCACCAACAGAAACACAAAACTATGAGTAGGGTCTAGTGTTATTTAAATGCGGTTTTCTTTAAGGTTTTTCTGTAAGGTGGAGGTACTTCCCCAGATGGGCTCTGCTCCAGATTTGAGCGATACGACATTCGTTGTGCTGTGCCCTACCACACTAAACGATATGATATGATGAGTGTGTCGACAGAGTCACATCCCTAGTGCGCAAAATGTTCAAGTTGATAATCAAGACCAAGTGCGGGTAGTTCGTAAACCCGCGCAGCTAGATGTTGATGTCAACCAGTCTTTCTCCGGGACCACGGGGGCAATCGCCCTTGAAATATCGAAGGATTAAACTCCGTTTTAGTAACTGTGTGAAAATCGAGAAAGTTTAAAGGGCTTTATTAATATTAGTGTTATTATAAAAAATAAACAACTTACCGATCTGAATGGAATCCGGAGCACAGATACTTGAAGCCGTGAAGCGTCGTTGACATAAAATACTGCTTCGTGGCACGTCCCAGGCCAGACTTAATCATGGCTGAAGTCAACCCAATACTAAGATCACAGACACAATAACTCTATCTATTATCTATTGTTTGGTTTACTGGGGAAAACGCTCGCGGTAACACAAGCTGCCGTTGAATTACATGTAGTCCTAGTAGCCCCATATGGACTACAGTGATGAATTCCTCATAACTAAGGTAATTTTACGTCGAAAGACATAACATTGAGTGCAATTTAGAAATATACCGAATTCAAATTAAAAACCTTTATCGATTTTCGTTCGAAATTCTAAAGCTTCGATGAAAATTTGAATTACGTTGACCGCCTGAGGATTTAGAGATTAAATGCGTTGATAAAATATTAAAGGAAAAAATACAATTGTTCTCGTAAACCGACCGTCATGTTTTACCGACTGTGTGAACTGAGTGATTTTTAATACTAATACTGTTCATTATCGTATGTTCCACAAAGTAATGACGTTTCCAAAAGCCATGTCAAAAACGTATTCAACAGTGATTATCATTTTAAATGAAACCGCCACTTTCAAGGCCAAACAAAATTGCAGGTTATGTTTAATAGTTTTTTAAACGGCCGTCCGCCGTCTGGTAGCGAACAGTGTGGTCTGATAGGGATCTGGTGATTATTAATCGATGTCTGCGCTGCTGACCGTGGTTGAAGGTCAATGGGGACAGGTGTGGTACAGTCTGCGTTATTTGGGTAGAGTTTGAGGGACCGTTTTCATGTTGACATTAGCCGGACGAATACGTTCAGGCGGCGTTGGACTGGAATAGCGCCGGGCAAGTCTACCATACACGCATGCTCGAACGTATGTGGCCAGCTAATATAGTTTGGCCAAGATCTCTTCTGATTCGCGCAACGCTATTCGCATTTCCTATACATTTGCAATGGGAATCAAAATGTATAGGGTACTTCCCGTTGACCTAGAGTCACGAAATTTGGCAAAAAGCAAGAGCTTGTACGTAGCATGCATACAGGAAAAAAATCAAAAGCCGTATAATTGCCGCACTGTCAGGAATAGTAGATTATATGTTACAAGGGATCAAAATGATATATTCCCGGCGAGGGCGAACATTGAATTCCGAATGAAGCGATGGTTTCTATAATAAGAATACTGAGCGTAATGAGGGATTCAAGCGTTTACGTCTAAAATGAAAATAATTTACCGTGTTATACTGCTTTTCACCCCAACTAAGAGGAAATAAACAAAACCGAAAACAGCATCATATCAACACCACGATGCCACTAGTTAATGCCCGAAAACGTAAAAATGTGTAGTCCTTGAACAGAAAAGTGCCACTTTGATCCCTCCTAGCTTGAACAGATAAAACCTTTTTATGAATAGGTGGGGGAAATTTATTTTTTCCGCTGATACTGCCATGGTTAACAAAACTAAGTATGCCTTCGCCTTCCATAGATTCGGTAATTAAAAGGACCTTCATCGTTACCGCACTTTTTCTATTAAGGCCGTCCCCTATCCCAATGACCTCGGCGATTTGAGCTTTCTTCCTCTCCCGCTTCCTTTCCTCACCGGTTATACAATACGTCAATAAGCATAAGTCGCTACCTAGGAAGAGCTGCTTGTACTAGGACACAACCCTATAAACTACTAGTGCCATCTTACACGACTGGCCTCCGTCGCCCGCGCAGGCATCTCGAGCCGGCGTTTTCGGAAAAATGCGTGTAATAGCTTTTTCCCGAAAAGTACAAAACCTATCCAAAAATCAGTAGATGCGTTTAAAGTAAACATAAATATATACTGCTTGTCTTAGTTTCTTGTACTTACGACGCATAATAAGGGAGAAGATACAGTTTTAAGGTAGAAAAAAGGGTTTACGGTTTTTTTTTTTCTCTTGATGTATTATGTTTTTCGAAAATTTAGTAGAACAAAATGTACACCAAATACCTAGCTACATTATATATTTTTTTCAAGTGTTGTGCTTGGAGCTGAACAAAGCCTATTCACTTTAAAAACAGTGAAATATGCCGGGTAGCCCCTTAAGAAACAAATTGATTGGACCAGCCCTGCCTTTCTCATCCTGGATTGCGTTTTTCAATCTATGGGTCATTTATAGTACCAGAAATATATTTATATTAAATATACTTCTGGTAGGAATTTTGCTGTTCATACTTGAGATGCATGATGCATTTATAAAATCTTTTACATTACCTGCAGAAGACCATCTTCTTCACTTTATTACCATAAATATATAGAAAAAACCTTATTATTCATAGATTAATTTATTTACATCTTTATTACACAATCCCTAAAATATTTTAAAATATACAATAATAACTAATTAAAATACCTACAAGTAAAAAAAGTGGTCAAGATGTGACAATCACTTACCGATTTCATTTCAAAAAAGTTATAATTGTTTAATATAAACATTGAGAATTCGTAGAATATATAACGTAAAAATAATGTCAAAATTAATTTAAAAAATATTGAGTAGAAATTCCATTGATGGATTAATCAAATTGAGATATCTGAAAATCTATCTGGTAATAGCTGGCCATATAAGTTCGGGAAATCCGTCATCGCCCCCGGCGGATATGCCCGAAAGTATAAGGCCGGCTTATAAATATTACGCGTATTTCGTACTGTTTAGCTATATGCTCAAGTTACATGAGAATTATCATTACATTATTGAAATTAATTAAACACTTTAGAACGGATTAATCGAGTTTATTAACACCATGACCCTACGTTTTTTTACAATTTAAACATTTTTAATTTTAATAATAGAATGCCTTTCAGGCTATGTATTACTAGCTTTATAAGCCCCTCTGGGCATTGTAGACCAACCTCTTGATTTTTAATTATTTTTGTATGTAGGTAATTTGCAAAAGTAACTTTTTTGATTGACGGGGAGAATTCGCATTCTCTCAGTCATCGTCTTAACCCTGTGAAAACGAGTGCTGTAAAGGGCTCGAAACGTACGTCATGGTGTTAATAAACGCGATTAATTCGTTCTAAAGTGTTTAATTTCAATGAATAACAATCGCGGTAACAGAAGACAATATTATCATTACATTAACCTAGTAAAATGTTTATACAAATACATTCTTTCACAATAGTTAATTTTTCGTCCATCTTAGTATCAATCATTCATATATTGTCAATCTCGTGCAATGATTACCGCGAGTCGATTTTCCGCTAGGGGCGCTAGTGGAACGTGGGTCCTGTGGGAACATTTCACACGTCACTTTGACAATTCTCTCATACTGACACAGGACCCACGCATGAGTAGCGCCACCTGGTGAGCGACAATACGGTAGCCCCCATTAACAAGCAATAATGTTCCAAATATACAACGTGTAATTTAACCCTCGAACACTTCAACAGAATTTAAATATTTGGAATTGATCTAGACTATTTATTAAGTCCGTTAATTATTGCAAAACTATATTCGTATAAAGATGTACGTTTTTTCGCAATTATATTCGATTCGTAGCCCTACAACGTCAACTCGCACAAATTTAATTTGACAAACCACCTGATAAATTCTTGTACATTGAAAACCGAAAAACAAACAACAAAACTAAAAACTTAATAGGACAACTTTTATCAATGAGATATTATTGCACTTGAAATGTATTGCACTGGGAACGAAAGAAAATACAACAACATAGTCAAATCGCTTCTACTCTCGATTCTCCAAACTGTTTTCAGGGTTGCTCTGGGCTATGTTACACGTTGTATAAGATCTACAATAGAATTATATACAATTAGCCGGCAATATACGTTCGGAAAATCCGTCATATCTCCAAAGTGAGTTCGTCCGCGGGCATCCGCCCGACAATTTCCCATTTCCTGGCAGATGTGTCCGAACGTATATTGCCGGCTAATAACTGTGTACAATCACAAAACGAAGTAAAAAAACTAATATTTATTTTCTATTTACACTAGTCATTTTGACATATTTCGGTAAAGAAGTTTCTCAAGCTCATATTTTATTTCATAACATTAATGTCTTAGATACAAGTTGCTATAGGTAAAAACTTAAGTAAGTCACTTTTGTACGTAGTAGTGAGCTATTGGAATAGGCGTTTGTTTTATTTGTGTTCAAATTTTAAGCATGTATTGTCTATTCGAATAGCTCACAACTACATACAACAGGTGACTTACTTAAGTTTTTCACCTATACTTTTTTATTTATTTAATTGCCTACATACACATAAAATTAATTAAGAGATTACCTTATTAACGAATTGGAATGGATTGGATATTAAGCAATTTATTACCAGTATAACAAGCCTCACGTTGTATTTTTACAAATGTACAAGTCCATCCAGAGCACCGAAATTACTCGTACAGGATACCACATTCGTGACGTCGTCTACTAATTGTCGCCGACTGTACATTGGCTTCGATAATCTCTAGTTTTTCTAATTAGCGAAAGAACATCATTTCCAAGTGTCAAATAACTTGGCATTCATTTCATTTGATATTTCATCATTTACAATATAATTTTTTTCAATAATTTACATATTGCACATTAATATTATTATGTTAAAAATTAGAATTGGATTAATATTTATAGAAATTGTTATCTTTTAGGGAAATTCAGAACAGAAATAAAAACAAACGTTACATAGTCGTACGTCGTTGTGTACTGTTAACGAACCTAAAACTCCATGTCCTATCAGATCACTCTGTAGTCTTGGTATTATTATTACTTTATTATCTACGCCATTTGACTATTATCTTGTCGTAACTGACCTTACGCGGAGTGTACTCAGCTTAGCTGGATTGTCTGCAAGAAAACAAAGAATATTTCATTAAATGTGTTGTCAACTATTTTTGCTTAGACACGCACGGAATGGTGTAGGATAATTTCAAGGTTATTATTGGGCATGCTGACATACCTGAGCCTGGCCGGGCACACGTCCAGCAGGCAGCACACGGCGCGGCAGACGGGGCAGGAGCCGCGCGCCGCCAGCCACTGCTCGGGCGGCATGCTGACATACCTGAGCCTGGCCGGGCACACGTCCAGCAGGCAGCACACGGCGCGGCAGACGGGGCAGGAGCCGCGCGCCGCCAGCCACTGCTCGGGCGGCATGCTGACATACCTGAGCCTGGCCGGGCACACGTCCAGCAGGCAGCACACGGCGCGGCAGACGGGGCAGGAGCCGCGCGCCGCCAGCCACTGCTCGGGCGGCATGCTGACATACCTGAGCCTGGCCGGGCACACGTCCAGCAGGCAGCACACGGCGCGGCAGACGGGGCAGGAGCCGCGCGCCGCCAGCCACTGCTCGGGCGGCATGCTGACATACCTGAGCCTGGCCGGGCACACGTCCAGCAGGCAGCACACGGCGCGGCAGACGGGGCAGGAGCCGCGCGCCGCCAGCCACTGCTCGGGCGGCATGCTGACATACCTGAGCCTGGCCGGGCACACGTCCAGCAGGCAGCACACGGCGCGGCAGACGGGGCAGGAGCCGCGCGCCGCCAGCCACTGCTCGGGCGGCATGCTGACATACCTGAGCCTGGCCGGGCACACGTCCAGCAGGCAGCACACGGCGCGGCAGACGGGGCAGGAGCCGCGCGCCGCCAGCCACTGCTCGGGCGGCATGCTGACATACCTGAGCCTGGCCGGGCACACGTCCAGCAGGCAGCACACGGCGCGGCAGACGGGGCAGGAGCCGCGCGAATTAAGATAATGGAAAGGACTTTAGTTTTAAAAAAACTATTTATTTAAACCAACAGAGTTTCGGCCTAGCTTACAATCAAGATTATTCTAACTTAAGATTAATTAATAACTAGTATTTATATTAAAATAATGCCTTTCAGCATTGACGTAATGTCCTACATTCGGAAATGGTGAAATTACTGAATGGACATTATGTATTGCTGACGAAGGAAGTATCAAGGGTTACACAACCCTTAACTCCTCCCTCCTTAAGGGAGAAATTATCTGAAGGTGGCAAAGTCGGCTTCAGAGAATTTCGTGTAGAAAACACATAACGGAATTTACGAATGAAGTATGTAATAACTAAAAGAAGTAAAATGACGTATAGAACTATGGTCCATACACTGACTCTAGTGCTAATGATATAACTCTCACTATTATCACTGTCACTGTAGTATTTTACGCTGTTGAGAATGTCCTTCACGTCGCTGAAGTCCACGCCTCGCAGATCTACCTCGTTCTCGTTCCTCTGGATCTCGTGGTGCAGTTCAGGCAATGTAATGGGGGGTAAAATGTAGCTGGTTATTGAGGTGTTGCTAACAGCTTTTATGATGATGTCTTCTATCTGTGTTTCACAGTGTTTGGCAGGGGTTAGAATGTAAGTCCCCTCCATGTTGTGCTTGGAAACCTCGTCTCCGCAGGTTTCAGTTACCACAGTTCTTTTTCTGGTGTAAAGAAGCCAATGGTCTAATGTTATCTTCTGTATGACTGTATCTTCCGTCTTGATAGGTTGCTGGTTACATTTGGAGAGATTGTCCTTTAGTAGTATAAGTTGCTCTATACACGTTGCTGCTGCATGCTGTACTATGTCGTCATCGGTGCAGAGGTATTTGTCTTCTTCTATCTCTTCGCAGTGTCTAGCTACGGGTCGGAACTTCAATCTATTCATCATAAGGTAAGGGTATTTGGGGATGATGGTAAGTGTTTTGTCGGTTTGAGGGTTGTAGATTGGAATAGGGATAATCTTGTAATAAATATATGTGTTTTTCTCGACAATTGGGATATCCAATATAAAAGTTAAGCGATTATTACTAATAAAAGATTTTAAGTCTATGTTACGTTCTAACTTAATTAAGTTTTCCTTTGACACAGGATAAATTAGTGTTGCATGTTTTTCTACATCAGAAAGAACTTTAACAAATTCAGTTGAGTTTATTATTGATTGGTGCAAGGTTGATAATTTACTGAATGCAATTGCCGTTTCTATTTCTTGTATAATATTATAAATGGTGCGAAAGTTATTTAGAATCTGGTACATACTATTTATCATGGAAACAACGTTGAAAAGTTTAATTTCGTCTTTTTGAATAGCCTCTAATTGCTTAGTTTTATACCCCAAGTGTTTGACGTTAAAATTTATGTCGCTGGAAACATTTGTTAACTTATCAAGTGCCTTTTGGAGAAGTGTGACCTTATTTTCTACTGATATCTCCTTATGTTTCATCTTTTCGATTAGTGCGTCATATCTAATAGCATCATTTAATATTGGGATTCCTTCATGTTCCCGATTAGAGATCGAATGGGCTGTGGCTCCATCCTCAGAATCAGAAATTTCTACTACCTCCATGTCTGATTCTGATTCTGGCCTACTTAATTTGGCAATTTGATCGGTTAATGACTCTACATACTTTTGTAACTTTTCTTCTTTTTCGTCTACGTTAACTACCATGGACTCATTATCATTGCTTATCATATTAAGTTTAATGCGTGACATAGCATCCGCGTTGGTATTTTGATTGCCCTTTTTATAGTAAATTTCAAAATCATATTCCTGTAATCTTAGACGCCATCTTGTAAGTTTGCTATTTGGTTCCTTAAGGGAGTATAACCAGGCAAGTGGACGATGATCTGTATAAATGTAAAATTTATTTCCGTAAAGATAGGGTCTAAAATTCTTTACTCCTTCTAAAACAGCAAATAATTCCTTTTCTATCGTACTATACCTAACTTGGGTATCGCTCAGAGTCTTACTGAAATATGCTATGGGTTTATCTGACCCTATAGGTCCTTGTGACAAAACTGCACCTATCGCATAATTTGACGCATCTGTGGTCAAAATAAAAGGTTTTTGAAAGTCTGGAAACTGCAGTAGTGGTGCATTAGTTAATATTTTCTTACAAAGCTCAAAACTTTCCTTGTATTCGTCATCTAATATTACCTTTTTTCCTTTCTTCAAACATGCCGTCATAGGTCTTGTTATTTTTGCAAAATATTTTATGAATTTCCTATAATATCCTATTAGCCCTAGAAAACTTTTGATTTCAGTAGCGGTCTTAGGTATAGGATAATTAAGTACCGCCTGAATCTTGTCGTCATTTGGTTTAAGCCCTTCATTCGTGATGGTATGTCCAAGGTAGAGGACTTCCTTCCTGAGGAAATGGGACTTATCCAATTGAACTTTAAGATTTGTTTCCCTAAATCTATCGAATACGGCTTTCAGTTTTTGGACGTGATCTTCTAAACTTTTAGAGAATATTATTACGTCATCAAGGTACACGAGACAGTGTATTCCTTGTAGCCCTCTCAGGACGTTATCCATCGCCCTCTGGAAGGTTGCTGGAGCCGTTTTAAGCCCGAATGGCATACGGTTGAATTCATAGTGCCCGAACCCGGTACTGAATCCTGTTTTAGGCTTATCCTGGTCATCAACCTCTATCTGATGGTACCCACTGGCCAGGTCTAAAGTAGTGAAGTATGTGCTCTTACCTAACATATCAAACAAGTCGTTTATGTTTGGAAGAGGATATTTATCATCGACTGTGATGTCATTAAGACGTCTATAGTCGATCACCATACGCCACTTTTGTTGTCCTGACATGTCCATCTTTTTTGGCACTAAGTGGACTGGTGCACTCCAAGGAGAATGTGACTCCTGGATGACATTGTCCTTTAACATTTTTTCTACCTGCTTTTTAATTTCTTGTGTTTGTGCAGGTGGCATTCTATGTGCCCTAATAAAAACTGGATCCTCGTTTATAGTTCGGATCTTATGTTTCACTTGATTAGTGAATGATAACGGAATATCCTCACAATAAAATATATCCTTATATTCTTCACACAACTTACTAATCGCCTTTTTCTCTTCTTCATTCAAGTCATCTAATCTCAATTTAGAGAGATTTTCAGTTAATAGCCTATCAGTTGAAGCTGTGTTCGCCGTAAAATTGACCTTAACTGTTTCGCTCGAATACGGTTCTACTTTAAAAGGTGCTGTTACTACTAAAGTTGCACCTTTTGACGTGCAATTTTGTATTACTGTGAATGCGTATCCATTAACACATTGAACTAATGCAGCGGGCATTCTTATCCCTTCTGCAAGTTCCTGAAACTCTAATACCGCTTCACCATTCAATAAAGATACTGGTAATTTAACCCTACACTCACTACGAGGAGGCAATTCGTATGTCTCCTTCATGGGCGGAGTATACAGCATCGGTATCTGTGTAAAATCCGTCTCTAACATGTGAGTTTTATAATTAACCTTTGCACATAACTGGTGTAGCAAGTCGCTACCTATCAACCCGTCATACCTCTCGTCTACGTCGTACACATAAAACTTATAACGTTCGTCACTTTTGAAAATTTTTGGTAAATTAATATAAACTATCGTATTATGTAGGCTACGTCCGTGGGTGCTTACTACTTCAAAACTTTCGTGGTGTTTAAAATTGGCAAAATATTTTTCCACTAACTCCGGCTTCATAAATGACCCTTCACTCCCTGTGTCAATCATAAATAGGGCCTGTAACTCAGGGACGAAAAAATGCGGGAGTTTTAATTTTCTATTATAATTTAATACTATTGTAGTCCTTGGTTTGAGGCCGTTATGAAAAAATTTCCGGCCTCTGTCTCGGTATTTGAAGTTGGTTCGAAATACATTTGATCGGTATCATTGTTCTCCATATAATTAACTCGTCTCGAACTAGCGGTTCTCATAGTGACGTCGGTATTAGAACCCGATGCCATGTTATGAGTCGGCACATGCTGGCTTGGCCCCGGGTGGGCATAACCGGCATACTGCTGATCTTGCATTTGCGGCGGCGCCGCTGGCCCCGATTGCATTTGCCATTGATGACGCATATTAGATGAATTATTGTAACTATTCATTGGTCTGTTATTATTTCTAAATTGCTGTGAACCGTTTGATGAATAAAAATTGTTTGGCGACCTTTGATTAAAATTCTGCCTATTTGAGTGGAAGTTATTGTTTGAAAATCTACTTTCTTGCCTATTTGGGTAGGAATTATTGTTCGAAAATCTTCCTTCCTGCCTATCCTGTGGCTCGAAACTATTGGGATTCGGTCGAACATACCCATTGTTTTGCCTATTATTCACTTGATTTCTAAAAGGGTTTTTCATGTTATATACGGTGTTGAAATTTTCTTCTTCCAAAACGGTTTTAATTGCACCCTCTAGTGTGGTGACGTTTTTCAAGCGAATCATTTTAACTAAATACTGTGGTAAGTTATAAAGAAAGACATCAAAGGAGGTATGAGTGTAAATTTCTTGTTTGGCATTACGTATTGTTTCGTCTTCAATTGTTTCTGCGACCTTCGCTAACAAAATGCTTCTAAAATGTTGAACCCTATGACAGAAATCTATATAACTTTCGCCTTTATTAATCTTTAACGTTTGCATTTCTAAAAGTAGGCATTGCTCGGTCCTGGGATCCCCAAAGTGTTCCTTTAATAAGTTTTTTAAGGCGGCCCATGTACGGACATTAGGCCTTTCTCCCAATAAGATAGCTGCAGGACCCGCGAGTCTACTTGTTAAAACCTGAAGTAAATATTCGTTTTGTTCGGCACTTCCCATAAATTTATTTATGACAAATTCACATTTTTGTATATATATCGCTAATTCCCTAACTTCCCCACGGAAAATCGGAATCATTTTGACTACATTCTCAGGAACCAAAGTAAGGCCTTCCATTTTAAAATGTAACTAAAACTTCTCGCGCTAAAAATAATACTATTGCGAAATACCTATTCGCCCGTAAGTAGGTCAATCGACAGTACGTTGACACCTATTATGCAATTTATGTATGACTTTAAACTAATGTAACGTTATTATGGCTTTTGATATCCTTAATAACGCGTGAAAAAAAAAATTCCTATGCTTACTGTTATTATGGCGTTATATCCTTAATAACACAATAAAACTAAAACCTAAGTGTTACTACGGCGTTGTATATCCCTGATAACACATATATATAGAACAAGTAAGGATACGTATAAAAGGAATCAGAAAGGAAGATGAAAAAGATCGACTCACATTCCTTCCGGCGACTTTCACGACACCTTACAGTTGTTCTGGAATCCTCTTGATTGCTCCGGTCAGCTGGAGATGGACAGCTTCCTGGATCGGCTGGCTGGATACTTCTGCGGCAGGTCCTTCGTTGTATCTTAATAAATTTATTTGTTCGGCTTCCCGTTGAAACGTTGAAACGTACGTAGTCCGGCACGATATGGTCACGAATTTGACGGCCTCTGAACGTGTCAGGATAACGACGGGAATCCTGTCCTCAGCGCCAATTAAGATAATGGAAAGGACTTTAGTTTTAAAAAAACTATTTATTTAAACCAACAGAGTTTCGGCCTAGCTTACAATCAAGATTATTCTAACTTAAGATTAATTAATAACTAGTATTTATATTAAAATAATGCCTTTCAGCATTGACGTAATGTCCTACATTCGGAAATGGTGAAATTACTGAATGGACATTATGTATTGCTGACGAAGGAAGTATCAAGGGTTACACAACCCTTAACTCGCGCCGCCAGCCACTGCTCGGGCGGCATGCTGACATACCTGAGCCTGGCCGGGCACACGTCCAGCAGGCAGCACACGGCGCGGCAGACGGGGCAGGAGCCGCGCGCCGCCAGCCACTGCTCGGGCGGCATGCTGACATACCTGAGCCTGGCCGGGCACACGTCCAGCAGGCAGCACACGGCGCGGCAGACGGGGCAGGAGCCGCGCGCCGCCAGCCACTGCTCGGGCGGCATGCTGACATACCTGAGCCTGGCCGGGCACACGTCCAGCAGGCAGCACACGGCGCGGCAGACGGGGCAGGAGCCGCGCGCCGCCAGCCACTGCTCGGGCGGCATGCTGACATACCTGAGCCTGGCCGGGCACACGTCCAGCAGGCAGCACACGGCGCGGCAGACGGGGCAGGAGCCGCGCGCCGCCAGCCACTGCTCGGGCGGCATGCTGACATACCTGAGCCTGGCCGGGCACACGTCCAGCAGGCAGCACACGGCGCGGCAGACGGGGCAGGAGCCGCGCGCCGCCAGCCACTGCTCGGGCGGCATGCTGACATACCTGAGCCTGGCCGGGCACACGTCCAGCAGGCAGCACACGGCGCGGCAGACGGGGCAGGAGCCGCGCGCCGCCAGCCACTGCTCGGGCGGCATGCTGACATACCTGAGCCTGGCCGGGCACACGTCCAGCAGGCAGCACACGGCGCGGCAGACGGGGCAGGAGCCGCGCGCCGCCAGCCACTGCTCGGGCGGCATGCTGACATACCTGAGCCTGGCCGGGCACACGTCCAGCAGGCAGCACACGGCGCGGCAGACGGGGCAGGAGCCGCGCGCCGCCAGCCACTGCTCGGGCGGCATGCTGACATACCTGAGCCTGGCCGGGCACACGTCCAGCAGGCAGCACACGGCGCGGCAGACGGGGCAGGAGCCGCGCGCCGCCAGCCACTGCTCGGGCGGCATGCTGACATACCTGAGCCTGGCCGGGCACACGTCCAGCAGGCAGCACACGGCGCGGCAGACGGGGCAGGAGCCGCGCGCCGCCAGCCACTGCTCGGGCGGCATGCTGACATACCTGAGCCTGGCCGGGCACACGTCCAGCAGGCAGCACACGGCGCGGCAGACGGGGCAGGAGCCGCGCGCCGCCAGCCACTGCTCGGGCGGCATGCTGACATACCTGAGCCTGGCCGGGCACACGTCCAGCAGGCAGCACACGGCGCGGCAGACGGGGCAGGAGCCGCGCGCCGCCAGCCACTGCTCGGGCGGCATGCTGACATACCTGAGCCTGGCCGGGCACACGTCCAGCAGGCAGCACACGGCGCGGCAGACGGGGCAGGAGCCGCGCGCCGCCAGCCACTGCTCGGGCGGCATGCTGACATACCTGAGCCTGGCCGGGCACACGTCCAGCAGGCAGCACACGGCGCGGCAGACGGGGCAGGAGCCGCGCGCCGCCAGCCACTGCTCGGGCGGCATGCTGACATACCTGAGCCTGGCCGGGCACACGTCCAGCAGGCAGCACACGGCGCGGCAGACGGGGCAGGAGCCGCGCGCCGCCAGCCACTGCTCGGGCGGCATGCTGACATACCTGAGCCTGGCCGGGCACACGTCCAGCAGGCAGCACACGGCGCGGCAGACGGGGCAGGAGCCGCGCGCCGCCAGCCACTGCTCGGGCGGCATGCTGACATACCTGAGCCTGGCCGGGCACACGTCCAGCAGGCAGCACACGGCGCGGCAGACGGGGCAGGAGCCGCGCGCCGCCAGCCACTGCTCGGGCGGCATGCTGACATACCTGAGCCTGGCCGGGCACACGTCCAGCAGGCAGCACACGGCGCGGCAGACGGGGCAGGAGCCGCGCGCCGCCAGCCACTGCTCGGGCGGCATGCTGACATACCTGAGCCTGGCCGGGCACACGTCCAGCAGGCAGCACACGGCGCGGCAGACGGGGCAGGAGCCGCGCGCCGCCAGCCACTGCTCGGGCGGCATGCTGACATACCTGAGCCTGGCCGGGCACACGTCCAGCAGGCAGCACACGGCGCGGCAGACGGGGCAGGAGCCGCGCGCCGCCAGCCACTGCTCGGGCGGCATGCTGACATACCTGAGCCTGGCCGGGCACACGTCCAGCAGGCAGCACACGGCGCGGCAGACGGGGCAGGAGCCGCGCGCCGCCAGCCACTGCTCGGGCGGCATGCTGACATACCTGAGCCTGGCCGGGCACACGTCCAGCAGGCAGCACACGGCGCGGCAGACGGGGCAGGAGCCGCGCGCCGCCAGCCACTGCTCGGGCGGCATGCTGACATACCTGAGCCTGGCCGGGCACACGTCCAGCAGGCAGCACACGGCGCGGCAGACGGGGCAGGAGCCGCGCGCCGCCAGCCACTGCTCGGGCGGCATGCTGACATACCTGAGCCTGGCCGGGCACACGTCCAGCAGGCAGCACACGGCGCGGCAGACGGGGCAGGAGCCGCGCGCCGCCAGCCACTGCTCGGGCGGCATGCTGACATACCTGAGCCTGGCCGGGCACACGTCCAGCAGGCAGCACACGGCGCGGCAGACGGGGCAGGAGCCGCGCGCCGCCAGCCACTGCTCGGGCGCGCTCCCGGCGGCCGAGAGCCGCGCCGCCCACCAGCGCGCCATGCACGAGCTGCACCACAGGACCCTGAACATCACCACGACATCTAAGTTTCCAATTACTGATAAGCGCGTCCCGACAATACCGTATGCCTAGCGAGGATGTCGGTGCGAAGCATACGGCGCTGTGGGGACGGGCCTCGCCCGCAGCACACGCTCACGTCGCTTCGCGCCACGAGGTTTTTAGGAAGGCTCTAACGCCGCCCGGCGAGCGAGACAACTTATTTAGGCAAGATGGCGGCCCTCGAACAGCTGTTAGTGCATTTACTCCATGAAATTGAAGAGCTTTTAGATAAAAAATGGCAACAGCACAAGAGATCCCTCAAAAATAGCACAAGTATTTAACGATTATTATAAGTACCACAGTTGCAGAGAACATAACATGTAACATAAAAGTTAGTGAAGATGAATCCAAAAACTATCTCAATTTCGTCAAAAAACCAAATAAAAATATTGATTTTGGGCATGTAACACTAAACGAACTTCACAAAATACTAAACAGAATAAAAAATAAGACGTCAAAAGATATAATCGAATCGAATCATAAACATGATCGAAGGCTCTACACGATGATTCATAATCGGTGATCAGGAGGCAAATTAAACCTATTAGGCTAGGTCTCACTCAATTACCTCACTGTTTAATTAATTAAAAGAAACATCACAGTCTAACTCTAACCTGCAGTTGCACTCCTGGCACTCGGGCGGGCCCCCAACGAGGTGCGCGGGCGGCGAGTGGCATCGCCTTCGCAGTTTCACGTCGGCCGGCGCTTGCATGCAGCCGATGCACACCTCCAGTTCCTACCGTATGAAAAAAAAGCAATTTTAAGCTTTTTTTTTAATTTGAGCTCGATTGTCAAACTGACAAGATATCGAAACACCCCATGTCGAAAGGAGAATTTTCGCACGAGATCTCGAATCGTCATTTTTTTTAATTATTATCGGTTCGGAGATCGTCAAACCATGATTAAAAAAGCAGAATTCATTACTTACTAATATGAAATTACCTATTCTTCTGCAGGCGGGGGAGCAGAGACTAGAAGAATAGTACATTACTACAGAGGCCGTGAAGTAAGGGATCGCTGGACGAGGTCGGAGTAGATGGCCGAGTCGTAGACGAGGCTGGATAAAACGAGTCCTGCAATCCCTCTTCCGGCCGAGGCTTGTATAGTGCTTTTCTCAAACATTGTGAAAAGTGTGATTGTGAAAATATTAAAATTAAAACAACTACTGGGTAAATTGTTAATTAGGAAAATAAAGTTTAATTTGCCACCTTTTTTTTTTACATGCCATTTCACTGAGCTATTCAGGCGCCATCTTTAACCGCACATAAATATACATAGAACCATAGATTTTGTTTTTTTTTATGTCGCAAATATCTAGTGGTGTTTGGCTGTATGTATTTTTGCCTTTGTCAGTTTAGTGTTAGTACGCAAAATTAAAAAGTTAGAGCAGCGAATGATATGCGTGAATCGTTTGCATTTAACAAATGCAAATCTACTTTCATCTAGTTGTATCCCAAACTAGTCCAACAATCCCTTACTTCGCGGCCTCTGCAGTAATGCACTGGGGGCCTGGGTAGCAGTAGCCGTCTGGGTGGTAATGAATGGATTACCTCATCAACGTAGTAGATGGGGTTCTGCTCGACATGCTCGTTAAACACGGCAACAAACCTTTCTACTAGGGTCGGGAGCAGCGAGATGTGTGATGGGACCCGCACCGTCTGTGATAATCTAAAAAAAAGTTACTGTACAGTAATACATTTTTTTTTTTTTTTTTTTCAAATTAAAAAAAAATCATAGGTGATTGTTAATATGTTTTAGCGTTGAAAAAGTCTGGAAGAAATCCGATTTTTTCCCTTACTACTCGTTTTTATCGGATTCTTTAGGAAAATCAATGAAAGTTTCCGCTCTAATTTTCAACTCTAAATCAATGCTTATTAGGTCTAATTTACACATACAACAGGGCTACTTCGATTACATTGAGGAAGAAACAATTGAAACAGATGAAAGGAGTGACAGTGATAGTGACATTATTTATTTATTTCTTAACCTCCTGACTACCCGCGTCCTATACGTAGTACATAGGCCACAATAGTACATTGTGCATCTAGGGCGGTAAGAAAGCATCTAGGCCGTAGGCGGAGGGCTTTAAATGACCCGAGTTAGTAATGCCCTTACTGCCCGTGGTACACATAATGTTTTTCATCACATTTGCGAGGAAATAAATAAACTCTATACAGGTAAATAAACAATAATGATAAGCGGTAGTGTAGTTGCACAGTCCACAGTACTCCGGAGCGAGTACGTGCTGCGAGCGCGTGCGGGGCGGGTCCTCCGCGAGCTCCGGGCGGGCGGTAAAGTAGTATGAGAATCCTTTAAAACCATGGGAATAATACAGCTCTTTAAGTGTAAGTATGCTTGCGTATAATATCACCATTTACGAGCAGGTGTGATGAAAAGAAAATTCCACTCTTTGTCAATTTGTCAGAGTCAAATTTAAATTGGTAAATTTTGATATTTGGTCGTCAGGAGGTTAAAAACCCGAAATCTTCGGAAAAAAAACGAAAGTTTCATTAAATCATGAAAAAAACAATCGATTGTTACCGGAATTTTCAAAGCTAATTTGTTTAAACGATATTAGAAACTAAAAATAAAAATGAAACTTAAAATTAGGTGTTAGTGCCATTGACTTATTAAAAAAAAGACACACAAACCAGAACAAAAACGTCAAAAAATGTGGGTCAGAATGACATTAGCGAACTTGCATTGATGATGATACAAACGTTAAATGTTTCGTACGAAAAATAGCTTACTGAAGTAAGCATTAAGTGTCAAATTCATACACTTTAAAAGTTCATAGGCTGTTCTTTTTCATATGAAAAAGAGTCGCAACTGCTGCACTTTACAACACCAACCTTGGCTGTAGGTCCCTCAGAGCCTGTGTGGTGATCCGGAACTTGAAGGTGGCCAGGTCGTCTCTGGAAGGCACTACTTGTATGTTCACATACTGTGTCTCCTCTTCGATGGAGGCTGTGAGGTCGGGGATGTCCGTCTGTTGAGAGAAATATCTTTATCTCAAACATGCTCAGAAGTGGTCGCATATTGTTCGCAAATAGTAGACGTAAAGTACATATCCATTTTTCTAACCGCTCACGCAGCAGATAATAATGGAATTTCTATGGTTCATTTTACTCCTAGGGGAAGATAGCGTTCTTGACCGGGGACCTCGCCAACACGCCGCCGGTCGCCGGTGGCCGCGCATGTTTGAGAAAAGCACTATATCTGCCTCGGGACGGACAGAGGGTGCGCCTGAGCTCGGCTATGCCACCTCGTCAGTCAATCCCTTACTTTCCGCCCGTCGCCAATAATGTATTATAAAAATACAGGTCTTCTTTTGTTTCTACCGTTTTACCAGACTTATGCCACGGATCTAAGAGCCTGGGGTCCTCTTTGGCAATTAAACCGCTGTGGTCGGGTGGCCTAGTGTTTAGGGCGTCTGCCGCGAAAGCAGGAGGTCACTGGTTCGATCCCAGCCCTGGGCACTGGGGGCCTTGGTCACTTTTTCTGTAGTATATGACATCTCAATGGGTTCAATTTATCTATCTATCTATTAAGCCCTTTTTTCTGGAATTAGAGTATGTCTCTAATTTCAGTGTGCCGCTTGGCAAAGGCCTCCTCTAGCTCTTTCCAGTGTTGTCTGTCTTGGGCCACTCTCCTCCAACGAGGGCCCGCTGTGAGTACAAGTTCGTCCTCCCATCGTCTTAAAGGTTTCCCCTGACTTCGTTTGGAATCCCTGGGGTACCAATCAGTCACTATTTTGCTCCTTTTTTCTTGTTTTTCCCTTAGCATGTGATCAATTTATAATTAAACCCAAATTTTGCGCTAATAGTTTTACTAAAGCGACTGCTATGTGATCTTCCAACCCAGAGGGCTAAGCCTAATTGGGAATAGTCCAGTTTCCTCACGATTTTTCTTTCAACGCATAAATATTAACTGCAGAGATTGACGATCGCGATTCAATGCTGCAAGCATGATGGGCACCTTTGCGCCGGGAATGACTCGGTGCGGATTTTTTTACTAGTACCTACTCTTGTTAACTTTGGTGACAGTCGTAACGAAACCTTTGTATTCTGTAATAAGTTTTGGAAATTAAAAAAAAGATACTTGATACTTCGTTTGAACCCACTCCCTTTATATTGAAAGTCTCACGCTTATACCACTGAGCTAATCAACACTAGCATCTTTTAAATACAGGTAACACTTATAAATTTACCCTTTAAATAACCTTAAAACCACTGAAAAGAGATGTCATACACTACAGAAAAAATAATTCTTTAATTTCTTAACTTGTACTAGCAATACTTCTGTTTGATAAAACATGAACTCACATCAGTAGCTACAAGACCGCAGTCACTCTGCTTGATAACGAACATGTTGTATGACGTGACCTTGATGAGCCAGGTCTCAGTGGCCACCAGCTTGCTGGTCGCCGTCAGTGGAAGGGACACCTTGTCCACGCTGGAATATAAATAAAATAAATACATTACAATCTTACTTTCCCATAAATCAATCTACCGACCTGATTTTGAGTAAAAATAATCACAAACTTACACCCCCGCATACAGTAGAGAATAAATACACTATGTCTGTGACACACCCACATCGTCAGTTAAAGGTTAAATAATCTAATTGCCTGATTATATTAACTTTAAGCTCGAAACAGTAGTGTTCCGGATTACCTTCTAAACTCCGTGTTCAACTGGGCAGCAACTACCCTCCAATCGCTGCCCTCAGTCACATACGGCAGCAGCGGCGCCACCGCCGGGTGCCGCGTCTTCCGCTCCCACCAACACACTATCTTGTACACCATCAGCAGCGGCAGAATAGCCGTAGCCGCGAAACTCGCGAGCAACCATGAACTACGCTCGCCACCGAAATACAAGCTCAAAATATACCCCAAAGGCAACGCAGAGTGAATCAGCGCAGTTATCGTTATCCTCTTCATGTGATACCCTACGAAATTAACGTTCTCCGAGCCTAAATAGCTCTCGAACAGCTGCGCTATCGTGAAACCGGCTGACACGAACTCCGTAGGTGGGTACACTACGCATATTGAGAACAGGAGGTATACTAGTGTTATAAGTACGTCCATTGTTATAAATTAAATATTACTTCATTAGTGTATACTAAATTATTAAACTTATTTGACTTTAATGAGTAAAATTGCTTTATAAAGCGTATTTCTAAAATATTTTTAAGCTGAGATTTGATGATCTCCGCTCCGAAAGTCAAAAATTTGACAGTGACAACTGCTGCTGATTGATTGTGGTCCGAATTGTAAAGGAATAATATAATTTAAAACGTTTTATTCAAACAGTGGAATGATTAAGTTGATGGGTAACGCGGTTTAATCTGTAGCTGGAATAGCTGGCCCTTTTTAATATTGCCAGCTTAAAGTATTTACCATAAACATGGTATATTTATCGTCATTGTTGCCTCGTCCTAGTCCAGCAGCTTATTACTACTACTCCGCTACTCCATATACAATGTGGAAAAAAATATGGGCCCTTGAGAGAAAGTGCCTTAAATCTTTAAACAAGTTCATTTTACATTAAGAAAAAATTCCTTATTTCTAAAAGGAAACATTAGGGAAATAAAATAGCGAGGGGTTTTTTGATTTTTAGTTGGTCCGATTCCCGAGTGACAAGCAAATAAAATCTTTGAATGTAGTTTTGTTACCTTTTAAAAATAAAAGAATATTTCCTTTGGGTAAAATGAGGTAACTCAAGCATTTAAGGCACTTTCGCTCAAGGGTTCATTAACTTTTATGCACACTGGTTTTTTTATTGATATCCTGAATGACAGACGAGTGTAAGACCTCATGTCTCTTGGAGAATTCATCATTTACATTGACTTTATCGATAAGTATAATAAAAATGCAAGCACGAGTCCCGGATAAGACAAGTAGACTTTTAAAAATCTTTAAATGCAGTTTTGTTTATATTTTTAAATAAGGGAACTTTTCCTTTAAGCAAAAGGAGCTAACTTAAGGACTTATGCCACTTTCGCTCCAGGGCCCATCAAAACTTTCCACTCTGTAAATGTATTAAAAACGCTGAATTATAGTCTCGCAACCACAGTCTGACAGTAAAATTTGGGTTGTCTCTCAAAGTTACGAGAAATATGTTAACACTATGACAACCACAGGCCGCAGTAGATTTTTTTTATTTACACCCTGTTTTTATTGATTTCCGTTAATTTTGAGACGAGATTCTTCACGTTAACTTGAGTTAATTTCTCTAAGAAACTAGTATCTTATAGTTTTTGGGATATATACTGTGTTTTGCCATGTGCTGTCATGAATTATTAAGACACAATGTTAATATTTAACATAACACATTTCCTTTCCTTTTATTCTGTCCTGTTCTTGATTAAAGGGGTTAACAAATGTATTTAATTTTTCTCAAAACAACTTTTTTGCAAAAATTAGAAGGCTAGAAAAAAGGTAATTATTGTGACATACATTTTTATGTCCCAATAGGGTAATTTTAGTTTCTGGTGGCAACTCTCAATCTGTCACGAAACGTCAAAAACTCATTGATGGACACGTATCGGGTCCATGTCACCAAATAGTTTGTTAATTCCTAATTTCCACTGTATTTAGAATATTTTCCGCACTAAAAGTAGTTTATTAGACTGTGTGTGTGCATCAAGTGCAAAAATAAAGCTTCATTTCAATAATTAGGTGCACACAAAGAAGAATATTAACAGGTATCTGTCGCCCATGTTTTGCTGTTGCAATCTTGTGTTTTGTAATTTTCATCTCATCTCCTGGTACAATACATGAATACAATTGTATTTAACACGTTGATGGACACTATTTTGAATCAATGATAACTAGCCATACATCGTGAACGCCTTTAGGCGTACGTACTGTCCCGCTAAGTGTTAAGTTCCGTAACAATTGGAACTCAGTATCCAACCTTAAATATCATGAGTCTTCATTCTAGAGTTTTTTCCGGCGTATGCCACGGCTCCCACGGCTCAGGGAGCCCGGGGTTCGCTTTGGCAACTAATCCCAAGATTTGACGTAGGCGCTAGTTTCGGAAAGCGCCTGCTATCTGACCTTCCAACCCAGGGGGTAAACTAGTCTGTATTGGGATTAGTCCGGTTTCCTCACGATTATTTCCTACTACTACGAGCCAACAGGATTTGAATCAGAGACCTTAGGATTGAAAGATTGCATTACGATTGCATGATGTTGAGATAAACATGGCATGCATAATAAATGTTTTTAGTACCACATAATTGTTATTTCTTATAAATTGAAAGAGATGTCATATACTATAGAAAAAGTGACCAAGGCCCCTGAGCAGGGCTGTTATTTCTTATTAGAATTGGGGACCTGATGACCTGGTGAAGGTCGCAGAAGTCCGCTGGATGCGGGTGGCGCAGGACCGGTCATGGTGGAAATCTTTGGGGGAGGCCTATGTCCAGCAGTGGACGTCTTTCGGCTGAATGATGATGATGATGTTGAGAATTGGGGAGGTGCTTTTAACCATAAATATAAGTTTTGTAGATAAGCACCTATAGAATGGAATGTGGAGGGAAATAGAAGAAGCTCCTGCTTATTATTTTCTAAAAGGATGTTGAGAGCCATAAAAAAAAATCATTTATTTCAGGCAAATTAACCCATAAAAGAACACAGAACAAAAACACAAATGAAATTATAAAACAAACAAATTAATTAATAAACTAAGATTAAATTATTGCAAAAAATATTATTATATATATATTTCTTTATTTATTTATTTGGGAAACATACAGCACATAATTATACAATAAGGTATAAGACAGAGTTAAAACATAAGCCAAAACAGTTTCCACTAAAAGCTAATACACAATACCTTTGCTCCGAAACATGTAAAAATAAATAAGCTATTTCAGGTTTAATTTAGTTGAAATTGAAAAACATATTAAACATGCATGATTATACGACATGAAAATACAACAATTACAATTTAGAACAGACAAAATTATCAAATTAAAATTTAAAATACAATACAAGATACAAGTACAATAAGTAGCAACTCAATATAATTTTAATTAAAAATAATAATTATAACGAAATAACCATACTAAAATAATAAATAAATAATAATGCTAAAGTTAGTGTTTCATGTTATTATTATTTTTTTCGATTTTCAACAACGATAATCAACAAATTAAATTAAATTAAAAAGTATAAAATTACTTATAATATTCACATTATTTTTATTTGTGAAACCAATGTAAATGTTAATTATTGCACACTCCTTATTTAAATTAATTTTGGCCTGGGCAATTTGGGGTGGGTTTGAATAAGTATAAAAAAAATTGTGGAAAATAATAATTGTTTTGGTTTCAGCAACATGGCGGGAGTAGAGCAGCCGTGTTACACTCTCATCAACTTCCCCACGGATTCGGACCCGTACAATGAGATGCAGTTGAAACTGGACCTCGGTAAGTTATGTGTCAATATAAAACAGTATTGATACAAGGGCATTTTCATAAAAATCAATTTTCCATACAATAACTAATTGTCAGTTTTGTAGCGGCCCATACAAAATGTATGAAAAAATGCGTTACGAAACTGACCAAATAAAGACACTCTTTTTTTATATCAATGGTACTTGTGATTCTGGTTATAAAATACCCAAAACATTGTATATTTAAAAAAAAAAAAGGAAATGGTACCCTATTTTTGACAATGCCCACAAGTGATTCCCCCAGAGTTGCAGGCATTCATAAGCTACGGTGATTGCTTTCCATCAGGCGGGCCGTATGCTTGTTTACCACCAATGTGATAATAAAAAATGCTCATTTAAAATAAACAATATACAACAAAAACTTTAGTTGTATTCTTTATAATCAACATTTAAATTCCTAAATTTGCAAAACTAACGCAAAAAAATAACGCATTCCTCCCCTAACAAAACAATCAAACAAAAAATGTCTGCCATCATCGCCGAGAAGTTGTGAATATTTTTACTTACAACACTCGCGTTTTAATACGAATATCTCAGATGTGCAGTAGAATTCATTTTGGTGCCCATATAACGAAATGAAGCAGACAATAAGACCTCTTTATAGACATAAGTCTTATCTCTGTTGGTTTTGGGGCCAGCCTTTATACAAATCTGCCCATGGTCCTTTAATTTCCTGTTTTCAACAGAGAAAGGAGACACAAAGAAGAAGATTGAGGCGCTAAAGAAAGTAATCGGCATCATCCTCTCCGGCGAGAAGATCCCCGGTCTTCTCATGGTGATCATCCGGTTTGTGCTGCCGTTGCAGGACCACACCATCAAGAAGTTGTTGCTGATCTTTTGGGAGATCGTCCCCAAGACCACTTCGGATGGCAAGCTGTTGCAGGAGATGATTTTAGTGTGTGATGCGTACAGGAAGGTTAGTAGTACGAGTTAAAAAAAATCACACAGTATTTACATCAAGCATATGAAATGGCTTTTTGCTTTTTTTGCAAAGAAGCAAAGGAAGAAGAGGAATAGGGCGTCTGCCGCGAAAGCAGGTCGCTGGTTCGATCCCAGCCCTGGTTTTGTCACTTTTGTCAGACAAGGCGAAACTATAATGGTTCCCAGTTGACTATGGAACCCTAAAAAGCAGGCATTTAAACGCCCTTCCTTTCTTGTGGATCGACCCAATGAGGATTACCGCGAGTCTTTTCCGCTAGGGGCGCTAGTGGGTGGTCCTGCGGGAACATTTCAAACGTCACTTTGGCAGTTCTCTCATACTGACACAGGACCCACGCGTGAGTGGCGCCGCCTGGTGAGCGACAATAGTAGCTCCGATTAACATAGATTCCCCTGGAACCCACAGGACTTGCAGCACCCCAACGAGTTCATCCGTGGCTCAACCCTTCGCTTCCTCTGCAAGCTGAAGGAACCTGAATTGCTGGAACCCCTGCTTCCAGCTATTCGGGCCTGCCTCGAACACAGGCACTCCTATGTTCGCCGAAACGCGGTGCTGGCCATCTTCACCATATACAGGTCAGTCTCCCGTGACCCTGAACTGCTGGAACCCTTGCTGCCGACCATCAACGCCAGTCTTGAGCACAGGCACCCCTGAAGCCTGCCAATTCCGTTTCATGTTCCGATAAACTATATTACATCTGGTTCCACTTTCGGTTCCAATAAAACCACATCCGTTACATCCCTGCTAAATACCTATATCTTTTAAAATACTACAGTTTTAACCAGATGTCACATTAACCAAATATTAAAGACAATAGGCTAGACGACTAAAAAAATCTATATAGTCCGTCTTTTAGATGAGTAAAAAATATTGTACACGTGTTTTTTGTTTTGTTCGTAAAATCAAAAATGACGAAAATACAGTGCGTTCAAGTTTCCCGTAACGTCACTACTCGTATTAGGTACAATTCTTACCTAGTAGTGACGTCATCAGCCCCCACCCCGGAACTTTGACGCTCTATATCTTCGTCAATTTTAGTTGAATTGAAAGAGGAAAAATTACTTGTCTAATAATTCCGGGAAAGCGGGAGGTCGCTGGTTCGATCCCAGCCCTGACATCTCTTTCAATTTAAAAGTATTAGAGTAAAAACAGAGTAGGGAACTATCGCGAGATGAGATCCAATAACTTTTTTTATAAAACAGGTAAATTTAATGTTTTTCCCACTCAGAATCACGAGCTCTTTCGATCCTACTAAGAGAACAAAAGAGTCCCGATTTTTTTTTCCATTTCGATACCATTTTTCAAACACTTTGTACAGCGGTTCCAAAATGGAGAGTACGTAAAACGTTTGCAAAGGTCATTGGGCGTTTTTGACCCGCTTTATGAAAGTTCGCGTACAGAGACCAAACCAATTTTATATTAAAGAGCTTAGTCCCGCTTCTCAAAATATATTAAAATTTTCAATTTATCGGCCGGAGGAAAAAAGTTATTCAAAAAAATAGACTGAGAATTTACCTATAATTTTTCAAAATTTTTGTTACGGAAACAGTATTTATATACATTCTTTAAAAGAAAATGAGGAAATATTCATGTCAATGTATCAACTTCATTCCGAAGGTACGCAGAGTGCTAGAATTAGTAATTACAAAATATTTTTGCAATGAATATTATTAATATTTTAGCGAAACTACATTGTACACACAACTCGTATATAACATGATACAGATATTCTTATTGCTTATTTTTCGTAACATATATCAGTGCTTCAACACCTGCAGGAGCCAACATAAAGCCACTTGTTTAGTTAACAATTAACTAATTGTAGTTATTAATTAAGCATTCAAAGTGCTACTTATCGCTAGATGGAGTGACAAACATTAATTTTAGCGCGTTTCGTCACATCGGTCTAGCTCCGTCATAAAAACGTATTTACCTGCACATGACAATCAATAGTCTATGAAATACTGAAAAAAAAAATTGACAGTTGTCATTCTTCAAAATAATAAATCGTTTTATAAATTGTAAGGCGATAATAAAATATATTTCTGTCTGTTTTTCATAAAATATTGGTAAATATGTACGAAAATATTGGTACATGCCGCTCTGGGTTGAATAGAAGTTTTTGGAGTGTAGCTTTCCCACCAAGGCGCCTGAATAGGTGCCTAAGCGTTGTTGCAGCGATGTAAGTACGTTTTACAAAATTCACCTTAGCTATAACTCTGGGGCTTTGATAACTGCATTGCCATTTACTTTGTCCTTTTTTTGGTTTCAGGCTAGTTGTCGTCTGTGCCAAAAAAAGACCCATCAAATACTAATTTAAGCTGAATCGCTCTTAACGTATTGCACATTTTGAAGACCTAAAGATTATCACCTTATGCACTTTCACAAGAAGAACATGATGATTAATGGTCACATACAGGTAAGGTGTTCGTAATAAACATTGTATATACATGGGATCTATTTCACTACGATGAACACAAATAAGAAAACATCTCATGAAAAAAGGTCCCATACTCGTACCAGTCCCTCCATTCCTGCTGTTTACACAATCAGTATTATGCGCGCGGTGTGTATAGGCACAGGTTTCGATTTGTAGCAGCTTCCGTTCCATTGGCGTTTGCAGCCATCGACGTTAATGAATTCTCATGTATGATAAATATACGAAGAGAAAATATACTAGCTTTGAGAAAATACAGACATTTGAGCCTTTTGGAGTTTTTGGATCTTCACTAGGTCGCCCAGGTACTTATGAGGCAAGTATGAGGGATTATCTGATGATGAGATCCATAAGAATTAAATGGAACTTCTCAAATGCACAACTGCCCATGTATGGTGATTTTAGTATTTTAGGTAGCAATAACTAAACTACCGCTGCAATATCACGAATTCATGTGAATGTGAATTCATTGTGAATGTGAATGCAGAAGGCGCAGCCGTTCACGATTTTTTATCAAACTTCAATTCAAGAACGAATTCCGTCTTTTTTAAGGGTATATGTAAATATGTATAGCACATAGCATACATTTCATTCTGATCTGATGAAGGATTCCATTAAAAATGAGGGAACTCTTCAATTTTCTTGTGACAGGATTGAAGGAAATCCTAACTTAGATTTCGCGTAGGGTCGAATCCTACTACTTATTCGATTATAATAATTAAGGATTGCCATCTTCTTCTTCCTAGATCAGAAAACAAAAAAAAACCTGCATTTTGTTCTGACAAAACCACACAACACACTGACAAGCTTAAGCTCAACATCAGAACCCCACTTTGGTATCGGAGAGGATACAATTCTGCCATTAAACATTTTTGCTATAGTTATATTATAAAATAATTTATAGTATTAATAATTCACAATATGTTTTATCTCTTTTTCATGCGCCGAAATCCTCCTGGCATCGAAAGGCAAAGTGAGTTGCACGCGCAAGACGTTACGTTATTATTTCAAGTTAAGTATATTTACACTCACTATTCAAGACATTTATTGGTAAAACTGTACAAATAAACTTTAGTATTATGAAAGGGCCATAATACCAGTAGGACCACATGAGTAAAGTAAAAAGTAAAGTAAAAGTAAAATATTCTTTATTGCACCACATATGAGACAAAAGACAGAACAAATTCACAAATTATATAAAGGTAGCAACAGGCGGTCTTATCGCTATAAGCGATCTCTTCCAGACAACCTTAGGGTAGCAGGAGATAAGTTGCAAAAAACAAAAACAAAATGAGATTTGCGTTTATTATGAATCTGAGATATGTTACCTAGTCCACATGGAATACAGCTTCATTATTCGAAATCATGTTGAATATGTCGATATTTGTGTTAAGCACGCAGCTGAAAGTGGATCAGATTAATATTTTCGATATTTAGGACCAACCCATTAGTGTTAAACCACGATGAGATGTTTTCAACTGCCTGACATAACTTGCGTTTTTGGCTATGTACACCGATGAGTTAAACTATAATACAGGTACCATCGGCAAACATTACGGCTAGAGCCATTACCGCTAGAGCCATGGGCGTGTATACCAAAATCGCGAGTTCGAATCTCGCCCGAGACTTTTTCCACTGTTCGTTTTATTTGTAAGGAGTGATGAAATCCGTTTCTAGTTCCTTGTATATATATTTTTAACGCTAAAGTGCGAGGTGCCGTTGGACAGGTATTTAAAAAGAATAATTAAAAAAAACTCCCTTTCCTCCAAGTTTTGAACCGCAAGTCCAAACAATATTTAAAAAATCATAAAGTAGACTTCAGGTTGCAGGTTTGCAGAGGGTAAAAGCTTTCTCAGGGAGCTGTGTCGTCACCTGGTAATTAAAGTAGAGCTTTATATAAACTTTCAAGACGTTATACCTACGGAATCCTGAGCGTGGCTCAACACGTTCTTTGCAGATTTTTAAGGTTCCGTACCCAGAATGGCAAAAACGGTAACCTTATAGTTTTGTCCGGTCCGCCTGGCTATCCGTCTGTCTGTCTCTATGTCTGTCCGTCCGTATGTCACAGTGTATTTTGTGTGCCGCTATTTAGTTTTGCGTATTCATTGTGAAAAAAAAATGTTTAAGGGAGGCACCCCCCCAACCAATACATTATGGAACTAAATGTAAAAAAAAATCATTTTTAGCAACCATGTGCTTGTGGCACATCACCTGATAGGTCTTTAGAAATAACTTAAAGGTTGCTTTAAATAGGTGCACATTTGATTAAAAGACTTTCAAGACGGTATACCTACGGAATCCTACTCTGAGCGTGGCTCAACACGCTCTTTGCAGATTTTTAAGGTTCCGTACCCAGAATGGCAAAAACGGTAACCTTATAGTTTCGTCCGGTCCGCCTGTCTATCCGTCTGTCTGTCTCTCTGTCTGTCCGTCGGTATTTCACAGTGTATTTTGTGTATTTAGTTTTGCGTATTCATTGTGGAAAAAAAAATGTTTAAGGGGCCTCCCTTAAACATGTTGCTAAAAAAAACATTTTTTAGCAACCATGTGCTTATGGCACATCACCTGATAGGTCTTTAGAAATAACTTAAAGGTTGCTTTAAATAAGTGCACATTTGATTAAAAGACTTTCAAGACGGTATACCTACGGAATCCTACTCTGAGCGTGGCTCAACACGCTCTTTGCAGATTTTTAAGGTTCCGTACCCAGAATGGCAAAAACCGTAACCTTATAGTTTCGTCCGGTCCGCCTGTCTATCCGTCTGTCTGTCTCTCTGTATGTCCGTCTGTCTGTCTCTCTGTCTGTCCGTCCGTATTTCACAGTGTATTTTGTGTATTTAGTTTTGCGTATTCATTGTGGAAAAAAAAATGTTTAAGGGAGGCACCCCAACCATGTGCTTGTGGCACATTACCTGATAGGTCTTTAGGAATAACTTAAAGATTGCTTTAAATAGGTGCACATTTGATTAAAAGAATATTTTCAGAAATAATCGCTCTCAAAGTCTGAAAAAGTGTCTCTAACTTTAGAACGAAAGACCAAAAAATGTGAAAAAATCAGGAAGATATCAGACGAACTTACCGCTAACTTCATGACATTCTATAAGCCAAACGCATGGACTGTCATTGACGACTCTTCCGTCAATCGATATGTCTCATACAATATCATTTAATAGTGGTTTGAAAGTTATAATTAGGTTTTTAGGGTTCCATTCCATACCGAAAGGGTAAAACGGGACCCTATTACTAAGACACCACTGCCCGTGTCTGTCTGTCTGTCTGTTGTCTGTCTGTCATCAGGCTATATTTCATGAACCGCTATAGTTAGACAATTAAAATTTTCTCTCATGATATATTTCTGTTGGCGCTATAACATCAAACACTAAAAACAGAATAAAATAAACATTTTAGGGGACGTCTATACGGCAATTGTGATTTTTTGCCGTTTTTATAGATAATGGTTCGGAACCCTTCGTGTGCGAGTTCAAGGTACTCGAACTTGGCCGTTTTTATTATTATTAGGGAGTATCTGTGTTGTAAATACGTATGGAAAGGCAAAGAAAATTGCAAGTTGAGTTAATAAATATTTTCAAGATGTTACAACTTTATGGGCACTGCAGGTGTCCTTGGTCACTTTTTCTGTCGTACATAAATAATAAATAAATAAAAAATAAATATTGCGGGACAGTTTTACACAAATCGGCCTAGTCCCACGGTAAGCTCAATAGGCTACACTACCGACTGTCCATCATCATCATCATCATCAGCCTATCGCAGTCTACTGCTAGACATAGGCCTCCCCAATTGCACGCCACTGTATTCGATTTTCGGCTGCTGGCATCCAGCAACTGCCAGCCATCTTGCGCAAATCGTCACTCCACCTTGCCTGAGGGCGTCCTACACTACGCTTGCCGAGACGCGGTCTCCACTCAAGAACTCGTTTACCCCAGCGGTTGTCGGTTCTACGGCTAATATGGACAGCCCACTGCCACCTTAGCTTGCTAATACGGTGGGCTATGTCGATGACTCTGGTTCTCTGCCGGATCACCTCATTTCTGATTCGATCCCGCAGAGAGACGCCGAGCATAACCCTTTCCATAGCCCGCTGAGCGACTTTAAACTTGTGGACCAGCCATACCGTCAGTGTCCACGTTTCGGCTCCGAACGTGATGACGGGTAGGACGCACTGATTAAAGACTTTCGCCTTTAAGCACTGTGGGATAGTGTGCGTCCGTTAAACGTCGCCAGGGTCAGTCGGTTGTGGTGGCGTCCCGTAGCCCAGAGATTCTTCGCACCCCCTGCCCTGCCGTTACCGTAGTCGCCACCATAACCAGGAATAGCGGAGCTTCCGGGAACGGGGGGCCGTGGCCTTTGTTGTGGTGTCTTATGACACCACAACAAAGGTATGGGCAAACCCCCCATAAGGGGTTTGCCCAAATCCCAAATGCCCAATCGCCACGCTGGGCAAGCGGGTTGGCGATCGCAGGGCGTAGCTTCTTGCACTGTTGACGCTGCTGCCCGTCACCAGCCTGTTGGATTTAGCTTCGCCTATTTAAGATGGATATACCGCCATGGTCGCCAAAGCCTCGTCTGTTAATCAGCAGGGTGCACCACGGGCAGGTGAGGTTGGCAATTGGCCGTTAAGTTAATGTAATGTAATGTTAAGTACATGACATCTCTTTCAATTAATAATATTGTTATTTATACTTCCAGATAGTCCAAGTCCGACTTCAGTAAGACGAAAGTAAGTCGTATTCGAAAGACGAAACATCAGACAAAGGATCAATATCCAAGCAATAAGAAAAGCTGCAAAGGATTTTTTATACAATATATAAGAATTGTATTTTTTGAATTGTAAAAAATAAATGCTAATGTGCTTAAGAATACAGAACAAATGGTGGGAATATTTGATAATGGTGGGTATATATATTTTTTGCGTGGTTTGCATTTCATTTCATTAATATTTTCTTATTCATTACTTCCAATATAGTAATTGTGTTCTGTATTCCAATGCACTTTAATTGTTTTTGCGTAATTATTTGTCATAGCGTGGCGTGCAGTGTCTTAGTTGCATTTTGTGTAGTGTGCGCACTCAGGATGCTCATGTATGTACGAGTTCTCTGTACATTTACTTACTTGTGACTAACATTAACACGTTGACTGTCCGTGCATTACATGTAATTCACTATTGGGACTTATGGCAAGTATGTGTTGGTATATATACATCTGACGTCCATGCATTACATAAAATGCACTTTCGTTGATATGGAGGACAGCCAAAGTGTTAACGTCACGCTGCCCGCCTCGCTGTACGTCCCGCTCGAGGGCTGCATACTGGCGCGGTTGCATGGAGCAAGCGTAGGCACAGTTAACCAATTGGAATCCAAAGGGTTGACTGTACTTAGGTCTTGCACTCACGCAAAGTCAGTAGGGAGCCTAGTAAATGCGTTCGCATATACATGTAGGATTGTTTCTCTGTAGTCTGTGATAGATATATCTATCCCTGGCATTGTACCTACGCCGCAGATATATCCTTCGTTGGCGTCAAAAAGGTTTAATAAAGTAATACTAACTGTAAGGCTTAGGTTTATTTAACCTTTTCGACGCCGCCAATTACGGATATATCCACAGCAAAGGTCCGAACGTCCAAACGCCGTATTTATCCGTCAGATACCAGAAGGCCTACCACGAACCACGAACGAAGTTTCACCTCTCTGTCGCACTTGAGTGAGAAATCACAAGTGCGAAAGGGAGGTATACTTTCGTTCGCGGTTCGTGGTAGGCGCTCAGAAGGCCTACCACGAACCACGAACGAAGTTTCACCTCTCTGTCGCACTTGAGTGAGAAATCACAAGTGCGAAAGGGAGGTATACTTTCGTTCGCGCTTCATGGTAGGCGCTCAGGGCAACAAACCTACATGTATGCACAAGCATATAGTTTAATTTCAGTTTGACAATTCGCGGTGCTTGATGTTTGATATGGCTCAATAAGGTCAACTCATCTTTCTGTCAAAAGTTATATCTATGATCATATCTCTGATCAGTGATCATAAATCTATATGCCTAACTTTTTCTGAAGTAAACCTGCGTAAATAAAAATAGAAGCATATAAATCTATGATCATAGATATATGATAGTGTAATATGGACCATTGAATAGCTAGGATACTTTATATTAACCTTTTCGACGCCATGTCCAACGCACAAGCTTTCACTCACACGCCACGTCATCGGAATGTCAAAACTGAAGTTGAAGTTGAACTTTATATTTTACCAGTGTAGGTTTATTTTACTCAGTGGTTTGTGACCGATATATCGGCCATTGGCGTTGAACCTGCGGTGGCAATATATACGCCTTTGGCGTGGAAAAGGTTAATACTTATCCGTCCCTGCAAACCTACCACGAACATCGAAAACTGGCATTGAGAGGAATACTTCTTTGTCACTCCAATATGCAAGTGTGACACAGATGGACACAAATCGTTCACAAAACGTTCGATTTTCGTGGTATAGGCCTAACCCCCCCCCCCCCCCCCCTCCCCTAACGTCTCACGACTCTAAGTACATGACTTTACAATGAAATAAATGAAATAAGTTCCCTACAAGCGGAATGAAGCCGGGAATTGGACCCTAAAAATCGTGTCGTGTAGTACTAGCATAAGGTGAATAAAGTAAAGTGCCACCATCGACAACCAACAAATAAACACAGACAACAGTCTAACTCATACTTGATATGATGAGTACGAAGGTACTGATACTCGTACACATTAATAGCATGCTTATTAGCAAGCGGGGAAGTGGGAGGGGCCCCGCTCCCAACCCCTCTTGTTAATAAGCAGGCTTATTAGCAAGCTAATAAGCACAAAGCATGCTATGAGCATGTGTAACAGTAGGTTGAGTATTTGTTTAATTGCGATGGAGATCTTTTCTGACCGCTTTTGTAGTATACGAATATCAGGAGTTTCCACGACGCGTCAAGAATTTATCGCCACGTTATAATACCGTGGGAAATCGTAATGTAAGGAGTATAAAGACTCTTTTACATTAACAAGGTATAGGTATAAGATTTTTATGGAGTATAATGCAGTCAGTCTCCAATCGCCCAAGGGGTAGCGCTGCCGAATACGAGATGCTTTGGGCATACAACATCATCGATTCATCTCCGCATGCCAGTGCCAGTCTCGCATTAGAGTGGAAGCCTCAAAGCGGAAAGCGTGCTCGTAGACGCCCTGTTCACACGTGGCAGCGGAGCCTGTAGAGCGAGTTGCGAGCCGTAGGACTGCATGCTTACCACGAACCTCAACCTCAACCAACCTCTTTGTGACTCCAATATGCAAGTGCGACAGAGATGGAGATACAAATCCGCAATCGATCTATTTTCGTGTTATAGGCCCTGAGCTGGACCGAAGGCAAGAAGTTTGCTCAAAAAATATAATGGCATGAGAGGATCTTGCGGATACCCTATGCACCTCCAGGGTGTCCCAGGATCTATATACAACAACAACAACGCCACTCATTTAGCACGGTGGCTAAGCTCTACTAAGATTTATTTTACTTATTTATTGCTTTATCCCCTAAACGGCGAAAAGTGGCCACTACCTATTTTCTTTTTAGGTGATAGATAAAGCTATCCCCCAATAAGGGCGCCACTGGACGGTCGGCGCCCTCTTATATTGATATTTATTGTGCATTGAAATAAAGTTTTTAAAAAGTATTCAAAATGTTTTATTAAACAATAATTCTGTTAGTAGTAGATAAATATTGATTATATTATTAAAATTAAATATACCTACCATACCTAAAGGTATTTTAGGTAGATACTCTAGGTACATTTTATTTAGTGGTCCCAAACCAGTTTGCATAGTTTAATATAATTGGTGGAAAATATTCATTCGGTATTGTTTTTTCCGTAGTGAAATCGAGTGACAGTGAGGTACGAGTATTGTGAGAGAGACATTGGACAAGAAAGAAGGATATCGAGTTCAGCAAATAATCATGTAATTCGATTTTACCTAAATGTATTTAATAAAAACGTGATTCACATTTCTATGTAACTATTAAGGCCAGTAATTGCACAGAGTTGATTCTAACAAATAATTATATTATATATATTTTTCTCTATTGCTTGAATTTTTTTTTTTTTTTTTTAAGAGTAAACAGTTCTTTATTTAGTAAACAAGAAATAGTCATAGGTAACACGTTAGTTAAAAAAAACAAATTAAAAAAAAAAATGTATATATAAAAAGCTTACTAATTACTAAGCTGTGCCCCATTACGGTACTCTGGTCCAAAAGTGCCGAATATACTTGCAGCATTGCCGCGCTGCACGGCAAGTGAAATTTGTTGGACCAAATAAGAACCAGAAAGGGGGTTACAGCCCCTATCCCTCAAACGCCGCCCCAAAGCTCGGATTAAGGACTTGGCCTCAGCGCACCAAGGTCCGGCCGTTTCGATAGCGACGGGGACAAAATCGTACGCCGGTATAAGGTTCGCGTACTTTGCACGCTTGCTTTTGGCGGCATTTTCTGCTGCCGCGCCTGCAGTCTTAGTAGTGTGATAAAGATGGGACGGGGCGAAAGTACTCACACAAGTGGCGTCCCAAACAAGACTGCGGCCTTTTGCCCATGGTACCAACGTAAGACCGTCCGGGCGTTTGCCATCAGTGCGGCTTAACCCTTGCGGCTCTAGGATGCAGGGCACACGAATGAAAAATTGCACTTGAATTAATTTCCATCAGCCCTAGAAATAGACAAAACTTCTTAGACAGAACATTTTGTTTGATAGTCAACGTTCAGAAATTAACTATGTTTACAATCCTTACATTTCAAAAGTATTTTTGATCGTTTAAAAGCACCTATATGGAGCCAGCATTTACTTCACCTACTCGCCGGTAACTCGGTTCATCTACTTAATACAAGATGTCGCTGTTGTGGCGTGACATCAAAATGCAAAATAAAAATATTTCTGCACACATTCGGCCTCCAGTGTTATATAATAAATAAAATCTATGATTAAACCTTATAAATAAATTATCTTTCAATTGTCTACTGTATAAAATAAAGTGCTCATTTTGCTACCATGGCTCCATCTAGAGACAAGTAGAAAAATCAAAGCGTAGTTAATTAACGCTAATCGCAATTAATTAACTAAAACAAACCCTTATTCCTCAATTCTCCCATGCCCTGCAGGAATGCGCCCTATACCACTGAGTTGCAGATACATTTATCTACACATCTAGCTCTATTTCGTCTGTGTACGCCGTGGGTCAAATGCCCGAACAAAATGCCCAATGACCTTTAAAGACCTTTTTTTCTGCTAGATTGAAAGGGCTCGTTATTTGGAGTAAGACAAACGTAAAATTCAGATAACTAAAAAAAAACTGGAAAAAAATGTCCAGTCAGAATTAGAATCAGAATCATTTATTTGCCATAAGTATACAAATATACATGCAAATATACAGTTAAAATAATATATACAGATTTGTTTACATTGAAATTATTGGTAAATTTATTGACATTACAGCTGCACTTGATCAAAACCAATTACTTGGCTAATATAAATAAAATCAAAATATTTTTTTTTTACTACGACGGTGACAAACAAGCATACGGCCCGCCTGATGGTAAGCGGTCACCGTAGCCTATGAACGCCTGCAACTCCAGGGGTGTTACATGCGCGTTGCCGACCCTTTAAAAACTTTAACACTCCTTTTTTGAAGAACCCCATACTGTAGTCCTTTGGAAAATGAAAATGGAAAACTAAATAAGATGAGAACGTTAGATATTTAATGTAATAGTTTCAACTTCCAAAAAGTTCTAGAACACGTCTGAACCCTCCGCGAATCCCACAGAAACTTCGACTTCCTCATCCCGGACGCGCCGGAGCTGATCGCGAAGTTCCTGGACAGCGAGCAGGACATGTCCTGCAAGAGGAACGCGTTCCTGATGCTGCTGCACGCGGAGCAGGAGCGCGCGCTCGCCTACCTGGCCGCCAGGCTCGACTCCGTGCATGGCTTCGGAGACATCCTGCAGCTGGTCATAGTCGAGCTCATCTACAAGGTACTGTACACTTATTTAAACTTTCACGATTTTCACACACTATAAATTTACTAAAACGGGGCTTAATCGTGTACAGATTTTGAAAACAAACCTCCGACGTTTCAAGGGCGACGTTGCCCCCGTGGTTCCGGAGAAAGACTGGCTGAGGTTGACATCAACATCTTCTAGCTGCGCGGGTTTTACGAACGTCGGAGGTTTGTTTTCAAAATCTGTACACGATTAAGCCCCGTTTTAGTAAATTTATAAGGTACTGTACCTTCTAGACGTGTGAGCGGAACGCTATGCTCAGGGTTGAAAAGGATAATTATCAATGATAATGGATTCGCTCTTGAAAGTGAAATGTATTTGAAGTATTTCCGCGTATTACCGCCCTTGCGTCTATTCCGACGCACGAAGTGTCAATTTTACAAATTTATTTAATTTATATATTTAATTAGTTATGAAACAATAAAATTATTAAATTGCAATGGTTAACACTCACGTATTTTTATCACAATAGGCGTGACATGTTTCGACTGTATCGGGCAGTCATCGTCGGACAGACAGAGTGGTGTTGTCATCTTCGCGGCTCGGGCATCACTCAATACAATATAATTCATTTAATTATAATTAATTAATTCTGTTTAGCCCTATGGTTGACTGGTAGAGAATACTTAAATGCGTCCGCCTTTGTACACTTTTATTATGTGCAATAGAGTTTAAAATAAATAAACAAAATATAACATAGGAATTTCTTATGAAACTGTATAACATATGAATTTCTTATAATGGTGATAATCGGGCAGCCATCGGCTATCGGACAGTCATCGTCGCGCAGACAGTGGTGTTGTCACTGATATCCGAGGGATGTGTGATGTCCGAGCTGCGAAGGTGACAACACCACTCTGTCTGTCCGACGCTGACTATCGTTGCAGTCGAAACATGTCACGCCTATTGTGATAAAAATACGTGAGTGTTAACGATTGCAATTTAATAGAAGCGTTCGTATGTTGTATGTACGTTAATTCTCACACAGGGTTTTATAAGTTTTGTGATGTATGTAGGTGTGCCACGCGAACCCGTCCGAGCGCTCGCGGTTCATCCGCACGGTGTACGGGTTGCTGAACGCGCCGAGCGCTGCGGTACGCTACGAGGCGGCCGGCACGCTGGTCACGCTGTCCGCGGCTCCGGCCGCTGTCACGGTGAGTATTAAGGCCATTTTAAAAATAGGGTACCATTTCACGTACTATCGCGTTCAGAATTGCATGGGCAATTTATGAATGCATTCATTCACCTTTCACGTGTGTACCTTTGCCCCAGGGACGACTCGAGTGGGTCTTTTTGACCTGTACCTTTGCCCCAGGGACGACTCAAGTGGGTCTTTTTGACCTGTACCTTTGCGCCAGGGACGACTCGAGTGGGTCTTTTTGACCTGTACCTTTGCGTCAGGGACGACTCGAGGGGGTCTTTTTGACTAAGTTTAAGATTAAGTTTTATTGTTTCTATTGGTATTGTACGTTGACATGTAAAGAATAAATAAATTAAATATTTTTCATAAATTATATGTTGAAAGAGATGTCACTCGTCCGTGATTGGGTAGCCCAAACATGGCAGAGACAAGCACTATATCTGCCTCGGGACGGACAGAAGGTGCGCCTGAGCTCGGCTATGCCACCTCGTCAGTCAATCCCTTACTTTCCGCCCCTCACCAATAATGTATTATAAAAATACAGGTCTTCTTTTGTTTCTACCGTTTTTTCAAGGGGTCAAGGAGCCTGGGACTAGGGTTGCCAACCGTAGTGTACAAATTTGCGGTACATTCGGGATCGACATGCGGGATTTGGCTACAAAATGCGGGACGCCGTCAACCGACTTTTATAAGGTGTATCAGACTGTCAAGTGTTAACGTATTGAAAGGTATACAAAATTACCTGGTTAACTTTCTTAAGAAGAAGAAATTTCTTCTATAGATACAAGTATTTAGCCGATTTAGCTCAAGTTTTTGCCATGAGTTTTTACAGTTATATTTTTTTTTATACCTACTACAACAATTTTACATGTTTACACAAAATTAAAAGATCATTTCAATTTAAATTAAATACTTTTTAAATTTTTATGTGAAATACTTTTTCAATTTTATAGTTAGTTTTTGAAAAATTCACCACTTTCTTATAACTGTTTTACCATATTTTGCTCAGCGAGCTTCAAACATCAACTTCGTATCATCTGGTTTTCGACCTTATTGCTATTGAATCTTAATAAAAAAAATGTTTTCTTGTTAAGTACCTATGCAATCTTTTATGGGGAAAATGAAACACTTTAGAACATTTTCACACAAAATTATTAAGTCGAAGAAATGTTAAGTTTGGTATATTGGGGTGACTGTGTAGCCCCTTTGTAGGTATAGTTGTGATCCCTTGGTATGCCTATCGTTTGGTTACTGTACAGTCACGTCTATAAATATCTATACACTTTGAACTTATTACAGGGGAAGAAGGGTCAAAATTGAATACAGATGCATATAATTATATATGAAGCCGACCGTATTAATGTCGTATCTTGTGTTTTTTTTGCATATTACTTGTAGCATAATACGTTTTAAGACAAAAACATTAAAAAGTATTTTTGATATGAACGGTTGCATTTACGAATATGCACCCATATTGCAAAAGAACCTATAGTTTGTGTTCTGCCTCATTAAAAAAGCATTAAAAAAGCGACGGCCTCCTAGCCTAGTTGGTAGTGACCAACGAAGCAGGAGGTCCCGGGTTCGAATCCTGGTCAGGGCATTTATTTGTGTTTATCACGAATATTTGTTCCAGAGTTATGGATGTTTTCTATGTATTTAAGTATTTATACGTATATATCTATTATATATATCGTCGTCTAGTACCCACATCACAAGCCTTATTGAGCTTACCGTGGGACTATGTCGATTGGGTAAGATTGTCCAATAATATTTATTTATTTATTTATTGTTACGAGTAAGAGTTGTAAGCAGTAAGCTAAATTACATCTTCTTAGATTAAATCATCTAGAATACAATAAAAAATAGATTCACCGTCATGCACTGGATCTGAGTCACATTAAAAACCGTTCCTTTTTGTGCTTATTATCCAGTATGGTCTAAAAACGGGACAATCGGCGTCCCGCGCGGCCTCTTTGCGGGACGCGTCGTCAAGACCCCCAGAAACGGGACGTCCCGCGTATAGCGGGACGGTTGGCAACCCTACCTGGGACCCTCTTTGGCAATTAAACCCAATTTCGGACTCTGGTCGCTGTGGTCGGGTAGCCTAGTGGTGAGGGCGTTTGCCGCAAAAGCAGGAGGTCGCTGGTTTGATCCCAGCCCTGCTCACCGGGGGCCTTGGTCACTTTTTTCTGACATGACATTCTTTCAATTTATAATTTACATATAGTAGTGTGACTACTTAAAAAAAATAAAAAACATGTATCAAAACTTTTATTACATGTAATAAATGATTTGATTCGTGCTTCACAATTGTAGGGTATAATTATATCATTTTTTTTTAATATAGGAAGTTTTGGATTTTTATAGCCAGAATCACGAGTACTATTGATTTAAAAAAAGAAAATAAATTAGTATGCGGTGTTTGAAATATAAATATTTCTGAACGCACCCGTGAGATAATGCGCGTTGTGCGAACCCTGGCAGTGTATGCCGCCCATAGGCGGAAGATTTAGTGTGAACGTAAATCGCTGCGGGGTCTCACATTGGTCCTGCTTGGTCGCAGGCGGCGGCGGCGTGCTACATCGACCTGATCGTGAAGGAGAGCGACAACAACGTGAAGCTGATCGTGCTGGGCCGCCTGGACGCGCTGCGCCGCGAGGGGGGGGAGGCCGCTGCGCGCGCGCTGCCCGACCGCGCCATGGACGTGCTGCGCGTGCTCGCCTCCTCCGACCTCGACGTTAGAAAGCACACGTTGAACTTGGGTACGTACGGTTTTTCCGAGATTCAACCCCTCGGGGGTTGAAAATGGGGATGAATATTTTTGGTAAATTTTAAGCGTTAGAAAAGCCGTGAGTGAAGCTCTTGCGAAAAATTAAATTTACCCCTAAGGGGTGAGAATGGGGTTGAAATTTTTTGGTCTCCTTTAGGTTAATTAAGTTACGGGTGGAGCTCCGTTTGAATGATGTTTTGGGAATTTAACCTCACAGGGGGTGAAAAAGGGGATGAAAGTTTCTGATTATTTCTATTACTTTAAGTCGTGGATGGAGCTAAGTTATAGAAGGATTTTTAGGAATTCAACTCCTCATGGGATGGAAATAGAGGTGAAAGTTTTTAATAACTAATAAAGAGAGTCGTAAGCAAATGCTAGTAAGTAGTTCTGTAGCATCATAAGTCATTGGTAGTCGTGGAGAGCACATTTCGCTGATTGTGCTGGGCTGTTTCCATACGCTGTGCCGCGCTATGCACGTGCTGCGCGTGCTCACGTCGTTGGATCTAGATAGTAGGAGGCGCACCTTGAACTTGGATATGTAACAGACTTTGGGGTAATTCAACCTCCAACCAGATTGAAATGGGGATGAATGTTTTTGATAACCTTGATGCAGGTGGAGCTTCAATTTAAAAATTAATTTCAACCTTTAAGGGGGTGAAATGGGGTTGACACTTTTTTTTTTCTGGGTGATTTTAACATAGCTTGTGTTTGATCGGTGCAGCGCTGGACCTGGTGAGCGCGCGGCACGCGGAGGAGCTGGTGGCGGTGCTGCGCAAGGAGGCGGCGCGCGCGGGCGCCGGCGCGGGCGCGGACGACGCCGCCGCCTACCGCCAGCTGCTCGTGCGCGCCATGCACAAGGCCGCGCTCAAGGTAACACTAGCACTACAGCCACAGTGTAAGGACTCCTTACAGTGAGTCAGCTCCGGCGATTATCGGGTCAACGATAGGGGGTGTGCGGGGAAGCGGGCGGGATTTCCTCACAAACTCCATACAGATTGTGAGGTCTATTTTCGTGGCTGTCAAGTTATAGTATTTTGATAGGTGAAGTAATAACATAGGGAGGTACGCCATTTTACAACGTGATTTGTTAGTTGTAATTTCTCAGGAAATCAGTATTTGTGGCTGCGACGAATTTATTATTAATTTTAAAATATTGTAAAAACTGACGCCATTTTGGATTTTGTAAAATTTGGCAGAGTTTTGGCGGGGTGACACCGCCGGATCGTCAGATATCGATTTTTATCCAAATCGGAGTTAATCTCACAAAATCCAAGATGGCGTCGGTTTTTACAACATTTTACAGGTTTCACTCTGGATTTATGTTAAGGACCCCGCCGGATAGTCAGATATCGATTTCTATCCAAATCGGAGTTAATCTTACAAAATCCAAAATGGCGTCGGTTTTTACACTATTTTCCAATTTTGACACCAGATTCATGTTATTGACCCCACCGGAGCGTCAGATATAGATTTTTATCCAAATCAAAAAGATTTTTACAATAGGTACCTATTGTACAATCTTTATTATGTTGCAATTTGATTTTCCGAGAAATAACAACAAAAAAAAAAACAAATCTCAACATCGGATGTCGCAAGATAAAAAAAATTAAAACATGTCACGAAAGATTTGTGACAGCCCTGAGTTTCGGACAAGCCAAGACGCCGAACGATTAGGTTGTATGAACCTTGTCCACTGTATAGAGTCCTTACACTGTGCTATAGCGTAGGGATGTATTCTATACGAAGTGGTAACTCCGCCGACTTTTGGGTCGCGCGGGGAAGTGGGCGGGGAGGAAATGCCGCCGAATTTCCATGAAAATTCGGTGGCATTTCCGGCGGCGGTATCTTTGATCCTCAGGTATCGATTTTTATCCCTATCGTATCAAAACTGAAGAAATTCAAGATGGCGGCCGTTTCTCGCGATTTTAACCTCAGATTCGTTATAAAGAACCTCTTGGACCCTCGGGCCTCGGTTATAAATTTTTCACCTTATCGTATAAAAACTGAAGAAATTTAATATGGCGGCCGTTTATCGCAATTTTCACTTCAGATTCGTTATAAAGAAGCTCTTGGATTTTCAGATATCGATTTTTATCAGGATCGGATCAAAATTTAAAAAATACGCTATGGCGGCCGTTTCTTTCAATTTTGACCTTAGATTCGTTATGAAGAACCTGTCGGGTCCTCAGCTTTCGATTTTGATCACGATCGGATCAAAACAAAACAAAAAAGTGCTGCAACTACAGAACTTTTTTTTTTGGGTGGTAACCAGTTTTTAAATTGTATCTGTATAGCAAGTTAGCAAGTACGTTAGAGCCTACGCTAGCTGACGCGGATTACCCGGAACGTCAATAAGAAATTGTATGCTAAGCGAAGCGGACTCACGGAGCGGGTGCGCCACACTAAATCCACCCGCCGCACCCGCTTGTCTGGAAAAAATCCGGGTTTTTCCCAGACGACTCGTTTTTTTCGGATTCTTTAGGAAAAAATCAATGAAAGTTTCCGTTCTATATTTCAACTCTAAACCAATGTATATTAGGTCTAATTTACGCCTACAACATGGCTACATCCATGACATTGAGGAAGAAACAATCGAAACAGATGAAAGGAGTGACAGTGATACTGACATTATTTATTTCTTAAAAAACCCGAAAACTTCGGAAAAAAACGGAAAAATTGATTAAATCATGAATAAAACATTCGATTTTTTCCGGTATTTTCAACGCTACTAAAGAGTGTATGTATGTGCAGTTCCCTGAAGTGGCCGGCAGCGTGGCTCCAGCGCTGTTGGAGCTGGTTGGCGAGGGTTCGGAGCCGGCAGCGGCCGACGTGATGGCCTTCGTGCGTGAGGCCTTGGCTGCCTTCCCAGACCTCAGACCCACGTTGTACCAGGTCAGTCCACAGTCTACAGTCTGCCAGCAAGCGCAGTAACAATACAGTAGTTAGCATCACACCGTTTTTTTCTTACGCCAGTATAGGGATGACTAGGTTGAAAAACTATCAATCTAAATACTCCGTCAGTTGGATTATCTAAAATCATTAGACACGTATTTTCTCCTATTTCAATTTAAGTAAAATTGACGAAGATAAAGAGCAAAGTTCCGGATTGGGAGCTGGTGACGTCACTACTAGGTAAGAATTGTACCTAATAGTGACGTTACGCGAAACTTGAACGCACTGTATTTACGTCATTTTTGATTTGACGAACAAATGAAAAAATATGTGTACAATATTTTTTTATAATCTAAAAGACGGACTAAATAGATTTTTTTAGTCGTCTAACCTATTACCACCCCAAAAAAACGGATTACTGCGATCCTTGGCTAATCAGATTATATTATTTTGGGTTAACACTTTTCTTTTCGGATTATCGTAAGTCAAAGCAATGAAATTATTTTCTCAAAAATGGTAAGCAATGTCGACTTTTCCGGTTTCAAATTAGGTCGTAAACTGCTTTGTTTGTGGTCAAGCAGAAATTAAGAAGTGATAAAAATCGCAGAATCCATTTCGCGACGGAAAATTTGAATACAAATCCTATTATTTATCGAGTTCCAAACTTGAAAACAAAATTGAAGCTGTCGTATAAAATGAAGGCATTGGCACTAAACAGCCAAACTAAAGAAGGTCGTTAGTTATTATTATAATGTTGGTACAGCGACATTTAAGTTATTTTGAATATAGAAGAAACATATGGTAATTTTTTTTTTTTTTAATAAACGGGTGGCATGTTAAAACGCCGCTTCTGCCAAGTATGAAACTAAAGGTTTCGATTTTATCTGATTTTGGCTTATTTGCAATATTTTTGAGAAAATCACTATACTTGGCTCGGTTTGAAAGACATTAGCAGGCCTCATATTAATTTCCTCCTGAAGTCGTCCATTTTAACATAATATTCAGTCCGCAAATCGCCTTTTTGTACGCCTTGACAGTAATGTACTGTTGAACATATTCGGTCTAACCGTTTTAGCTAAAAAACTATTCATAATAAGAAAACGTAAGTTTACTTAGCACGAATTTCGAAATCGACCTTTATGCGTGGTCCGACGCGCTCTTGGCCGTTTTTTACAATGATAATGGTTATTTTTAGAAACTTCTGGAAGTGGTCCCCCAAATCAAAGTGGGCAAGATCGTGCGCTCGGCACTATGGTTGCTGGCAGAATTTGCCGATACTCCGGAACGCGCGCGCGACACGCTCGATGTGCTAGCCGCGGCCATACCCATACCTACTGCGGGCGACGACGAAAATAAGGTAACTATACAATTATGTAATGATGTTGAATCACAGAATAAGTTGTAAAGTGAATGTCATTGGACTTTCAGGACTGTGTAAACACACCGCCATATTGAAGTTGTCTTTGAATGATGAATTTACTAGTGATGGGGAAGTGCTATTTTAAGTCAAAATAAATCGATTACTAAAATACCAAAAGTAAAACACATCTCATCTTCATATTTTTAATTGGTTTAATTTTCTGAAAAATCGGTGCTTGAAGTTTTACTAGAGTCACCAGTATTAATTATAAAAGGTGGCGTTACATCATCGGTATACCCTATCGATGATGCCGTCTAAATTTTTCATTCTAAGCTCTTCTCCTATTACATGATCCACGCATTTCTTCCACTGCATGCATCCGCATCTGAATTTAGGTATTTATTTAATTTTAAGTATATTATACCTTACGCTAAGATCCTTTACTCATTTACTTACCGTGTAGTGTACACTATGCCTATATCAGGTAGATACCGTGAGTACCGGCATTACAATGTCACTAACTTAGTCACATCCCTAAACGTCATAGACAAACGTAGAATATAAAAGAAACAAAAACGTCATTGCATTTTGTCGAAATAACGTAACTTTTAAATCGTATTGAATTTTCAATGAAATTTCCAAGATTAAGTAATTTTTCCTATATTATTTGTTTTTTACGAGAAAGGCTATTTTAATAGTATATGTTTTCAATGACTTTTGATGAGGTGGTGTGAAACTTTAAGGAGTAACAGTGATAAATCAAAGTGACGCCGTTTGTTTACATAGTCCTGAAAGTCCAATGACATTCACCTTAATAGGGCGTGCCAAGACTATGGGACATCAAGGGAAAGTACCTTAAATATCGTAGGTAGGTTATTTTGTTGAAAGAAGACTTTATTTTATTTTTAACAGTAAGTAATACTACATTCATAGGTATTCTAAAAATTACTTGATTCACCTGGGAATCGAACCGACATAAATGCGAAATAAAAACTGCATTCTATTTGTATAATGCCAATCGAAAGAATGGACAAAAAATAATCATTCTTCTTAAGTAACATAGTATTTTAAAAGAAAGGAACAACGTGAAATTAATCATTTCATTCAAATTAAAAACACGTAAGTAAGTAAGTGAATTAAATATTTTTTTTTAAAAGATCTTTGAATGCAATATTACTAACTTTTAAAAATAACAAAGTCTTCTTTCAGTAAAACATCCTATCTACTATATTTAAAGTACTTTCACTTCCTGTCTCATAGTCTTGGGACGCCCTGTATACGCTTCTCTCTCCTATATATGACGTTTAGCTTGTCAAGGATAAACGTCAAGATGACATTAACGTTAGGGTTGTCAACATGCAGTCAGGTGGTACAACAATTTGTATTAAACATAGAAATAGGAACAAAACATGTATCAGAACACTATTTGTATTATATATATCACTGTTGCATAAACTACTATTATTCAACAGTGATATAATAAGGGTTATTAAATTTAAGTGTCGAATAGACACGAGAATTTTAAGAACACTAGTTTTTCTACGACAGTGAAAATAGCAAAATCTCAAACGGAATTTGTCGTATGCCAACTATACAATCTAAAAAAAATCAACAGTGCTATTATATTGTATGAAAATCCATAAGAGCATTAGCGAATACTATAGACAACATTATAAATATTTAAAATATTTATATTTGGATTTGAAAGGAATATTTTACATAATACATATAATAAAGGACTACAAAGTTCCACGCAATCAACCTTAATGTCAAGTCTATCCAGAAACTTGGTAGAAAGAGATGAAAGATGTGCTATGTGCAGGAGGAGAGCGAGCAAGCTGCGCCCAAGGTCGACACGTCGGCGCCGCGCCAGTTGGTCACCAGCGATGGCACCTACGCTTCGCAATCTGCCTTCAATCTGCCTGCGTAAGTATTTTCAATTAATTGACTGACTTATTAAAGGTGACAACACCACTCTGTCCGACGATGACTGCCCGATGCACTCGAAACATGTCACGCCTATTGTGATAAAAATATGTGAGTGTTAACCGTTGTAATTGATTGACTCTTATTGCACCAGATGGAAAGTGCGAAAGTTAAGAAGCGTTTCAAATATGACCAGAAATATAATAAAAATATATCTTTTGTGTGTGAAGATTTTAAAATAAATATTATGGGACAATCTCACATAAATCGACCTAGACCCATGGTAAGCTCAATAAGGCTTGAGTTGTGGGTACTAGACGACGATGTATATAATAGATAGATACGTATAAATACTTAAATACATAGAAAACATCCATAACTCAGGAACAAGTATTCGTGATAAACACACAAATAAATGCCCTGACCAGGATACGAACCCGGGACCTCCTGCTTCGTAGGCAGGGTCACTACCTACTAGGTTAGGAGGCCGTTGAAAGATATTTGATAAGTGTCTCTATCGTTATAGCTTGCTCAGGGCCATTTCTTATTTGTGCACAGGCCGAGAGAATTATACTGTATTTTTAGGGTTTCGTAGTTAACTATACTAGAAAGGTTTAGGTATTTAACTAAATATAAACAAACGACAAATATGCGACCAAATAAAAGAGCAGCATAGAAGTAGCATTTTGAAACTCGGCTCCGCATATTGTATTTGTCCAGTTTACCTGACGCCATTAAGGTGGAAGTGCCTGGAGGGTATGGCGACTAGCGACCAAGAGATGGCGCTAGTGCTGCAAACTTAGTTATTTTCACAATTTCCTCCAAAACTAAGGCAGATACATAAGATGTTTTTGTATTTGCGCAAATACTAGAAAATCTGAAGTATAATACGAGATTTTCGGCAGCCAACAGTATTTCATTTCAACAAAAACCTGCAACAACTTGGAAATACGGAGATTTTACCCATTTACGCACACTAGCACGTCTTCTGTCAGTCACCAGTGTCAGTAGTGTTATCATCACTTCAAAAATTAACTAGATGTCGCTACTATAGATAACCTTTACGACGTAAACACAGAGGGCGCGGAAAATGTCATTCCTCGAAAACTAACTAGCGTTTAACTAGGTGGCGTTATAAAAGTGCTTATGTAGTATTTAGCAAATAGATGTTTGACCAATGAAGTCATTGCAGAAGACTTGGGGTCATAAATTAAATAGGAGGATGGCGTTTTTCGAGATTTACTACACATACAAAGTCATAAATACTCGAGTGGCTAGAATCCAATTTCGAGAAGTTTTTACAGCATAGTTCTACGATAAATATAGGTACGCATTTTACCCAGCCTTTGAAAACTTTGTATAGAGGTGTACTCGTACATCGTCATTACTTTTTTTTTTTTTTTTTTTATACTACGACGGTGACAAACAAGCATACGGCCCGCCTGATGGTAAGCGGTCACCGTAGCCTATGGACGCCTGCAACTCCAGGGGAGTTACACGCGCGTTGTCGACCCTTTAAAAAAGGAGGATTCGCTGTGTTGACAGCTAAAGGGGCAAGCTTAGCTCCGTGGGTACACCCCACTCCCCAGCTGTCAACACAGTGAATCCTCTTGGAGCTCTGGCAACCTTACTCACCGACAGAAACACAACACTATGAGTAGGGTCTAGTGTTATTTAACTGCGGTTTGTAAGGTGGAGGTACTTCCCCAGATGGGCTCTGCTCCAGATTTGAGCGAAACGACATTCGTTGTCCTGTGCCCTACCACACTAAACGATATGCATCCGCTGTGCCCATACCTCTCTTGTATTTGGATTGTTTTTTAAATTCCTCCATCACCAAATCAAAAAAAGTGTTTACTTACGTCATCGTTAGCTGTAATACTAGTAACCACCAGAAGCTAAAGTTTCAGGACACAGACCGAAAGCTAGTTCAGTAAAACAATGTGAAAGAAGAAGAATAAATAACCAATCGTTTTGTAGTAATTTGGCCTTTACTGGGGTTTCTATTTCTGCGCAATTTGCTGTTCGGGAGTCTAAAGAAACCTAACTAACCTAACTTTGCTTATCCTATGATGGATATGCGTTAGACATTCTAACTAATGAAAATGCGTTCTTGGTTGCAACATCGCCGAAATATCGGCAGCTCAATTTGATCAAAAAACCCGCGTTCATTAGTTAGAATGAAATAACCGCGATAAGTATTCATTTTCTAGTTCATTTTGCGATTGATTGCTTATGTTGGCATAATGGATACATACGGCATAATGCGTTTTTCACACTGATCCAATATTCATAGAGAGCAGAATAACTGACATGTGGGCATTTTCGCGAGAATAGATCCAAAACTATTTTTCTAAAACTGATAAACTTAATGTTTTTCCTACTTAGAATCACGAGCTTTTTCGATCCTAAATGTTAAGCCAGAGCTCCAAGAGGATTCGCTTTGTTGACACCTGAGGACCCACGGAGCAAAGCCCTTGGCCCGTTTAGATGTCAACACAGCGAATCCTCCTTTTATCGCTTACCATCAGGCGCGCCGTATGCTTGTTTGCCACCGTCGTAGTATTTAAAAAAAATATAAGTATAAAAAAAACAGTCCCAATTTTTTCTTTCCGTAACCTTTTTTCATACATTTGCGTAAAAACTTTTGAGACCTTTTTTCTCGCAGTTTTTATCTCCTAGATTGAAACAGCTTCTTATTTAGATTAGGATAAACATTAAATTTAATGTTTATCCTACTTTAAAAACTTTTTTAAAGGTAGGTAAATTTACCTACCTACCTTTAAAAAAGTTTTTTCGTAAGTAGATCTCTTTTTGCGAAAATGCTCATGTAAGTACCTAAGGGATTCGGTAAGGGTGCCTCCAACGCATATGTCACTGTATACGAATATGATATTGGTCTAAAAATTCTGAACTCGCATTAGGCACTTGCGTTGCGTTGAAGGCACAAGACGAAAGTCACTAAATAACTGTTAACGCATTTTTACGTTCAATGCAAAGGTAACGAAGACGCATAAATGCGTTAATTTGCACTTACACGGGACTTACGTTTTTATTTCAACCAAAAATTAAAAATTGTACTTTTACAATTTTTAATTTTTGGTTGAAATAAAAACGTAAGTGTGTTAGGTACCTTTGTACCTAAAGGTACTTTGTCGATAATTGATAAGTTTTTTTTAAATAAAGTTTACTTTTATATAAATATGTATGACATATAGCGCCGAGAAAACGGTAACTTTTACGAAAAATTATCACATATGCAAGCCCCACAGTTTACTTTTCACCATAAGGATTAACAACCGCAGGAGCGTTATGACAGAATTAACCTTCAGCTGTGATAATTTCGTGACCGTCAGGATGATAGAACCACGGTGAGTTTTTGAACCGCGAGTTATTCCAATATTTAGTACCTTTTTCGTACTCATTCTTGGCGGTCCCAAAAAACGCAATTCGCTAAAAATCGAGAAATATTGAATATTCAATGTTCACCGTTTCGTTATCGTTATTACGTCATGGCGGGGCATACACTGTTCTCATTCAGAGCTTATTTTAGCCGTAACTTTATTTCAGAAAGCCAGAATGAAATACTAAGTATCATTTTAGAAGGTCCTAAATAGGTACTGAACGATACAAGGCCTACAACCATGGGAACTGGAGGTGGCCCTGACCTGGACGTCAGAATGACTGACCACTTAATTTTCAATAATACTCGATTTTTAGCATGTTACTATTTTTTGATATTAGGTACCAAATAGTACGAAAAAGGCACTAAATATTGAAACAACTCGCGATTCAAAACTCCACCGTAGTCCTATCATACTGACATTCACATAGTTTCAACGCTCAAGAGAATAGAAAAATAGTACATTATCTAACTAGTGCAGTAAAACAAAGAAAGGCCGAGATCGCAGATGTTTGCGACCCGAGCTGCAAGCGAGGGACGTAAATATGCGATCAAGGGCTTTATTTATTACCTCACGTGTTAGGTACATCATTTTATGCCTACACTTGGGCAGAAATCGGCTTTTTCCGTACGCGTGGCGTGCGGAAAAAGGCACTTTATGGCTAGGTGTGGCATAAATAATATTATATTGTGTATTTGAAAAATATTACAAAATAAAACAAACTGCTCCTAATTATAATTCATGTTTTATTATTTTTTATTTTCATTTGCGCCGGCTGCCCCTTGTTGTAGTTTAACTGGAAGAAAAAAAACCTGTCACTAGGGAGTTTTTCAAACGAACACAGCAAAGAGCACAGCGTGTGCGAAGAACTAGCCGTCGAGAACGCAACGCAACTCATGATTCTCATGAATAAGGCTCACTAACTAATCTCCAACATGTCGACCTATGTGCTCACGATGAGGTACACGCAACTGAATTCGATAGCGACTGCGGCGTTCGAATGTATGTCCGTCTCGCTCCTACCATTGCTCTGGTAGGAGCGAGACGGACATACCCCCGAACGCTGCAGTCGCTGTCGAATACGGCCACGTGCAACTAATGATAAGCACACTATTGACGTGACTATGATGACTTATTGAAGTTATTGAGATACATCCATACGCCTGACAGCATGGTGACAACCCTAATATCAATGTAATCTTGACATTGTTTGCATGCACAATCTAAACTTCAAATGTAGGGAAGAGAAGCTTCTGTACTTTAGTACTTTTATTCTGTGTTTTTGTCTAAGTTTGATTTTATAAAATACAAAACATACCTGGCAGGCTTGACATTTCGACGCATCGTTGATTTTTTGGAACTCTGCGCAAAACGAGCTCTGGGACCTGGGACTATATAGTCTTTGTAAAACGCAACTAACTTCGGTGTCATCTCTTGAATGAAGTTGTCGTCACGTTCTACTTCAACGATAGTCAAATTGGCTCCAGGTTCAATGAAACAGACAAAATAACATTTCGCCTTTTCAGCAATGCGTAGTTGTCCTTGCACCTATAGACATAAAATAGTGTATATTAGTTTAATAATGTAGTATTTATAATATTAGTCTTTTGTTTTAATGACATGTCGGATACGGTGCGTCCTGTTCATATATGTCTGGTCCAGGTTGAGAATGTCTCTGTACCAAAAAGTCTAGGACATGGCAGTCTTGCCACTAGCTAGTGAGTGACTAACTATAAGCTATACTATAGCAATTTGTAGAGTCCTTCAACGCCAGGGCCTATGTATGCGTTTAAAGAGCTACCAGAGGTTTTCACAGCTTAAAACATTGATAGTAAAACCCCAAACTCAATTATAAATACAATACACAATAAGACCTGCCTGGTACAATAATATTACAATAATTACAATAATATTAATGTTGTGCAAAAAAAAAACATATTTTTCCCTCATAAACTTCGGAGATAAAACTTCAGTTTCGGTTATAATATAATTCTGAATTTTCTCATTGCAAAAAAATATATAAAAAAAATGTATTAGAATGTGCAAATCAAACCACTTGAAATGATACTCCACATGACCTAATAAGTAAACTTTAAATTTTTGCCCCTTCTTTTGTCGGACATTTTTCACCGAAAATAAATTAAAATATATAATAAATCCGCTTTCAATGTGCATGGGTTAACTTTGTATATAACTTCTTCAAATTGCAAATCGTTAGCTGAAGTAGTTCTCGATATATTTAATGATGTGAAAGACAGACAGACGGACGTGTCGCACCATAAAAGTTGCTTTTTTACCATTTTGGTACGGAACCCTAATAATGATGAGACAGACAGACAGACGGACGGAGCCGCACCACAAGGGTTTATTTTTTAACATTTTGGTACGGAACCCTAATAATGATGTGACAGACAGGCAGACAGACGGACGTGTCGCACCATAAGGGTTGCTTTTTTACCATTTTGGTACGGAACCCTAATAATGATGTGACAGACAGACAGACGGACGGAGCCGCACTAAAAGGGTTTATTTTTTACCATTTTGGCACGGAATCCTAATAATGATGTGACAGACAGACAGACGGACGGAGCCGCACTAAAAGGGTTTATTTTTTACCGGTTTGGTACGGAACCCTAATAATGATGTAACAGACAGACAGACGAGACGGACGGAGCCGCACCATAAGGGTTTATTTTTTTACCATTTTGGTACGGAACCCTAATAATGATGTGACAGACAGACAGACGGACGTGTCGCACCATAAAGGTTGCTTTTTTTATCATTTTGGTACGGAACCCTAATAATGATGTGACAGACAGACGGACGGATTTCCTACAACTGACGATATAACCGCCAATACATCATTTAATTTATTTTATTTTATTTTTACGTATGAAGCAAACGGAAGTGGAAACAAGATTTGCATTATTTATTTAGAAATATTTCATTAAAGTCTACTGAAACAACTTTGATGAAATTTGTACTGTTCCTAAGTTAAACTATAAATCAGTAAAGTATGATGACCGCAAATCCGCAATGGAATTAATGGTTCTAAAATACAGTTTTTATATAAAGTGGCAACAAATGAAATATTAGATGTGTTAAATTGAAATTGAAAAATTGTATTTTAAGCTATTTACAGAAAAAATACCGCGAGGCAAATGAACTAAATCAGTGGTTCACCCACGGAGCCATTGGCAAACGTTTTGCAGGATGGCAACTGACGACAAGGCGCGCCGCCAGATTCCATACAATCTTAGTAGCATATCCTGAGGCCACGCGCATACGATTGCATTTCACTCAAAGTTCCCTTCGCACTTGTAAAGGTAGGCCTGAGAGTTTCGTAAATGTTTATTTCCCTTCGATCGCATTTTCTTTTGCGATAAAAGGAAACACATATTTAGTTTAGTATTCGCAGAAGGCTTGGTTAAAAATTCTATTATTGTAAAATCTATGCCACAAGAAACGTAAAAACAAATTAGGTCGATACTTACTCAGAAGGTTCAGCACTGCTTAATTGACTCGATTGGTTTTGCAAACCCGAATCTACTTTATCTGGTTTTGATGGTGTTCCTTCCGCTGGAATATGACGCCAAGCCTGACCTCTGCTGAATTTTTTATAGTATTTTTTTATAGTACGAGTAGCTGTTCGAGTCACGATATAAGTACGAGTATGTCAACTACTTACTCTACTCTAGTTTGTTTGTTGTACAGTACAGTCACCAGCATAAATATATGACGGTGAACAGTCGAGCAAAAATATCTGACGGTCTATTGGGTGCATAAGTATCTGACGACAGTACCTCGGTAAAAATATTTGATGATTTTTGGGCGGCAAAAATATCGTTACTCCGTATCCGCATAAATATCGGATCGAGGCGCTTATACACATGTGATTACTTATAAAAATCAAAATTATGTGATCACTCTCATCGGCAGAAATATCTATCCACTGCAAAAGCAAAAATATCGGATGACTGATGATGGATCGCCTATATATATCTGACAAGATATTCAAAGCTGTAAAATCAATCAGCAAGAACAAACTATATCTGTATGGCATTTAGATGGCCGTAAATTGTATGAAGCAATTTGACAATTCACGAAAAGAGTGCAGACTTGTCATTTACTTGTCATTGCATATGTCTGTCTCACATTTTCCCATTTGCAATTTTAAATAGTAACATTAAAATTCAGGCATCAGAAGACTTTTCCTATGAGATCTGAGTAGTGAAGTTATTCTGAGTAGTAAGAAAACGAGACGAAGTCGAGTTTTGTAATAATAGACCGGAGAGTTTTAAGAACTAATTATGAACTGTTGCATACGCTAGTTTTTCTACGACTGCTAAAATAGCGAAAAAAGCTAAATCTAGAAAGGTGGAAGAATGTGGAAGATGTCGTATGCCCTCTAATGAAATTTAAAAAAAACAACAGTGCTCATATATTGTATGAAAATCCATAGGAGCAGTCTTCTTATGGAATACCATAGACAACGTTATAATGTATACTTTTTTAGTATCGCTGTCAGTCTAATTGAGAGATAGAAGTGGAGTAGACTTTTTTTTTTGGATCAAGCAGGGATTAATAATATTTAATACTTATATTTAAAAAAAAAGTATTATAATAACTTATAATCGAACGCCATTGTCATGGCGACATTTCAACTGGACGACGACACAAACACAGAATCGTGTCAATGCTCGACTACTAAATTACTACGATTTGGCTGCTTGGACGAATTGCATCAAAATAGATCAGAAAAACTTTTGACAACCTACGGAATCGGAGAAATAACAAACATATAGATTTATTTTTGACACTTCCTTTATTTAGTAAGGAAGTGAAGGAAGGGTGTATGACTTTGATGTTCTGAGTGTTGACGGAGAGCTTGGTTGGACACGCACACGCCTGGTCTACTACCAAGAAAGTCAAACAAATAAAAAAATGTAGTTATCTCCCTTTCTATCGCACTTATACTTATACCTATTCGAACGAAAGAGATGCAGATAGAAAATCAAATTTCCGATGTTTGCGGTAGCCTCTCACATCTCTCAGAGCAACTTTATTATTGTTATATTTCAGCAATTTTAAACGTCGATTTGATGACAGAATAAAACGTGAGACAGACATATGCAATGACAAGTCTGCACTCTTTTCGTGAATTGTCAAATCACTACATACAATTTACGGCTTTATGCCAGCCAGATATGGTTTTCTTTTGCAGATTCATAAAATATTTTTAACTATCGTGTCAGATATATAGGCTACCCATCAGTCAGCCGATGTTTTTGCTTTTACAGGGGATAGATATTTCTGCCGATGAGAGTGATCACATCATCAATTTAATTTTTATAAGTAATCACATATTTATAAGCGCTTTGATCCGATATTTTTGCGGATACGGAGTAACGATGTTTTAGCCGCGGCCACAAAGCATCACATATTTTTTACGAGGTAGTGTCGTCAGATACTTATGCGCCCAATAGAGAGTCAGATATTTTTGCACGGCTGTTCACCGTCATATATTTATGCTGGTGACTGTACACTGTAGGTACAAGAGTGGAGTAAGACTGTACAAAAAACAAACAGACACAGAGGACCTGGTACCTATCAACATGTAAGCAAATTATGCATTTAAAACAATATTGACGAAATCAATGGCTACGGGCAGTCAAAGACTAAAAGACCGTTAAACGTTGTTTTCCATCAGTGCACTTATAGTCAGACAGTAAAGATGATGACGATGATGACCTGTAGGAATTAGTATAGTATAAAAAGTGACAAATGAAATACATACGATTTGGTGCCATAATGGTTGAGCAAGGAAGCTTCAAAGGCCGCCGTTTTTTTCTTACAGCACCAGACTAACGGTGGTTCTTATATTCCGTTTTATTAGTTCTTCCCATTGTCAAATTAATTTGTTCCACTGGACGACTGATGATATAGTGCAGGAAGGTAGCGGAGTGTGAAATGCCTGCGAGTACTATAGTTCGACTTGAAAGAAATCGTCAAAGAACAAATAAGCAGGAAAATATAAGATATTGACAGCTGTCATGACATTATTACTTACCTACCCGAAAGTCATCATAACTGTTTCCAGCCAGTAAAAACCACAGCACAAATACAAAATAATTCACTTGATGCAACGACCTCCTCTCAGAAAATTTATACACGAAACGGGCGGTAGTTAAAAGTTAGCACAGAGAAAAATGCACTCAGCACCTACCCTACCCATAGGTACTCGCGGGGTTGACTATGTCAACAAATGAAAATGCTTTTATTATAATATTATGTAGGTTATGTTATTAATTAGTGGCTCAGCGGTAAGACCGTGTGACTTTCAATCTAATGGCCGTTCAAACACTGGCTTGTACCAATGAGTTGTTTTGAACTTATGTACGAAATACCATTTGATATTTACCACTCGCATGTCTTATTGTTGTGGAATTGGACAACTTAATCCCCAGAAAAGCCTAGTTTACCCAGAGGGGTTGGAAAGCCAGATGGCAGTTGCCAAAGCGGACCCCAGGCTTCCTGAGCCGTGGCATAATATTATTAATAATTATGAGCTAAGTATTGATGAGTACCTGACAAACTTATTCATTGATATTCATTGTATAGCTACTTTTGAAATTAGTCTGATGATTAGTTTTGAAACCGATCACAACACAAAATAAATATTCCCAGCCGCTACGTTGAAAACGACAACTATATATGTATATAGCCTGATCTCTGGTGACGTGAACTTGCGTGCGAATCTGCGGATACATTTTACCGGAGCCCATAAGTCATTTTACTATATTTTTGTATACTTAGGTATGATAGATATGATTGACAGTTGCATATCATTGCGTTGTACAATACTTACTTACAAGCTCATTCTAAGGTTGTACTGTCCACCTGTGGACGAAATTTGGTACTACTCAGTCCGGTGACCTGTGTTACAGGTGGTTGCAGTGACATCTTTGATAGTTATGATTAAACTCAAAACCAGTGGCTGTCAGTTGGGCCGCCATATTAGTTTACACGGACAGTATAAGGATTACTCACACAAACAAGCGCTGAAGCGAAATTTTAGTACTTTCTATATCGGATTATTCTACGTTATTGTTAGTTTTCTAGTATGTTTTATTCTATTTGCGCAAATTGGAGGACTCGCACAACCTAAATATCATGGTTTAAAGTCCGGTGCATCGATACAATACGAGAAAACCTGCAACGAAAGTTGTATGAAACTTGCACGGGGAGATCCACCTTAAACTTGCAGCGAAAGTTTGTTTACATTTAGTTAAATACCTAAATCTTTCCAGTATAGGAACCCTTTCTGTTCGTCTGCGGCTTAGCTGTATGACCGTTACTACTACTGTTGGTACTAGAAAGCTGTTATTTATTATTAATATACATATTAATAATGCCGACAAAGTGGTAAGATAAAAAGTCAAAAAACTTTTATTTTTAGGGTACTTCCCAATTCTATGCGCGTAAAGTGTGAGGTATTGTATAGGCCTGACTGCGCGTAAAGTGTGAGGTATTGTATAGGCCTGACTGCGCGTAAAGTGTGAGGTATTGTATAGGCCTGACTGCGCGTAAAGTGTGAGGTATTGTATAGGCCTGACTGGGCGGGCGATATTTGAAAAGAGAGTGCATGACCGTTTCAGCGCCGACTCGTCGTCTACGGGCGGGCTGGCGCACGCGCTGCGCGGCGGCGAGAGCTTCACGGCGGCGTGCGCGTGCTCGGCGCTCGCCAAGATGGCGCTCAAGATGGACGCCGCCAGCGCCGCCGGGGCGCTGCATCTCACGGCCGCGCTGCTGGTGCACTACAAGAAGAACGGTGCGTATTTATTTATGAATCTCCAGGTTGCTTATACTTATATGCACTGATGATGTATACTTGGGTCACTAGGAAATAAGTGAGATGCTCGGAATCTGGACATGGTATGGTCATGTATTATGTTTTTAGAAGCTTATTTCATTAGACAACTAGAATACTGTACCTGACGTAAGTGTGTTTTACTATCGCATCATATAAGAATGGTAACGTATCAAAAATGATCTTCCGTAGGAATATAATGGGTAGTTCTTAAGCTGTTCTGCATATGGCATTCTACTATGGGGAAAACTACTACTAGAGTTCTGTATCTGACTTAGGTGTGTTTTACTGTGGCGTCGCATAAGAATGGTACCGTATCTAAAAATCATCTTCCGTAGGAATATTATGGGTAGTTCTTTAGCTGTTCTGCATATGGCATTGTACTATGGGGACAGCTACTACTGTAGCACTGTGTTCGACGTATGCTTTTCTAGTTTTATGTCGCCTAGCCACGACTTAAAGGTTAACATTGGTATTGTATTTCCAGCGTCATCCACCAGCGGCCTGACCGCTGATGACCTGGAACATGCGGCGCTCTGTCTTCGTGCGGCCGCGGCCAGGCCGCCCGTCGTGCGGGACGCGCTTACGCACGCCGCGCGCGCCGCTCTCACCGCGCTGCTGCGGGAGCGCGCCAGCCGCAGGGACAGCAAGGAGGTCAGTGCTGTACGGTGACGATACCAAGGGGGACAGGGACAACAACAACGCTGTCTCCGCGCTGCTCTCACCGCGCTGCTGCGGGAGCGCGCCAGCCGCAGGGACAGCAAGGAGGTCAGTGCTGTACGGTGACGATACCAAGGGGGACAGGGACAACAACAACGCTGTCTCCGCGCTGCTCTCACCGCGCTGCTGCGGGAGCGCGCCAGCCGCAGGGACAGCAAGGAGGTCAGTGCTGTACGGTGACGATACCAAGGGGGACAGGGACAACAACAACGCTCTGTCTCCGCGCCGCTCTCACCGCGCTGCTGCGGGAGCGCGCCAGCCGCAGGGACAGCAAGGAGGTCAGTGCTGTACGGTGACGATACCAAGGGGGACAGGGACAACAACAACGCTCTGTCTCCGCGCCGCTCTCACCGCGCTGCTGCGGGAGCGCGCCAGCCGCAGGGACAGCAAGGAGGTCAGTGCTGTACGGTGACGATACCAAGGGGGACAGGGACAACAACAACGCTCTGTCTCCGCGCCGCTCTCACCGCGCTGCTGCGGGAGCGCGCCAGCCGCAGGGACAGCAAGGAGGTCAGTGCTGTACGGTGACGATACCAAGGGGGACAGGGACAACAACAACGCTCTGTCTCCGCGCCGCTCTCACCGCGCTGCTGCGGGAGCGCGCCAGCCGCAGGGACAGCAAGGAGGTCAGTGCTGTACGGTGACGATACCAAGGGGGACAGGGACAACAACAACGCTCTGTCTCCGCGCTGCTCTCACCGCGCTGCTGCGGGAGCGCGCCAGCCGCAGGGACAGCAAGGAGGTCAGTGCTGTACGGTGACGATACCAAGGGGGACAGGGACAACAACAACGCTCTGTCTCCGCGCCGCTCTCACCGCGCTGCTGCGGGAGCGCGCCAGCCGCAGGGACAGCAAGGAGGTCAGTGCTGTACGGTGACGATACCAAGGGGGACAGGGACAGCAACGTCTAACGCTCGCCGTGACCGTGTTGCAGGAGGTGCAGGCGCAGGCGCGGGCGGTGCCGGTGGAGGCGGGCATCACGTTCTCGTGCCTGGCCGGCGCGGGCGCGGCCGTCACGCACGATATGTTCGAGCTCTCGCTCTCCAAGGCTGTCGAAGGTACACTATTTATTCATATTCTTTATATATCAACATGTCATCAACCCTCTGTAATTCGTTCAAAAGCCGCATATAAGGACCCCCCTATAACTTTTTTGTTACAACTAATTTCTTAGTTGTGAAAATAATATTGATATAGCTAATTTTTATTATCGAATTCGATAGTATTATTTTTCGAAAAAAAATCAAAATCAAATGCATTGCAATAGCCTCGAGAATCAGAATTACGGCCAATTTTGAAAAGATTTACGCGAGTAAGACAGCGTTTTACCAAATTTATATTCTGGATTTGACAGCCTAAGGCTGGATTTGACCAAACTTTTTAACCAAGAGTAACTAACTTGCTCTAGGATACTAATGTCAAAATCCCATAGTAGTTTGACGTTTGTGAGTGACGTTACTCTGAGAGTAAGCGTTATTCTCGGAATAAAAATTTGGTTAAACGCAGCCTAAGTAACATATTTTTTTCCTTTGTAGTTTATTTTTAAAAGGCGTGTTTTTACAACAAATCTATAAGTGTAAGACACTTAAAAACTGGTTTCTGAAACAAAGCTAATGAGATAATGCGGCAATTGTGAAAATTTTTCGACGATGCGACACGATTTTTGTTGCAATTCTAAAATTTCATATAGTAAGTTCAAAAAAAATGTATTATTATTCGGCCATCCTATATAATTTTCCGTTCAGGTCGCACCACAGCCCAGGAAGAGAAAGGCAAGCTGTCGAAGGTGACCCAACTGACCGGGTTCTCGGACCCCGTGTACGCGGAGTGCATAGTTGCCGTCAACCAGTACGATATTGTACTCGACGTGCTAATCGTCAACCAAACTGGTATGTATACAACAAGGATAACGACTAAAAAAGAAAAACACGAAACAAAACATTTATAATTATTACATTTAATAAATGATTTAATTTATGCTTTACAATTGTATTAAATTAGTAGTTATTTTCTAAATAGAGCTAATTAGAATACTGGTGTCTGAGAAATTAACTTAATTTAAACTAACGAATACACTTTTAAATTTAAAGCAAGTGCTTCGCTTGCAGTTCGGGTCGCGAACATCTGCGATCTCGGCCTTCCTTTGTTAAACCAATGAGCGGAATTCTTCATAGCAAAAATCAAACTGTCAGAGGGATTGACCTAACTGTTTTATCGACTTATCGATGTTACGGAATAATATTGCATTAGGTATCCATAATCAACTTAAAAGATTATTCTGTAACATTTGACCTCTTTGATAAGCAACTTGCATCTCCATATTAAAGTAAATCATGTCAGCGTCACATATGTAATTTATGTCACTTGAGTTTTTATGAGTGATTTCCGTGCCGTGTTACTAAAATGGTTAATCCTAAAAGAAAAACAATAAAAAAATGGATACAGAAAGATTCTTCTAAAGTTTCAAAGAAGATTCTTCCACAATATATTGCTCTAAATGTGACGTTCATTTACATCAGCTAAAGAAACATTGTGTTGAAAGTCACTTAGTGAGTAAAACTCATTCGTCACAATACTCAAAAAGTACGAGTTCAGACACATTCTATTAGATTTAATCATATTTTTCGTTTCGTGCAATATTCAATGGAAAAAAATTAACAATTATTAGATTTCGACTGTTATTTTGAATGCAGATTAGTTACCTACTCTTAGCAATATTTGTTTTTAATTTTTATTATAAGTTTCATATAGAAAATTTAAAATAGAAGTATTTTCTGTTTTATTCTTTACTATTATACTAAAATACAGTGGCGGTCAGCTAATTAGGGACACCGTTAATTTGTTTGTATGTATATCCAAAGGCCTGATTTCATTACTTTAACTTTGTTTCGTTAAGTGACAAATATTTATCGATAAGTCGATAAAACAGTTAGGTCAATCCCTCTGACAGTTTGATTTTTGCTATGAAGAATTCCGCTCGTTTCACCGTACTAGTTAGGTAATGTAGTCTCTATTCGTGATGTGACCGGTGTGGGCAGACGACACGCTGCAGAACTGCACGGTGGAGCTGGCGACGCTGGGCGAGCTGCGGCTGGTGGAGCGGCCGCCGGCGCTGGTGCTGGCGCCGCGGGACTTCGCCACCATCAAGGCGCACGTCAAGGTCGCCTCCACCGAGAACGGCATCATCTTCGGCAACATCGGTGAGTCGCGCCCTAGTAGTCTCTATTCGTAATGTTATCGGTGTCGGTCAGACGACACCGGCAACATCGGTGAGTCTTACCGGTTTATAAAATACCATTGGTCGCTAATTACTATTTAAAACGAGATTTTTACCATGTATTTGTTTTTATGAGCTCCCGATATTTCGGCACTGTTACAAGTGCCATTGGTGCCATTGGTCGTCTTGATCGGGCACTGGTAGCATTGTTGCGACGAAAGTATTATATGGATATGCTTTTATTTTATTTTGTACAGAATTTTTATACCTATTAACTTATTATCGAGTTTTATTATCTAGGTTTTATCATTTCTATTATGACTATGAAGTACAGGCCAGTTATAAATTATCTTTCGAAAGAATATGTCTACGTCAACTCTTGTCTTCCACTTGTCTCATTGACGTTCTCATAATTATTTTATCCATCAATTTAACACGTGCAACGGAATAACTGAATTGTTTATTTCATTGGGTATATGATTAATGATAACAACCACAAATCGGTTTGTAATTGAGGGGATGTTTACAAAAACAACATAACTGCTTAGACTGGTTGACACTTCTGAAGGAACATTTGTAACGACCGGAGGAGTAGACCAGTGTAGTTAGTTATGTTGTTTTTGTAAACATCCCTTCAATTTTGCACCTCACATCTGTTCTGTTGATGTGGAACGGTTGTTCTCTTTTCATAAATTGATCCTCAATGTTAAAAGAAATCGCGCAACAGAATACAGTTCCCGTAATAGGATCCCACGAATGTTTTAACCCCTTAACCACTCAATAAATATAGCACTTTTGTAACAGAAAATACATTTGCTGTTACAAAAATGCTATATTTATTAAGCCTACTTGAATAAACTGAATACCTTCGAGTTTTAGTTTAAATTTAAAAAAATATTATAATATCCTCAGTGTACGAAGTGACGGGCGCATCCATGGACCGCGGCGTGGTGGTCCTCAACGATATCCACATCGACATTGTCGACTACATCCAGCCCGCCAGCTGCACCGATGCGGACTTCCGACAGATGTGGGCCGAGTTCGAGTGGGAGAACAAGGTGACTTTAAAAAAAAAGCTCCTCCCCCCATTTATGACCTTACGTACAGTCAAGTGCTAAAATATGGTTCGACATAATCGACTCATAAATATGGTACTACGCTCGTATTACACCGGCGTAAGGTGCTATGAGACATATTTTTGAGTAAGATGTGCACCACCATATTTTTACACTTGACTGTACAATACATTCGAAGTTAACATGCGTGGACATGCCATAACATGATAGATTCGCCCTATAACGAAACATGTTTTCCAGGTGTCGGTGAATACCAACATTACGGACCTGCGAGAGTATCTTCAACACCTGCTGGCCTCCACCAACATGAAATGCCTTACGCCGGACAAGGTAAGACATGTTCGCGTATTTATAAATAATATTATATGTAAAAAAAATGCTTCTAAAAAACGTTGTGGTTAAATGTGAATAGCTGTAAGCGTAGTGACGCATTTGTATCACGCATTAACCTCTACAGGTTTCTGTGGCGCATCTTAGTTTTTAAGGTGGAAGTGCCTGGAGGGTATGGCGACTAGCGACCAAGAGATGGCGCTAGTGCTGCAAACTTAGTTATTTTCACAATTTCCTCCAAAACTAAGGCAGATACATAAGATGTTTTTGTATTTGCGCAAATACTAGAAAATCTGAAGTATAATACGAGATTTTCGGCAGCCAACAGTATTTCATTTCAACAAAAACCTGCAACAACTTGGAAATACGGAGATTTTACCCATTTACGCACACTAGCACGTCTTCTGTCAGTCACCAGTGTCAGTAGTGTTATCATCACTTCCAAAATTAACTAGATGTCGCTACTATAGATAACCTTTCCGACGTAAACACAGAGGGCGCGGAGAATGTCATTCCTCGAAAACTAACTAGCGTTAAACTAGGTGGCGTTATCAAAGTGCTTATGTAGTATTTAGCAAATAGATGTTTGACCAATGAAGTCATTGCAGAAGACTTGGGGTCATAAATTAAATAGGAGGATGGCGTTTTTCGAGATTTACTACACATACAAAGTCATAAATACTCGAGTGGCTAGAATCCAATTTCGAGAAGTTTTTACAGAATATTTCTACGATAAATATAGGTATTTTACCCAGCCTTTGAAAACTTTGTATAGAGGTGTAGTCGTACATCGTCATTACTTATATTTGGATTGTTTTTTAAATTCCTCCATCATCAAATCAAAAAAAGTGTTTACTTACGTCATCGTCAGCTGTAATACTAGTAACCACCAGAAGCTAAAGTTTCAGGACACAGGCCGAAAGCTAGTTCAGTAAAACAATGTGAAAGAAGAAGAATAAATAACCTATCGTTTTGTAGTAATTTTGCCTTAACTGGGGTTTCTATTTCTGCGCAATTTGCTGTTCGGGAGTCTAAAGAAACCTAACTAACCTAACTTTGCTTATCCTATGATGAATATGCGTTAGACATTCTAACTAATGAAAATGCGTTCTTGGTTGCAACATCGCCGAAATATCGGCAGCTCAATTTGATCAAAAAACCCGCGTTCATTAGTTAGAATGAAATAACCGCGATAAGTATTCAACATTCTAGTTCATTTTGCGATTGATTGCTTATGTTGGCATAATGGATGCATAGGGCATTATGCGTTTTTCACACTGGTGCAATATTCATAGAGAGCAGAATAACTGACATGTGGGCATTTTCGCGAGAAAAGATCCAAAACTTTTTTTTCTTAAACTGATAAACTTTGTTTTTCCTACTTAGAATCACGAGCTTTTTCGATCCTACATGTTAAGCCAGAGCTCCAAGAGGATTCGCTTTGTTGACACCTGAGGACCCACGGAGCAAAGCCCTTGGCTCGTTTAGATGTCAGCGAATCCTCCTTTTATCGCTTACCATCAGGCGGGCCGTATGCTTGTTTGCCACCGTCGGAGTATTTAAAATATATATATATATATATATTAAAAAAAACAGTCCCAATTTTTTCTTTCCGTAACCATTTTTCATACATTTGCGTAAAAACTTTTAAAACTTTTGAGACCTTTTTTCTCGCAGTTTTTATCTCCTAGATTGAAAGAGCTTCTTATTTAGATTAGGATAAACATTAAATTTAATGTTTATCCTACTTTAAAAACTTTTTAAAAGGTAGGTAAATTTACCTACCTACCTTTAAAAAAGTTTTTTCGTAAGTAGATCTCTTTTTGCGAAAATGCTCATGTAAGTACCTAAGGGATTCGGTAAGGGTGCCTCCAACGCATATGTCACTGCATACGAATATGATATTGGTCTAAAAATTCTGAACTCGCATTAGGCACTTGCGTTACGTTGAAGGCACGAAAGTCACTAAATAACTGTTAACGCATTTTTACGTTCAATGCAAAGGTAACGAAGACGCATAAATGCGTTAATTTGCACTTACACGGGACTTACGTTTTTATTTCAACCAAAAATTAAAAATTGTACTTTTACAATTTTTAAAATTAAAAATTGGTCTTTTACAATTTTTAATTTTTGGTTGAAATAAAAACGTAAGTGTGTTAGGTACCTTTGTACCTAAAGGTACTTTGTCGATAATTGATAAGTTTTTTTGAATAAAGCTTACTTTTATATAAATATTTATGACATATAGCGCCGAGAAAACGGTAACTTTTACGAAAAATTATCACATATGCATGCCCCACAGTTTACTTTTCACGATAAGGATTAACAACCGCAGGAGCGTTATGACAGAATTAACCTTCAGCTGTGATAATTTCGTGACCGTCAGGATGATAGAACCACGGTGAGTTTTTGAACCGCGAGTAATTCCAATATTTAGTACCTTTTTCGTACTCATTCTTGGCGGTCCCAAAAAACGCAACTCGCTAAAAATCGAGAAATATTGAATATTCAATGTTCACCGTTTCGTTATCGTTATTACGTCATGGCCGTGTAGCGGGGCATACACTGTTCTCATTCAGAGCTTATTTTAGCCGTAACTTTATTTCAGAAAGCCAGAATGAAATACTAAGTATCATTTTAGAAGGTCCTAAATAGGTACTGAACGATACAAGGCCTACAACCATGGGAACTGGGCCTGGGCCTGGGAACTGGGGACCTGGACGTCAGAATGACTGACCACTTAATTTTCAATAATACTCGATTTTTAGCATGGTACTATTTTTTGATATTAGGTACCAAATAGTACGAAAAAGGCACTAAATATTCAAATAACTCGCGATTCAAAACTCCACCGTAGTCCTATCATACTGACATTCACATAGTTTCGACGCTCAAGAGAATAGAAAAATAGTACATTACCTAAATAGTGCGGTAAAACAAAGAAAAGCCGAGATCGCAGATGTTTGCGACCCGAGCTGCAAGCGAGGGACGTAAATAAATATGCGATCAAGGGCTTTATTTATTACCTCACGTGTTAGGTACATCATTTTATGCCTACACTTGGGCAGAAATCGGCTTTTTCCGTACGCGTGGCATGCGGAAAAGGGCACTTTATGGCCAGGTGTGGCATAAATAATAATATATTGTGTATTTGAAAAATATTACAAAATAAAACAAACTGCTGCTAATTATAATTCAAGTTTTATTATTTTTTATTTTCATTTGCGCCGGCTGCCCCTTGTTGTAAGTTTAACTGGAAGAAAAGAAACCTGTCACTAGGGAGATTTTCAAACGAACACAGCAAAGAGCACAGCGTGTGCGAAGAACTAGCCGTCGAGAACGCAACGCAACTCATGATTCTCATGAATAAGGCTCACTAACTATAATTATAATCTCCAACATGTCGACCTATGTGCTCACGATGAGGTACACGCAGCTGAATTCGATAGCGACTGCGGCGTTCGAATGTATGTCCGTCTCGCTCCTACCATTTCTCTGGTAGGAGCGAGACAGACATACCCCCGAACGCTGCAGTCGCTGTCGAATACGGCCACGTGCAACTAATGATAAGCATACTATTGACGTGACTATGATGACTTATTGAAGTTATTGAGATACATCCATACGCCTGACAGCATGGTGACAACCCTAATATCAATGTAATCTTGACATTGTTTGCATGCACAATCTAAACTTCAAATGTAGGGAAGAGAAGCTTCTGTACTTTAGTACTTTTATTCTGTGGTTGTGGCTAAGTTTGATTTTGTAAAATACAAAACATACCTGGCAGGCTTGACATTTCGACGCATCGTTGGTTTTTTGGAACTCTGCGCAAAACGAGCTCTGGGACCTGGGACTATATAGTCTTTGTAAAACGCAACTAACTTCGGTGTCATCTCTTGAATAAAGTTGTTGTCACGTCCTACTTCAACGATAGTCAAATTGGCTCCAGGTTCAATGAAACAGACAAAATAACATTTCACCTTTTCAGCAATGCGTAGTTGTCCTTGCACCTATAGGCATAAAATAATGTATATTAGTTTAATAATGTAATATTTATAATATTAGTCTTTTGTTTCAATGACATGTCGGATACGTTGCGTCCTGTTCATATATGTCTGGTCCAGGTTGAGAATATCTCTGTACCAAAAAGTCTAGGACATGGCAGTCTTGCCACTAGCTAGTGAGTACTATAGCAATTCGTAGAGTCCTTCAACGCCAGGGCCTATTTAAATGTTTAAAGAGCTACCAGAGGTTTTCACAGCTTAAAACATTGATAGTAAAACCCCAAACTCAATTATAAATACAATACACAATAAGACCTGCCTGGTACAATAATATTACAATAATTACAATAATATTAATGTTGTGCAAAAAAAAACATATTTTTCCCTCATAAACTTCGGAGATAAAACTTCAGTTTCGGTTATAATATAATTCAGAATTTTCTCATTGCAAAAAAATATATTAAAAAAATGTATTAGAATGTGCAAATCAAACCACTTGAAATGATACCCCACATGACCTAATAAGTAAACTTTAAATTTTTGCCCCTTCTTTTGTCGGACATAAATCCGCTTTCAATGTGCATGGGTTAACTTTGTATATAACTTCTTCAAATTACAAATCGTTAGCTGAAGTAGTTCTCGAGATATTTAATGATGTGAAAGACAGACAGACGGACGTGTCGCACCATAAAAGTTGCTTTTTTACCGGTTTGATACGGAACCCTAATAATGATGTGACAGACAGACAGACGGACGGAGCCGCACCATAAGGGTTTATTTTTTACCATTTTGGTACGGAACCCTAATAATGATGTGACAGACAGACAGACAAACGGACGGAGCCGCACCATAAGGGTTTATTTTTTACCATTTTGGTACGGAACCCTAATAATGATGTGACAGACAGACGGACGAGTCGCACCATAAGGGTTGCTTTTTTACCATTTTGGTACGGAACCCTAATAATGATGTGACAGAGAGACAGACGGACGGAGCCGCACTAAAAGGGTTTATTTTTTACCATTTTTGTACGGAACCCTAATAATGATGTGACAGACAGACAGACGGACGGAGCCGCACTAAAAGGGTTTATTTTTTACCATTTTGGTACGGAACCCGAATAATGATGTGACAGACAGACGGACGGATTTCCTACAACTGACGATATAACTGCCAATACATCATTCAATTTATTTTATTTTATTTTTACGTACGGAAGTGGAAACAAGATTTGCATTATTTATTTAGAAATATTTCATTAAAGTCTACTGAAACAACTTTGATGGAATTTGTAGTAAAAATTTTGTACTGTCCCTAAGTTAAACTATAAATCAGTAAAGTATGATGACCGCAAATCCGCAATGGAATTAATGGTTCTAAAATACAGTGTTTTAATATAAAGTGGCAACAAATGAAATATTAGATGTGTATTTTAAACTATTTACAAAAAAAAACACCGCGAGGCAAATGAACTAAATCAGTGGTTCACCCACGGAGCCATTGGCAAACGTTTTGCAGGATGGCAACTGACGGTAAGGCGCGCCGCCTGATTCCATAATCGAGATTAGCTTAGTAGTTAGCCTGGTCTACTACCAAGAAAGTCGAACAAATAAAAAAATGTAGTTATATCCCTTTCTATCGCACTTATACTTATACCTATTCGAACGAAAGAGATGCAGATAGAAAATCAAATTTCCGATGTTTGCGGTAGCCTCTCACATCTCTCAGAGCAACTTTATTATTGTTATATTTCAGCAATTTTAAACGTCGATTTGATGACAGAATAAAACGTGAGACAGACATATGCAATGACAAGTCTGCACTCTTTTCGTGAATTGTCAAGTCACTACATACAATTTACGGCTTTATGCCAGCCAGATATGGTTTTCTTTTGCAGATTCATAAAATATTTTTAACTATCGTGTCAGATATATAGGCTACCCATCAGTCAGCCGATGTTTTTGCTTTTACAGGGGATAGATATTTCTGCCGATGAGAGTGATCACATCATCAATTTAATTTTTATAAGTAATCACATATTTATAAGCGCCTTGATCCGATATTTTTGCGGATACGGAGTAACGATGTTTTTGCCAGCCACAAAGCATCACATATTTTTTACGAGGTAGTGTCGTCAGATACTTATGCGCCCAATAGAGCGTCAGATATTTTTGCACGGCTGTTCACCGTTATATGTTTATGCTGGTGACTGTACACTGTAGGTACAAGAGTGCAGTAAGACTGTACAAAAAACTAACAGACACAGAGGACCTCGTACCTATCAACATGTAAGCAAATTATGCATTTAAAACAATATTTATGAAATCAATGGCTACGGGCAGTCAACGACTAAAAGACCGTTAAACGTTGTTTTGCATCAGTGCACTTATAGTCAGACAGTATAGATGATGACGATGATGACCTGTAGGAATTAGTATGGTATAAAAAGTGACAAATGAAATACAATTGAAATACATACGATTTGGTGCCATAATGGTTGAGCAAGGAAGCTTCAAAGGCCGCCGTTTTTTTCTTACAGCACCAGACCAACGGTGGTTCTTATATTCCGTTTTATAAGTTCTTCCCATTGTCAAATTAATTTGTTCCACTGGACGACTGATGATATAGTGCAGGAAGGTAGCGGAGTGTGAAATGCCTGCGAGTACTATAGTTTGACTTGAAAGAAATCGTCAAAGAACAAATAAGCAGGAAAATATAAGATATTGACAGCTGTCATGACATTATTACTTACCCGAAAGTCATCATAACTGTTTCCAGCCAGTAAAAACCACAGCACAAATACAAAATAATTCACTTACTGCAACGACCTCCTCTCAGAAAATGTATACACGAAACGGGCGGTAGTTAAAAGTTAGCACAGAGAAAAATGCACTCAGCACCTACCCTACCCATAGGTACTCGCGGGGTTGACTATGTCAACAAATGAAAATGCTTTTATTATAATATTATGTAGGTTATGTTAATAATTAGTGGCTCAGCGGTAAGACCGTGTGACTTTCAATCTAATCGCCGTTCAAACACTGGCTTGTACCAATGAGTTGTTTTGAACTTATGTACGAAATACCATTTGATACTCGTATTTACCACTCGCATGTCTTATTGTTGTGGAATTGGACAACTTAATCCCCAGAAAAGCCTAGTTTACCCTCTGGGTTGGAAGGCCAGATGGCAGTTGCCAAAGCGGACCCCAGGCTTCCTGAGCCGTGGCATAATATTATTAATAATTATGAGCTAAGTATTGATGAGTACCTGACAAACTTATTCATTGATATTCATTGTATAGCTACTTTTGAAATTAGTCTGATGATTCGTTTTGAAACCGATCACAACACAAAATAAATATTCCCAGCCGCTACGTTGAAAACGACAACTATATATATATAGCCTGATCTCTGGTGACGTGAACTTGCGTGCGAATCTGCGGATACATTTTTACCGGAGCCCATAAGTCATTTTACTATATTTTTGTATACTTAGGTATGATAGAATATGATTGACAGTTGCATATCATTGCGTTGATATTACTTACTTACAAGCTCATTCTTAGGTTGTACTGTCCACCTGTGGACGAAATTTGGTACTACTCAGTCCGGTGACCTGTGTTACAGGTGGTTGCAGTGACATCTTTGATAGTTATGATTAAACTCAAAACCAGTGGCTGTCAGTTGGGCCGCCATATTAGTTTACACGGACAGTATAAGGATTACTCACACAAACAGCGCTGAAGCGAAATTTTAGTACTTTCTATATCGGATTATTCTACGTTATTGTTAGTTTTTTAGTATGTTTTATTCTATTTGCGCAAATTGGAGGACTCGCACAACCTAAATATCATGGTTTAAAGTCCGGTGCATCGATACAATACGAGAAAACCTGCAACGAAAGTTGTATGAAACTTGCACGGGGAGATCCACCTTAAGTCATGTGTATTATTTTTTTAGTATAGATAAATAAATAAAAAATGTCAAAGATTATTATTTGTCGCTTTCTTAGTACTTATTTATCTTAAGTTGTTATTTATGCTGGTTTCACTGGTCTCCACGGCATTCAATTATGGCTGATATACATATTTTTTGGGCGTTTTTATTTCTTAATGTAGAAATATCATTTTTTTGAAAATTGAAGTTCGCGAGTTCTTTCCCTAACTGGAGAATAATAATAATAATATAATAATTTTCTTTATTTCAAGTTAATACACTCATAGTTACAATAAATAAGATACACTACAGACAGTCAAACACTAACACTAATTATCACCACATTTAAAAAATATTAAAATATGTGTACAAAACAAAACTAATTACCTACCTACTTATTTACTATTTTTGTCCAGGTGCACGGTTATCCAGTGCTTTAGGATATTATTGCTCGGGTTGACAGTAAACAGCTCCAGAATATCATTTTGCTGTGTGTTTTGCCATACGTTTGCCCAGACCGAAGCTATGCGGGACCTCATGATTGCATAGAAGTCAGGTACTCCCGCATCAGCAAACATGGTCTTAGCACTGCAGTAGCGCGGTAGTTTCATGAGTATTCTGAACGCATCGTTATACTGAACCCGGAGCGCGTTGTAAGAGCGTTTGGTATAGTTACACCAAAGTGAGCATGTGTAAAAGCACTGACAAAATGCCCTAAACAAAGTAATCTTTACGTCCCTGGAACACTTGGAAAATCTTCGCGACAACATGTTACAGCGGACTGCGATAATTCTCGTCGCGAATAAGTCTCATAAAATTTCCATACATGTTTCAAACTTTCTATTGCGCTACCGCCATACTAAATGTATGGCAAAATGGGAAAAAAATCTTGGGACACTTTTTTTATCCTACTAGGGTCGAAAGAGCTCGCAATTCTGAAAAGAAAACGCATAAAAATATCAAATTTACCAAAATATTATTTTTTCTACAACAAAAAATAAAAACGCCGAAATACAGGCCTCCTAGCCTGGTAGTGACCATGCCTACAAAGCAGGAGGTCCCGGGTTCGAATCCAGGTCTGGGCATTTATTTGCGGGTTTATTAGGAAAATTTGTTCCAGAGTTGTGGATGTTTTCTATGTATTTGTATGTATCTATCTATTATATATATCGTCACAATCACAACACAAGCCTTATTGAGCTTACTGTGGGAGGTCGGTTTGTGTAAGATTATCCCACAATATTTATTTATCATTATTTTTCCTCAGGCACTATCAGGTCAATGCGGCTTCATGGCCGCCAATATGTACGCGCGCTCCATATTCGGTGAAGACGCGCTCGCCAACCTCAGCGTGGAGCAGCCGCTGAACCGGCAGGGACCCGTCGTGGGACACGTCCGGATCAGGGCCAAGAGCCAGGTCAGTGTACGACTCAACCTCAACCAGAGGGCTCAACCTCAACCAACAGTATCCACCTCCACCGATAAGGTCCTGTTGCTGAACGTGAGAATCAGGGCCAAGAGCCAGGTCTGTACCATAGGCGACTCATTTCCAGCCAAAGGTCTGAACCTCAACCAACAGACTCTCTGTTGATGGATATATTCGGATCAGGGCAGGGATCAAAGGAAAAGCAATATGTGTCACATGGTATCAAAATTATTTTCGTCTTGGGTTTTAACGCTTTAATCCTTCATTCACCATTTTGCTACGACACCCTAATAAAAAGTTGATATATCGGGTTTTACCTCCAACCCCTCGATGTTGCGACACAATCTATTATTTTTTACTCCAGCACTTGTATCTGTCAATTAGATGACTGACAGAGATATTAAAAAAGGATACATTGTAACGTTGTCTATGGTATTCCATAAGAACACTGCTCCTATGGATTTCCATACAATATATGAGCACTGTTGTTGTTTTTTTTTTTAATTTCTATAGTGGGCTCAACATCTTCCCAATTCTGCCACGTTTCTAGATTTCGCTTTATACGCTATTTTAGCTGTCGTAGAAAAACTAGCGTATGCAACAGCTCATAATTGTTTCTTAAAACACTCGGGTCTATTATTCGCTTATGCCGGGTGTGTCATTCGCTTATGCCGGGTGTGTCATATCGATCGCGCGAAAAGATGTCGTTTGTGAAGTGCAATAATTGTAACATTGTTATAGACGAGCTGTTAGCTTACGTGCAAAATAAACTGTCTGTTATGGATGAGGACAGTTTAATGCGAATATGTGTGTCGGCTTTTCAAAGCGAAGAGATTAACCGGTCGAAACAATTGTTGTTTGAGTCGCTTCCAACAGGAAAAAGGAAAATAACTCGTAAGAAGGCTGGGAAAGAAAATCGAGACCTTGCAGACATAATATCCCTTCTCAAAGGAACAAACTCAGATCGGATACCGATATTTGTGGCTCGTAACTTAGAAAAATTGCCACTTCTAACGTTTGATCATCTGGACGTTACGAAGTTACTTAAAGACTTAGTGCTCATGCAAACGGAGATAAGGGACATTAAAGAGAAATACGCCACTAAAGACCAGCTTACGGAAGAGATTTCAAAGATGACATCTGCTATACCCGACTCCTTATCAGTGCCCACTGTGCCCAGCCGGTTTCGCAGTATTATTAACGTAACTACTAAGCGCGGAGGCTACTTGGACAGTGGGCCAATGGGACTGTCTCGGCTAGATACGACTGATAATTGTAATAACATTAGCGACGATAAATTAGAAGCATCTCCACCTAGGGGAATTAGTGAGAAATCGGTGTTGGACTACCCGCAGAGTGCAACAAATGTTAGCAGCGGTGTAACGGACGGGCCGGGAGCAACGATGGAGGTGACGTCACCGCCGCCACTTAGTGATATCGCAACCGGTCGAGCGGTGCCGGATCAGCTATTCGCGCGGCCTGTTATGGATGTAAACACAGCAAATAAAGATAGGTTAAATGAATTTCGTCCTTCTACTGAATCATCTGTTAGCGAGGAACTCACAACTAATGATGATTTTAAATTAGTGCAGAACCGTAAGTCTAAAAATAAAAAATAAAAAGAGTTATCGGTATGCAGGAAAAACCGGATGTAGTACTCAAAATGTTTCCAAATTTAGGGCAGCAGAGCCAAAAATACCTATATTTATTACAAACGTGGACAAGGAGGCATCAGTAGAAGATATTGCTGTTTATATACGAAGCAAAACTAAAGAAAGTGTTACTTTAGAGAAAGTTCATATTAAAAAAGACAAAGGGTACAATGCATATAAGTTCTTTGTGCCAGAACGAAAAGCTGATATGTTTTTAAATGATTCACTTTGGCCGCAGGGAATTATTTTTCGGCGATTTGTGCATTTTAAAAACCGGTTTAACCGGACAACCGGCAACGGTAACGTTGCAAACGGCGTTAATAATTATGTAAATGAAAGATAAAACCGTATTTAGATTAGTCAGTTTTAACTGCAAAAGTGTAAAACGTTCCAAGAATGATATACAGCAATTATGTAGAACATCGGACCTAATAAGTCTTCAAGAAACATGGGTTCTGCCACACGAAATCGCTTATCTTGGAACTATTGACGAAAACTTTGACTACACGGGTACGTCAGCAGTGGACACCTCTGCAGGTATGCTTCGCGGCAGGCCGTATGGTGGTGTCGCTTTGTTGTGGAACAAAAGTGTATTTCGGAATGTGTCTGTTGTTAAGTGTGATAACCCGCGCGTATGTGCCATAGAAATATTTATGGGACAGAGGTCATTGTTAGTGCTGAGTGTGTATATGCCTACTGATAAGGTCGAAAATCTAACGGATTTCACGGATTGCCTAAGTACAGTAAGTGCAATAGTGAATAATAGTAATACAGAATCGGTGTACATACTCGGTGACTTTAATGCTAATCCTGGAAGTTTGTTTTTCAATGAATTATCTTGCTTTTGTGACGATCAAGACTGGGTTTGTGCGGATGTGGAAAAGTTAGGTTTGCAATCTGACACGTTCACGTTTGTAAGTGACGCGCATGGGTCGACGAGCTGGCTAGACCACTGTCTCACCAGCGTGTCGGCCCTGGAGTCTATTACATCTGTGTATGTACGTCATGACGTTGTCTGGTCTGACCATTTTCCATTGGTGCTAGAATGTAACTTACAATTAATTAAGGCTAAAATTCCGTATTCAGGCGTAGCTCAGCCCTATCAAACGGTGTGGGGACAACGAAACCCCGAGCAAGTTGAGTTGTACCATAAAGAGTGTAATTCCAGACTAAGAAGTATTGATATGCCGAAGGAGTTATATCAGTGTTGTAATCGCTTTTGTACGGATACTAGTCATAAGCAAATTATTGACAAGTATTACAGTGACGTAATAAACGCCTTAACGGAATCATCAGTTGCTAGTAAAACTGTTAATAATGTTAAAAAGAAAAAGCCTATAGCCGGCTGGAACAGATATGTCAGCGAGGCTCATAGGGTGGCGCGGTCCAAGTTTGAGGTCTGGTTGTGGTATTTTAAACCGACTGTAGGACCTGTTTTTGAAGAAATGCGAGAAAGTAGGAGGATTTTTAGGTCTCGGTTAAAGTGGTGTCAAAAGCATGAAGAACAAATTAGAATGGACATCTTATGCGAGCACCACACAAATCGGGATTTCAAAAGTTTCTGGAAGTCCACAGATAGACTGAATGTTGGGCCGAGCCTTCCTGTGAGCATTGATGGTATCAGTGAGCATAAAAATATAGCGAACATGTTTAAGAGTCACTTTCAAGTGGAATCACCGTTGACACCAACACAGTACACGGGGTTGCCAGGTGCTGGGTCTCGTGATCAGGAGGTAAGTACCAAGTTTACGGCGAAAGACGTCATTAAAGCCATTAAATACATGAAAAAAGGTAGATCTCCTGGTCATGATGGCCTCAGCATTGAGCACCTCCAACATGCCGGCCCGCATTTACCAAGAGTGCTGGCTATGCTCTACACATTTTGTGTAAGTCACTCTTATCTGCCAGCGGACATGATGAGAACTGTGGTGGTGCCAATTGTGAAAAACAGAACAGGTGACATTAGCGATAAAACCAACTATAGGCCCATCTCGCTGGCAACCATTGTGGCCAAAGTGTTTGATAGTATGCTTAACTCTCATATTGACAAATATCTAAAGTTGCACGATAACCAATTTGGCTTTAGACCTGGTTTATCAACAGAAAGTGCAATTTTGAGTTTAAAGCATACTGTCAAATACTATACGAACAGACATACACATGTATACGCATGCTACCTTGACCTATCGAAAGCATTTGATATGGTGAACTACGACATCCTTTGGCAAAAATTAAATGACATTGACATGCCACCAGACTTGAACGCAGTACTTAAGTATTGGTACCAAAACCAATCAAATGTTGTGAGATGGGCGGGAGCATTTTCAGATCCGTACGGGTTGAAGTGCGGTGTAAGACAGGGGGGCTTAACCTCGCCCAAGCTCTTCAACCTGTATATAAACGCACTGATAGAGGAGCTCAGTGGCTCCCATATCGGCTGCCATATTGATGGAATATGCGTTAACAATATTAGCTACGCTGACGATATGGTGCTGCTGAGTGCCTCTCCATGTGGACTTGCGAAGTTACTCAGTATGTGTGAACGGTATGCTGCTAGTCACGGATTGAAATACAATGTCCAAAAAAGCGAATGTATGGTCTTTAAGGCTAGACGGAAATGTCCAAGCGAAATACCACCTTTAAAATTAAATGGCAGTGTGCTCAATGTAGTGTCACAATTCAAGTATCTTGGACATATTGTGACGTCTGACCTTAAGGACGATGCAGACATTGAGCGCGAGCGGAGAGCACTGTCAATTAGAGCTAACATGGTCGCACGCAGGTTCGCTAAATGTTCACATCCCGTAAAGGTTACCCTGTTCAGGGCGTACTGCACGTCCCTTTATACTAGCGGCCTGTGGGCGAACTATACCCAAGCACGGTACAGTGCTCTCCGAGTGCAGTTCAATAACGCTTTCAGGGTGCTGATGGGGCTGCCCCGATACTGCAGTGCGTCAGGGATGTTCGCAGAGGCGCGAGTGGACTGTTTCCACACAATTATGCGCAAACGATGTACATCCCTGGTGCGTCGGATTCGGGCCAGCGCCAACGGGATCCTAAGAATGATCTGCGGGCGTGTGGACTGTGTGTATCTTAATCACTGCTGTATGATACACACCAATCGAAACGCGAATTATTAATCTCACTGATGCCATACAGTTCCAAGTGTAAGTCCATTATAAGTGATTAACGAGGAAAAAAAAAATGAATGGAATTAAAATTAATTAATATTGTTATTGACATTTAAATGAAGAATTATTATAATGAAAAATTATTATTAATATTATTTGCAAACCTCGACTATACCAAAAAAAAAAAAATTTTAAGTAACAGTTTTAAGCGCATTAACAAATAATTATGTATTATATAGGCACCTACTTACTTACTTAGTTATAAGCACTAACACTTAGAATAGGCTAGTATTTAAGATGTATACTAACAACATGATCCTTTGTTGGTCCTAAATAAAGAAATTAATAATAATTATTATTAACGGCGACCCTCAAGTTTTAAGAACCCTTATTATATCACTGTTGCATTAACCATTATTGTAGTATACTGTATACTGTTTAGTGTATATTGTTGGTTGTCGCAGGGCATGGCGCTAAGCCTGGGTGACAAGATCAACCAGATGCACAAGGCGCCTGCGCAGAAGCCTCCGCCGGCCGCACCAACTCTGGCGGCCTAGTTACTTCATACACACTATTGTCACAGTGTACTCCATACAGTGGGTTAACTCCGCCGATCTCTGGGGCATCGATGGGGGGCGCGGGGAAGGAGGCGGGGAGGAGACGCCGCCGAATTTCCATAGAAATTCGGCGGTCTATCTTAAGGGGTGTAAAATGGAAATTAGTTTGCCAGTCAGACTGTAATCTTTCGCATAGTTTTGGACAACCCTGAGCCTCAGCACGAGCACCGAGCCGAGTGACCACCGAGCCACGCCGCTGGCCGTGTATGAAGTTGGCACTGTATGGAATACATCCCTACGCTGTGCTATTGTATTATTATCCAGAAATAAATATTATCTTATAGTCGAAACCTGCTGTTTCATTTGCGCAATGTTGAAGTACAGAGAAAGAGTTATTAGCTATAATCTGGGCATATAGCAGCTCCATCAACTTTTACCAGAAAAATAGAGCTTAAAATGGAAAAATTTCCCGCGAGCATAATTCGAACCTGCGATCTGAACACCGATCGCTCTGCCAATTGAGCTATCGACGCCTACCCGTACGAATATTTCCACTGTTTCTTTCATATGTTTACATGCCGTAGGGAGGTTTTTTCATTTTTCTTTCAAATATAAAATTACTAGCGACCTGCGGCTTCGCACGGGTTATTATTATACATATAAACCGTCCTCTTGAATCACTCTATCTATTAAAAAAACCGCATCAAAATCCGTTGCGTAGTTTTAAACATTTAAGCATACATAGGGATATAGGGACAGAGAAAGCGACTTTGTTTTATACTATGTAGTGATATGATTCCCAGACGTCTCAGCTTAATGAACATTTCCAGAAAAAAAATGCACCATTTTTCAAATTGTCAGTTTTGTAACGGCCCATATAAAATGTATGAAAAAGTGCGTTACGAAACTGACCAAAAAAAAGGGACACTCATTTTCTTTTTTAAATTAATAGTACTCGTATTTCTGGTAAAAAGAAACTTCCTATATTAAAAAAAGTAAATGGTAATTGGTAATTTTTGAAAATGCCTTAATACATAATTCATTGTGATCATTGTCCGTCGCATTGGGGTTAGGAAAAAGTGGTACCTAGTTTAGAGATGGAATGTATATGTATGGGGCGTCATAAAGAAATATATCTACTACTTTACCGTTCGCTCGGGCCTCCCGGAGGACCCGCGCCCCACGTAGCCGCTCACTCCGCAGTACTGTTGACTGTGCAACTACACTACCGCTAATAATCATTGTTTATTTATCTGCCTAGTAAGTTTATTTATTCGCGAGATCGCGTGCGGTACAAGAATTACTAATTTGTTATTTAATCTTTTAATACACAATGTATATTAAAGTTGTCCCCCCCCCCCACCACTCTTTTTTTTTAACAAGGGTAGTATCTTTAACGTGACTTAGAATCACGAGCTGTTTCTAGGATCGAAAGAGAAAAAAAGTCTCATTTCTATACGTTTTTCAAACTTTCTATTCCGTTACCACACAAACTGTATGAAATAGAAATCGGCCAAGTGCGTGTCAGACCACGAATAATTGAGGGTTCGATAAAAAAAAACGAGCAAAAAGGCCTTCAAAATAACAAGGCACTTACGGCCTTTTATAATAGTTTTTTTTTTTACTCAAAAACGGTTTCACCAAATTAGTTCAAAATAATTATCATGGTAAGATGGTCTTATATCCTATCTTCCTGATTTTTTTCACATTTTTTAGACCTCTCATTCAAAAGTTAGAAGGGGGGACACACTTTTTCAGACTTTCAGAGCGGCTATTTCCGAAAATATTCGATCAACCAAATTTTTTGTTTATTATACCTTGAAGTTATATCGGCCTATCCGATGACGTGCCACAAGTAGAAAGTCAAAAAAAATTATAGGGTCAAATCTTACAAGCTGGATTTGTCTAACTTCCCCTTATTCGAATAAGCTGAAACTTCACAAGCTTATGAAGGTTAGATGACAATACAATGGTAACGTACCAAAGTAAAGTCAGCGATAAAAGATTGGATAAAAAAAAAAACTTATTCTCCTATTAGGATCGAAAGAGCTCGCAATAATCACGTACTTAAAAAAAATCTACATAAAATAAAAGTGGGTGGTGATGCCCCCCCCCCCCCTTCCTTTTTTACTTTGAAAAAATGGCCCACTAGGTTGGTGGGTGTTGCAGAAATAAAAAAACTTCGAAACCTTATGAAATAAATTAGTTTATTGTCACGTCACAGATGTTACGACGCCGGTGTAAATGTAAAAAATGTCCTCGTTCCATAAGAGTGATGCAGTATAAATAATAAAAATAATTTATAATAATAAATTAATGGCGTTACAAGCCCCCGCGCGGCTTGGGTCTCCGTTGGTGTCAGCGATGCGATTAGACTGAAACAAAACAAACATAGTTTAAAATAAACATTTTAAAAAAACACCGACTTCAAAGACTTCTTCGACTTCTTTCAGTTTGGCGGGTTATAATACCAATTAATGTAACTATGTACACCTTTTGAATAAAAAAAAAAAAAAAAAAAAAAAAAAAAGGGGGAAAATAAATAGTACCTAGGTTGTACATCAAGGCCATAACGTGACCCATTTTAGACGAGGCCATTTATTGGTCCGAGTGTAACGAGGACCAATATAGTAGTCGAGGATAAAATGGGTATTTATGCCCGAGGTATACACTCTGCTTTTCACTTCGATTGTAAGGAAAATATAAGGTTTTATATCAGTTTAAATCGTTGAAAATGTAACATCCATACTCTTGCGGGTTCTCCCTCCTGAAAAGCAGAGTGTATACCTGGGGCATAAATACCCATTTTATCCTCGACTACTATATTGGTACTCGTTGCACTGGGACCAATAAATAGCCTCGTCTAAAATGGGTTACTTTATGTCCTTGATATACAATCAAGGACAATAATAGGAAATTGATTCAGGTTGCGTTATTTTATCATGAGTTAGAATAGATGAAATGCACCGCCGATTTGTGAAGTTGTGCAATTTTGGTGTATAGATAGGTGCATACATGCTTAAATGCATGATATAACAGTATTGATCTAAAACATCCTAAGTGACAATCAAATTCATTTCAAATTAAGAACTTACGACGATATGACAAAGTCTACTTTCAAAGCGAACTTGATTGTCACTTGTCTCGTTTCAGAAGGCCTAGTATAAAATTGTACGACACTTACTTCTCGATCGCGTTAGCGTATCGAGAGCTCAAGTTATGTTTGCCGTTTATTTAGATCATCCGGCAACTTTCATATTTTGACCCCTCGATACGCTAACGCGAGAAGTTAATGTCGTACAATTTTATTTATACTAGGCCTTCTGTGTCATAAATGCATGATCATGTATCTAAGGGTTAGTAAACTTTCGAGAGAACACTCACTTATTCCTCCTCCTCTTCCTCCTCCTCCTCCTCTTCCTCCTCTTCTTCCTCCTCCTCTTCCTCCTCCTCTTCGACCTCCTCCTCGGGCTCGTACGCGTGCTCCTCCTCCTCAGGCTCGGCCTTGACGTCCTCCTCGCCTTCGGGGGTGTCGGTATCGCCCTTCTTCTTGCCCGGTCGCTCGCCGAACCATTTGGGCAGTCTCGCTGTTTCGGGAAAGTTAATATTAGTGTAAGACTTTGTGACGTGCAAATATAATTGCTCCATGTATATAAGGTGCTAACAATTTAGTCACGGATATTTTTACCGCTGATAGTATTCGGTTCTCGGAGTACATTTAGGTATGAAACATCATAAGTTTTGTTAGGTTTTTTTGGAGAAAACTAGGAAACAAATTTGCAACGTTAAAACACCCCGTTAGTGTGATTATTAAATAAGTACTCATTGAACATATTTTAGTACCTCTTTTACCTAACACCTACGAGTAACTGGCCACTTAACGTCAAATCAAATACTCGATTGTCAACGTCATGCTAAACATCTTGTCAGTTAAATTTGCACATGGTGATTATTTTTAGACGGAATTATAATTTTTATTTTAGTTCGGTAAATGAAAACAAAAAAAATATATACAAAGGTTCCTTAATTATAGTTTAAAGTTAATTGTTTTAATACAATGTATTATCCCTTAAAATACGAGTATCCGTGACTAATTTGTTAGCACCTTACATATTTTTTGCACATTTACGTGACAAATGCGGTGAACATAAAACCAGAACAACCCCTTTGTTACCTACTAATAATATACGTTAAAATTCAATCGTATCAGCTAGGTTCACGCTTTTCTAAAAACGGAAAATAATAAAGTTTAAATACATAATTCCCGTGAGTATTAGACATATACTTACCTATATAGGGTTACTCACGTCTATAAAGTCGAAAATAGCTCGGCATGTGTGTAACGATTGTGCGCAAAGCAATCACCGCAAGCGCTGCTCACTCATGCGTGATTATGGGACGTTCCGCGACATGTCGAGCCATTTTCGACTTTAGACGTGAGTAACCCGATATAAGTATATTAATAAAGTTAATTTTAAAACCAATAAGTCTATATTGAAAAGTAACCATTATTATCCAATGGACATTAATGAGACTAATCATAACTGATACCATAAGCGCTTATTTGGAGCAGGTAAGTAAGTAAAGTTAGAAGTTCTGGAAAATAAAGAAAGAAAGAAATTTATTTGCGCCAATCACAATAAACAGACATAAAACAAAACAATATAAAAAAGTAAGTTGTGTGTGCATCACAAAATGGACCCAACTCAGCATATTGCCGGCTAAGAAGCCGGCGCTGGTCTTCCGTAGGGACCATTCAGTGATGCCACGATAGATAACACTTTTTGTGTTACGAATTACATTAGGAACTTTTTTTTCCATTTTTAATTATAAAGCATCTGTATCTAGAAAGCAAAATGAAAGCAATTTAAAAGAAACATGTAGGATTGTAGGTGGGTCGTTTTTTTCTAACGACAATGAAACCGGATTTTCGGATTTAGGGAAAACTCAGAGCATATACGAGTAAGTATGAGTTTTATCTTTGTTGTCCTTTCCAGCGGAGATAACCTTCTGATATACCACTCTGTCACGGAGTTTTGAATTAAGTAGCGTACGTAAGTTTACAGTCACTGACTGAGGAAATAAAAATATACTGTACTGATAAGGTAATTCAAACTTTCGAGTATTTACCTACTACAAAAAAATATATATAAAATTGTAAAGCATTAATTAAATCATTTATTATTTATAATTTTTTTTAGGTTAGGGCGTCAGCCGCGAAAGCAGGAGGTTGCTGGTTCGATCCCAGCCCTGCTCACCGGGGGCCATGGTTACCTTTTCTGTGTTTCTGTGGTATATGACATCTCTTTCAATTTATAATTAAATTCTAAATCAGGATTTTTTTTTAGCCATATCATTGTCGCTAAAAAAGAACGGTCCAGGTACAACTTTAAGTATTAAAAAATATATATATTCACTTAAAGATAATTAAGGTTACTTCAACATGCGCGTTCGCAAAGGTTAATCAAGATGAAAACAAAAAACATAAATAGAATAAAGAAGAAGGCGGACTGGTCTGGAAGCGTCGTATAAGATGCTGAAGAAGCTGTATGTATTGCTGCAAACGAATCGTGACAGCAAATAACCACTGAGCGACGTGGTTAGCCACTTACCCTTTTGCCTGCCTCCGAACTGCTCGGCCCTCTCAGACCACACCTTCTCCAGGAAGTCCTTGTTCAATTTCTCTAGGTCCTAGATCGTACATAACATAGGGGTAAATAAACGCATGACAGGTGACAACAGGACTCGGGGAATGCAAGACCCGTGAGGACAAAAACTGTATTGTTTCAAGTCATATTTTGTAACTTTGGTCCCAAGTAAAGCGTTTGACATCGTAACGCTCAAATATTTTCTAAAATCTGACTTGAAATAATTTAACAGTGTTCAGAATACATTCACATTAAAAAGTACTTTGGGGTTCGACATGTATGACATGTATTTAAGGCATGCCATTACGACATGCTTGGGGGATCGACTGGGATACGTAGAGTCACACAAGGTGCCATTCTGGGTCCCTTACTTCTAGTCCGCTTCATAAACTGGTCCATCCTCTCGTTCCACATCCTATCCATCATCTCTGCCATAAAATTATCGTAGCCCTGTATTTAAAATACACGTTCAGTGGCAGGTATTGCTTAAGGCTGTATTTCACAAATTTCGATATGTTAAATAAATTATTGCTCTTCTATGCACTAGTAGAAGACACTTCATTGTGTAATAATACAAATAATAACAAATTGTCTTAATGTGCATGAACACATATCATTTGAAATATAGTCTAACAACCTAAAGAGACATTATTCGAAAAAAAAGGGAGGCATTTAGATTTAAAATAATCTAAAGTCAGACTTTATGTATAGCCTGACAAGCCAACGATCGCAGTAAAAGTAGGACGAAAAAACTATACCTATCCCTTTTCTTGGAGTGGTAATACTAGCGTAAGATAAAGACAGTATGATGCTCTCTAACTTACTGTTACTGCGTTCGATTGCTAGTCAGACTATAGGTACAATAATTGGTGAAACAAATGCTACGCTTTGTACTTCGCACAAAGATGTCGTTTAATAAGATCTGGGCCTTATGAACCATAATTGAATCATTGTTTAGTGTTGTGTAACTTACACCCTCGAAGAGCTTCTTTTTGTCATCGTATGACCGTGTGTCCACGCGCCGCTCGTATTTTGAGGCGACCTGGATCTTGGGCTGTAAAACAAATATCAAATTGTTATCAAATAACAAAGTATCAAGGTTAAGAGTGCACTGAACTGATTTTCGTGTTACGTAAGTGAAGTAACGCATTTTAAAATTGAAAAAAGTTTTATAGTTACGGCATTAGAATTTTATCTGGGCTTCGCCCGCGTACTAAACGTAATTTTCAACCGTCTACAAAAAAGGCGGTTTTCGTATACTCCCAACTGAGTTAGGTATGTATGAATGTTAGTCCGTGATTATCTCGCGTTTCGCTAACCCGATTTAGATGCGGTTTATCGGAAAAGTGAATTTCTTGTTTCTTGCAATATTGACCTTAGATTCCTTATGAGGAACCTCTCGGATCCTCAGGTATCGATTTTTATCATGATCGGATCGGAAAATAGTCTAACTAATCTTGTTTCCCCATACATTTTTTTTAAAGAACCAACGTACCAAATTTGCTCTAAGAGTAGCCGTTTGGGCTGTACGTTGAAATGTCAGTCAGTCAGTTTCTTCTTTATGTTTAGATAAAAAGTTAAAATTTCCTATTATTTTAAACAGCAAATATCTTGAAATTATATTATTGTAGCTTAAAATTATGTGGGTAAATCATATGTAGTACCTAACTTATAGAGTTACTCCACAAATTTCACAATTTGCCAGAACTATAATGAGTACCTATAGATAAATGTTGATCGGATAACTTACCGGGTGCTTGCCTGTAAGGGCTTCGGGGTCCAGACCCTTCTTTAAGGCCTTGTGTCTGAGCTGCTGCTTTTGTCTTTCTTTGAGCTCTTTTAACTGTTGACAAATACCAATTTGTTACTCAAAGTATAAAACACTTATGAAGAACTTTCTTTACAGTATCTTAAGAAATATTAGACTTAAATTCGTTGCTGATATGTCTAATATCACCTTTATAAGTGCCCACCTTGACATTACATACTCGTACACTTGACAGTTAGATAAGAGTAACTTACAAATGACGACAATGAGAACGATTCAGCTTTCTACCTTGCGGAGCAACATCGGAATTGACACAGTATCGAACGCTTTGTATAGATCCAAAAACCTATCAAATCTGTTTGGAAAAACTTGAATTTTCAATTCGATTTATTGACAGTAAAACTTTTGTGGGATGATAATGACACAGTATCGAACGCTTTGGATAGATCCAAGTGTCATGTTTATATTACCTATTAAATCCATTTGGAAAAGTAGGATTTATAATTTGATTCACGGTAAACTTGTCTATCTCTCTCTCATCCAAACATTTTGTCTCTAGCTGGCGTTTGGAGTCCGGGGTCCGTTTACCGGCTTTTATTTACGGTAATACTTATATGGGATGTATACTCAATTACTCACGTCGTAGTCCTGCCTCTTCTGCCTCTCCTCGAGATCGTATTTCTCGGTCTCGAGCTTGACGATGCAGTCCCACAACTCCTGGGCCTTCACGCGCAGCTTCTCGGTGGACAGGTTGTCGATGGACAGGGGCTTGATGCGGATGGAGAGAGAGATCCTCTTCTCCTCCTCGAGCTGTTCCTTGGTCTTGTTGCGCTCGAGTTGAGCGTTGGAAAGGCCAAACTGGAAATTGAATGTAGCAATTAGAACTGACCAGACATGTATGAAATTCTCCTCAAAAGTGACATTCGGGAGAGCTTTTCTGTCAATGCAATTATGATTGGATTTAGAAAATTCGAAATGAAAGTTATTATTTTTTCTTCCAATCGTTGCTGGTAGTTGAAACTATTATTCAAAGAGCGTATCATTGGAATGTTCACTTTATAATCTAATATAGCTGGCTCGATTTTTATCGTCATAGCTTTTGGCACTTTAGCTAGTTAAAGTAACAGACTGGACCGCACTTGGACATGGAATTCACATTGGAGTGGAATTAAATAAGAGATGTCTTTTGATTGACAAATGTAACTTACGTTGTCGGTCTTCTTCTGGATGGTGAAGTTGGGTCCGGTCTTGTTGGCATCCTTCATCGCCTGGAGCATGGCCTGGCGCTTCTTCTCGGCCTCCTCCAGTCGCTGCCTCTTCTCCTCGATGTCGCGCTGTTTCTTCTCCTCAAGCTCGCGCACTCTCCTCTCCTCATCCTCCTTCTTCTTCTGGGCGAGGCGCATTTCTTCTTCAGCGCGGGACACCTGATTGATTTGTGGTTAATTAGTTGTGTAAATTGTTGTGATTGGTACAATGCTTTTTTATCTTTTCTATTTGTTTCTGCATAATTGTCTTCCTCTTAATTCATGACAATTTATTTTCTCACACCACCGTCATTTGACTTTTTCTTGCGATGCGTTTCCGCAATTGCAGAAAGTTTCAATAAAGTAAGTTCAAAGAATATTTCACAAATTAAAGGAAAGTTTCTAATAGGAAATTCCCTACATATTTAAATGCGGCAATAATTGCAATGGCATAAACTTTCCGCTGGAAAATCTGGAGCTAAATGACAATTGTTTACCAGTAGACGCCAAATATTGCATGGAAAGGATAACGTGACTTTTCAACCGCATTCCGATACAGTTTTTAATTTTGGCGGTTTAAGTTTAAGGATTGGCGTTTTCTGCAAACTGTTGTCATCTTGGTTACGACCCCAGCAGTCCCATCATCCATAATTTACTCCATTTGTAGTCCTTATGAGCATGCATGAAAGAAGAAGAAACAACAAAACATATTCTCCTAGAATGTAAACAGATATAAGCATACCGGAGTAAATACTCAGGGACTCCAAACACACTAAAGGAAGCAGTTTGTAACCTTAAAACGATGATGGGTTTCGTGGAGGAGCTAGGGTGGTTAGAGTAGGGCTACCTCGTAATCACGCAAAATAGGCACTTTGGATGTCGATGTGCGGAAAAAGGCCCAGGATAACTAACTAACTAAGTCCTTATTGCAACGGAGTAAGATGGTTGATCACGTTCATGTTTGTACCTTGCGCTTGGCCTGTTTCTCCTTCAGGCGCTTGAGCTCGTCCTCTTCCTTGGCCCGCTGTTTGCGCCATTCGTTGATGTAGTCCTTCAGCTGTTCGTCCAAGTCTGAGCGCTTCTGGTCTTGACGCTGCAACGTTACAACTTCGGTCATATTCGGAATCATTAATCGTTTTTTTGGCTTTGTTTATTTTCAAAGATTCTAACTTATGTATGAGTTCTGTTATTTCTACATTACTAGAAACAAAATTGAGAAATATGAACGGTTAGAGAGACATAATGAGCAGAAATTACAATCCAAATTATTCAAATGTCTGACTACTTGAAATCTCAGTCTAACAAAAAACTCTACAATCATTTGTGACTGACGTTTCAGGCAGTGTTTCTAAGTTTGCGATTTTAAATCAGGTGAACAGTCGTAAAGTAGTATAACTACGTACCTTAATGAATTCGACATCTCCACCACCCTCGCCACTGGAAATACAAGGAATACGTTAATGTGCGAAACTGTAGCCGGGGCTGTTAATGTTATGGTAACCGTTCTGGCACGGGTGAGTGCAACGGACATCACCAATCCAACAGATGTTACAGTGACGCGAATTCCCTTTTTCGTTAGTTTTATTGTCATCTATAATTAGACTTTCACTACCTAAGCGGATTCTGTACATATTGTTAAATCTTTAGTTTTCCTTTTTAGCATTAGCACTTTTTACACTTGGTTTTAGTCTGTGTTTAATATAATCTAATTTGTCTTCTTAATCGTCTGTAGTTGTAGTGTTTAAGTGCAATTAATCACAATTTATTACCATGGGGATGGTTTGTAGACAATCACACATATTGATTATTACAAGGTATCATGCTCGTCATGCCGTCCGGCCATGCTAGGGACCGCCAGTATCCACTGACCGAGTTGCGGCGCGGGCGATGCCAACACAATTTCGAAAATAGATCGGCTACCGGCGGTTTAAAATAGAATCACCGCGGTGACGGCGCGCGGTTTACGCCGCCCGGTCATCTGGTCGGCGGTATAATTGGATTTCGGGGATTCTAAACGAATTACACCCGCGCCTTTAAAGTTAATGAGAGTTACATGTTAGTGACACCAGAGAGGTGCAACTTACGCGATCGACGGTCTACTCCTAGAAAAAGAAAACAACAATCAGCCGCTACTCATTGAGACTACTCGCAATCTGTATCGTAAAGCGGTGAGGGGTTAGTGCCACGCACACTGCTGCGCAAATTGTAGCCATTTCTACAATTTTGAATAATAATTTTCCTAAGCTTTAGTAGAGAAGGTTAATATTTGCCAATTCATTCCAATTGTGTTTACGGCTAAAAGCGAAGCGACTTAAATATGACAATCGTTGGATCTACTTACTCTTGCTTGGGAGCGGGCCTGCACATCCACAGCAGCAGCGAGGAAAAGAAAAAGTACATAGATTAGAATATATCCCATAATGTATCTTAAAACATGTAACATATAACGACATAATAGACAATATAGAAAGCTTACCGTGTTAGTGCAAACGAAACAAAACAAAACCCTGATTCAATGAGTGTTTAGACATTTACAGTGCGCGGAAAGATCAGCTTACTTACTTCCCATGTTAGACTGATCTTTCAGATGAGGTCAGAGACCTTGTGCATGAGTATTAGAAAAGTAGTTCAGTTAAGCGCTTGGTGAGCAGCGGGTCAGTCTGAAAGCAACAGAAGCGGAGACTTAAGCCCTAGAAGCGTTAGAGAAACTTAGCCTATTTTAGCGAAGTTAGTGTGAGTGCCGGATCAACCAAAAGGGCACGCCACTTACTTCCTGCAACAAAAGAGAAAAATAGGAGTAGGTGAGGGGGTGCACAAGTCCCGTGAGGGAGGAAATCGCTGCCATGCGGCCGCCTAACAGATACTCTAGACAGACTGAAATGAAGACTCGCCAAGGCACAACCAGGCCGAGAAGCTGAAGTGGTTCAAACCAAACCAAAATCTAATCAGAACTAAATTCATTGAAAGATAAGACGGAAGAAAGATTAGCTTCAAACTTACGTCTCCGGCACTTCTTCTTCTACTTCCTCCTCCTCGGAGCCACTGTGGAAGAACAACATGTAAACATCGGGTGGGTACACACAGACATGCTTGATGTTGACACAGATGGAAATATGGACTACATACTACAACATTTTAACATATAGGGAAACAAAAACAACAAAGTACATTTGACATTGGGAGACAAGTACATGAGGTTATTAACTGTAAACATTGTAGATAAGGGGTTGGTGTAACATATAATGTGTTATTTCATTGTTTGTTGTTGTGTTTTGAATGTGAAGAATATACTTACGAGTATTCCTCTTCGTCAGACATGGTGGTAGGCTAAGTAGTCTGCAAAGTAAAATATAAGAGTTAATATCTTGTTTAATGTATGATTTTGAATCTAAACTGGTTGGATACTAATGGAAAATTGGAGTGTCAAACGAAACTACTGCTCTGAAAAAAACCGGCCAAGTACGAGTCGGAACCCCCCCCCCCCCCATTTATTTACTTAAAGTACGTGTGCTATAAACTCTTGCTTTTTGCCAAATTTCGTGATTTTTGGTCAACGGGAAGTAGCCTATACATTTTGCTTCCCATCTGCAAATGTATGGGTAATGTGACATAAACGGTCATATCTTTTGAATGCGTTAACGTAGAGGTTTGGTGTTTTCACAGCTTCAAGAGACTGCAAACTTGTGTATGTGGTATTAATTTCGACTTGCTACCTTTACGTGTTCTTGAGATAAAGAGTCTTGACGTACGGACGGACACACAACAAAGTGATCCTATAATGGTTCCATATTTTTCCTTTAAGGTACAGAACCCTAAAAACGCGAATTAAATAACAGACCTATTGATTTCTATTTTCCTTATCCCTTGACCCATTACTTGAATATCTCTTCTGTTTTCCGTATGTTACAAAAGTTTGTATCTTCTGCTATTTATTTATCAGTAGCTAACTTTGTATTCAAATGTTTTTCAAGTTTACTGTTTATATCTCTTACAATTGGTTTTATCCATTAAATAGAAAGATTATTATATATTACAGGTTGCTACAACACAACTTATCGTTATCACTGTTACTGAATGAATCTTCTTATGTCATTTACTTGTTGAGCTAAATTATCTCTAATAATCTAATAATTATCTCTACAAGACCAATTCCAATTTATTTTGCGTCTTTCGTCTATTGTTTACCTAATAAATTTATGCTCTATATCAATCAGCGTCGATCGTCGTCATATATTTATTCGTCAATCCTTCATCAAATCTCAAGTCATGTTCTATCGACAATCAAATTTTGTAATTGGCGTTTCATGCCAAATGTCGAAGAATGCGCGTGGGCGGACGAGAAAACTTTGAAAAACGTGCATATTGTTTATGAAGGAGTTATTTCGGGAGATATCTCTCGCCGTTAGGCACACCTACTGAGCTGGCAGACGTTCAACGAAAGTGTAAAATTAAACGATCCTGTTGCCTAGGATTCGGATTTCGGTGGACCTTGAATGTTTAATCTGATGGAATTCTTAACTGTCTATTGCTTTCACGGAGCTATTAGGGTCAATAACTGTATTTGTAGTTAATTTTAATCTCTGTTTACGTTATCTTTACAAGTCAATATCTTTTGGTATACCATTAACCAGCTGTAGGTATATTATTTATTTACTATACGCAATTATCACCTTAGTATAATATAACTATCTTCTTATATTACGATTGTCAACATCCGCTTATTTATTTAATTTTCCAATGTCTTTATCTTTATGTACACTATTATTATCATAATCGTCCTCATTATAAATCATAATTGTTTCTAGATCTTCAGTTTAATTTACAATTACAGTTTCAACTAAATCTATTTATTTGAAGGTCAACAATATTAACTAAGCTTTAAAGTTAAAGTTTATCATCTGCCACTTTAATTCAAAGTTGATCTTTAATTAAAAGCTGTCTCGTTTATAAATTGAAAGCGATATCTCACCAACGATTTGGAAATAAAGAAATGTCAGAGAAAAAACTAGGGCATCGCACTCGACTGTCAGATGTTTTGTAAGTGGGGGATATTTTTAAATATCAGCGGCTTTGATCTCCTGGTTGCGTTCAGCCATAGATTTAATAGATATATATTGGCTGATTATTGTCCCTATATCATAATCCACATCTACTTCAGGTTTAGTACCTAGATGTATTCCATTGTTTTTTAATTATGTCAAGATATTTTTGACATTATTATTGTTTCCGTTTTTGCTTATTTTAATATATTTTGGACTTTTATTAGTTTGCGTTTAGTACCTTGTTCTGTTGTTTTTAGGAACTTGTGATTTTTTTGTGGCGATTACTGAGTTTTACGGAAGGTTAAAAATTTACTCAAAAAATGAATCAATTTTGTTCTTTTGCTCATAAAAATAATAAAAAAATAATTTTAGTAACAAAATGGTCTAACAATTTTTAATCTAAACAAGGTCTAAAATCTATCAGGAAAATGCAGTGTACATCTTTCCATAACGAGTGTTTTTCATTCTTTGACTTAATTGTGTCTAGTAAACCAATTTTTAACATGTGCGTAAATAGTAAATTATACTTTTAAAAATTAGTTTTGGGTATTTTTTTTTTACTTTGTAAGTGTTTTGAACAATTTTACAAGTTCACAATTTTGCCAACTTTACTTACTCCGAACCGAAAAAATGTGTCGAAAACGCAGAAAGTGTGTGTGTAAAAAGTGTGTTTCAAATGTAACGTAATCCGCGCTATAAAAGGCGCGCGCGCCAAAAATAGCTCCTTCTCCTCCGGTTACACACTTTGCTTTACACTACACTTTGGACCCTGGGGGTTGAAACTTGACAGTCCTTCGCACAACACTTGTTTGTTCACAAGTCACAGCACTTACGTCGCAAGGGGTAAGGTGGTCCGGTCCTCGATCGAGCGACGTTGGAATGTGGAGTCCGCAGCGACCGACGCGGCTCTGGCGACGTGCGCTCGCGCACCGAAGTCGCCTCGCCGGCTATTTTCGGCCCTCACTTTTGGCTCGGCAGCTCCGATTTCTTGTTTCTTGTACACGGCTACTGTAAACATCGGAAAGCAACGTCACGTCATCTCTGACTCTATCGCTCTTATTGGTGAGTGATAGAGATGAAGAATATCGAAGTTGCTGGTACCTGCCTGGTTTCGATGATCGAGGGTTGACGCGGATGACGTGGGTGGCTTCCGATGTTTGCGGGGCTTCCGATCGTTGATGTAATATCATATGTCACACATATGCACGTAATATACGAGTATGTTACCTCTGGTTTGGTATTTAATTACCGATAGACTTCTCTTTCATCGCAAATAACAGCAGAAGAAATACGTTCCTCGATCATAAACGTGATTGAAACGATTCACTTTAATACTGATTAATCGCATGTATCACAATGAAGCTCAAGAAGTATCATTTAGTCCTCAGTAACTTCCAAAGGCCATTTTTTCCTAGCGGTTTCCCGGCTTATTCAATTTCAAATTCAAATATTTTAATTCAGACTCGTGAGTCCATATATTGTTAGTTACATTTTTTTTAATGCCACGGCTCAGGGATCCTTGGAGGCGCATTGGCAACTAATCCCAAGTAGGTACTCGATTGGTAAACGACCAGGTAGCCAACCAGGTAGGCAACCTACGCTTCCCCTTACCGCTATCTTCAAAAGGTCATCTTACTCACAAATCTTAGAGGTTAAGCTAGTATTACTTGACAAGTAATACTAGCTCGCCCTATGTAGTCGCCGAAAGGGGACTTAGGGAGTCGAGGGAGGAGGAGGTAGGGGCAGGGACAGGTGATAAGCGGTCCCTAAAAACATGTCATGTAATACTTTAGCTGAATAAATAGTAAATAAATAAATAAACATTGTGGGACAATTTTACACAAATCCACCCAGTACCACGGTAAGCTCAATAGGGCTTGTGCTGTGGGTACTAGACGACGATATAAGTATATATAATATATAGAATTAAATATTCCCCCCTCGACATGGTATCATAGACGCTGGCAGCGTTTCCTCGCTGTATTGGAATACTAATGTGTTGGGCGAGGAAAAAAAATATTTTTCCCCTCACTAGCTCGGAAAGCGCTGTTTTGTCCTTTAAAACTAGCTTGGAAAAACGCATTTTATCCACATGTGGGGCAAAGTAATCTAATTCCTATCACTTACCACCAGTCCAGTATAAGTGAGTCCTATATGCCCATAGTAAATATGCGCAATCGGAGGTCACACCTTAAATTGGTCATGTGATCATGTCTTACCCCGCACTTGGTAAGCTGTTGGCAATATCTAAGTATCAGGAGCGTACCTACTCTAAGACAAATTTTGAAATTGATTTTTGATGGTTTCTTCAAGATAACTTACATGTGGATAAGATTTATAATCGTATGTAGTCTGTATTTTCCTCGCAATAGTGAAGGGAAAAATGTTGTATTACACTCGGCGGCAAAATTTGTTCAACTCTCGTGCCTTGAGACCCTCGTAAAGCTCAAGATTCCAGTTATTGAACAACTCGCTACGCTCGTGGCTCAATTTTGGAATCTTTCGCTTGCTTGGGTCTCAATATAAGCCCGAGAGTTAAACAACAACTTTGCCCCCTTGTATAATAAATAACTATTATTTTAGTTTTATGTATTTTACTTGTTTATGAATAAATGAATACTGAATAAGTATATATATACCTATACCTACATATAAATTACAGATGGGCCGACTAATCGCCGATCAGTCGGCAAAAACTGCCGAATATTGACAGTACGAGTATGTAATATAATACGGGCATATAATCTCGAGTGTATAATACGGCACTTACTTTATACCCATACAATACAATAACTACATTGAGTAATTCACCCATGTATTTATTTGTGGGTGGTAACAATTACACACCGTGGGCGCTACTAACCCGACAGAGTTCAACGGTATATTTCTGAGATATTTGATATCGTTCATAGATGTCTCTGCTTAAACTTAAAACTAATAGTTTGGTATATTTATGACCGCATTTAGACACTATAATATCATATGAAATTATCTGGGTTTGGATTAGTTTCATAAAAGTGTTGGGTCGTCCGCTCAGAGACAGGGGTTGCGATCCTCGGTCCGGGTCGTACCTGGTTCAACAGATCTCTTTGGCAATTCAGCGGGGCAACGCGGCCAGTGTCATGGGGGCGTTTGAGCCGGCTACGATCCGGGGTGAACCTTTTACCTAGGTTTGATTAGTGGTTATGATTGACAAAGCCTGTTGCGGATTAGATCGTTTGTAAGTATGTGACGAAGCCTGTAACTGAGCCTAATCTGTATCCTCCTGACGAAGCCTATGTTGCGGATTTTAGACAACTGTTTCAACAAATAAGTAGATCTTTCTCTAAAACTGTTTTTATCATAAGTATCATAACTTGTGCAAAAACGCATTTCCGAGTGTTACCATTATGAGTTTTTAGTTTTGACATAAGTAGGTACTTATTGACTAATATTAGCAAAATTTATAAAAAACTTCGCAAAAAACTTCTGTCTCAAAAAATGTATTTAAAAAAACTTTTACTCTTTTTCGGCCGACTGGCTAGTTGGCAAAAGCCGTAGTCAGCCCATCGCTAATATAAATACTTAAAATACATAGAAAACATCCAAGAGGTACACATATTTGTGATAAACACACAAATAAATGCCCTGACCAAGATTCGAACCCAATGAATGAATGTCTACCAATAGTCACCTAACAGTGGACTATAGTTACCTTACTACGTAAGGTAACAATGGTATGTGCTACTAATGTCGCAAATGTCAATCGAGGAGATGCCAACGAACTTGTTTCCCGAAGTGCTTTACAATGTAACTATACTAAATCGGTTTGTAGGTAAATACAAATACCTTCTTCTTACTTAGGTTTTGCCGTCTTATACCATGGCTCATGTATACGATTTGGCTACTAATCCCAAGATCTGCCGTAGAGGCTAGTTTTACGAAAGTGACTGCCAACTGACCTTCCAACCCAGAGGGTAAATTATAGGCCTTAATTATAAATGATAAATATTTTTATTTTTCAATTTAGGCACTTTTAATGCACTCATGAAGGTCAAAAAAAATCTACTACCGGTTCTAACTCTACACCACAACCCGAGAAGATTATTACCGGCATGAAACTATATTTATTATAAGTGAAACCCTTTCCATATTTTTAAAACTCTATTTTCACATTCAATATCCCCAGCGTAAAGTAACGCCAACTTATTGAATACCCTCACAAGGCCCACTGTCCTATTTTTAGGACAACACAATTTAGGTATTATAACTACCCACCAGGTGAGACTTCTTCGATTAAAATTAAACATTAATTTCGAAAATATTAAGTTTCTAAGTATGATGTCCTATTTTCAGGACACTGCGTCAATATTGCACTTGTCCTAAAAATAGATTGGGCCTTGGGAGGATACAGAATGAGGCAACAGTCACTAAACGGAGTCTTCAAAGAACGCGATCAAATCGAGCAACGTACTGGCTAAAGAAAAGTCTCGTGGAGCAAATTATAAATTACACGTTACTATTTTGTAGTAAATGTGTGTACCTATATTCTCTAAAGTAGAGATGGGCCGAATATTCGGTAAATATTCGGCAAGTTTTTTCAATGTTCGTATTCGGCCGAATAGTTCGTTACATTGCCGAGTTATACCGAATCAAAGTACTTACATAACTAGCTTAAATTGTTTCATAATTCATCGGATATTTAATACCTACATCCTATTTCAGCATTCTAAGGAAAACTACCAAAAATATAAATATGCGTCAAAATATAAATAGGCACTTACTTACAAAACAAAATACAAAATATAAAAACTGCAGCTTAAGAAAGGGAAACATGTATATATGTTTTTAAGCCGTTTAAAATGGGTCAGGACTCAGGAACACAACCCGCGCCGTACATTTTGTAGATTTAATGGTTTTACGTGAGTAAGTTTTCTTCGGTTTCTCTTTTAAAAGATAGAAGACAAATATGTCGTCATGTTCACATACAAGAAAACTATTTGCTACCGTTAAGTAATTAAAAAAATGGACTTCGTTAAGTTTTATTTTTTTACTATTTCCCTACTTCCGGATGAAAAGTTTGTAAGATTTTTGCATAATTATATCCGTCTTTCATAGCAAAACGGAGCGATGATTTGACATGTTTTTTAAGGCTACTTTTTGTCCCCTTCTAACGCGAGCGAAACCGCGGGGAAAAGCTAGTTATTCTATATAAAAATATATATTGTGTCATAACATAACGTTTGAAACTAATGCTCTGCTGCTTATCTATCGGTCTGTGCTGTGTTCTCTTTTTGGCTGTAGACGATAAATGCATTGCCAATAAACAATACATCTCGTGTCTCATGTGAAGCGTGCAATGAACCTTGTGGACTATTAGTAGAAACATAATTTTTAAGAAAAAAAAACCGACTTCATTTGGTTCCCGGTAAAAGTGAAATTAAGAATTTGTTTGAGTTAGCCAGTTTACTTCACAAATATCCAATACACCGCACGTGTACGATTGAAAATTGAGGAGCTTTCTTAATGTCCTAGGGCTTCCATCATTACATTTGAAGTATAATCAAACGGAACTCCCTTGTAGACCTTTAAACAAACAAAATAACAATGTGTTAAATTGGATGACAGACTGTAAATTAACGAGCATATTCATTATGCCATCCCTGATTATCAACATCAGGTCCACTCCAGCAAAATGATGGCCACAGTAAGAAAATGCCTAAGCTAATTATGAACACCCTCTAATCACAATTAACCTGCCGTTCAAATTTGAAGAGTTCTCTGAATTCTTCTAGAACTCCATCATCAGAATATAAATCAAATCAAAAAGATGAATGTCACAACTAGGATAATAAGTAGAGCTAGGTTTATTAACCAGTTCCACTTTGCGATCCCTGGTCTTCATCATCAGATCAAGTTCATCAAAATTTTGGCTCCGCCAAAACACTGTTTTAGTTACTTAAGGAAACCCTCAAATCAGAATGCATGTGCCGTTAAAATTTGAGGAGTTCTCTCAATCCCTCATGAAGCCCATCATCAAAATAGAACTATAATCAAATAGGACTATCTTGAAGGTATTTCTTTACAAAGAAAAGATGAATGTCTCAAATCGGATGATAGAGCTGGGAATTAACAAGCAGTTCCACTTTGCCATCCCTGGTCTTCATCATCAGGTCCACTCCACCAAATTGATGATGTTCGTAAAGAAATGCTCGAGTGTCTTAAGAAACTACCAAAATCATCATGCATGTGCCTTTCAAATTTGAGGAGTTCCCTCAGTTCCTCATGGATCCCATCATCAGAAATTGATTTTGAAAAAAACGGGACAATCCTGAAACCCTCTATATACAGACAAAAAAATATTTTTTAAAATCGGATCATATTCCTGAGAATTACGAAGCAGTTCCACTTTGCCATCCCTGGTCTTCATCATCAGGTCCACTCCACCAAATTGATGATTTTCGTAAAGAAATGCTCGAGTTTCTTAAGAAATCACCCAAATCAGCATGCATGTATGTATGTATGTAAACTCTTTATTGTACAAAACACAGAAAAATTAAAATTTACAAAAGGAAAACAGTAAGTACAAAGGCGAACTTATCCCTTTAAGGGATCTCTTCCAGTTAACCTTTGAGTAGATGAGAGAAAAAATGAAAATGCATGAATGCATGTGCCTTTCAAATTTGAGGAGTTCCCTCAGTTCCTCATGGATCCCATCATCAGAAATGGATTTTGAAAAAAACGGGACCAACCAGGAACCGTCTACTTTTAGAAAACAAAAAAAAAATTCAAATCGGTTCAGTAATGACGGAGTTATGAGTGAACATCCATTAAAAAAAAAAAAAAAAATTAAAAAAAAAATTCAGTCGAATTGAGAACCTCCTCCTTTTGAAATATTGAAGTCGGTTGAAAACAAACAACTCCTTTTATTCACTTTCTTAATAATGTCTTAATTGTCTTATATAAACAGATAGATAAGGAACACTGAATTACAACTGCTAAAACTCATGTATTTTTCAACCGACTTCAATATTTCAAAAGGAGGAGGTTCTCAATTCGACTGAATTTTTTTTTTTATTTTTTTTTTTTTTTTTAATGGATGTTCACTCATAACTCCGTCATTACTGAACCGATTTGAATTTTTTTTTTGTTTTCTAAAAGTAGACGGTTCCTGGTTGGTCCCGTTTTTTTCAAAATCCATTTCTGATGATGGGATCCATGAGGAACTGAGGGAACTCCTCAAATTTGAAAGGCACATGCATGCTGATTTGGGTGATTTCTTAAGAAACTCGAGCATTTCTTTACGAAAATCATCAAGTTGGTGGAGTGGACCTGATGATGAAGACCAGGGATGGCAAAGTGGAACTGCTTCGTAATTCTCAGGACTATGATCCGATTTTAAAAAAAAATTTTTTGTCTGTATATAGATGGTTTCAGAATTGTCCCGTTTTTTTCAAAATCAATTTCTGATGATGGGATCCATGAGGATCTGAGGGAACTCCTCAAATTTGAAAGGCACATGCATGATGATTTGGGTAGTTTCTTAAGACACTCGAGCATTTCTTTACGAAAATCATCAATTTGGTGGAGTGGACCTGATGATGAAGACCAGGGATGTCAAAGTGGAACTGCTTGGTAATTCCCAGGACTATCGTCCGATTTTAAAAAATATTTTTTTTTCTGAAAATAGATGGTTCCAGATTTGTTCCGTTTTTTTCAAAATCAATTTCTGATGATGGGATCCATGAGGAACTGAGGGAACTCCTCAAATTTGAAAGGCACATGCATGATGATTTGGGTAGTTTCTTAAGACACTCGAGCATTTCTTTACGAACATCATCAATTTGGTGGAGTGGACCTGATGATGAAGACCAGGGATGGCAAAGTGGAACTGCTTGTTAATTCCCAGCTCTATCATCCGATTTGAGACATTCATCTTTTCTTTGTAAAGAAATACCTTCAAGATAGTCCTATTTGATTATAGTTCTATTTTGATGATGGGCTTCATGAGGGATTGAGAGAACTCCTCAAATTTGAACGGCACATGCATTCTGATTTGAGGGTTTCCTTAAGTAACTAAAACAGTGTTTTGGCGGAGTCAAAATTTTGATGAACTTGATCTGATGATGAAGACCAGGGATCGCAAAGTGGAACTGGTTAATAAACCTAGCTCTACTTATTATCCTAGTTGTGACATTCATCTTTTTGATTTGATTTATATTCTGATGATGGAGTTCTAGAAGAATTCAGAGAACTCTTCAAATTTGAACGGCAGGTTAATTGTGATTAGAGGGTGTTCATAATTAGCTTAGGCATTTTCTTACTGTGGCCATCATTTTGCTGGAGTGGACCTGATGTTGATAATCAGGGATGGCATAATGAATATGCTCGTTAATTTACAGTCTGTCATCCAATTTAACACATTGTTATTTTGTTTGTTTAAAGGTCTACAAGGGAGTTCCGTTTGATTATACTTCAAATGTAATGATGGAAGCCCTAGGACATTAAGAAAGCTCCTCAATTTTCAATCGTACACGTGCGGTGTATTGGATATTTGTGAAGTAAACTGGCTAACTCAAACAAATTCTTAATTTCACTTTTACCGGGAACCAAATGAAGTCGGTTTTTTTTTCTTAAAAATTATATTATCAACCGACTTCAATATTTCAAAAGGAGGAGGTTCTCAATTCGACTAAATTTTTTTTTTTTTTTAATGGATGTTCACTCATAACTCCGTCATTACTGAACCGATTTGAATTTTTTTTTGTTTTCTAAAAGTAGATGGTTCCTGGTTGGTCCCGTTTTTTTCAAAATCCATTTCTGATGATGGGATCCATGAGGAACTGAGGGAACTCCTCAAATTTGAAAGGCACATGCATACTGATTTGGGTGATTTCTTAAGAAACTCGAGCATTTCTTTACGAAAATCATCAATTTGGTGGAGTGGACCTGATGATGAAGACCAGGGATGGCAAAGTGGAACTGCTTCGTAATTCTCAGGACTATGATCCGATTTAAAAAAATATTTTTTTGTCTGTATATAGATGGTTTCAGGATTGTCCCGTTTTTTTCAAAATCAATTTCTGATGATGGGATCCATGAGGAACTGAGGGAACTCCTCAAATTTGAAAGGCACATGCATGATGATTTGGGTAGTTTCTTAAGACACTCGAGCATTTCTTTACGAACATCATCAATTTGGTGGAGTGGACCTGATGATGAAGACCAGGGATGTCAAAGTGGAACTGCTTGGTAATTCCCAGGACTATCGTCCGATTTTAAAAAATATTTTTTTTTCTGAAAATAGATGGTTCCAGATTTGTTCCGTTTTTTTCAAAATCAATTTCTGATGATGGGATCCATGAGGAACTGAGGGAACTCCTCAAATTTGAAAGGCACATGCATGATGATTTGGGTAGTTTCTTAAGACACTCGAGCATTTCTTTACGAACATCATCAATTTGGTGGAGTGGTGATGATGAAGACCAGGGATGGCAAAGTGGAACTGCTTGTTAATTCCCAGCTCTATCATCCGATTTGAGACATTCATCTTTTCTTTGTAAAGAAATACCTTCAAGATAGTCCTATTTGATTATAGTTCTATTTTGATGATGGGCTTCATGAGGGATTGAGAGAACTCCTCAAATTTTAACGGCACATGCATTCTGATTTGAGGGTTTCCTTAAGTAACTAAAACAGTGTTTTGGCGGAGCCAAAATTTTGATGAACTTGATCTGATGATGAAGACCAGGGATCGCAAAGTGGAACTGGTTAATAAACCTAGCTCTACTTATTATCCTAGTTGTGACATTCATCTTTTTGATTTGATTTATATTCTGATGATGGAGTTCTTGAAGAATTCAGAGAACTCTTCAAATTTGAACGGCAGGTTAATTGTGATTAGAGGGTGTTCATAATTAGCTTTTTCTTTTCTTACTGTGGCCATCATTTTGCTGGAGTGGACCTGATGTTGATAATCAAGGATGGCATAATGAATATGCTCGTTAATTTACAGTCTGTCATCCAATTTAACACATTGTTATTTTGTTTGTTTAAAGGTCTACAAGGGAGTTCCGTTTGATTATACTTCAAATGTAATGATGGAAGCCCTAGGACATTAAGAAAGCTCCACAATTTTCAATCGTACACGTGCGGTGTATTGGATATTTGTGAAGTAAACTGGCTAACTCAAACAAATTCTTAATTTCACTTTTACCGGGAACCAAATGAAGTCGGTTTTTTTTTTTCTTAAAAATTATCATAATAGGCGTGACATGTTTAGACTGCATCAGGCAGTCATAGTCAGACAGACATATAGTACGTTTTAACGGCCTCCTAGCCTAGTTGGTAGTGACCCTGCCTACGAAGCGTGAGGTCCCGGGTTCGAATCCTGGTCAGAGCATTTATTTGTGTGTTTATCACGAATATTTGTTCCTGAGTTATGGATGTTTTCTATGTATTTAAGCAGTTATATGTATATGTCTATTATATATATGGTCGCCTAGTACCCACAATACAAGCCTTATTGAGCTTACCGTGGGACTAGGTCGATTTGTGTAAGATCGTCCCATAAAATATTTATTTATTTATTTATTTATAGTAGAATTGTTACCTTCGCGGCTACCCTGCGACTGCGGTAGGTCGTATGCTAGAGAAACGTGGCGGAAGGTGTCTACGAGATTGTCAGAGCATATTCGAAGCGTGAAAAATCAGGACGTAAGAAATTCAGCGGTGGCGGAACATACTGACGCGACGCATTTTATTCGGTTCGATACGGCGAAATTGTAGGCACGGGAAAAAATGTTACGTGCCACCACATAATACTGTACATACATACTACCGTAAGAAAAAGACTGTATAACGCTCTCTAACCTACTGTTATACTGTGTTTGATTGCTTGTCAGATTATACTATGCCAGAAATAGAAGAGATATATTCTTTGGAAGAGATACTGGCAAAAGACGAATATTTTTCTTTTTAATTTAGTCCTTTGTCGGTCATTACTGCGTGAAACGTATCACTAGCGTCATGTTCATGTCAACTCAAAGCTGTCAATTTCCCGTCAAGTCAATTTCACATTAAAAAATATGAAATGAAATGTCGTAACGCAGGCGCAAGTCAGTATTGTTTACATCAACAAAATATCGTGTTTTTATACAAATCATTAGATCAAATGTTAAGGAACCTTCAAAATGTATTCAATAAAGAAGTCAATGAAAGAAAATTCTTCTACACCAAAGCGGCGTCGCCTCGGCATGTCGAAGATTTTGCGGTCGCCAGAATTCTGGAATAAAAGGAATCGCGATGTGTTTTCTGTGTGTAGTCCGATAAATATGCGGTTAATGAAGCAATCCGCAGAGCGTTGTGAGTCTCCCCCGCTTCCTTGCAATCAAATAGAGTATTTATGTGACTCTGGTAACAATAGTTCATCATGTAGTGAAATACCTTGTTCACCCGGCGTACTGGGCAGCTCTGTGGTAAGGGATATTGAGAACTGGGATTCTTTATTAGTTACCAAAGAGAAAGAGGTTTCAACAACACAAAATTTGGCGGAAATTGAGGATATTTCAGATGACATGTTCTATTCAAGACTAGAGCAGTCATGTAACGACGTTAATGATGAAATTCTGACATCGCGATGTGAGCAGCACTTTAGAGAGAATATAGAAGAAAGTTTTGCAGCTGTTAATGAGTCTATTTACAGGAAAGCTCAAGATGCCGAGGCTAGAGATAGTTTATTTGAAACAAAGGACTCCTTTTTGCTGGATCTCAAAGAAACTTGTATAATAAATGAAAACGACAAAGTTAAGGGGAAAATGTCTGACAATCTAGAAAATTTCTATGGCTTGCCGGTTAAGACGAAGACTTTTTTCAAAACTTACAGAAAAATTGAGAAATTTTATGGTAAGTATGATGGTATTTAAACCACGTAACAGTCTTGATAGTATCCATTCATAGCAGTAGTCTTAGTCTACTTTTTGTTAACCAACATTATGGGAATTTACGTGAGTCAATTTGCCTTTAACATGCTAGTGGAACGTTTCAAACATCACTTAGACAATTCTTTCCTACACAAGAGCCACACATGAGTGGTGCCATCTTCTACGCACCAACATGGTAGCTCCTATTGCCAGAGCTGATGGATCTCCCATTCAGTGTTTTTTTAAACCTGTAGATTGTCCACATTAATAAAGGCCTCCCCTAGGTTTCCTAAGTCTATTTCTGAGATTTAAAATTTAATTTTGCAAGTTAATCTATTATCCTACAGATTGGCAAGAAGAATGCTTAAATCTAGATGCAATAAGAGAGAGGCGTAATCTCATTTATGCCTTACCAACTAGCGGAGGCAAAACACTTGTGGCCGAGGTCTTGATGTTGCGTGAGGTGCTCAATAATAAGAAGAATGTGCTCTTCATTCTGCCTTTTGTAGCCATTGTACAGGAAAAAGTAAGTTGAACAAGAACAGTGGTAAGTTTTTAATCTAATTAATTGTCTTATTTGAAAATTTTACTACCCATACAATTTAAACTGTGAGTTATACTGACATCAATATTTTAAAAAAGCGATTTACCCCACGCATTTTTATTACTATTGTCAAGCCCCCCAAGTTCCAAGTCTGTGTTGCCAACCCGTTCCATTTCATGACAAGTCAAATTTTACTTAGCGTAACTAAACCTACAAATTTTCAATAGATATGGGCACTGTCCCCGTTCGCTGTCAACCTGGACTTCCTAGTGGAGGAATATGCTGCGGGCAAGGGTCACATTCCTCCAAAGAAGCGCAGAAGCAAGCACAGCATCTATGTGGCCACCATCGAGAAGGGGCTAGCGCTGGTACGGAATTTGATAGAGCTGGGTAGGCTCAGCGAAATCGGCCTTATGGTGGTAAGTACTATGTGTAAAAGTTTTATGTACTATGTGTAATATTCAATCCTATTGAATTTAATTGAGAATTGTTTGACATGATGCCAACGTCTACTTTTCACCATCGCACTGCTCGCCATCGACAGGGCGCTCATCCACACACCTTGCAACCAAAATGGTCGCGCACTGTGCGGTTTTAGAGGAATTTCCTCCCACGGACGCTCCGGCTATGGAATGAGCTCCATGCCGAGGTATTCCTGAAAAACTACAGTATGGGGTTCTTCAAAAAAGAAGTGTACAAGATTTAAAGGCAACGCGCATGTGACCCACCAGGAGTTGCAGGCGTCCATAGGCTGCGGTGACCGCTTTCCATCAAGCCGTATGTTCGTTTGCCGAAAAGAAATGGATTTCCCTTCGATGTCACTATAACCGGATTCTACTGTATTTATTATGTTCAAACACGCATCAAAGGGTCTGTGGTTGAATTGTTCTAGGTGGACGAATTGCATCTGATCGGGGAGGCGGGCCGCGGGGCCACCTTGGAAACCTTGCTGTCCACAGTGCTCTTTGCTAACCGTAAGTTACTGAAGTAAAGAACAAATTCTATTATAAATTGAAAGAGGGCTGGGACCGCCGGGGATCTTGGTCACTTTTTCTGTAGTATATGATGACATCTCTTTCAATTTATAATTTATATTGGTAGTGTGACTACTTAAAAAAAAACAAAAAAACATGAATCAAAACATTTATTACATTTAATAAATGATTTGATTCGTGCTTTACAATTGAACAAATTATAAAATATTTATTTTTGATAAAGAGTTAAATTATTATGAACATATAACTTTTATCCGAGATATTATTGAACTAGTGCGGTAATGAGATAACCCTATCAGGTTAAATGTGTACGTTACGAGACTATACATACGTACACGTGACATGTAAGGCATTCTGGCATGATTCTGACAGTTAACTTAACATATTTAACAAAACATAATAACTACAAATAAAATTTTGATTTTCCCTCACAAGTGTGGTGAAAAACGACACATAAAACGTGCGTTTATGAGCATTGTCCACATCAGCTTCCATATTTCGCACTCGTTTTCAGCTCGCATGACAATCATAATCATAGCACACCTCTATCACAATGTACTATGGTCTTGGCTCTACAGGTCTATGGTCTTCTGAAGCTGTGAAAAAATCAAACCTCTACTTCAACGCACTCAAAAGATACGGCCGTTTATGTCGCATTTCCCGTACATTTGCAATGGGAATCAAAATGTACAGGGTACTTCCCGTTGACCTAGAATCACGAAATTTGGCAAAAAGCAAGAGCATGTAGCACAAGTACAGAAAAGCCGAAAAATTGCCACACACTGAGAGTTCCGTGCCACCAGTATATTTAAGTAAGGTCATAAATGGGCCAGCATCCTTTATGCGGAACCCTCGATGGGCGAGTCCGAATCGTACTTAACCGGTTATTTTTTAAATTTACTGATTTGTATTGTGAATTGAAATTTTTTCATACATGTATATGAAATGTATATGAAAAAATTTTTAGAACGCATTAATCGCATCATCTTAACCCTGTGAAAACGAATGCTGTAAAGGGCTCGAAACGTAGGATCATGGTGGTAATAAACGCGATTAATCCGTACTAAAGTGTTTAATTTCAATGAATAACAATCGCGGTAACAGAAGACAATATTGTACTGTGAAATTTCCAGAGGGTATCCAGATAGTTGGCATGAGCGCGACCATCGGCAACCTGCCGGATGTGGCCCGCTTCCTGCGCGCCGACGTGTTCCAGCGGGACTTCCGGCCCGTGGCCTTGGACGAGTACGTGAAACTGGGACGCACCCTGTATAGGGTCACTCCGGGGGGCGAGGCGGAGCCGGAGAGAGAGCTCAATTTTGACGTGAGTTAACCACACCCCACGGCCGGATCCGACCGGATTGTTAATTTACTAATTGCTCTTTTAAAAATTGTTTTGCGGGCTATTCTTAACATATTGAATCACATCGTTCAATTACTAATATTCGGTAAGTAGGTAAAGGTAGCATACAGTTTTATAACATACTTTTTGCAGAAACTATCCCTAGGCAAAAATTTGCTTGTATTACCGGTCTCTTAAACCGGTAATACGGCCGGATCCGGTCACAGATTTGACCGGATCCGGTACCACTAAAAAAGCACCGGATCCGACCGGATTACCGGATCCAGTATCTAACTTGTACGTTGTCTGTAGTATACCCCAGCCGCCACGGCTCTAGACCCGGACTGCGTGGGTGGGCTGGTGTCAGAAGTGGTTCCAAGTTCCTCCTGCCTGGTGTTCTGTCCCACCAAGCGGAACTGCGAGAATGTCGCCAATCTCCTCTGCAAGCTGCAGCGGAAGTCAGTACCTTACTCTTTAATTATATCCTTACATGAGAGATTTTAACAGCATATTCCTCACCATATTTTAACTTAAAACATCTTAATTAGCGTCTGCTAAATTCGGCTCGGCTTAGATATTTCCATCTTCCTCTAAAAATGTAATTAAATCTCCAGTATGAAACACTGATGTGATGTGTGATGAAAATATAAAATAAATAAATATTATAGAACATTCTTACACAAATTGACTAAGTCCCGCAGCTCGCAGTAAGCTCAAGAAGGCTTGTGTTACGGGTACTTAGACAACGATATATATAATACATAAAAACATAGGAAATAGGAGGATCCAAGAAGATTCGCTGTGTTAACAGCTGGGGACCCACGGAGCAAAGCCGTTGGCCCCTTTAGCTGTCAACACAGCGAATCCTCCTTTTTTTAAAGGGACGGCAACGCGCATGTAACACCCCTGGTGTTGCAGGCGTCCATAGGCTACGGTGACCGCTTACCATCAGGTGGGCCGTATGCTTGTTTGTCACCTTCGTAGTATAAAAAAAAAATTCCATGACTCAGGAGCAAGTATCTGTGTTAATCACACAAATAAATGCCCGTACCGGGATTCGAATCCAGAACCATCGGCTTAGCAGGGTCACTACTAACTACGCCAACCGGTCGTTATTATAAGTCAAGTGTATCGTTGATTAGAGAGATGGCGCTGCACCGGCCGGCGGAGCGCCGCGCGCTGGAGGCCGCGCTGCAGGCCGAGGGCGCTGCGCCTGCGCTCGCGCGCTCCGTGCGCTACGGCGTCGCTTACCATCACGGCGGGCTGGCCTCGGACGAGAGGGCTCTGCTGGAACAGGCTTTCAGGTAACGTCTCCAACGTCTGATGAAATATGGCCTGAGGATATGAAAAGTAGGCGACATAAAATTGTATTTTACGTTCTAGAGCATAAAGTAAATTACGAGAACGACCGGGCTTAAGCATGGCAAGCATGGATGTTTCATTTGCAACGATTTAAAGTGAAATAAAATCTCATATTTTCCTTACAATCGAAATGAAAAGCAGAGTGTATACCTCGGGCATACTTAATTTTATTCTCGACTACTGTATTGGTCCTCGTTGCACTCGGACCAATGAATAGCCTTGGCTAAAATGGGTTACTTTATGCCCTTGATATACAATTTATTACTTATTTCCAAGATAATGACATGGAAAATGATACCATACCTCCATCATGGCCTCGTTTCTCACTTACCTTTAAAAACCTTTAAAGGACCTTTATAAATAAATAGTAGTAATAGTTAATACTGCAGGACTATGTCATAGTGACGCTATAAATTTGATTGTAGGAATTCTCTTACTACTTTTGATTTTGACATGGTTTTAGAGTGACCTAGGATTCCAATTGGTTGTCTGTACTTCTAATATTTTTCTGAGTATCTAAGTTGGCGCTTACGAAAACAAAGGTAGATAATACTATTGTATTAATACAACGCCTTTGTACGCCTTTGAACTTAACGAGCTCAATTAAAAATCCGGCCAAGAGCATGTCGGGCCATGCTCAGTGTAGGGTTCCGTAGTTTACCGTTCGTCACAACAGGCAACCTTAAAAAGTGTTTTAATAAATACACCGGACTCGATCCTATCAACTCCGGAAAAAGCTTAACAGCGTGAAGTAAATTGGGTTACTAATTTATACAAACTAGATGTATTATGTGTGTTGGGTTTTCGGGGGTAACTTTGGATCGCGTGAATCGATCTGAATCATCATTTTTTTATTAGAAGGAAGGTAAGTGCGGGATGATAAATTAAGTACTCAAGTTAGAAAAATGTTTTGCATATATGGTTAAATTATAAACTTAATTTAGACGGACAGACAGACAGACAGACAGGCGAAAGTATAAGGGTTCCTAGTTGACTACGGAATCTTAACACATTGAGTGCCAGCGAGCGCTACGCGCTATGCTCGTAGCCGATTCTGTGGTTTTCCCGCTTTGTAGCGGAAAGCGACCACCCACAAAGAACTCGCCCAGCGGGTTACCGGCGCTGAATGTGTTAAAAAGTGCTATAAATGATATTGTGTTAATATAAAGACGAATATATAGTATAGAATGTATAACCTCAGATCGGGAGTGATCTCGGTCCTGTGCTGTACGTCGACGCTGGCGGCCGGCGTCAACCTGCCGGCGCGCCGCGTCATCGTACGCGCTCCCAGGGTTGGACGCGCGTTCATCTCGCTGGCCGCCTACCGACAGATGTGCGGACGCGCGGGCCGCGCCGGCGTCACTGACTCCGGTAACCACACAAACCAACGTCATGAAAACAAAAAGAAAAAATTTTTTTTTAAAGGTTGTGGCCTGGATACTAGTCCTTTAAGCCAAGTCTTTATTTTGTTATTTGAACCACTTCTTTGTAGAGTTATGTAGCAGAATATGCGCTTGTCATTTTGTTAAACACTTCACTTTAAATCTTCAATTCTGTATTTTTGATATACTTAAATAACGGAACGTAACTGTCAACATTTTGAAGAATGTCAGTTAAGCGGCGGGGGACAAAAGTTTATTGAACAAATGTAACATTACAGAGTAAATCACGACCCTGTGCCCTGTGCTAGGAAACCCTGTGTTACAGGACCCAGTTTCGTCATTACGGTTTCTTAATACTCTAGCTTAATATCTATATCTGTACCTGTAAAGATTGTACAGAGAGAGCATAGTGCTGTTTACAAATAGTCATAAATAATAATTATTATGGGACAATCTTACACAAATCGACCTAGTCCCACGGTAAGCTCAATAAGGCTTGTGTTGTGGGTTGTTGAGGACACCGCAAAGCACTGTGCACCTCCAACAAGCGGCACCGTGTATCGTACGGGACGCGCCCCGCCACCTATCGCTGAGACGCAATCCGACCGCGGTCAAGCAAACACTCTTTTCTACATTTTTATTTGTAATTTTATAAGCTTAATTAAAAGCACGTTTTTGTAAAATCAAGTTTAAATTTATTGAAGAGCACCTATAGAAGAATACCTAAACATGGGTACTAGGCGACGATATATATAATAGACAGATACATATAAATACTTAAATACATAGAAAACATCCATAACTCAGGAACAAATATCCGTGATAAACACACAAATAAATGCCCTGACCAGGTTTCGAACCCGGGACCTCCTGCTTCGTAGGCAGGGTCACTGCCAACTAGGCTAGGAGGCCGTCATATTTTAAAGGATCAGAATTTGTTCCAAGTTCTGATCATTCAGACGGGTACAACCAATATTATTGATGACAACTTACTTGCCTGGAATTTATATAAATAAAACTTCAACAAATGTATTTAAAAAAATCTGAAAAACGTAACTTTGCCGCGTACGGAGTACGGAGGGCTACATACTGTCAAAATTGTTCGCGAGTCTGGCTCACGCTTGGCCGTCAAAGTTTAACATTTTATACAACGTGTTTTTGTGCAATTGCTTTAAATTCAAGGGTGCATTATTTATCTTAAGTTAATTTCTCAAAGACACTGGTACTCTAATTAGCTCCATTAAGAAAACAACTACTAATTTAATTTTATCTCATATGGTATTTGCATATGTGTGAACGGAGTAGGTATGAGTATTCGACATGACATTGAAATGTCATAGTTATCACTTACTTGCATGGTTAGCATGGTTGTCATTTTATCGCTTATCACGCTATGCGTCACTTTCGCACATACACACTTGTTAGAACGTGACAGCAACATCGGTAAACGATAAAAACCCGACCATCATAGACTAGCTAGTAAAGTTAATTCTAATGCCCGTTTGACATTAGCGGTTGATGCAACATGTAATTATTTTGTATCAGAAATTAAAAAAATAAAAAGTAACGAATTTAATAAAACTAACTATTTGACGACCGGTTGGCGTAGTTGGTAGTGACGCTGCCTGCTAAGCCGATGGTCCTGGGTTCGAATCCCGATATGGGCATTTATTTGTGTGATGAACACAGATATTTGTTCCTGAGTCATGGTTGTTTTCTATGTATTTGTATATTATATATATCGTTGTCTGAGTACCCGTAACACAAGCCTTCTTGAGCTTACTGCGGGACTTAGTCAATTTGTGTAAGAAGGTCGTATAATATTTATTTATTTAACTATGCCATTCTGTTTCCTTATACCAAGCCACATGACGAAGTTCAAGCAAATGCTTAAGGACATAAATTTCCCTCCAGGCGAGAGTATAATAATCTGCAGCGCCGCCGACTGGCCGGAGCTCCAGTCCGTGCTCCGCAGCGGGCTCCCGCCCGTCGTCAGCGGCCTGCCCGCCGCCTGCTGCGGCCTCGTGCTGAGCGCGGTGGCCTTACAGCTGGCCGACACCAGGACACGGCTCCGACACCTGCTGCAGTCCACCTTCATGGCGACTAGGTTAGTAGACTGTCTCCAGTCCGTGCTCCGCAGCGGCCTGCCCGCCGCCTGCTGCGGCCTCGTGCTGAGCGCGGTGGCCTTACAGCTGGCCGACACCAGGACACGGCTCCGACACCTGCTGCAGTCCACCTTCATGGCGACTAGGTTAGTAGACTGTCTCCAGTCCGTGCTCCGCAGCGGCCTGCCCGCCGCCTGCTGCGGCCTCGTGCTGAGCGCGGTGGCCTTACAGCTGGCCGACACCAGGACACGGCTCCGACACCTGCTGCAGTCCACCTTCATGGCGACTAGGTTAGTAGACTGTCTCCAGTCCGTGCTCCGCAGCGGCCTGCCCGCCGCCTGCTGCGGCCTCGTGCTGAGCGCGGTGGCCTTACAGCTGGCCGACACCAGGACACGGCTCCGACACCTGCTGCAGTCCACCTTCATGGCGACTAGGTTAGTAGACTGTCTCCAGTCCGTGCTCCGCAGCGGCCTGCCCGCCGCCTGCTGCGGCCTCGTGCTGAGCGCGGTGGCCTTACAGCTGGCCGACACCAGGACACGGCTCCGACACCTGCTGCAGTCCACCTTCATGGCGACTAGGTTAGTAGACTGTCTCCAGTCCGTGCTCCGCAGCGGCCTGCCCGCCGCCTGCTGCGGCCTCGTGCTGAGCGCGGTGGCCTTACAGCTGGCCGACACCAGGACACGGCTCCGACACCTGCTGCAGTCCACCTTCATGGCGACTAGGTTAGTAGACTGTCTCCAGTCCGTGCTCCGCAGCGGCCTGCCCGCCGCCTGCTGCGGCCTCGTGCTGAGCGCGGTGGCCTTACAGCTGGCCGACACCAGGACACGGCTCCGACACCTGCTGCAGTCCACCTTCATGGCGACTAGGTTAGTAGACTGTCTCCAGTCCGTGCTCCGCAGCGGCCTGCCCGCCGCCTGCTGCGGCCTCGTGCTGAGCGCGGTGGCCTTACAGCTGGCCGACACCAGGACACGGCTCCGACACCTGCTGCAGTCCACCTTCATGGCGACTAGGTTAGTAGACTGTCTCCAGTCCGTGCTCCGCAGCGGCCTGCCCGCCGCCTGCTGCGGCCTCGTGCTGAGCGCGGTGGCCTTACAGCTGGCCGACACCAGGACACGGCTCCGACACCTGCTGCAGTCCACCTTCATGGCGACTAGGTTAGTAGACTGTCTCCAGTCCGTGCTCCGCAGCGGCCTGCCCGCGGCCTGCTGCGGCCTCGTGCTGAGCGCGGTGGCCTTACAGCTGGCCGACACCAGGACACGGCTCCGACACCTGCTGCAGTCCACCTTCATGGCGACTAGGTTAGTAGACTGTCTCCAGTCCGTGCTCCGCAGCGGCCTGCCCGCCGCCTGCTGCGGCCTCGTGCTGAGCGCGGTGGCCTTACAGCTGGCCGACACCAGGACACGGCTCCGACACCTGCTGCAGTCCACCTTCATGGCGACTAGGTTAGTAGACTGTCTCCAGTCCGTGCTCCGCAGCGGCCTGCCCGCCGCCTGCTGCGGCCTCGTGCTGAGCGCGGTGGCCTTACAGCTGGCCGACACCAGGACACGGCTCCGACACCTGCTGCAGTCCACCTTCATGGCGACTAGGTTAGTAGACTGTCTCCAGTCCGTGCTCCGCAGCGGCCTGCCCGCGGCCTGCTGCGGCCTCGTGCTGAGCGCGGTGGCCTTACAGCTGGCCGACACCAGGACACGGCTCCGACACCTGCTGCAGTCCACCTTCATGGCGACTAGGTTAGTAGACTGTCTCCAGTCCGTGCTCCGCAGCGGCCTGCCCGCCGCCTGCTGCGGCCTCGTGCTGAGCGCGGTGGCCTTACAGCTGGCCGACACCAGGACACGGCTCCGACACCTGCTGCAGTCCACCTTCATGGCGACTAGGTTAGTAGACTGTCTCCAGTCCGTGCTCCGCAGCGGCCTGCCCGCCGCCTGCTGCGGCCTCGTGCTGAGCGCGGTGGCCTTACAGCTGGCCGACACCAGGACACGGCTCCGACACCTGCTGCAGTCCACCTTCATGGCGACTAGGTTAGTAGACTGTCTCCAGTCCGTGCTCCGCAGCGGCCTGCCCGCGGCCTGCTGCGGCCTCGTGCTGAGCGCGGTGGCCTTACAGCTGGCCGACACCAGGACACGGCTCCGACACCTGCTGCAGTCCACCTTCATGGCGACTAGGTTAGTAGACTGTCTCCAGTCCGTGCTCCGCAGCGGCCTGCCCGCCGCCTGCTGCGGCCTCGTGCTGAGCGCGGTGGCCTTACAGCTGGCCGACACCAGGACACGGCTCCGACACCTGCTGCAGTCCACCTTCATGGCGACTAGGTTAGTAGACTGTCTCCAGTCCGTGCTCCGCAGCGGCCTGCCCGCCGCCTGCTGCGGCCTCGTGCTGAGCGCGGTGGCCTTACAGCTGGCCGACACCAGGACACGGCTCCGACACCTGCTGCAGTCCACCTTCATGGCGACTAGGTTAGTAGACTGTCTCCAGTCCGTGCTCCGCAGCGGCCTGCCCGCCGCCTGCTGCGGCCTCGTGCTGAGCGCGGTGGCCTTACAGCTGGCCGACACCAGGACACGGCTCCGACACCTGCTGCAGTCCACCTTCATGGCGACTAGGTTAGTAGACTGTCTCCAGTCCGTGCTCCGCAGCGGCCTGCCCGCCGCCTGCTGCGGCCTCGTGCTGAGCGCGGTGGCCTTACAGCTGGCCGACACCAGGACACGGCTCCGACACCTGCTGCAGTCCACCTTCATGGCGACTAGGTTAGTAGACTGTCTCCAGTCCGTGCTCCGCAGCGGCCTGCCCGCCGCCTGCTGCGGCCTCGTGCTGAGCGCGGTGGCCTTACAGCTGGCCGACACCAGGACACGGCTCCGACACCTGCTGCAGTCCACCTTCATGGCGACTAGGTTAGTAGACTGTCTCCAGTCCGTGCTCCGCAGCGGCCTGCCCGCGGCCTGCTGCGGCCTCGTGCTGAGCGCGGTGGCCTTACAGCTGGCCGACACCAGGACACGGCTCCGACACCTGCTGCAGTCCACCTTCATGGCGACTAGGTTAGTAGACTGTCTCCAGTCCGTGCTCCGCAGCGGCCTGCCCGCCGCCTGCTGCGGCCTCGTGCTGAGCGCGGTGGCCTTACAGCTGGCCGACACCAGGACACGGCTCCGACACCTGCTGCAGTCCACCTTCATGGCGACTAGGTTAGTAGACTGTCTCCAGTCCGTGCTCCGCAGCGGCCTGCCCGCCGCCTGCTGCGGCCTCGTGCTGAGCGCGGTGGCCTTACAGCTGGCCGACACCAGGACACGGCTCCGACACCTGCTGCAGTCCACCTTCATGGCGACTAGGTTAGTAGACTGTCTCCAGTCCGTGCTCCGCAGCGGCCTGCCCGCCGCCTGCTGCGGCCTCGTGCTGAGCGCGGTGGCCTTACAGCTGGCCGACACCAGGACACGGCTCCGACACCTGCTGCAGTCCACCTTCATGGCGACTAGGTTAGTAGACTGTCTCCAGTCCGTGCTCCGCAGCGGCCTGCCCGCCGCCTGCTGCGGCCTCGTGCTGAGCGCGGTGGCCTTACAGCTGGCCGACACCAGGACACGGCTCCGACACCTGCTGCAGTCCACCTTCATGGCGACTAGGTTAGTAGACTGTCTCCAGTCCGTGCTCCGCAGCGGCCTGCCCGCCGCCTGCTGCGGCCTCGTGCTGAGCGCGGTGGCCTTACAGCTGGCCGACACCAGGACACGGCTCCGACACCTGCTGCAGTCCACCTTCATGGCGACTAGGTTAGTAGACTGTCTCCAGTCCGTGCTCCGCAGCGGCCTGCCCGCCGCCTGCTGCGGCCTCGTGCTGAGCGCGGTGGCCTTACAGCTGGCCGACACCAGGACACGGCTCCGACACCTGCTGCAGTCCACCTTCATGGCGACTAGGTTAGTAGACTGTCTCCAGTCCGTGCTCCGCAGCGGCCTGCCCGCCGCCTGCTGCGGCCTCGTGCTGAGCGCGGTGGCCTTACAGCTGGCCGACACCAGGACACGGCTCCGACACCTGCTGCAGTCCACCTTCATGGCGACTAGGTTAGTAGACTGTCTCCAGTCCGTGCTCCGCAGCGGCCTGCCCGCCGCCTGCTGCGGCCTCGTGCTGAGCGCGGTGGCCTTACAGCTGGCCGACACCAGGACACGGCTCCGACACCTGCTGCAGTCCACCTTCATGGCGACTAGGTTAGTAGACTGTCTCCAGTCCGTGCTCCGCAGCGGCCTGCCCGCCGCCTGCTGCGGCCTCGTGCTGAGCGCGGTGGCCTTACAGCTGGCCGACACCAGGACACGGCTCCGACACCTGCTGCAGTCCACCTTCATGGCGACTAGGTTAGTAGACTGTCTCCAGTCCGTGCTCCGCAGCGGCCTGCCCGCCGCCTGCTGCGGCCTCGTGCTGAGCGCGGTGGCCTTACAGCTGGCCGACACCAGGACACGGCTCCGACACCTGCTGCAGTCCACCTTCATGGCGACTAGGTTAGTAGACTGTCTCCAGTCCGTGCTCCGCAGCGGCCTGCCCGCCGCCTGCTGCGGCCTCGTGCTGAGCGCGGTGGCCTTACAGCTGGCCGACACCAGGACACGGCTCCGACACCTGCTGCAGTCCACCTTCATGGCGACTAGGTTAGTAGGCCGTTTTCTAGATTAGATTAGATATCTTTATTTCTTTTTGAAAATTACATGAATGCGGTATTACTATCTTTTAAAAATAACATAAAGTCTTCTTTTAGCAAAATATTCTATCTACGATATTTAAGGTACTTTCTCTTCATGTCTTGGGACGTCCTGTATAGTTCCTAAATGTCAGTGGCTAAATATATACCAACCCTCCTTTTTTATTTATGTGGTCGTTTTGTTTGATTACATTATAATTGTAAGCAGTAATTTGTTATTAAATAGCTATATATCGAATCAATTCTGGAATAAACTCATTTCATTCATTCATTCATTTTTTTGCCATATGAACCAGGACGTGTTGCTATATATTTGGTCAGGCGGACCCTAACTATTGTACATAACGCCTTGACAATAAAGCCGTGTTCAAATATTAGTGACCACCTTGGCCGCCCCGATATAACTGATGGCGACTGTACTGTTATTTCTTGTTGCAGCTCAGAAGTAGACATAAAAAAAATATGTGACGACTCAATCCGTTCGCTTATACAATCCGGCGCCTTGGAGATTGGACCACACAAGTCCAACGACGAATCTCATACGTCGGCGGGGCAGAGGATAGTGTATAGTGACAGCAAACTGACTGTTAGCAAACTGGGCAGGGCAGCTATCAAAGGTACAGTTTTATAATTGAAAGAAAAATGAAAAATTCTCCGCGTCGAGCGGGATTTGAACCCACGACCTCTCTGAACACCGGTCAGATCGCTCTGCCAATTGAACTGTCGACGCCCGATCGATCCCAGCGAATTATACGCCTTTAGGAAGACGCGTCACAATGTCGCTACGCGTCTCCCTAAAGGCGTATAACCAAATGAAAGAAATATTAGTGAGAACAGTTGCCTTTGTCCCCTGGCTAACAGCAAGAAATAGTTGATTCAGCCATAAGACGTCCACTGCTGAACCCCCCTCCTGAGGCCTCCCCTTTGGACCTCCATATGTACCGGTTGGAAGCGGCCTGCATCCAGCGTCTCCCGACCTTCATAAGGTCATCTGTCCATCTTGTGGATGGACGTCCTACGCGGCGTTTGCCAAGCCGTGGTCTCCACCCAAGCTTTTTTCGACCCCATGGGCCATCTGCTCTGCGTGCAATTTGGCCTGCCCATTGCCACTTGAGCTTGCTAATCCGAAGGGCTATGATTCACCCTTAGGTTAATTGAAATTAAACACTTTAACGGATTAATCTTCAATCCACGACGATTGACGAGGAGAATTCGCATTCTCTCAGTCATCATCTTAACCCTGTGAAAAGTAGTGCTGTAAAGGGCTCTAAACGTAATCATGATGATGTTAATAAACGCGATTAATCCATTCTAAAGTGTTTAATTTCAAGAAACAACAATCGCGGAAACATAATACAATAATATTGTTTGTTTTTGATTTCTGACAGTGCATGCGTATTGCTTACTATTGATATGTAACTAGGAGTAACTGATCAAAATGTATGTCGTCATTGCCAACGATCATGCGCTGAGTACTGTTAATAAGTAATCATTAGTAACATTACTTAATTTCGTTTTAAATAATCGCATTCAACTTATATCCAAGCATTATTTGATCTGCAGGTTGCATGGAGCTCTCAGTCGCTAAGCAGATGTTGGAAGACCTGGAGGCAGCGTCTCAAGGTCTGGTGCTGATGGGGAGTCTGCACCTGCTGTACCTCGTCACCCCGCACGACGCGGCTGGCGTGAGGCCAGACTACAGGCATTACTACTCACTGGTAAGGGATGGTAAACATCTGGAAGACCTGGAGGTAGATTCTCACATTTTTAATTGTCCTCGACGGACACAAATGGGAATAGGGGAAGGAATTATTTCCTTGTGGGAGAAAGCGGGTGCTTTCTTCACATGTGTAACGCGCGGGAGAGATGGAAATACTATCTCGACTATAACTACAATATAAAACGGGATATTGACTACTAGCTTTTGCCCGCGGCTTCGCTCGCGTTAGAAAGAGACCAAAATTAGCCTATGTCACTTGCCATCCCTTCAAGTATCTCCACTTAAAAAATCACGTAAATTCGTCGCTCCGTTTGGTCGTGTGTTCAATTTTGCCTATTGTGGTATTTTTCGTTTGTACTTACTGTGGTAACACTATCACAGTTAGTTCAAATTTGAAAATGACTGTTGCTCTACCAGTGACATGACAGGTAGAGCCAAGTCAGTGTGTCAAAGAGCATCACAAAGTGAACACCATCTTTCGCTATTTTCGTAAAAGCACTAATACTATTAGTTATTTCCTATCGCATACTCTAAGTAGAGTCAGTGTTGTGTAACTGAAGATCATCGCACGTAAAATCCGAGGTCTAAGTTGGACGACTCAAGGTAACGGTTTAAAGCTTTCTCTAGCGAGCGACAAGGAGCCAAGGCCAGCACCAGCAGTCTGCAACGGCGACCAACGATTTTGTCCCACGCATTCCCCGGACAAGAGGTAACTTCATTACACTATAACACTTAAGGTTTTAACATAAGGTTTTCGTCTACATAACACCAACTTCCTTGCTTCCCCAGCGACCCTTAAATTTAAACTTTCTTTCGCCCCTTTCGTTTTGTCGTAACTACAGTCCACTAGCCCGTTATCGAACACCGTGAAAGACGAATAAGCAAACAGAGACACACTTTCCCATTTTTAATATTATTATGGATGTATGTTTTATTTATTTATTTAAACTTTATTGCACAATTATATTAAAGTACAAATGGTCATGTTTTCTCAAACATGATCGGAAATGTTTGCGTTAATGTCACGAAATGAAGACATGAAGTGTCTTGTTTATAGCTCCCTACAATAACTTCTCGGCCTAAGGCCAAGCCAAAGGAAGGACAAATTGACAAAGGAAAAATTACATACAGCCGCCACAAGCATACTCGCGACAGTAAAAAAAAAACAAAATCTATAGTTCTCTGCATATTTATGTGCGGTTAAACATGGTGCTCCAATAGCTCGTTCTAATGGCATGTTTAAAAAACATATAAAAGGCGGCAAATAAAACCATATTTTCCTCATCATCATCATCATTTCAGCCGAAAGACATCCACTGCTGGACATAGGCCTCCCCCAAATATTTCCACAATGACCGGTCCTGCGCCACCCGCATCCAGCGGATTCCTGCGACCTTCACCAGGTCATCAGTCCACCTTGTGGGGGGCCTACCCACGCTGCGCCTTTCGGTACGCGGTCGCCACTCGAGAACCTAACCTATTTTCCTAATAAACTATTATTACCAAGTAGTTGTTTTAATTTTAATATTTCCTCACATTGTTTGAGAAAATCACTATACAAGCCTCGGCCGGAAGAGGAATTGCAGGACTTGTTTTATCTTGTCTACTCTGAACTCCTGCAATCCCTTACTTCACGGCCTCTGCAGTAATGCACTTTAATAATATTACTATAGTAACATTCAATTGTCTCGGTCTCGGGCAGTGATGCCCGAGCCGCAAAGGTGACAATACCACTCTGTCCGACGATGACTGCCCGATGTACACGAAACATGTCACGGCTATTGTGATAAAAATACTCGAGTTTGAACCGTTGCAATTTAATGTCAGTAAAAATTGTGCGCAGAGCAATCGCCGCGAGCGCTTCTCACTCATGATTATGGCACGCGGACCGTTCCGAAACATGTCGAGCTATTTTCGACTTTATAGACGTGAGTAACCCGATATTAATATTATTTTCCCCTCACTAGCTCGGAAAGCGCTGTCCTTTAAAATAAGCGTGGAAAACGCATTTTATCCACATGTGGGGCTCCAGTATAAGTGAGTCCTATATGCCCTATTATACAAGGGGGCAAAGTTGTTGTTTAACTCTCGGGCTTATATTGAGACACTCGTAAAGCTCAAGATTCCAGTTATTGAACCACTCGCTACGCTCGTGGCTCAATTTTGGAATCATTCGCTTGCTCGGGTCTCAATATAAGCCCGAGAGTTAAACAACAACTTTGCCCCCTTGTATAATAAATAACTATTTCACCGTTTCATTTGGTTTCAGTACTGCAACCTGGATGAAGACGCCGTGCAGACGGCGAAGATACTCGGCATCACCGAGGTGAACGCCATACGGATGGTGACCGGCAAACCCATCACGGTACGTGGATATAACCCTTTTATTCATTAACTTCAAGTCAATTAACCTTTTCAATGCCAAGAACACCTAAAAGTGCCATGAAACGTTGAAATGTCTTTTTTTATATAAATTTGAAATTGAGGTGAAAAAACAGAACATGTGGCCATTATTTTTTCATGTTCTCTAACATATAACGAAGTCGGTAATTAATAAACAGTATGATTGAATAAATGTCTCTGAAGAAATTAGAGGGTTTGGTCACTTTTCGGGACTTTGAAGGACAATTTCTCCCAACAGGTTGAGTTTGGGCCGCTATAAAAAAATACGTGTCTGTTATTTTAGATTACTCTATAACATATATAAAAATCAATCAAATCGAAGGGGGGAAGTGGGTACCTATCCATGTAAGCCAGGGCTCCCGCACTACGGAGGGAGAGACCGGAAACGCTTGGTTTCTCCTCCGACGACGGGTCCCGTGTAGCGTTGAAAATGCCGGGAAAAAATCGAATGTTGAAATGAAAATGTTTTTTTCATGATTTAATCAAAACTTTCGGTTTTTTCCGAAGTTTTCGGGTTTTTTAAGAAATAAATAATGTCACTATCACTGTCACTCCTTTCATCTGTTTCAATTGTTTCTTCCTCAATATAATCGATGTAGTCATGTTGTAGGTGTAAATTAGACCTAATATGCATTGATTTAGAGTTGAAATATAGAGCGGAAACTTTAATTGATTTTTTCCTAAAGAATCCGAAAAAAACGAGTCGTCTGGGAAAAAATCGGATTTTTTCAGACTTTCAACGCTAGTCCCGTGCCCGCTGGCTCCACTAAGGGTCCAGATGAACGAATGCTCTCCGCCTTCGACCGACTCACGATAGCACAGAATAAATAATAGTACAAGTACAGAAGACCCTCTGTTTTGATGTTCACGAATGCCGCCTTTTTACGTGCCTATTAATTATTATTAGCACGGACCGCACGCGAGCCGCGCCGTCATTGAGTTCTATTGCCCGGCGCGAAGGTCGATATTACTCCGCACCTCGCCGAAGATAGGGTTGTCATTTTTTTGAACGACGTCGGTGGCAAACAAGCATACGGTCCGCCTCGGCGACAATAAGATATTTCAATGTACATATCACCTACGCATCTTGTACCTACCCTTGATCCAATAATATACACACAGAATACGCGAATTATAAATATTAAATAGCACGCGTGGTATATCTACATGCATAAATTATTACACTTAGCAGCTACTTAGGTAAATAACACCGAAAACATAACAGGCGTGTGACCGCAAACCGTAACGAAGATCGTAAAGTCTATCTCCATCTCTGTCACACTTACTATTCGAGTGACAGAGACGGAGATAGACTTTACGATCTTCGTTACGGCACAGAATACATATTAGTACAAGTACAAAAATCCCTCTCCAACAACTCGTTTAAAGAAATAACGACTCATGTTACGATAATACTAAGTTAAAATTCCGACCGCGCAACGCTGAATGCCTACAATTATATTCACGTAAAGTGCGCTCTCTTTCTATCGCGTAACTCGTTCCTTTTATGATGATATCAATGTTGTCTTCTTTTAATATAATCTTAATACTTAGTATAATATTAGTATATATACTTTTTATATTGCTCTACTTTAGCTCGAATAAACCTAAGATATGTCTAAGTGGTATGTAGGTTTAATTCTAATAAATTTGCGTGCAACTAGTTAGGCATAGGTACTTACTTAGATAGGTACCTTAATTGAAACAGGCCTGATGAACCTACCCAAAGGCCTTGAATAATTCCGCCCTTTAGTTATTTTAATATAAATAAAATTCTGTGACGGCGGCCGAATCAGTATCAGACAGGTCAGGAGAGAGGTCAGGTATGCGACGAATAACTCTCGCGCGTGCGTCACCGCTCGCCCGTGAGTCCCTACTGATTTTGCCCCTAGCAAGGGGTACTTACAGTTCGATACCTACACGCGCGAGTGGGACAGGCCTGACAATAGTTTAAATTATAAGATTTAGGGTTTTAAATGATAGACGCGTATTGTCCACAGAATGTGTCTGAAAAGGTCCTGTGCCGGTTCTACGTGGCGCTGATGCTGCACGACCTGTGGAAGCAGGTGCCCTTCCATGTCGTGGCTGACAAGTGAGTTTGGAAGCCCTCGCCCATAATCCCTCCCTGCCGCTGTTTTTCCAAAGGACTACAGTATGGGGTTCTTCAAAAAAGGAGTGTTAAAGTTTTTAAAGGGTCGGCAACGCGCATGTAACACCCCTGGAGTTATAGGCATAGGCTACGATGACCGCTTACCATCAGGCGGGCCGTATGCTTGTTTGTCACCGTCGTAGTATTAAGTTAAGATGATGACTAACCCTGTGAAAACGAGTGCTGTAAAGGGCTCGAAACGTAGGGTCTTGGTGTTAATAAACGCGATTAATCCGTTCTAAAGTTTTTAATTTCAATGAATAACAATCGCGGTAAGAGAAGATAATATTATGACTTTTTATTATTATCAGGATCGAATCAGCTCGTTATTCTGATTCGAATGAGCCGAAGCAAATCCAGATCTGGAAGCAGGTGTTCGGTTTTTTTAAACGCTCGTTGGTTTATGAATGCCATAAATGGAGTGTTGACGTCACCCAGGTACGTGGTGTCTCGAGGGGTGGTGCAGGCGGCGATGGCTTCGGCTGCTGCCCTCGCCTCAAGTGCCACGCGCTTCTGCGAGGAGTTGGAGCATTTGTGGACCTTCAGGTCAGTTCACCAATAATAGGGCAATTTAACGGCCTTCTAGCCTAGTTGGTAGTGACATTGCCTACGAAGCAGGAGGTTCTGGTTCGATTTGTAGTCAGGGCATTTATTTGTGTGTTTATCACGAATATTTAAATAGAAATGGAAAAATATTTATTCATGGCAAATTACAGAGGGTACATTATAATACAGAAAGGTAGGTTGTTCCTGAGTTATGAATTCTTTCTATAAGTAATTATATGTATCTATATATTATATATATCGTTGTCTAGTACCCACAACCAGGGCTTGGAACCGGTATTTTTTAAAACCTCCTAATTGCCCAATATTCAGAATTATTTTATGCTCTTTTTGTAGGACTTTAAGTAACATCTTCGTATATTTAGATAACCCCATCAAAAATAAATATAAAATCAAAGTACCGGCAATGAACCGAAATAATACCGGTACTTTTGTATGGAGATAATACCGGTATTCACAACCCTGGCCACAACACAACCCTTATTGAGCTAACCGTGGGACTAGGTCGATTTGTGTAAGATTGTCTCGTATTATTATATAGTGGTGAAATTCACAGACAAGACACGTTCAAAACGAGTAAGTTTCGGTAGTAGATTTGCGAGTTCAAATGTCAACCGAGGTCGTGATATTTTTAACTTTTCCTGTTACTAAGCATAGTAACATCACAGCGTAGGGATACAGTGAGGTAACTTCATACACGGCCAGCGGCTCGGCTCGGTGGTGATCCTGAGGCTCAAGGTTGTCAAAAACTATGCGAAAGATATGCAGTCTGATTGGCAAACTAATTTCCATTTTACACCCCTTAAGATAGACCGCCGAATTTTCATAGAAATTCGGCGGCGTCTCCTCCCCGCCTCCTTCCCCGCGCGCCCCCCATCGATGCCCCAGAGATCGGCGGAGTTAACCCACTGTATTGAGTACATCCTTACGCTGTGGTAACATGATGTTTCGCAGGGCGCTGTTCAGCGAACTATCCCCGCGGCTGGCGCACTGCGCCGCGCCAGAGCTGCGCCAGCTAATGGAGTTGCCAGCTGTTAAAAAGGTATCGTGTCTCTATCTTTATTCATTCTACTCCAGCACTTCTATCTGTCAATTAGATGACTGACAGCGATATTAAAAAAGTACACTGCACAACGTTGTCTATGGTATTCCATTAGAACACTGCTCATATGGATTTTCATACAATATATTATTTCATTTGATTTATTTAATTTGATTTATTCAAATTGCATACTCATGGTACATAATAAGGTGTTAAATTAAGAATAGGCTCATGACACCCTGTATAGGGCACACAATATATTAGAACTGTTTTTTTTTTATAGTGGGTACATCTTCACTATTCTGCCACGTTTCTACATTTTGCTTTTTACGCTATTTTAGCTGTCGTAGAAAAACTAGTGTATGCAACAGCTCATATTTTTTTTTTTGCCAGAATTGTGGTATATTTAGGTAACAAATTCAACAACAAAGCACGACACCACAATTCACCAAAACATTGGCATGCAAAATATACTCCTTATATACTAAAGTAGCTTCGCTTGTTAGCGATAAGACCGCCTGTTGTTTACCTCTACTTTTTATTTTTATTTTAATTTATATTTTTTTTTTTCTGTAATGTTTTGTAAGGTGTGCAATAAAGAGTTATTGTATTGTATTGTATTGTATTGTAGCTATGTACAGAATTATAAAATAAAAAGCTCAAAATACTTTTAAACTTGCCTACATAATTTGAAATATTTAGGTTTGTTCAAGTTAATTATCTGTATTTAAACGTTTACGCCATCTACTATTGACCTAGTATACTTAAAAGTCTTAATTTTGCATGTTAACTTCACAATCTTATGTAGTCATTGACATTGCGGCGTACAGATGGCGTTACGGGTCCTAAAATCGATGCGAATCGTTGTTTACCTCAATAAATTGTCTTGCACTACCTATCTGCATGAACGCTGCATTTTTAATTCTCCCACACCTATCATCGACCGGTACAAGGTTATTTACATTATATAATTTAAACTTTCGTGAGACATATTGATATTAAATTGCAACGGTTAACACTCACGTATTTTTATCACAAATGTTATTTACATTAGTTATATTTTTACATATAGCATTAATTTCAATTAATTGTAATAATAAATATAAATTCATATCATTTGCATGTCAAGAAAATCATTTATACAGTAAAAACGCTTCTCTCCCAGCCACAAACGAAGTCTTGACAAAAATAGATTAGTGGGTAAAACTCTTTAATTCTATAGGAAGATGATTATATATCTGTATAGACATTATAAAACAATTTTTTCTGTATAAGGCTGTTTTAGAAACTGGCTGCTTAAGGGTGTTTATATCTCTTTCACGTAAGTTAGGGTTATGAACTGGTCTATCAAACAAATCAAGATTCTGTCTTACAAACTTGGCGTGTTCAAAAATATACATGGCTGTGAGTGTCATTACATTCAGTCTATCAAATAAAGGCTTACATGGCTCAAGTGGACCAAATCCACATACCGCCCGAATGCATCTCTTTTGAATTAAGAAGACTTTGTTAACATCTGTTGAGTTTCCCCAAATTAAAATACCATATCGAAGCAGAGACGAAACATAGCCATGATAAGCGAGTAAAGCAGATGGTTCCCCTGCAATGCTTCTTAATCGTTTTAACGCAAATACAAATTTATTGAGTTTATTATAAATATTTCTAATTTTAACTTTCCAGTTGCAAAATTTGTCAATGGTAATCCGTAAAAAATTTACTTCGTCACTGTTGTTAAGATACTGTTCCCTGTAATGTACTTTTAGTTTTTTACATTTAGTTTTATGATTAGAGAAGTAAACTAGATTGGTCTTTTCAATATTAATTTTCAAATGATTGTTCTCTATCCATGTCCCTATATCGTCAATCGCTTTGTTGATGAGTACTTCGTGTGATGTTGATGTATCATCATCTGTGATCATAATTGACAAATCATCTGCGAACATGACCATTTGATGTTTGGTAACCAAGGGTATATCGTTTATATACAGTATAAAGAGCACAGGTCCCAAAACACTTCCTTGTGGTACTCCTTTCGTGTTTAATTGGAATGTCGATCTGTACTTCACTAGTTCCTTGTGCTCATTTAGTCTTTCAATTTCAACGCATTGACTACGATTAAACAAGTAACTTTCGAGCCATTTAGATGCACAACCCCTGATTCCGTAATACTCGCATTTGCTTAATAAGATAGAGTGATCTACAAGATCAAAAGCCTTTGACATGTCAAAACTGCCGCTATTGGAACTTTCTTATCTAGGCTTTCGGTAACGCTATGAATAAGTTGATATGCAGCATGAGAGGTAGATCTATTTTTTACAAAACCATATTGCACCTTTGAAATTATTTGATGTTTTTCAGCAAAATCGATTAATCGTGACTTCATGGCCTTTTCAAAATTTTTTGACAGTATGGGTACAAGTGTTATTGGCCTATAATTATTTAAATTAGAGCGATCATTCTTTTTAAACAAGGGCTTTACGATGGACTGTTTTAATCTCTCCGGAAAGGTACCTTGTAAAAATGATTGATTAATGAGATGAGTCAGTACATTAGTTAGTCCCTTTGAAGCACGTTTAATAACATTGGTGCATACGTGGTCAATACCAACAGCATTTGTATTTCTAAGCGATTTTATAATGTTTTCTATTTCACTCTCAGTACATGGCCCTAGAAACAACGACTTACTAACATTTCCTTTCTGTATGGCATTTTTATAACTCGCTACTTTTGTCTCTTTGGTTAGATTAATAAAGAAATCATTAAACTTTTCTGCTATTTCCTGGGGACTTACAATATTGTTTGAGTCTATTTTAACGGATTCTATACAATATACGGATTCTATTCGTAATTTTAGCTGTCGTAGAAAAACTAGCGGTTGCAACAGTTCATAATTGGTTCTTATAACTCTCTGGTCTATTGTTACAAAACTCGGTTTCGCCTCGTTTTGTAACGGCGACCCTCGAGTTTTAAGAACCCTTATTATATCACTGTTGCATAGACCACTATATTTTGAGACGTCCGAGCGATTTGACGACGCCCTAACCTTAGTTAGTTAGTTAGTTTTCCTGGGCTTTTTCCGCAAATCGACATCCATTGTGCCTATTTTGCGTGATAGCGAGGTAGCTCTACTCTTACCACCCTAGTTCGTCTATGAAACCTATCATCGTTTTAAGGTTGCAAGTTGCCTCCTTTAGTGTGCTGGGAGTTCCTAAGTATTTGCTCCTGTATACTTCTATCTGTTTACATTCTAGGAGAACATGTTTTGTTGTTTCTTCCTTATCCATACATGCTCTGCACATCAGGCTGTCCTCGATGCCCATTCTGTGTACCTAAGTGTTTGTTTAGTGTGTTGTGTCCTGTTAGTAGTCCTACTATTTTCCGTAGTTGTTCTCGGGGCGTCCTCAGTAGAGTTTTTGTGAGCTTGTAGTTTAGCTCTGGCAGGACTTCCTTGGTTTGTCTACATGTATCAAGCCCTAACCTTATGAAAATTGTTGATTTTCAAGTAAGTTACGAAAGTTTTTTTTTCGTGTAGGCGCGAGCGCTGCAGCTGATGCGCGCCGGCTACAAGCGGGTTGAGGACCTGGCGCGGGCCTCCGCCGACCAGCTGGCGGGCTCCGTGCCGCACCTGCCGCGCTCCGCCGCCACGCACCTCGTCAGCGCCGCCAGGGTATGTACATAATACCATTCCTCCGCCGACCAGCTGGCGGGCTCCGTGCCGCACCTGCCGCGCTCCGCCGCCACGCACCTCGTCAGCGCCGCCAGGGTATGTACATAATACCATTCCTCCGCCGACCAGCTGGCGGGCTCCGTGCCGCACCTGCCGCGCTCCGCCGCCACGCACCTCGTCAGCGCCGCCAGGGTATGTACATAATACCATTCCTCCGCCGACCAGCTGGCGGGCTCCGTGCCGCACCTGCCGCGCTCCGCCGCCACGCACCTCGTCAGCGCCGCCAGGGTATGTACATAATACCATTCCTCCGCCGACCAGCTGGCGGGCTCCGTGCCGCACCTGCCGCGCTCCGCCGCCACGCACCTCGTCAGCGCCGCCAGGGTATGTACATAATACCATTCCTCCGCCGACCAGCTGGCGGGCTCCGTGCCGCACCTGCCGCGCTCCGCCGCCACGCACCTCGTCAGCGCCGCCAGGGTATGTACATAATACCATTCCTCCGCCGACCAGCTGGCGGGCTCCGTGCCGCACCTGCCGCGCTCCGCCGCCACGCACCTCGTCAGCGCCGCCAGGGTATGTACATAATACCATTCCTCCGCCGACCAGCTGGCGGGCTCCGTGCCGCACCTGCCGCGCTCCGCCGCCACGCACCTCGTCAGCGCCGCCAGGGTATGTACATAATACCATTCCTCCGCCGACCAGCTGGCGGGCTCCGTGCCGCACCTGCCGCGCTCCGCCGCCACGCACCTCGTCAGCGCCGCCAGGGTATGTACATAATACCATTCCTCCGCCGACCAGCTGGCGGGCTCCGTGCCGCACCTGCCGCGCTCCGCCGCCACGCACCTCGTCAGCGCCGCCAGGGTATGTACATAATACCATTCCTCCGCCGACCAGCTGGCGGGCTCCGTGCCGCACCTGCCGCGCTCCGCCGCCACGCACCTCGTCAGCGCCGCCAGGGTATGTACATAATACCATTCCTCCGCCGACCAGCTGGCGGGCTCCGTGCCGCACCTGCCGCGCTCCGCCGCCACGCACCTCGTCAGCGCCGCCAGGGTATGTACATAATACCATTCCTCCGCCGACCAGCTGGCGGGCTCCGTGCCGCACCTGCCGCGCTCCGCCGCCACGCACCTCGTCAGCGCCGCCAGGGTATGTACATAATACCATTCCTCCGCCGACCAGCTGGCGGGCTCCGTGCCGCACCTGCCGCGCTCCGCCGCCACGCACCTCGTCAGCGCCGCCAGGGTATGTACATAATACCATTCCTCCGCCGACCAGCTGGCGGGCTCCGTGCCGCACCTGCCGCGCTCCGCCGCCACGCACCTCGTCAGCGCCGCCAGGGTATGTACATAATACCATTCCTCCGCCGACCAGCTGGCGGGCTCCGTGCCGCACCTGCCGCGCTCCGCCGCCACGCACCTCGTCAGCGCCGCCAGGGTATGTACATAATACCATTCCTACGGAACTAGGGTAAGCGGTAGTGATCTTGGCCCCCCAATCATTGGCCCTCTGAACTTAAAATCGATTTATTACCTACCTACGTTTGAGTAGAATGTAAAAAAAAATATTTATATTTTTCTTTGTTGATAACAGTATATAAAAAAAACATTTTGCAACAAGCTAAATGTGTGTTTTATTAAGCAAATCATAAATCTAAATTGTATATATAATTTTCTTCGTGAAATAAATAAACTAAACTAAACTAAACTAAGAATTTAGTACTTTTAAAGTATTATATGCTTTTTATTGGTATTCAAAATGTAATATTGGTTTTGTTTTATATTAATTATAGTTTCTATTCACTAGCGCCAATAAAAATAAACAAATCTAGTGACCGGCCCTACCATGGTATAATCATTGGCAGGGCCAATAAACACAAAGTACAATTATTGGCATGCCAATCATTGTACTCTTGGTATGCCAATATTTGTACCCTGGGGGCCAATGATTGCACTTTTGTCCCATTTTTTGGTTTTTGCATTATATTTCACAATTGGTTGTAAATATATTTATGGTTGTGATTTATTCAAATTCTCAACATCTCTAGCGATAATTTGTCATCAAAAGTTTTACTATTTGGCATCTAATTTGGGAAGGAAAACTGTTGAAACTCGAGGTTCACCTTAAAGGGCCAATGATTGTACTGCTTACCCTATTCGATCGAATCGACCGTCTTTTATCGAACTAACGTTTTTTTTTTAATCGAACGGCCTCCTAGCCTTGTTGGTAGTGCCGCTGCCTACGAAGCAGGAGGTCCCGGGTTCGAACCCTGGTCTGGGGATTTATTTGTGTGTTTATCGCGAATATTTGTTCCTGAGTTATGGATGTTTTCTATGTATCTAAGTATTTATATGTATCAGTCTATTATATATATCGTCGTCGCCTAGTACCCACAACACAAGCCTTATTGAGCTTACCGTGGGTCCAGATCGATTTGTGTTAGATTGTCCCATAATATTTATTTTATTTATTTATTTATTTAATACCAGGCCCATGGAATAGGGATGGCGACTTGGTCGAAAAAACTATCATTCTAATTAGTCCGTCAGTTAGATTATCGAAAATTATTAGACACGTATTTTTTCCTTTTTCAATTTAACTAAAATTTAAGAAGATATAGAGCAACAAAGTTGTGGTGGGGGCTGGTGACGTCACTACTAGGTAAGGATTGTACCTAATAGTGACGTTTCGCGAAACTTGAGCGCACCTGTATTTTCGTCAAAAGAAAAAATACGTGTACAATATTTTTTAATAATTGAAAAGACGGACTAAATAGATTTTTTTAGTCGTCTGACCTATTGCAGGCCACTACGCTAAACAAATTCGCCGCTTGCCGACTGCATCAAGCAAAAAATTAGTGTATAGACCTTGGCCAGTAAATAAGAAAGCCTCAGATCACATGTTTGCCGACCTCAGCTTCGCTTCGACAATGCTTCACACGAGATCTGAGACATACCGGCTGCGGTACGCAATCTACTATTAATAGGGATGATGACTCGGTTGAAAAACTATTATTCTAATTAGTCCGTCAGAATGATTATCCAAAATTATTAGACACGTATTTTTTCCTTTTTCAAGATAACTAAAATTATAAAGAGCGTCAAAGTTCCGTGGTGGGGGCTGGTGACGTCACCTGTGAGTAAGAATCGTACTCAATTGTGACGTCACGCGAAACTTTAAGGCGCTGTATTTCCGTCGTTTTTCATTTGACGAACAAAAGAAAAAATACGTGTTCGAATATTTTTTAATAATCTAACAGACGGACTAATCAGTTTTTTTGTCGTCTAGCCTGTTATGGACAGGTTTTAATTCGTCACGGTAACTTTCAGATGATGCTTATAGAGAAAGTGGAAAACCTTCGCGCGGAGGCTGAAGACGTCATGGAAGAACTGAAGGTGTGATCACGAACATGAAATATAATCCATCGCACCGCTCGCCATCGACAGGGCGCTCATTTACCTTGCAACCAAAATGGCCGCGCACTGTGCGGTTTCAGAGGAATTTCCTCCCGCGGACTAGCGTTGAAAATGTCTGGAAAAATCCGATTTTTTTGCCCAGACGACTCGTTTTTTTCGGATTCTTTAGGAAAAAATCAACGAAAGTTTCCGCTCTATATTTCAACTCTAAATCAATGTATATTAGGTCTAATTTACGCCTACAACAGGGCTACATCCATGACATTGAGGATGAAACAATCGAAACAGATGAAAGGAGTGACAGTGATTAAAAAACCCGAAAACTTCGGAAAAAAACGGAAAAATTGATTAAATCATGAAAAAAACATTCGATTTTTTCCGGCATTTTCAACGCTACCGCGGACGCTCCGGCGGATTGAGCCTGCCGAGGTTTTCCCAAAAGATTACAGTATGGGATTCTTCAAAACGAGTGTACACGATTTTAATGGGTTCGCAACGCGCATGTGACCCCCTGGAGTTGCAGGCTACAGTGACCGCTGTTCATCAGGCGGGCCGTGTGCTTGTTTGCAACAGTAGTGGTATTTAAAAAAAATCGGACAGAGCTGTTCCATATTCCATGAGAACACTGCTCATATGCATTTTCATACAATATATTAGCACTGATTTTTTTTTTCTTTAGTGGGCATAGGATATGTTCCAGATTCTGCCCTTTCGAGATTTAGATTTTTTCTGATGTAGAAAAACTACTGTATGCAACGGCTCATAATTGGTTCTTAGAACTCTCGGGTTTATTATTACAAAACTCGACTTCGTCTCGTTTTGTAACGGCGACCCTCGAGTTTTGAGATCCCTTATTATATCACTGTTACGATACTTTTCCTTTTTTGACGTGCCGGCGAAAGGGTTAAGCTTGTTATTAAGGGACCGTGCCTTTTTAGATAAATATGTATTTATTAATATACTTAGAGCGGGTTACTAACGTCAATAAAGTCGAAAATAGCTCGACATGTTTCGGGGCGGTCCGCGTCCCATAATCAGGCTGCGCAGAGCAATCGCTGCAAGCGCTTCTCACTCATGATTATGGGGCGCGGACCGTCCCGAAACATGTCGAGCTATTTTCGACTTTATTGACGTGAGTAACCCGCTCTAAATATATTAATATGTCTAATACTCACGGGAGTTTTTTATTTAAAATATGTATTTCCTTCTACAACCACAATGGATTTTATGTTTAATGTTAAATATATTTAAAAAGATGAAATAAGGACAGACAAAAGTAAACAATATGTTTGACTTTACTGTATTCTGTAATTTCCAATAATTTGTGTAAATTGGTATATAAGTATATTTATCGATAGGTAATTATAATTAAGTAAGCAAAGATTAAAGACTGATCGAAAATTGAGTTGAATATTTTGTTTCCTAATATAATGAAATAAAAACGAAGTATAAAAAATGTTACTATTGTTAAGTGTTATTTGATTGAAAGATTGTAATAAAGAAAATTGAGATTGTTCCATGTCTTTAATTTAATAAGTATAAATCAAGCATTTGAAAATGTTGAATACAGTAGAATAGAAAATGCTACTGAAAATAAACGTATACCCAAAATAGAGCTACAATCAGTGGCGCATTTAATTATTTACCGCCCGTTATAGTAGCTTGTTAACCAAGGGAGGTAAGGCACCCATTTCAGTTGAGGTATTTTGTCTCTTGATTTAAACACTCGTTTTCATATCGAATACGAGAAGGGGGATTCTGCTTAACTATATCTGCCTCACTAACTAAAAGCGACCGCTAAGATCGCAATGCTCTAACAGGTTATACCTGTGTCATTCCAACATGCGCTTGCGCATTTACCACTAAAAACGCGATGCATTTATACATCTGCCTCACTCTATCAAAAGGTTCAAATAAAACGCCTCTCGAGTTTCGAACAATTTATTCACCTCCTATACATTTTTTTTTTATTCACCTCCTCTTATACAAGCACGGCTTAAGCGTGAGCGGCACATGCCTGGCCTTCTTGGACGCCTCCTGCACCTTTTTGAACTCCATGAAGTAGAACACCTTGTGGCTCTGGTCGGTGCTGACCAGCTTGAAGCCGAGCCGCTCGACTCCCCGCGTGAAGTCTTCGAGTTTCTCGAAACGGGATTCTACCTCGGCGATTAGCAGATGGCCCCTGAGTCATAATTTTAATTGTAAAGCACGAATCATATTAAAATTGGTCTTCACATTTGAACGAAATTATGACTATAAATTGAAAAAAGTAGCAACAAAAACAAAAATACATACACTTACTCGCGCGGTGGATTTTTTTTATTTTGTTGAAAACGTTGCGCGACTATTACATAGATATCTGACAAACTCGAGTATTTCCAAGTAATGTTTTATTATATTTTAAAAAGTCTGTAGTCTCTTCCCCCGCCACCAAAAATGAAAACATCATATAACCTTTTATTTTTCCTATCAACTAATCTACCCAATATCTCCACGACGCTCCAGTTACTACAACTTTAGCCTTGTGGCCTCCCGTACTGTTATAAAATCGAAGCTGTAAGCAGAAGTATTCCATAACAAAAAACTTAAGCAGAAAAGTTTTTGTCTTTTACTTTAAAAAATTGGCACTTTTTAATAGAGATCTCTTCGGTTTTATGCAATGATAATTGTATTGTAAGGGAAGAAACAATAAGAACAAGGCAATCAAATTCAACTTTAGAATAACACATTAAACTTTCGCGTTTTCTACACATTATTATAAAACATAGAACGGGTCTATCGCGAATGTAGATAATTTACCTTAATATACCGACGTTTCAACACGTTTAATGTGTCATGGTCGCGGCTTGACTCATTCAGCGAAGTGTCAACGTCGGCATATTAAGGTAAATTACAGTAGCCGGCAATCAACTTGAACCAATGACCTTGCATGCGCAGAACCGAATTTTAGGGGCATTTGGTGGTGCGGGGCGGGGCGCGACGGAGGGGCGACCGCGGCGCTCACGCAATTGGTCAGTCAGTTGAAGTTTGTGCCCCGCGCCGCTTTCACGCCCCGCTGTCTCCAGAATACACTTGTGTGCATTAAAAAGTGACTCGTTAATACTCGTAGTTAAGTTTTTTGTTATAATTTGTTATCGTTTTTATGTTATATTTTATTGTTGTTAAGTAATTCGTAATACAATATACAAGTCGAACCATGCCGAAGCGAAGCAATACTGTGTTAAAGAGACAAGCTAGAAAAATGGTGTACGATGTGTATTGTTTTATGAAAAGTCATGGAAAGACCGATTTGGAAACATTTAAAAATACCGCCGAAGCTACAAAGACATCTGTAAGCACTGTGAAGCGAATTGTTAAAAAAGCCCAAGGTTCCGTTTTACTCACCGTGTTTCGAACGCCTGGCAAAAAAAGAACAGGACAGAAGAAAGTGACCGGAATCGATAATTTCGACCAGAATGTAATAAGAAGATGCATCCATAATTATCATCGGACAAATGAAGAATTCCCTACCGCGGAAAAACTCCGTAAGAAACTATCAGATGACATAGGTTTTAATGGCTCTGAACGGAGTTTACGCAGGATTATTAAAGACTTGGGGTTCAGGTGGAAAAGAACCGAAAACAACAGACGATTGCTTATTGAGAAAAGTAATATTAGGTCATTGCGTATATCCATTAATAATAACACAAAACAAAATGGATATTATTTCGGTTAGCTGGCCCGTCTCCATCCGGCTATGGCAGTATGATGTAGGCAAAGTTTGTATGCGTAGCTATGAAGATATTACTTATTATGGGTTAGACAGGAAAATCGTAGGTAATACAGACAAAAAGGGCTTGCTGCTGTCATAGCAACTGGTCACGTTAGGTCCGGTAGGAGATGTTTACAATAAACAAAAAAAAACCAATTACTAAATATTTATAGGCTTTCACTTATCATACTTTATTAATAATATAATATTTCATTACATCTAGGACTAGGATTCATCACATCACAAGGCCAAATTAATTTATTTTCTAAATAAGCAACTTTTCCTGGTCAATTTAAATTTAATAGTTAAGTTATAGTTTGGTAAGGTACATTTTTGGTTTACAATTGTCGACCTATTCCTACCATACCTACCATATTGACCCGGGTATGTCAAACAAGATAACAGAGAAAATTTGTGTAAATTATATAATTTGCAATAAATATAAAGTTAACCATTTTTTTGCACGTAATTGTACGATGCGCAAACTTTCCCCCACCATGCCGACTCTGGGTCAAGTTGTTTGCCGGCTACTGTAACTGCATTCGCGATAGACACATTCTATGCTTTATAATGTCAACTTTATAAGTCTGGGCAAGGAACATGTACTCACCCAGTCTTGAGCACCCTGTTCCCTTCAGCGAGATACTCCGCCAGCTGGGTACCCATCAACGCCAGGCAGTACACCACCGCGTCAACGGACGCGCTCAGCAGCGGCGTGTGCGCCATGTCGCACGCCTCAACGCCAGGCGCCGACGCCACCAGGTCGAAGGACCGGACCTTGTGAGGCACCCGACGGGATAAGGTGGCTGCACCACAACCCATGTCCGCTATGATGTTGGTTCTGGGCCTGCAAGAAAAAACTCAAACTGAAATCGGGTGGGACATAACACCAGCTTCCAGTCTCGGGATCATAAGGAACGGAAAAACCTAATAAGAAAAGAAAGGCAAAGATATCCTGGTCACGGCACCAAATTGTAAGATCCTCTTATTAAATGATTGTGGCCATTTGAAGCAGGTTAATCTAGTTAATTAAATTAATTGGTGGCTTGTCTCGATTTGTGGCTAGCTTCGGAGTCAGCTCAAGTCGAAGGACCAGACTTTGAGAGGCACCAGCCAGGATAAGTAAAATCATGTCTGCTACTGGGCAAGTTCTGGGCCTGCGAGGAAGAGGCAGTGAGATTGTGTGTTAGTAAGGGTCCAATCCCGGGGCCAAAACCATAAGGAAGGTCTGAACTTTTGGGGAAGCATAAGTTTAAAGAGATGTCATATACTACAGAAAAAAATACCGGAGCGCTCAATGAGCGGGGCTGGAATCTGACCAGGTTGCTGGTTCGGGCCTTGGTCACTTTTTCTGTAGTATATCACATCTCTTTCAATTTATAATTTATACCGGATGTTTCCTGTAATACGAACAATAAATTTAATCGCTGGTAGTACCCGCCAAACTGAACAACAAATACAAATATACTTTATTGCACACCTCATGGAAAAAAATATATCACAAGACACAGAAATACAGTAGAGGCAGACAACAGGCCGCCTTATCGCTTAAGAGCGATTTCTTCCAGACAACCTTAGGGTACAACAACGTTTGCTCAGAGACTTAAAAATAACGTGTGTTTTGAATTTTACTACTCTTTAAAGTTTGTTAGAAGAGAGAATGTACTGCAAATTATGTCATTTTTGAACTAAGACAAGAGATGTCAAATAGGCTGATGTTAATGTACATTGAAAATACTATTTAGTTTAAATGAAAGAATGAAAACCTACACTACCTACATTATTTTTAAAAGTTGTTAGTTTTGAGGAGCACTACCTACGATTAAATTTATTGCTCCTATTACACACGGTATATAGTGGTGTGATTACTTAAAAAACAATTACAAATAATAAATGATTTGCTTCATGCTTTACAATTGTATAATATTACATTTTCATGATCCTCTTGACAATGACATCGAGCGGGTTCACTGGCCACTTCTTGATTTGCTGCTGATAGCCCTGGTGGTACGTCTCAAAGGCAGCCGGGTCAGCTTGGAACAGCTCCTTGGCCTCCGTTCCCGATGATGTGTACAACTTTTCGTTGAGGTATCTGAACTGTGCAGCTAAAAAAGTCAATACTCAATTACTAGTATTACTGTATTACTACAGAGTCTGTCTACGCAAAGTTTAAAACTGTATAACTGGCACAAAAGGTCTTAAACGCCTTAGGAGATCTATGGCGCTTAGGACTTTTGTACTAGTAACCGCCATTTTGAAAATTTCCAAAAATTACATCGGCTAAAAATGTTAATGTATGGAACAACTTCAAAAAAGGAGTGTACAAGATTTTAATGGCTCGGAAACGAGCATGTGACCCACTGGAGTTGCAGGCGTCCATAGGCTACGGTGACCGATTTCCATCAGGCGGACCGTATGCTTGTTTGCCACAGTTGTGGTATGAAAAAAAGTTATATTCCCTTTCCATGATGGGCCATCTACCAAGCATGTCAGTAGAACATACTACAATGATTCTAACAAACTGTGCTGCATTTGTCCCATGGCTGATGAGACAGAATAACATGACTAGAGATAGTTGATTAACCCGGCTAATAAAAAAAAAACAACTTATTGAATACCTAATGCATGCAATCAATTAACTAATATTTTTTAAATATTTCTTACCTTGCAATTTAGCGAGCATTCTTTCTCGAAGTGAATTAGAATTACCGCTAACATTGATAGAGTTCCTATTGCTGTTTTTCTCCAGCATTTTTTTTATTTGTTCCTTCTTTGGGTCATATTTAAACTTAGGCTTATCAGCAAATAATATTTCTTCTTGATCTTCATTCTTAAAAGCATCATTTAATTTCTTTTTCTTGGCGTCAATTATTACCTCATCAGCTTTGTCTGTATCTATGTTATTCAGTTCTATATTACTAATTTCAGAGTCTTTATTAAGTTTTCGCTTTTTGGAAGTTTTCATGTCTGTGCCGTTTGTTTCATTACGAGCATTGATTTTATTGTTTTTATTTTTTTGTTTCTCATACTTGTTAAGCTTGGGTTTCTTAAGTTTTTCACGTCTTTTAATAATCCCATTTTGTTTATCAGTGTTTAAGGTTTGTGCCGTATCATATTCCAGGGATTTATTTGGGTTTAGGACAAATCTACCAGATTGGTTGTCATTTGAACTTGCTTCTGATTTATTGGTTTGAGGTTGACTCAAAGTTTTATATATTTCTCTGTTTTTTTTCCTAATTTTCTTCAACTTCCGTTTGTCAGTAGATTTCTTTGGGGTTTGTTTTTCCTGAATATTTCGATTTACTTGAGGTTTAAAGGGAGAATCTTTTGTTGTTGGTATAGATGCCTTTTTCCCCTTCTTTTTCTGAAATATGAAGTATTAAGAATGTTCAGGTACAAAATTGCATGGAAGATGGACACTATTTATATAAATTTGTTTGTTTAATAATTTTGCGGCTTTCTGTACAGAATATATGTAATAAATATATTGCGACGTGTAACGCAAGCCTGCAAAGCTGTAAAGCAAACCGAAAACTGTAGTTTTAAGGAAATTGGAATGTAATGCTAGGTTTATATCATCTTTAAGAGGTTATGTTTACATTTACAATTTATAAATTTTTGGTCTTCCTCATGCATGTTAGCAAACGAATGTATTGAATATAATTGGGAAACTGTTCTAATGGAAGTATTTTTTTAATATCTCATAGGAAAACAGCTGTAGTCTAAAACACTTACTTGTGTAGAAAGAGTGAAGTTTGCATTGGTTTTGGGAACATCAGTTCCCCATTCTGGCACTTTGAACATTTTAACGAGGTTTTAATAACTATTATACACTTATTTCTAGTGTGCTACTTAATTTTTATAACAAACACGTGAAAACTACACGCAGTAATCCAACTTATAACTTAATCGAACTGTCAATTTAGTGTCAATAAGACACTTCACTTTAACATTCTTGACAATGACAGTTGAATATTGATAACAAAACGTTTTGGTAATGCATAATAAATTAGCCATAGTATTTTTTATTCATGAACAATACAAGATTGTGTTTGAATATTACCTGAACATTGCATATTTAATTATACATAGAATTAAAACAACAATATACGAGACACAATACGGTTTAAAGGTTTTTAGAACTTTAAAGTTTATTCCTTTTTACTTTTTTAGGAATAGTTCGCCCCAAACGTGAAATCACAACCCCTATACCTATAGAGTATAGGCAACAATTTGACCGATTTGGATCATATTCCAGCAAAAAAATATTTTTTCACGCCACCTATTCATAAAAAGGTTTTTTTCTGTTCAAGCTAGGAGGGATCAAAGTGGCACTTTTCTTCCCTGCTGGGAGGGATCAAAGTGGCACTTTTCTGTTCAAGGACTACACATTTTTACGTTCTCGGGCATTACCAGTGGCATCGTGGCGTTGATATGATGCTGTTTTCGGCTTTGTTTATTTCCTCTTAGTTGGTGTGAAAAGCAGTATGTGTCACACGCACACGGTATCAAAATTATTTTCATCTTGGGCGTCAACGCTTGAATCCCTCATTACGCTCAGGATTCTACTTTAGAATCCATCGCTTCATTCGGAATTCAATGTACGCCCTCGCTGGAAATACCTATATCATTTTAATCCCTTGTATTAACACAAACTACTATTCTCTCATTTAACCACCTTCCAGACAATAATCTAATAAACGATACTCCAGTTTACGTTAAATTTTAAACATAGACGCATACAAACGTCAAGTTGTTTTAGTAGACTAGGAAAACTTACTCGTTGTGCTCGCTTGTACGATTATAAATAGATAAATAAATATTATAGGACATTTTTACACAAATTATATAGAATATACAAATACATAAATAGATCTATGACTCAGGAACAATTGGCAACCCTATTCAGGGTGCATGTGATACTTTTGATTAATTCTGTAACACTATATTATACATGTACTGTGTTTTGCAATTAATAAATGAATAAATGAACAAATATCAGTATCACACAAATAAATGCCCTACCGGGATTCGGACCCAGGACCATCGGCTTAGCAGGCAGGGTCACTACCAACTACGCCAACCGGTCGGTCGATTATATTTCTTCGATTTGAACAATAAAGCACTAAATCCTACTTGTCCACTCCGACCAACGAAGACCCCGACCGGCTCTCTTGAGCATTCAGCACGCTACGAACATCGAAAATTGGCTTTGACGGGGACACCTCTTTGTCACTCCAATACACAGGTGTGACAGAGATGGAGGTACGATTTTCGTGGTATAGGCCGAGGTGCGTGGGGGCGTTACTCCCCAACAGCTCACCACAAGCTGCCCATTATTAATAATATTCATTTAACGACATGTTGCTAAAATATTCAACAAACAGATGTGTACATGCCATATTCAAGTCTATTGACAGAGCCATAGCGTACAATTTTCCTCAGTTATTGTGAAGCTAGCGTAAAAACCAAATGTAATGATGCGATAAAGTTATAGATTCGACATCCTGACTTTTTAAGGTACCTACGCAAAAATACTACTATTGCTGCACTAGTAGTTCCATTAGGGCCACTTCCACCAACTGGAGTTAATCCAACTAAACCAGAGTTAAGCGTATATATCATATGGAATTTGACAGTTAATGTCTTGGGGCAAGTGACCCTTGTCCGCTGCACAGACAACGAAAAATAAGAATAGCGGAGAAGGAGAATATAATTAACATTAAAATAGTATCTACTTATCTTATTCTTTTTTAATACATAGATATAATTGTGAAATAAAAAAAATAAAAATCATTTATTGCAGGTAAATCAACCCATAATACAACATAGAACAACACAAAACAAAAACATAAATGAAATTATAAAACACAACAAATGAATTAATGAGCATGAATCAAATCAAATCAAATCAAAAATATTTTATTCAAAATAGATTCTTATAGAATACTTATTGAATGTCAAGCATGCAACTTCTTATTCCTAATTGAATGTAGCAGAGATATACAATATATAATTTGAAACATTATTAATAATTTAGATGTCATTATTTACTAACTGAAGGTAAACTATGAATTAAATAATTTATCATTTATAATAAATGTTGATTCATCTTTATAAGTAGTCACAGTTTAAGATGTCATATACTACAGAAAAAGTGACCAAGGCCCTCGGTGAGCAGGTCTGGAATCGAACCAGCGACCTCCTGCTTTCGCGGCAGACGCCCTAACCACCTTTAGCGTTTGGTAACCGACATACAGGCAACACGTATTGCCCTTATTAGGATTCGAATCTAGAACCATCATCTTCGTAGGAGGCTATAAGAGCCATTGCCAGAGCCACTGCCAGAGCAATGGTAGGAGCGAGACGGACATACTTTCGAGCACCGAAGTCGTTATCGAATACAGTTGCGTGCAACTGTGTAAGCTGTGTGTGTGTGTGTGCTGTGTTTTATTTATTTATTACAATTAATTCTTTACTCTCAAATCTACACTCCGTACTAGTCGATACCATCGCCGTCACTGATAATTTGACCAATTGTGATCTCTATTGTTTTGTCATAAGGTCCATATTTGGTGAGATAATATTGCTATTTGTACAGTGCAGCGACAAAACATACAGTTATCGCATGGGTCATGGTCTCGGCTGGCCGGTAGTGTCACCACATTAGTTTATTTTTACAGATTCGATAGCAATAAATACCTACTGAATAAAATACAAGCAAATTAGTTGATTTAAACCGCTTCTGATTTTGTAATATACATCAATTTAAATTGACCTGTATTCTATTTTGAATCTTTTTCCGAGTATTGATTTGGAAACGTATACATCTTTAGAGACGTGACTGTATTTAGTGGAGTCTACCAGAGTGCCTGTAATGTGTATCATAGTGTGTATAAAAATGTGTGTATGATTAAATTTCCTAATGACAGTCGTGTTATGGTATTCTTTTACTCTGTACTAAATACAGAGTAAAAGATACAGGGAAATTTTCTTTTCCATTTTAAGTTAGGTCCTTATAATATGATTATAAAAGTAAAATCTCGCCCGTCCTTGGCCGCTTCATAGATCTCCATGTGAAGAGAGGGGATCGATGAAGCGGAGGAGGGGGCTTAATTGTTGTTAATATAAGCGTAGCAATTAGCATACTAACGTAGCCTGTAAGTGATACTAATGAAATATGGAACTAGTATTCTGAAATAAATATTTTTTTTATTTTTATTTATTTATTTATTTATTTTAAAATACAAAAACAAGACAATTGGGCAAAGAAGAAGTCCGACTGACACGCCTGGCGATTTTTTAAAGTAGCTCATCGCTCTTCTAACTGAGCTACCGAGAGCACACCGGTGGCCCCGAATTTCTCCACCATATCGTATGCGCCTTAGCGCCTAGCTTGCACTTTTCCTTTCTGAGAAATTTGGTATCGTTTGCCAACGTTTCTCCTTAAAAATAATAGTTAAGACAAACGATAGTTTAATTAGGGCATTTACAAAATATTCTCCATTAAAAAAATTTACAGTTTCGTAACGGCCCATACAAAATGTATGAAAAAATGCGTTACGAAACTGAGCAAAAAAGGGACTCTCTTTTTCTTTATTTAAATCACTGGTACTCGTAATTCTGGTTACAAAAAACCCAAAACTTCATATATAAAACAATGTTTCACTTTTTTTTTAATATGAAGGTCGGCAACCATTGTTGCAAGTTGCCAGTGCTAAACGTTGCCGATAGACTGTTTGCAACTTACGTACAAAACAATGAAGGGAATGAAACCATCTGGTTGCCCCAGAAGAGTCAGTTCTGCGCATGACTGACTCCTGGACATGCGCGGTACGGGAACCACCCAGTCACTAATGTCACTATTTATATTGTTATCCAAATAAAAACACATTGAACTCACTAATAAACCTAATAATAATCAGCTTAATAGGAAAAAAACTATATTTAAAATTATGAACCTTGTTTAACTTTGATAAACTTATCGGGATTTTTGTACATTTGTGTTTGTGAAAAATAACCTTGAAACTGAAATTGGTGTTTTTATGCATTTGCGAAGTGTTTTTCAAAGTGGTGTGGTTTATTGTTGTTTGTACTGAAACGACTTCGTAAAACTAATGCGGTAAGTTTTATTCATTGTTGATAATGTTGATCAACAGTCAATGGGCGTTTTGTTTTGTTTTAAAAAACAATAAAATGTGACATTCCTGTTAATACATACAACCTATTTCATATAATTTTCTTTTATCTATATGCCTAGTTTACGTAATTAGATGATTAGGATCAGTAACCTATACGAGATTCTTATCTATATTTTAACTAATCATTTTCATTTGTCAACAAGTACTTGAGACATAGAAGATAAAAAACGGCCAAGCGCGAGTCGGACTCGCTCACCGAGGGTTCTGCACAAACGATGATTTACGACCTAAAGTACTTAAACATACTCGTAGCATGGAACTCTCAGTGTGCGGCAATTATACGGTTTTCAGACTTTATCCTGTACTTGTGTTACACGCTCTTGTTTTTTTGCCAAGTTTCGTGATTCTAGGTCAACGGAAAGTACCCTATACATTTGGATTCCCATTGCAAATGTATGGGAAATGCGACATAAACGGCCGTATCTTTTGATTGCGGTGACCTAGAGGTTTGGTTTTTTCACGGCTGCTGTAAAGGACCGCAGACCTGTGTATGTGGTATTAATTTGAAGTTGCTACGTTGCTACATCTACCTACGCGTTCCCTAGATAAAGGGTCCTGACAGACGGACGGACAACAATGTGATCCTATAAGGGTTCCCTTTTTTCCTTTTGAAGTACGGAACCCAAGAAAAAACAAATCTGCCGCACATTACTCTTTTTGCCATTCCCTAATACTGTTAGTCATAATAATCATTTGTCCTAACACTCATTTGACATATTGTATTGCCCTCTCATCGAATGGACGACTTTTTTGCCCTAATATTTTTTGTCCTAATGTCATGTTCTATAATTAAAGCCCCTCGTGATCCAAAGACAGGTTTTACATAGTGTTTCCCAAGGACCTTTATTATTCCGCGACAGGTACAGACCCCTCCCTATAAACTTGCATTTTTAACGCCTCAACCTTTTCTTTGCCCCGAAGTGAATATTTAATCGCTCTGTCACACTTTTTCTCAAAGGAATCATTTGACTTGAGCAAAAACATGGGAGCATATTATTTGCCATTCATTGACAGAGCTTAGTTCTGTCAATGGCAATTTTCGATGTTCGTGGTAGGCCTGCAGTTCTGGGGTTCCCGGGTTGTCCGTTATATTTACTCCATACGGTATATATTAGTCCATTAGAGAAACAATAAATACGTAAGTCACGCGAGCCAACACTGTCACAGTCAAAGCAAAATGTTTATTAGTCATCTTGTTATTTTGACGACCGGTTGGTGTAGTTGGTAGTGACCCTGCCTGCTATAAAATAAAAAAAATAAAAATCATTTATTTCAGACCTTGCGATCCATAGGTTGTTAATTATAAACAAGAAAAGAAAAACTTAAAAACTATGTTATGCCTATCTATACTAATACATTCAAACTTAAATTATACTTTGACTTAAACTTATATCTATTCTATATATTCTATATTATTCTATTCTATTTTATATCTATTTCTTCTATTCTATTCTATCGGCTATGCCGATGGTCCTGGGTTCGAATCCCGGTAAGGGCATTTATTTGTGACACAGATACTTGTTCCTGAGTCATGGATGTTTTCTATGTTTTTGTATAGGTATTATATGTATCGTTGTAACACAAGCCTTCTTGAGCTTACTGCGGGACTTAGTCAATTTGTGTAAAAATGTCCTATAATATTTATTTATAAAAAAAAAATATTTTTAAATTTATTTGAATAAATATATTTGTTAGTGACTCGTACCTACCTTACTTTGCGCTTTAATATTCCTACAATCACATGCTAAAAAGCGTTACACACAAGGTGTGAATTGATGAGAAAAAGTCATTCTCCGAGATTATTGGAACAGTTCGATGATTGTATGTAGGTATGTATGTATATTTTTTCGACGATAATTGATAATCGTTGATCTGATCCTCGTGTAATTTGGCAGCTGGTTAAAAGAGATTTAAAAAATAGCTTCGAGCGGTTGCCGAGATGAAGAGGACGCAAGTTCACGCTCACGACGAAGGGCCCATGCACTTTTGAACAGAAGGCCTAGTATACATTTTTACTTAAAGTATTTGACATTTACTCCTCGATCGCGGTAGCGTATCGGGAGTTCAAATTATGTTTGCCGTTTATATAAATCATCCGGCTACTTTCATATTTTGACCTCTCGATTCGTTAACTCGGTCGAGAAGTAAACGTACGCTACGGCTACGGGTGCGTAGGCTACGGTGACCGCTTACCATCAGGCGGGCCGTATGCTTGTTTGTCACCGTCGTAGTATAAAAAAAAAAACGTCAAATATGACATGCAATAGTACATTACATACCAAGGCCGTTTAAGTGGGAAATGCCTCGGATTGCATGTAATTGTCGGCCGAGGCGAAGCCGAGGTCGACTAACATGTGATCCGAGGCTTTCCCATTTACCGGCCGAGGTTTGTATACTATTTTTCAGTCCGACGGAGCCGGCAGGCGGCAATTTAGTTTTGCGTAAAGTGGCGCTTACCGGCCGGAGGACTGAAAAAATTTATACTAGGCCTTGTGGGAAATAAAATAATTACTTGTACTAAAAATACATACTTTTACTGGAAACAGTATTAAAAGGCTACTCATTAAATGGTAGAAATGTATGGTATACTTTGACAAAAGGGATGGACATAGTTTTTAGGGTGTCGTACATCAAAAGGAAAAAAAACGGAAACCTTATTGGATCATTTTGGTGTCCGTCTGTCTGTCAAGACCCTTTTTCTCGGGAACACGTACAGGTAGCGAAATTTGGCAAAAGCAAGAGCTTGTAGCACAAGTACAAGAAAAAAATCGGAATACCGTATAATTGGCGCACATGGAGAGTTCCGTGCCACCAGTATTTTTAATACATCCTTTGTGCAGATCCCTCGATGGGCGAGTCATACTACCACTTTTTTTTATAAATTGCGGCATTTGGATTGTCAGACTATATAAACTAAACTACTTTTCTTGTTTCACTATGAACACGATTTCAGACTTGATTCGGTAATATTAATGCTGATAACATCAATGTATAAAGGCATTGTTGTATGTACATAATACATAACATGAATAGATACCCACCTATGTAATACAATAGAGTAACAAGTAATTAGTAACATATTAGGGATCCGTAACAAAAAGATTATCCTACCTTAGATCCAAAGATCCAAAAATTTAAAAAAAATATTTGCCTTGAACACAGTCTTGTGGTACCTAGTTGGAGTCTCCATCGGCATCCCTAATTTCGTTTATCCTAAAATCACATGCCCTACTACCTAAAGGATGACTCACACTAGAACAGGACGAGACGGGACGGGAAAATCTGTCAATTTCTATAGAAAGCGTCACGTGACATCCGAGGGCTCCGAGCTATCACGTGATTCTTTCTATAGAAATTGACAGATTTTTCCCGTCCCGCCCCGCCCCGTCCCGTCCCGTGCTAGACTGCGTGCGTCCATCCTTAACTGTTTTGTCGTAATGATCATTAAAGCGAAACGAAACGTCGGTAAACGAATTTTTAGATGTGTAATTTTTACTGATTTATTTATTTAATTTACCCCACGTATTGGAATTCAACAGTTTGCTAATATATATTTAACTTTAATAATGTTTTAATTATTTTAATTAAATTTGATATGACAATGTACATAGTTATATGCAAATATTAACAATGTTTGTTCAATTCAAATAAAGAATATGAATATATACCTAACGATCAATTATCCTAATGATTATTTATCATAATCGAATTATTGCCCAAAATCGACTTCACACAGAACCAAATCGCTGTTATAAAAGTCGTTTAGGTTAGAACTGTGGCCTCACACGTGAGTCGAATTGCCGGACATATATGTTCGGGTATATTTGGCGGATGTGCCAATTAAAGTATGGGAAATTTGGCGGATGCCACGCGGACGTAATATCCACTATAAAGATCTGACGGATGGCTAAAAGTATAAATCGCGGCTAGAAAAGTAGGTTAAAACGATGTTAGGGAAAACAATATTAGGGTACATGAGTTTAGGACAAATGATCACTATGACCTATGACAAACAGTATTAGGTAATGCAAAAATACGATAAAAATCTTTATGGGTTCCGATATAGATCCGGTAGTTGTTATAACTAAAGATACATATTTGGGCGTTTTTATTTTTTGTTGTAGAAAAATATTTTTTTGAAAATATGAACATTTTTATTTTTTTCTATTCAGAATCACGAGCTCTTTCAATCCTCGTAGGAGAAAAAAACTGTCCCAAGATTTGTTTTCCATTTCGCCACCATCATTTCATAGATTTAGTACGGCGGTAGCGCAATGGAAAGTTTGAAAAATGTATGAAAAATTAAGGACACTTTTTTTTCTCCTACTAGGATTGAAAGAGCTAGCGATTCTGAGTAGAATAGAGATAAAAATATCCTATTTATAAAGAAATGATTTTACTACAACAAAAAATAAAAATACCCCTATACGAGTAGGTATAATTATTGTTTTTATAAATTCCTCGTTTGTTGTAGGTATCTTATGTGTAGACGTAGATTGTATGCGATATTGTAAGTTTGTGTGTACGAAATCCTCGGTGCGTGAGCCAGACTCTCACTTGACTGGTTTATTAAATTTCTGATGGTATTATTAATGATAAAATCAACGCATACAAATACTGAATCATAATAATATACATTTTAACGTGGACTACCCTGATTATTTAGTGTGTAGACTTCGAAGAGGAAAGGTAAAGGTTTATGTTAAGGGTGGCTCACATTAGAACGGGACGGAACGGGGCGGGACGGGACGGGGCGGGACGGGACGCACGGAATCACGTTCTAGCTCGGAGCCCTCGAAGGTCAAGTGAAGTTTTCTATATACAGTGTGTATTCTGAATATTACCACAAACTTTAACCAGACTAAGGATTTAGTGCTAAGAACCCATACAACAAGTAATTTATAAGTTTGGTCCTAACTAACAGAGCGTAATTACAAAAAATTGCGCGATCAATCCGTAAGTTATCACTTGTGACAGTTCTTACGTCAAGTCAGCTAAGTACGGCGTATTGAACAAAAGTAAAGTAGCAATTACATTGCGTGCTGAATTGTTTCGTATGAAAAATAAAAGTAGACATATTTAATTAAAACAAATGAAAATAGATTCCTTAGGGCTTGTACTAATAATCCTTTAAATATGCGGTAATATCAAAAATACACACAGTAAGTAGGTATAGAAACTGACAGATTAGCTCGGCCAGGTCACGTCCCGTCCCGTTCTAATGAGAGTCATCCTTTAAGGTTTCGTTATTTGTAAAACCTTACGTAGTGGGTTAGGTGCGCGAAAACTAATGAGTAGCTCAATTTTAAGCTTATTCATACCTGGGATAACTCGGGCAAGTTCTAGGGATTTGATATCGATAAAATAGATGTCGATATGGTTCCCCCTGGGTCCCCAGCTGTACACCAACAGAAATACAACACTATGAGCAGGGTCTAGTGTTATTAAACTGCGGTTTTCTGTAAGGTGGAGGTACTTCCCCAGATGGGCTCTGCTGCAGATTTGAGCGAGACGACATTCGTTGTGCTGTGCCCTACCACACTAAACGATATGCAGCCGCTGTGCCCATACCTCTCTTAAATAGCCTTATTTGCCTAAATAGTATATATAATTGCTACGGGCTATTGGATATGGAATCACGACGTACAGTCACCTGCAATAGTATATGACGCTATGAATGCCGCAAAAATATGTGACACGCTCTTATATAGTCCTATACTATACTATACGATTATTTTGCAGCCTTCATATAGTCCTATACTATTGCAGGTGACTGTACGCTGCACATGGCCTGTATGCTTTTTGGCATTATAAAAAGGAATAGCCCGAGTACCTGTATAATAAGATAACTTTTTCACAGCGTCATATTAGGGGAGCAATTCGTCTACTTTGTCCTCGTCTGAGATGTCAAGTAATTATTTTAAATACAAGTTCAAAAAATATACCTTAAATTTGCAGTTAAATATACGAGTAAGTTGGTGTCATTTCTTTCAGTATATGTATTTTTCTCTTTAAGTTAAATATTTTCATTTTTTTTCTGTTTCTGTACTACTTCTACTATGGAAATAACTGTTTCAGATTCTGTTGTTGAATTAACAGTGCTATCTTGCAACGGTTTAGATGTAGGTTTACCTAGATTTATTTTAGTATAGTGTCTCTTTGTATCTGCATGTAGCTCTACGCTCTTTCGGAAGGGTTTCCACGGAAGCCAGTGTCGAGGTCCTGAAAAGGCACCTTGACATTAAGCTGAGTGGATACCTTTTCAGTGACTCTAAATAATAATAAGTCATATAAGTTTAAAGTCCAGTGACACCTCTCTACCCCCAGCCCTCATACCGGTGTTGCCCTCGAGCCATCTTACTCGTAGATGTCGCTTTTTGTGGGGGCCCATCTTATGTGGGCGAGTCACCGTCTGCCGGAAATAAAATTGATCACCATTTTGTTAGGCAGACGTCCGATTCCCAGTATTCCCATAACCCAGTATTTAGTCCACCAGTTTCATCCTAATAGTCCAGTATATTTTAGATTCCATTAAATCTCAATAGCCTATACAGCCTGGCGGGTGCTGCCTCTGTGTGCGTCCCATGACTCGGGCAGGTGCAACATCCGCTCGGTGTACCCCTTACATTTCATTAAATTGTCGAACCCTTTCGACAATTTAATGCGTGTTGGCTTCGGCTCCGCGTACATCTCCCAAAGGTCCGGAACACCATTGTTCCGTGATGGGAAAGACAGTTATATAAGTTTTTAATTGTGATACGTTGTTGTGAATACTGAAGTGTTACTGAATAAAGTTTCATCTATCTATCTATAAATGCGAGGTTTGACTAAAACCGTTTGTTGCAGCTTTTCGCCGCTTCTTTGACCATGACCAATTGATCTGATGGCTGTGCTGCGGTACCACTACTTAAGGAAGCCAATGTCCGGGTTAAGAGGTGACAAGCTTGTGAGTATTCTTCGTGGCAACCCAAATCGGACTTTCTTCTTGATGTATAGTCAGCTGTGGAGTTAACTGAACCGCATAAAAAGTTTCTATGCAGGGGGGACCATTATCTCAGCAGTTGACCGCACAGTCAACAATTGGAACCCTAGGCCACTGCAGGACTATGTCATATATAGTGACGCTATCAATCAGATTGAAAGAAAACACTTAACCGCTTGTCATTTTGACATAGCTCTAGAGTAGCCTTGGGTACCAATTGGTGAGTCATGTGTCAATATGAAAGAAATGTCAAAGTGACGTTTGAAAGTTACCTGCCAGGCCCACGTCACACTAGCGCCCCCTAGCGGCGAATTGACTCGTGGTAATCCTCATTGAGATCGCTGTTTACCTATTGTTAGTCTTTATTTCCAATGCCATCAAATAAATTCAGTACGGTGTATATTGGTGCTATAAAATGTATAATGGTTCTTGATTGAAGTGAATCTTGTTTTTAACAGTGGCGCTGGCGTTGTCAATGGAGCGTAGTGACGATCTGCGCCATCGCTCTAGTCCTCTACAACGCCGCCGCCAACATCTGGCTGCTCCACCCCCCCTCCTGCCCGGTGCACGCCACGCTGCCCCCCAGCGAGCCCCCCACGTGCGAGCCCTGCGCTGACGCCGGCACCTCCAGTGTTGACGACGATCCCATATCCAGGATCGACCTCCGGCTCGGCAGATGGGACAGCTCCCGGTCTTACAAAATGTACGACTACGCTGCGGTTGGGGATTTATACGCAGAACTCTCATTTGATCGCCGCGTCTGCTTAGCGACGCAAAGCTCAATAGAGCGACTACATGAACTACTCAGAATCGCAGCGCATTGGTCAGGACCAATATCCATAGCTGTATTCGTTGCTGGAGACGAATTACGACTGCTCAGAGCTTTCGCCATGTGGCTATTCCGATGCCAGCCTGAAATCTACATGAAGATAGCATTTCATGTCGTCACTCCGGGTGAAAGACCTGGTGTTCCAGGTCATATACCGAGCTGGGCGAGGGATTGCGAAGCCAAGCCGTTACCGCCGTATGATATCAAATCGGATACAATGGCTTGGAGAGTCAGGCATCCGTATCCTCAGAATCATTTGAGGAATTTGGCGCGGAAGAATTGTCAGACACCTTACGTGTTTCTTGTAGACGTAGATATAGTGCCCTCTAAAGGTATGGCGGAGGCGTTGGATAAGTTCTTGATGAAGGTCCCGAAGTGCCCGCTGTGTGCGTACGTGGTGCCGACGTATGAGTTGGACCTCAGGGTGGCCAGCTTCCCGGCGAACAAGTCGGAGCTGTTGAGGCTGTCGAAGAAGAAGCTGGCGATACCTTTCCATAGGAAGGTGTTTATTTACAATCAATACGCTTCTAATTTTACAAGGTGAGTTTAAGCTGTACACTACTGTGTAACTATTTGCAAAGATACCCATCTGACCTGCCCGTTTAATTATTTGAGAGTTTGATATGACACGGTCTTTAATTAAATATTTCTTCAACATCAGATTAGGTAATATTCCTTTTTTGATTCCCAAACTCAAAGAAACTACGACGGTGACAAACAAGCATATGTTGTTATTCGCCTCCTCCGCGGATAGTCACTTTAAACGCGTGGGTAGCTAGAAAAAGTTAGGTCTACCGTTTTATTAAATGTTATCGGTACGACACACAACACTCACAACATCGGCGCATGGATCCGAAGACACATCTCACGGTCTGAACTTCTGAATCACTGGTCCCCAAGTAGGCGATAAATTGAATCCATCTTCACGATTGACAGGGATGTTTTTGGATCTCAATCGCCTCTCTCACTATTTGTGGATAATAGTGACGTTCAGTGGAGAGTATTTTGGGTTTGTGCAACTCGATCCAATGATTCAATCCAGAAGTTAGGAGGTGCTTAGCTATTGCAGACTTATGCACTTGGCGATAGACTTATCTTACTTTTAGATATTTAAACTCTTATCAAAATATCCAACACTATATTTTTTTATCTTCTCAAGATGGGAAGCGACGGGCGGCAACGAAAGCGGGCACACGCACGTCAGCCACAACGTGACCAACTTCGAGCTTCTCTACGAGCCCTTCTACGTAGCCCCGGACACTGTACCCGCTCACGACGAGCGCTTTCTTGGCTACGGGTTCACCAGGAACACACAGGTATGAACAAGTATTAAGACAACTGTTCTCAAGATGGGAAGCGACAGCAAAGCGCTTGCGCACGTCAGTCATAAAGTGACCAACTACGAGCCTTTCTACGTGCCCTTTTCGTGGTTTTCCCTGGCTGCGGTTTCATGACTTTCATTTATACATAAGCTTTATTACGTAAATTACCTATACAGATATTACAAACAAACATACCTACAGAAATACAAACAGCCAAACGGACACCACCACCACCGGTGGTCTGCGGGGCTAAGATGCCAAGCTGATAATTATCCTGATCATTGCTGGATAAGACGATAGTTAGTCGGCACGTACTGACAATTTCTGATAATTTTAAACAGATCTGTCAAATGTCTTTGTATTTGGCAGCTGTCACCGTCGCGCTATCCGCCATTTATCAACTTATAGCATTATCCTATAACAATCGTGGATCTTAGGCCCGCTGCAAGGGATCGTGATAAGACCGGCTATTGTTTTGCCTCGATATTAAATGGATTGGTTCTTAAGTAACCAAAGTTTTCGAGTAACTTATTTTTGCTTTATCACCTAAACGGAAAAAGTGTCCACTTTTCGCAGATTTCAGATTGTAAAGCAAAAATAAGTAACTCGAAATGACGCCTTAGACCAAAAATTAGAGAATTAGTTTTGCTACAATGATGATACCATAGACTATAGGAAAATTAAAAAGCTTATTAGAAAACACAATCCCCCACTGAAAGCGCAACTGGATGCTATGCGGAGAATGGAGATATTAGCGCCAACTATTTTTAAATTATGAAACTAATGTTTCAAAGTGTTCTTAATGAATACTCCTTGCCCGGCGATAATGAAAAAAGTTGAATATCTCTAGTGTCGAACATTGCTGAATAGTTCTCATGCTTTGGCGCGTTGCCAGTAGGGTTGCCCCTATCTTTGAGCTGCACGATATTTAGCAACTTCTGTAATACAGTGTAGTTCTCAAGTTCAGATAGTATACCCAACGCTATACTTTTGAGCACATGCCTCCACGTACGAGAGGGGGAGGGTAGTCTGCACGCCGGCCCAAAGCGGGTTGGATACTTCACATACTCCCGTAAATTTCTTCGCGTGTATGTCGATTTTCTTACGATTAGGGATGGCAAACCAGACCGATACTAATACGGTCGGATCCCCTAAAAAAGTACCGGACCCGGCCGGATTACCGGATCCGCCAGATCGGATTGCAATCCCTACTTACGATGTTTTGCTTCACCTAGAAGTGACTGAAAATTATCAAACGTTGTTTCGTGCTTTTTCCCTATTATTTTCCAATGGTTTTTCAGTGAAAGAAAATATTGTGGGTAAACCGGACTGATATTAATAAGATATACATAGTTTAAGGATGACTCATACTAGTACGGGACGGGGCGGGACGGGGCGGGACGGGAAAATCTGTAAATTTCTGTAATCACGTGATAGCTCGGAGCCCTCGGATGTTACGTGAAGCTATCTATGGCAATTGACATATTTTCCCGTCCCGTCCCGTCCCTTTCTAGTGTGAGTCATCCTTTACCCTCTAGGTTGGAAGGTAGTTTAGGCTCACTTGTATGGAAGCGACTCAGTTTAGGTCGTCAACTGAATCGCGTTAAGACGTCATAGTAAGGCCACAAGTGGCAGTCGATCGCTTTCATAAAACCAAGCAAAAAAGAGCTGTCTATAGACATATCGGCCCGGCCCGACCCGTCCCAGCCGGTCTAGCGTAAGTTTCTTTCTAAGAAATATAACTATAAATAAATAAATAAATATTGTGGGACAATCTTACACAAATACGTAAATAAGTATCGTACACAAATCGACCTAGTCCCACGGTAAGCTCAATAAGGCTTGTGTTGTGGGTACTAGACGATGATATATATAATAGATAACTATAACTATAGACTGCTTAATTTCATTACTCTTCCTTTTGGCTTCGCCGTAGGCCGAAAAGAACGGAGCAAATTACTTGACGTATTACGGAGGTAGCTAAGTAGTCACTAGTTTTGGCGAAAGAGTCTGTTATTTGACCTTACAACTCTGAGACCGAGGCCTTATTTACCATACAGTCAACCAATGGGAGCTACCGCATTGTCGCTCACCAGCCGGCGCCACTCATGCGTTGGTCCTGTGTCAGTATGAGAGAAATGTCAAAGTGACGTCTAAATGTTCCCGCAGGACCCACGTTCCACTACTAGCGCCCCTAGCGCTCGACTCGCGGTAATCCTCATTAGAACCCTAGGTCACTATAGGACTATGTCATAGTGACGCTATAAATCAGATTGTAAGAAATCTCTTACTGCTTGTCATTTTGTCATGGTTCTAGAAGGGTCTCCCTCGACATCCCTAATATCGTTTGTCCTAAAATCACTTGCCCTAATTGTTTTGTCCTAATGATCATAATCCCTAACGATTATTTGCCGTAATCGAATTATTGCCTAAAAACGACGTCACATGCATAGAAATGGAACATCTCTACATATATGTATAGTTTGTGCATAGAACCGAATCGCTATCGGAAAGTCGGTTAGGTTAGGTTATACCTTACACAGAATTACCTACCTCAGACGAATTATTTCACTGTTGACTTCACACATAACTGAATCGCTGTTAGAAAAGTCGGTTAGGTTGGGTTAGAACCGCGGCCTCACAAAACGTCGAATCGGTGCTAGAAAAAGTTTGTAGGTTAAAACGATCTTAGGGAAAACAATATTAGGACATATGAGTTTAGGACATATGATCATTATGTCAAACAGTATGAGGGAAAGCAAAAATAGGATAAGAAACTTTAGGGATTCCGATATAAATCCGTTCCAATTGGTTGACTGTACATTATACGTTTAAATATTTCACATTTTTACGTCAGTTCCCGTCCAGTAATTTTGTCGCGGAACGAGGCTATAAATTTGACATCGTCGTCAGTAATTGGAATGGAATATGAATGCGTTTCATTTCGCCTGCATCGAGAGATCGAAGCGAAAAATAATTTATTGTGGCCAATCAGAGCGATACATTATTAATGTATGTACAAATGCATGCGTTTCAAAATAACGTATTTCAGAGACAAAACAAGTTATTTTATTTTTGTTCTACTTTGGTGGGAGTAGGTAACTTGTAATTATTTCTCACGGATGCTGATTGCCAATGTTAAATCCGCCTTTTGTACACACGCGTACAAAAAACAAATGATTGATGGTTCAGCTGGACAGGTACAATAGTTTGTATTATTGATTCATAATACAAATCATAAACTACTTGAGATTATATACCTGAAACTTAGCCTCATTATTGATTTATATACAGCTGTCCACTATGTCACTATCACTCCGTGAGAAAATAGGTTACAGCTATACTGGTTTCCTAGTAAAATAACGGTCAGTATAATTATTGAACTGATATCCTTGAGTATCCTTTATATCCCATATTCCCAACGAATAGGCCGTCCCATCTGTGGGCATTAACCAGTGAACCACCACTTTAAGATACCTAAAAGTAACAATGACTATGGTAGACGAATCGCCTCGCCACTCGCCGGTAAGTAATTATCTTCATTTCAAAAAGTTTTGAAAATGACACACCCTAGTATCCAAGCTTCACATTGCCAACTCCATGTGCCAACCTTCTTTAATGTACAGTAAAGTTTAAAAGAAAAAATCGATACCGCGTCGTTCCCGCGATTCACATCATAGATCGCAATTCTGACGTAACACTTTTTGTCTATTTAAATTAAAGAATGAGGTTACTGGTTCATTCTGTAAATACTCGTAAAAAGTATATTCAAGTGGGACGCCGGCGATGAGCTTGCGTAATTTAACTACAAAATACGAAATTCAATAGATTATGTTAACGACGGTGACAAACATGTCGAGCTATCTTCGACTTTATAAACGTGAGTAACCCGGTCTAAGTATATTAATGTGACAAACAAGCATACGGTCCGCCTGATTGTAAGCGGTCACCGTAGCCTACGCCTGCAACTCCAGGGGTGTTACATGCGCGTTGCCGACCCTTTCAAAAGGAGGATTCGCTGTGTTGACAGCTAAAGGGGCAAGCTTTGCTCCGTGGGTCCCCAGCTGTCAATACAGTGAATCCTCTTGGAGCTCTGGCGACCTTACTCACCAACAGAAAAACAACACTATGAGAAGGGTCTAGTGTTATTAAACTGCGGTTTTCTGTAAGGTGGAGGTACTTCCCCAGATGGGCTCTGCTCCAGATTTGAGCGAGACAATATTCGTTGTGCTGTACCCTACCATACTAAACACCTCTCTGCTCTACACATCTGGTGATTGTGAACATCGCCGCGGTGTCAGGTACATAAGAATATCTGTATAAATATGTGGCGTTGTACCACATCGTCGATTGTTGATAAGGTTGATTTCTAAGTGATTATTTATAACAGTAGAGCCTTATTGATAACCGAAAATGTGGTACATTTAGCCTTAAAACGCCACATAATATATATTAGCTGCTTCAACTAGAACACTGAAGGTATGTCTAAGTCACAAGGTACAAGCGAGTTTGTTTATTTAAGATCAGTCGTTTATAAAAGAGACTTATACAATATTAAACCTGATTATTCGCAAATCAAAATTTAAGATGCATGAATATTTATTTCAGATTTAAACTATAGACTAGAATATTATGTGTAACTTTACTTACACATAATGCTTTTTAGTTTCTTGGGGTAATGGGTGCCAAGATATATAATAAAATACCTGAGGCAATAAGAGCTTTGAGTGCAGAGCGACGCTTCACACATGAACTCAAAACGTTTTGCACAAAAAACGCATATTACACAGTTAATGAGTTCCTTGATGGATGAGTAAATATGTCGAAAATATGTAACTTAATTAGATTTGACTTTGTTTTAATTGATTTATAATATTTCAGACCAATGACATCAATTTGACTATTGTATTATTAATATTTAACTAACTACTTAATTACTTCCACGATCCTTTTTTTTTTACTTGTGTAAATAATTAATTGAAGTGTGAAGATGTACAAATAATACAAATAAATGATCTATCTATCTAAGTTCAAATATATTTCAAAAATAAACATTTTCATTAGTTGATTATCCAGACCAAGTGCGGGTAGTTCGTAAAACTCGCGCAGCTAGATGTTGGTGTCAACCTCAGCCAGTCTTTCTCCGGAACCCCGCGGACAATGTCACCCTTGAAACGTCGGTTCGTTTTCAAAGTTTTACACGATTAATCCCCGTTTTAGTAAATTTATAATATTAAATATCAATTTGACAATATTTTGGTGCATCCGCTGTCGTCTATGACTTAGAGCGCGCCGCGGGAGCCGCGGGTGAAGGCCAACACGGGCGCTCTAGTTCAAGTTTAAAATAAACCATTCGGTTCCGCTGATTATTGAATGACGTCATACCGAGCTGATTTCACTCATTTTCGGATAGCTCGTGAAATGGCTTCACTTGATGATGAAAATACGAGTTTTCAACGTTTATGCTAGGTTCAGTATAATTGCTTAAACATCATAACAAAAACAAAACAATAAGAAAATTTATTCTTCGAATATGCTCCCCTGACCGGGAGGCAGGGTGACATTTCGATGTGAACTTCCGTGGAAATTATCAATATAAGTAACATGATAATGACGTAGGGAATATAACGTGGATATGTCAAATATCAGTTTAGCACGTTCGAATAGGTCCCATCCCAAGTATATTAGGTCATCCCTATTCTACTCTATTAAATAAAAATTAAATACTGGTAGGAGTAACACAAACTAGAAATCTGAAAGTTAATGTCAGTGCTGTTTTCTGGCATTGGATTCAATTAAACGCCTAGATTTTTCGTTAGAAATCTTAGCTTATCGGTAGATAATTTAGCAAAACAATTAAGTAGGTGGTAATTACCTACGATACTGATCAAACCTTAAAACGAACAGGGGCCTTACCGTGCCGTCTATATATAGTCAATAGGGGTAAAAGGAGGCTGTTACCCAGCAATGGAACACCAAATATGCTGTATAAAGCTCTTCTCATCGAATATTCTGACACTAGTTGTCATTAGGCGAATTACCTTTCGCAATTGCTCTTTACCTAAAGTCTATTAAACAAAAAAGCGATGCACCTGCGCATCCAGTTTGTTCCAGCACTTTACATAATCCATGACTCAGTGGCCTTATATCACTTTCGTATTTTTTGCGCGTTTACGTATCACTCCGAAACGTCAGAGGTCACAGTCGGGTCGTGACCGTGCAAAATTGCCGATTTCGGTCAAGTTGACCAATCTGTGCCACCAGGACCAGTCGGTGACTAGCTACTTGCCTAGCTACTTGTCAAGATTGTCTACATACGGTGCTGCAGTTTAAGTCCAAGAGTATTGCCTGTGACGAACTGCCTGCTTAACACTATCGTGCAGTTTTCAATTCTAAAAGTACCCGTTGACGAAGACCAGCAAAGGCAAAGCCGTTAACAAGTCGAGATGCCGTGGAGTTTGCTGCTGCTGTTCATGTTTTTGGGGAGTGTGGGTGAGTGGAATTTTGGATAGCATAAGCGCTGCTTATACTGCCTGCTGGGAGAAGCAGGCGATGTGACAGTGAATCTTTCCAGGAAGCACAAAACACTAGTGATCAAAAATTCTTTGTCAACCATTTTGAAACCTGGGCCACTGTAGGACTATGTCACAGTGACGCTATAAATCAGATGGTAAGAAATCTCTTACCTACTGCATTTTGCCATGGTTCTAGAGTGGCCTAGGGTTCGAATCGGTTGACTGTACAATCGCCATCAGATATATTGGAGCTGCCAAAGTGCTCACAAATATCTGAACAAGAACTAACGCCGTCACAAAAGAAACGAGTTTAGATGTTTGTGAGCACTTCGGCAGTTCCGATATGTTTGATGGTGACTGTGATATTATAAGTTACTCTAATTCAGTATCAAATTTTAGAGCTTCAAGACCCCGCTGATAATATAGAAACATTAAAAGAAGAAGATCTCCAGAATGTAGACCCGGAACCTCTGGAAGCTGTATGCCCAGAGCTGAGTGGGCAGATCATTGGCGGCAGAGCCAGTTCTATCAACCGGCATCCGTACCAGGTGTCCATGGTGCTTAACGGAAACTCCTTCTGTGGAGGGTTCATCATCAGCCAGGATTATGTGATGACGGCAGCTCACTGTGTTAACAAGTAAGTGCAGTTCTAGAAGTACCAGGTAGACAGTTATATAGTGCAACGGCCTCTTAGCCTAGTCTTGTACTATTATTTATTCTGTGGCCTAGTTGGTAGTGACCCTGCCTACGAAGCAGGAGCTCCCGGGTTCGAATTCTGGTCAGGGAATTTATTTGTGTGTTTATCACGAATATTTGTTCCTGAGCTATGGATGTTTTCTATGTAGTATTTAAAATTATGTATCGTCGTCTAGAACCTACCCACAACACAAGCCTTATTGAGCTTACCGTGGGACTAGGTCGATTTGTGTAAGATTTTCCCATAATAATTTAGTTATATGCACGGCATTATATAGAAAACATTATAGTTTAATATAAACTAGCGCCCCGCCTCGGTTTCGCACGGGTTATTATTATACACATAAACATTCATCTAGAAACACTTTATCTATTTAAAACAAAAACCGCATCACAATCCGTTGCGTTGTTTTAAAGATTTACGCATACATACATACAGACAGACAGCGGGAAGCGACTTTGTTTTATACTATGTGATATATCCTGAAGCTGGAAGCTTCCGGTTCAAGGAAAGGGTATATTTATTTCCGTGTTTATTACGAATATTTGTTCCTTAATACTGTGTTCTATATTCTGAAATTAATTAATGTTGGAAAAGACACCCAGTTAAGTCTCGCTATTCGTTAATGCCGTCCTTTCTTGAGACCAAAATAAATTAGCGAAAATCGAGTACAAAATATAGGCATTTTGGTATCATAAACGTCATATCCAGGGCCCGTAATTTTCATTCTGGTTTCGTCATAATGATGTTTTGATACGAAATTAGTTAATGACAGATAAAGTCTTTCAACGTTAGATTATAACGTCGAACGTAATAGTTTTGACAATATTCAATGACAGCATTATTCTTTCAAACGTAAACCTTAGAACATGATCAAGCTTGACGTCATTTGTCTGTCATCGGCATGAAAATTACGGGCCCTGGTCATATTATAAACTCCTAAATTATGTCACTGACCGACTGCTGTGGCGAACATATGCGATAATTTAGTGACAATTTCACTGAAATATTGCATTTTAATAGACTGTCGCTGTCGTGTCCCGCGTGGCCACGTGTTCCGTCTAATTTACCGGCCACTCGGTCGTAAAACTATTTCTGAGTGCTGAAGTAGTAATTTGATTAAGTATGTTACGTGTTGGGATTATAACGGGATGACTGAAGACACTGTGTGTAATAAAATTACAAAGAATGACACGCGAGGAAGGAGAAGAAACCTGAATACATATTTTTTGGACAATCCTACTCAGATCGACTTAACGATATATAACTATTTAGATTGATTATGTATTTGGAAAGTTTCTATTTATTTAGGAAGACAGATTCGTGGCGTACCTACCGGATTTCAGACGTAGGACGCTCAACTTCGCAGGCAGAGTCATCACCAACCAGGCAGACGATTACATGCTTTATTACGCAAAATGTCATAACTAAGCGAAAAATTACCATGATATAACGGCCTCCTAGCCTAGTCGGTAGTGACCCTGCCTACGAATCAGGAGGTCCCGGGTTCGAATCCAGGTGAGGGCATTTATTTGTGGTTTTATCACAAACATTTGTTCCTGACTTATGGATGTTCTCTATGTAGGATGTTCTCTATCTAATTTATATGTATCTATCTATTATATATATCGTCGTCTAGTACCCACAACACAAGCTTTATTGAGCTTACCGTGGGACTAGGTCGATGTGTAAGATAGTCCTGTAATATTTATTTATATGGCGCTTCTAGATTGCAGAAAGTAACCTCCACAGATGTTATAGTTCCCTAACATACCAATATTTTCAGCACGGCGCCGTCTGCCATCCGTCTTCGCGTTGGCTCCACCCGGCGCGACTCCGGCGGCCGGATCGTCCGTGTCTCCAACGTAACCGTACACCCGCAATACGGACGTCCGGCGTTTGACCACGATATAGCCGTGTTGAGGCTGGCTCAGCCGTTGGCGTGGAGTCCTGCTATTAGACCAATACGGTTGCCGACGAGAGGGCAGGCTGTACCGCTCGTCAGGTTGACGGTCACTGGATGGGGATTGACTGCTGTAAGTCTTTTGTTTCTCTCAAGTCTAGACTTATCACCGTTGTGAGTACCGTTAGTTTATAAACGAACACGCGAGATTATAAACAAACGGATAGGTTAGATTAGGTTAGTTTATAATATGTTTATAATATGCTGTAGTTGGCCCGGCTAATGTCTTGCAACACTGCTATCTGACTGATATGACGGCTGGCCAAAATCTACGTCTTTTAGCGTTGACCCTGTTTTTAACCATGCCTCGCTATTCAAAACCCGGGAACTGTTTTTTTAAGTAGTCACACTACTATATATAAATTATAAATTGAAAGAGATGTCATATACTACAGAAAAAGTGAACAAGGTCCCCGGTGAGCAGGGCTGGGAGGGAACCAGCGACCTCCTGCTTTCGCGGCAGACGCCCTAATCACTGGGAACCCGATGATCGCGTAGCCCTGTGGTGTCGCTGGTTCGATCCCAGCCCTGCTCACCGGGGATCTTGGTCACTTTTTCGGTAGTATATGACATCTCTTTCAATTTATAATTTATTTGGATTAGTTAAGATTTAATTTTTTACCAATATTGTAGGTATCTGCCCATTTTGCTTTTTTTTTCATATCAAACTTAGGGTTCTTAGTAGAACGCATTCAGATACCAAATCTTATTTGTTTTAGCCTGGAGGCCGTCGGATCCCCCGTGTGATGATGGAAGCTAATGTGCCCGTAGTACCACATTGGCTATGTCAACTCTCATACGGAGAGTCTCTGACCAACAACATGTTCTGCGGTGGACACTTCCTCATAGGCGGAGTGTCATCTTGTCAGGTATGTGTTGAGCTGGGCAGTATCTTGTATGTTGGAGATAGTTTTCCAGCGGTACCTCATTGGTTGTACCAACTCCAAAACGAGAGAATTTCGAACAAAAAAAGGTATTGGAATCAAGTCATATTTGACAAAATACGAATGCAAATTCGCTCCTCTTTTATAAAAATCTGGTGAATTATGTTTTTCGAAGACAACATTTTAAGTTCAATACCCTTGATAACCCATGTTGATGAAATAGACTGCATAGCATACTGCTTCTTTGCTTATTTAGTCTACAAATTCTAGTATAACTAGGTTTTTGATCCGTTACGATAAGAAAACCAGCTATTACTAAATAAATAATCAAAATTTCCATACAAGTTGTCAGTTCAATGACTGGATTATTTTGGAAATACAGTCGTGTGTTCATGTATGTAGGTACTTAAGTTAAAACTGCTTAATTACTCCGGTTTTAGCTCCTTGGTTTGTGTAGGCTTGCACCAACCGGGGTTAGGCAACTAACCCGAAGTTAAGCGGTTTTTTGTATGAAATTAGACAGCTTAACTCCGGGTTAGCGTCTAACCCTTGGTGATCCAAGTGGCGCTTAAAGATCTATTTTTTATTTATTTAACCTTTATTGCACAAAAAGAAAATTACAATTGTACAAAAGGCGGACTTAATGCTATGAAGCATTCTCTACCAGTCTGAAGCATTCTCTACCTATCTGATCTTTCATTGATCCGTGAGATGTAGAGCGTCGAATTTTGTCATCTCATTGCGAGTCATGTCAAGGTTATATAACATGAGATAATCAGTTCAGTAAAAAACCGTTCAAATTAATGCCGTCTTTGTCATTTTCAGGGTGATTCCGGAGGCCCAGCGGTTTTCCGAGGAGTTGCGTATGGCGTGGTCTCTTTCGCTCGTGGATGTGCTCTCCCTCTTTCTCCAACCGTGTTCAGCAACATCGCTGCTCTCAGGGACTGGGTCACCGCCAGCACTGGACTTTAAACTTTAACTTCTCATCATAAGGACTATTTTACACCAACAATGGCTAATACAATTGTGTTTTTAAGTAGGCACACTACTATATATAAATTATTAATTGAAAGAGATGTCATATAGTACAGAAAAAGTGACCATGGCCCCCGGTGAGCAAGGCTGGGATCGAACCAGCGACCTCCTGCTTTCACGGCAGAAAGCAGGAGGTCGCTGATTCGATCCCAGAATATAAATGTAATATATGAAATCTCTTTCAATCATTTATTATTTTAATTATTATGTTAGCTGGAAGAGATCCCTTACAGGGATAAGTTCGCTTTTGTACTCTTTTCAGTTGTTTTGTGTACAATAAAGTACTTACTATTACTTCTAGTAGTACTAAGTACCATCATAATCAGCTAAACAATGGGACTACGCGAAAATGAAATTAACCTTAAGATTTTTGTTTGCAATCGGCGCATTTTTGTTACTTTGCTAGTTATTTATTATTAATTTATCTTATCTTTAAGGTACCTACAATAAAAACTGCTTACATATGGTTAATCAAATGCAGAAATCCAATGATTGTCCACAGCATTCTGTTTCTGATTGATCCACATGTAAATTCTTTAGGGTTACTCGCAAAACACATGGTACAGCGACTTGAACTTATTTAATCCAAACCTTTACGCTAATGAATAAGTACAGACCACAAGAAATACTTAATTTACAAATAATCATCATTTGACGACAAAAAAATCGGTGAAAAGGTGTCAAAACGACTCGGGTGACCATCGGGCAGGCTCTCTCTTTGTCCCGCTATCCAGAGAGGGAACCCTCGGAATCCTCGGAACCATGCCTCAGGCGGAGGATTTACGGGGTCTTTATTTAAAATTGCAACGGTTACAACTCACATAATTTTATCACAATAGGCGTGACGTGTTTCGACTGCATCGGGCAGACATCGTCGGACAGAGTGGTGTTGTCACCCTCGCGGCTCGGGCATCACTCTCATGATACGTGAGTGTTAGCCGTTGCAATTGTAATGTCAGTATGACTCACGAAAGTTTACATTATATGGGTCTTTATTTATTTCCTTCTTCTTAGCATCTTCCCGACATATGCTAGGGCTCAGGGAGATTTGACGTAGGCGCTAGTTTTACGGAAGCGACTGCCATCTGACCTTCCAACCCAGAGGGTAAACTAGGCCTTATTGGGATTACTCCAGTTTCCTCACGATGTGTTCCTTCACCGAGAAGCGATTGGTAAATATCAAATGATATTTTGTAGATACAAGTTCCGAAAAAATCATTGGTGGTACTGGCAGGATTTGAACCTGAGACCTTCAAATTTAAAGTCTCACGTCATACCGCTGGAACCACCAACGCTTACGGTTTTTTATACTTGTTATGTTTGATATTTTTATTTTTATAATTATCATAGTTTTGTGTAAACACCCTATTGCGAAAAATAATGTTTGTAATGGATCTCAACGGCACGTGGGAGCCAAAGTGTCACAAATCCAGTTATTAATACATGCGATTGTGGCATTAATTCTTTAGACGCCAAATTCGTAAGTTGCGTGGACATTCTATTGGATTTGGGTCACTCAATCTCTGTGATAGAAATAAACTTTAAATATAGCAATCCTGTGCCAGTTTTCTTTTAGATCTGGCAATGATACTTTGTTTTCATACGTTTTTAAATAAATATTGGAATCCGAAGTTGTTTTCTTTAGCGTTTTAATTGACATACAGATTGTACTAATGACTAGAATAGTGTTGAAAGTATAGTTTTATGACGACTGATATGTTATTTGCAAAACTGTTGAAAAATACATGTTTAAACAGCTGTAACTACCAAAAACAATAGTCTGTGTTGTGAACTTTTGGACTTTTAAAACTATGAATAAGAGATGACTCACAATAGAACGGGACGGGACGAGGCGGGACGGGATGATCAGTCAGTTTCTATAGAAAACGTCACGTGACATCCGAGGGCTTCGAGCTATCACGTGATTATTTATATAGAAATTGATAGATCGTCCCGTCCCGCCCCGTCCCATCCCATCCCGTCCCGTCCCGTCCCACCCCGTCCCGTTCTAGTGTGAGTCATCCTTTAAGCGGGCTTAAAATGGTTTATTCATTATAATTTTTAGGTTCAAAATATATGTCCAAAATAAAATATTTTCCTTGTTCAGACCTTAGGCCATTCTTAGGGCTTCATACCCTATCAGAGTAAAACAAGGCCTAATAGGTTTTAAAAACACTTTACTGTGTTATTTTTTTACCTCGCATTGTTTTAGCACATTGCTGGCCATATTCGTTCGGGCATAGATATGCCCGAACGAATATGGCCTTTCGGCAGATCCGGTAGATACCGGATCTGCCGATAAATGTATGGGAAAGTCTGGCGGATGCCCGGCGGATATCTAACGGATATCTAAAGGATTGTGTATATATGGAACGTATATATGGCCGGCATAGCATGTTATGTAAGAATTGAAATGGACCTGAACAACCGACAAAATGGTTCACTAAAACGTTTGAATGCATTACTTATTTTTAAGCATTACGACGTTCTCTCAACTGTCCAACTAACTAATTTAACATCACGAAAATAATGATATTAAATTATTCATTTCAATAACAACACAATCACATAAAACTAAAATAAAATAAATGTTAAAGTAACTATTGCCCCCTCGGCATGGTACCGTAGACGCTGGCAGCGTTTCCTCGCTGTATTGCAATACTAATGCGTTGGGCGAGGAAGCTGCCAGCTCTACGGTCGCCGGTAACGCCCACAAGCCTCTTTGAGGGTGCTCGAACCCCATGGGCCGAAGGTCTCGTCGCCGAACGGAACAAAGTTGTATTCGTCGCCGAGACATTTTTTTACATCAAGAAATAGGTAACGAGTAACATCATTTATTTTTTTTATTTTATTTTATTGGTATTAAGAATAACAACAGCCGTAAATATAACTAAGACTTAATAATGCTTACATAATTTAGTTATGTTACCATACACAGCGGAACAAAAAAAAATATAGCTAAGTATTCATTGTAAGGCATAACAATTTATTGTAAAAAACAGAAAAACGAAAAGCCTTTCAGTTCACAAACATGATGAAAGTGAGGAACGCTGCATAATGTAGTTAATACACACCGTAGTATAAAAAAAAAAAACTTTAAAAAAAAGAAGAGAATACTCAGTCCAATCCAATCCGTTAAGTCAATTAAAATAATATAAAATATTTAGTGAACTATCATAACCTCTGTTTTCCTCCTTCCAGGTATACGAAATGTTCCTGATAGGCTACCAGTTCCGCGTCCTATCACCCATCTTCACCATCCACTGGGGCCTCCAAGCTCGGAGAACGAGGCCTCTTTGGCGAGAAAAACAAAATGAGAAAAACAGGAAACACTTCGAGACTTTCAAACGAGAGCTTTTTGCGAGATACAGACGGGATCCGCTGCATCTTTTGAGGAGGCCGCCGGCCTCGAAGAAAGCCTAGGCCTCGCTTGGCCGGACTGTGCGGCCCGGCCTCATCATGCTTGTGCTTATTATAACATTTGGAAGTGTTTAATAGGATTAAGGGACACTAAAGTGAATTAGGTAGTGATGGATTGCTTAGTATCGTTTGTGGATGCAGTTTTCAAGGGTAAAGAGGAGAAATCCTCAATTTATGTTGATTGTATTGGACCGTTTTAAATATACTTTTGATCATTCTAATGCTAGTATTACACGATTCGGAGCCAATCAGTCGCATCGGACCGTGTAAAAGACGAAAGGGAAAGGGAGTCGAGGGAGGTGTGAAGGGGGAAGGGGGGGGAATAATTGGCCTCGATGTATCGCGCCGTGTAATCCTAGCATTAATGCATAAAGAAGTTGGAGAGGATATAAATTCACCTTTTTTAAATCCATAGTCAATTATTTTTAAACACCTAACATATATCTCATCTGAGTGGTTTTCTTAAATAGAAGAGACTTAAAGTGATTTCAATATTTTGAAACGTTTCGTCTTTCAGAATTTAATTATAGGTACTTATATGAAGGGATTAAAAAACTGACCAATTGACGAGGTTGTTTCGGATAAAGAATTAACAGACATTGCTAAGTTCAGTATATATCACGTGTCTTAAATAATTGTTGTGTTATTGTATACTTGTTAGTTAACAATGACTGTTGCGAATTAATTAGTTGGAATGATTAGTTGCATGTGAACATTTAAAATCTTCATTTAGCCAATATGAAAAATATATCAATGGTCAACGTGGGTAAGTCCATAATAGGGACTATTCCGGCTAACACTCAATAAAAGCAAAGTGTGCTTACCATGAATTGAGTCACTTAATATCAAACTCGGGTAAATCCACCTGTCAGTTTATGCGATTTTGGTATTAAGAAAAGGTAATAAGGTAGATATTTCCAGAGAGGGTCGAATGGATTTACCCGAGTTTGAAGTTAAGCGACACAATTGTATGTGGCCGTATTCGGTAGCGACTGTGGCGTTCGGGGATAAGTCCTTCTCGCTCCTGCCAGAGTAATGGTAGCGAGACGGACATAGGTAATTTCGAGCGCCGCAGTCGCTATAGTATACAGTTGCGTGAAACTCACGGTACACAGGTGGACAGAATTAGCCACATTACATTTATATTTTTAAGCTTTATATCATATCAGTGTTTTATTGTCAAGAGCGATACATGTTTATATTTCCTTGACTGCACCTTATGTTAGTTCCAATGTTACGCTCTATGTCGTTAGTCGTTACGTTCATGTGTAGACAATGTACCGAATACAAAAAAATACAATAGATGTTTGTTGTCAAAGTGTGTTTTAGTTTATACATCGTTTTTGCAATCATCATGAGTATTTGTATAGAAAAACAAACCAATTTTGATGACACTGATTCGCCAACAATTAAATGCAAGTATACGAAGTTAGGTAATTCGAGCAACTTCCCGCTTTTTGGTAAAAATTAACCAATTCCACACGCAATGTGACCAAATGCTACACAAGCGCCCCTTGCGGCGAATCTATTCACGTATTTATAAATGTTTGTTACTTATGGTTAATATTCATATTTATGCACTTAACATTATGTAATAAACAAATCATTTTAATAGTAACAATACTTACATTTCAGTTATATAAATATTGTTGTTGTATTTTAAGGTTTTTTTATTATAAGGTAAGGTGGGGAAAGATTGAACGGTTTTTTGATGAGATAGACCGTGTTGTATTAAAACAGTCGGTTGTCTAAATTAGAAGGCATGGGCAAACCCTATATTTTTGTATTCTGTCGGTAAAACTAGGCTACGCCTAGCACCTACGCACAAAAATAATAAATAAAAATACATTTTTGTCTAAAAAATAGACGTTACAAGATGGCGACTTAAAGGATGATACCAGCACTAAAAAAATTAAACCAAATAGGGGGTGACATGAGGCTTTTTATCTTGTCCTTTTTTCATCTACGCCCACCTTACCTCACTTAAAGGGGTTTTCACTACTGTGGGCTAAAACAAGCTTAATAGGCAAGATTTTACTAGAAAATAATGATAAAACAATCTGGCTTTACTGCTGGCGGGCTTCAAATGAAACAGTCACGGACCGCAGCTTGAAAACCCTTGCAAAGTTTTGACTTTATTTTATATTTTTTAATTGTTCAAGTTGGTACTAAGTGATATAAAAGTAGGGTAAGTAGGTTAATCGTTTATAATAAGCGCACAGGGTTTATAGTTTCTTTTAAAAATAAATAAGAGTTTTTAAAACTGTTTATACTGTGATTTTGCTGCCATAATATCTCTATTATTATAATTACTTATGTATAATATATTATTTGGCTGGACTAAACGGTTTCTAACTTATTTAATCTCTTTAATACATTACTTAATGCACATTAAATGTTTTATAATAATTTGTTAGTAAATATAAAAATAAATAGGTACATAGTTGTAGAAAATGAATGTGAATGTTTATAAAAAAATATTTTATAAAATGTAAACACGACAAGCAAAAAATGTTAGGTACGAATTTGAAAGGATTTGGATATTTTTGAAGAGTGCGTTAGAAAGTTATATTAATTAATATTAACTAAACTATATTTCACCAAGAGCTTATACAAGTTTAGTTAACTTTACTATGTCAGCTTAAAATCGTACGCTGTTTTAATATTAACCATGTTATAAAAACTAACAAACCATATAAACTAACGTATTCTTTTTCAAAATATTCTTCCTTCGGGACAAATTGTAAATACAATTTAATTTGTAATACGGATTACTAGTTAATTATCGCTTTTTGTTATATTTGTAATATCAATAGTTTAATAATGAAATGTAACGCATTTATTAAAACGTACAAAAAACTAAGTACACCTAAAGCATTTAGATTATGTATTCATGAACAAATAAAATAAGAGTGCCTATAGTTAATGCCGCTTACTTAAGTTCTTGAATTTTTTTAAGGATGACTCACGCTAGCCTAACGGGTCGGGCCGGGCCGTGTCCAATCGTGTCACGTGACCTTCGATGGCTCCGAGCTACAACGTGACACTATCTATAGAATTTGACACATCGGGCACGATCCGATCTAACGTAAATCGCTATATGCATTAGTGACTGGCGCGATTTGGTTTTGACACTGACAATGTAACTCTTGTTTTATTCGTCCGTGATTTGAGATATATTTAGTTACGATATACTTGAGAGAGAAATAATATCAATATTATTAGTAGACCTCTAAGTCTTTTCATTTATTTTAAAGTTTCGGTAGTCATACTGACATTAAATTTAAACGGTTAAATTTCATACTCACGTATTTTTATCACAATAGGCGTTACATGTTTCAACTACAGCGCGCAGTGACTGCCGTTTAAATTGAATGAAGAATCTTTTCGTTCATTTTCATGGATCAAGAATGTGTCATAGGTCAATGTGGCTAATACCGTCATATGGCCTATTCCGTCATATACTATGACGAGTTCATCGACTGAGTCGGCAGCTGCGTACTGTGCTTATATTCAACGCAGGCGAGAATTAGATGTCATAGTTTCTATGACGGAATTAGCCACATTGCAGCAGCTGTACTTGTGCAGGATATTGCACGTGACTGTAACTCTCTGTCGAAGTTCATAAAGTAGATTTGAGTGGACCAAACTATCCCATCCTGCATCTTTAATTTGCAATACTTACTTAAAATTTAGTACTGTGAAAAACTACGAAGAATCAAGACAAATGTGCGAAATCGTACCAAGTCCTCTTTCTTTAATATTTTCCACAAATAAATCATAAATAATTATGATAAAACAATAAAACTTCATTAAAATATGAGCAAATTATAACGCAACTACAAATTTGGCCTAATTCACCCGATGATATCACGTGCGTGACGATGCAAGTTTTCAAGTGGAAAAATTTCGAAGTGTGATAGAGATGGAGATACAAATCCGCAGTCGTTCGATTTTCATGGTACTAGCCCTGTATTCAACGCACGCGACGGAATTGTCCCTAAGACGGAATTAGCCATATTGACCTTATCTATGCTTATAAACATATTCCTCTCAGGTATATCGTATTTAATCATATCCAATGAGAAAGAGTGAGATATTTGTTGTAAGTTATATTACATTTGCATAACGCCCCAAACATTCCCTTTACGCAAGATGCCCATAAAACGGTTAGAGTCAGCAGACATCTTAATAGTGACGGCTCCAATTATGAACACTTTAAGTTGACAGGCACCAGTGATTGACACTTCATTCTTTATTCAAATATCATATGGTTGTTAATGAGAACTACCGTATTTTTGCTCACCAGGCGGCGCCACTTATGGGTCCTTTTTTTTTTTTATACTACGACGGTGACAAACAAGCATACGGCCCGCCTGATGGTAAGCGGTCACCGTAGCCTATGGACGCCTGCAACTCCAGGGGTGTTACATGCGCGTTGCCGACCCTTTAAAAACTTTAACACTCCTTTTTTGAAGAACCCCATATTGTAGTCCTTTGGGAAAACAGTGGCAGGGAGCTCATTCCACAGCCGGAGCGTCCGCGGGAGGAAGTTCCTCATAAACCGCACGGTACGAGACCATTTAGGCTCCAGGGTATGCAGGTGAACACCCTGCCGACGGCAAGCGGTGCGGTGGTAGAATGCAGCCGTTGGCATCATGTCAAACAATTCCTCAGAGCACAATCCATTGTACAAGCGATAGAATACACATAAGGAGGCGAAGTCTCTCCTTAGACTTAAGGGTTAGATATCGCTCGTGAGTTTGGGATCGTTGACAATTCGGACAGCACGTCTTTGGATCGAGTCAAAGGGGCCCAGCTGGTATCCAGGTGCTCCCGCCCAAAGATGGCAGCAATACTCCATATGGGGCCTGACTTGGGACTTGTATAATAACAGTCTTTGCCCCGGAGAGAAGTATTGCTTAGCTCTATTGAGCACACCGAGCTTTTTGGATGCCAGCTTGGCCTTCCCTTCCAGGTAGCTACGGAATTGGACGTCACTGGAAATGTCAACACCCAGGATCCCAATACTCTCTGACATGGTAAGGACTGTGTCTTGGAATTGTGGGACCACAGTAAATGGGGTTTTTTTAGCGGTGAACGCGCAAACTTGTGTCTTAGTGGGGTTAAATCGGACAAGATTTTCCTGGCCCCACAGTGAGATATCAGAGAGAGCACTCTCGATGTCTGACACAAGCTTTTCACGACTCTCTAACACAACGGGACGAGGGATGTTAGCACGGCCTGTGTAATAGGCATCCCCAGTACTGTCGTCTGCATAACAATGAATATCGCCAATGGACAACATGTCATTGATATGCAGCAAAAACAGCGTTGGGGATAGCACAGAGCCTTGTGGGACACCAGCATTTATGTCCATGCTATCGGAGCAACTTCCGTCGACAACGGCTCGTATGCATCTGCCGGACAAAAAGCTGGCAATCCATTCGCATAATCCCCCGGGCAGTCCGTAAGATGGTAACTTCGATAGAAGACCCCCATGCCAAACCCGATCGAACGCCTTCGCTATATCCAGGCTGACTGCCAATGCCTCACCTTGACTCTCAATAGCTGAAGCCCAGCGGTGGGTGAGATACACTAGAAGAAGGTCCTTGTGAAGCGCCATTAGTTCATTAATCCGGAATCGTTCGATTTTCGTGGTATAGGCCCTGAGAGCCTACCACTAACCACTTCGTTCGTTCGTTCGTCTCCCTGCATCTTTATCTCTCAAATATTTGAGAGCGAAAGAGAGGTTCGTAGTATTATCTGTTATCTAAAAATGCAAAACGTGAGAAGTGTTATTTATAATGTGCTCAGCTGAAAAAGGACTATAGAATGCCATGAATAATCATTACATTATCGGCAATACTGAGCCTTTGAACAAAAAATAACAATTGTATTAATACAATGCTTTGTAAGTAAACGAGCTCAGTTCAAAAAAATTAGACTATACCTCAGCAGTAAGGAATAATTATAGGGAAAAACACTTACACACCTGCGTAAAATAAATTGGATATCGTTCAAACACTCTTGTCATAACATAACCAAATTGTATACGCTAACTCTTGGTTACAATTTGTTGTCTAGATATTTTGTCGCGAATGTAGCGAAGCGATGGATGTAAATTATAAATAGCGCGGACGCGACGTCTGCAATATGAATGTTTTTTAATAAATTGGTCAAAGTTTATGTTCAGTTTTGTTATTCAGTCCCCTTTGTCCCAGTGGAGCTGGTGGCTTCCTCGCACAACGTATCAGAATTGCGGTACACCGAGGAAATGCCGCCAGCATCCTAGGTACAATGCCTCAAGGATCTATTTTAGATTTATGGTGGGTAGTGGTAGGTAGTTAGGTAAGTTACACTTACTGTATATGTTTCGAAAATAAATATTTTTTCATATTTTTTAATAATTTAAAAGGCGGAAAAATAAAGTCTCCTTTTTAAATTATTCTGCAAGAAAGAGATTATAAAACCACAACGAGGTTTAGGGATTACTTACACTAGAACTGGACGGGACGGGGTGGTATAGGCGGGACGGAATGATCTGTCAGCTTCTATAGAAAACGTCACGTGACATCCGAGGGCTCCGAGCTATCACGTGATTCTTTCTATACAAATTGACAGATCCCGTCCCGCCCGTCCCGTCCCCTCCTAGTGGGAATAGTGTCAAACTTTGAAAAGTAACCTCCGACGTTTCGAGGACGATGCCTTGTGATCCCGGAGAAAAACTGGATGTTAGTTTTCATAGTTTTACGCGATTTTGTAATATGACACGACGGTGGCCAACAATCATATGGCCCGCCTGATGGAAAGCGGTCACTAGCCTATGTACGCCTGCAACTCTAGGGGGGTCACATGCGCGTTGCCGACCCATTAAAATGTACACTCATTTTTGAAGAACTTCATACTGTTATCTTTCCGGAAAACCTCGGTAGGGAGTACATTCTACAGCCGGAGCGTCCGCGGGTGGAAGTTCCTCTGTAACCGCTTAGCGCGCGACCATTTTGGTTGCAAGGTGTGTGGATGAGCGTCCTGTCGACGGCGAGCGGTGCGATGATAAAAAGTGGTAGTGGATTGCGCCCCGTTTTAGTAAACTGATGTGTGAAAATCGTGAAACGTTTAAATCAGTGTACAGAAAGGATTTTACATTGTATCTCTCTGCCTGCCGATACATATCAGAGTGAATCGTAAGGTAGGTATTCTCATGGCATGAAAGATTAAAAACCAGTAAAAATTAAAATTATATGTATTACCTCTAAATTGTATTAATGAGTAGGTGAGAACAATTTGTAAATTAACTACTATTCCTGGCTCGTCTATAGCTTAGTGAATCAGCAAGTTGAAGCAATAAATAAATATTATAGGACATTCTTACACAAATTGACTAAAGGATGACTCACAGTAGTCCGTTCCGTTTCGCTCCGATACGGGACGATCTGTCAGTTTCTATACAAAAAGTCACGTGACGTCCGAGGGCTCCGAGCTGTCACGTGATACTTTCTATACGTGGAACGGAATACTGTGAGTCATTCTTAAGTCCCGCAGTAAGCTCAAGAAGGCTTGTGTTACGGATACTCAGACAACGATACATAATAATATACGAATACATAGAAAACATCCATGACTCAGGAACAAATATCTGTGTTCATCACACAAATAAATGCCTTTACCGGGATTCGAACCCAGAACCATCGGCATAGCAGGGTCACTACCAACTACGCCAACCGTTTGTCACAATGGGCAATCCACATACTGAATCACCAACTGATGATGAACACGAGGAATTCATTTCGGCTCCGGTTTTTCCGGATCAGCAGGAGAGTTCAGGTGCCCCATGATCCAATCCCATATGATAGGGTATGCTAGACGCGCGTAGACCCCAGGGAAGTTGCCTCGTGCACAGCCTAGACCCCAGGATACCACGCCAATCAGGACTCCCTCGCTTACTATAGGGCCTCCGCTGTCACCCTGAAAACAGAAGTTACAATTACAAGTAGATGCATAGCTTCTAGTCCTGTTATGTTGTTCACAGCAGTTCACTTGCGCAGATCGTCGGGCCAATTTAGTGAGAGCTGTTTGTAGGGTTCCCTACCTTAAAAGGAAAAAATGAAGCCTTATAGGATCACTTTGTTGTCCATCCGTCCGTCTATTAAGAGCCTTCATCTCGGGAAGAAGTAAATGTAGAAAGTTGAAATTAATACCACATACACAGGTCTGCAGTCCCTTGATGGTGTGAAAAAACCAAAGCTCTACGACAGCGCAATAAAAAAATACGGCCGTTTATGTCGCATTTCCCATACATTTGCAATGGGAATCAAAATGAATAGGGTACCGTTGACCTAGAATCACGAAATTTGGCAAAAAGCAAGAGCTTGTAGCACAAATACAAGAGAAAATCCGAAAACCGTATAACTGCCGCACACTCATGAGAGTTCCGTGCTACGAGTATTCTTAAGTACCTAAGGTCATTAATGGGGGGAGCATCCTCTGCGTGGAACCCTCGGTGGGCAAGTCCGACTCACACTTGGTTGGACTCACACTACAAACTCTCTTGTAATTAACTGAAAAAGACTTCTCACTTAGTTTGCCTGAAGGAACTCGGAAATAACATTGAGGTAGGGTCTAAAAATTTGTGATCTGAGTTGAGATGGTGACTAACACGCTAACCTGACTGCAGAATATGTTGGAGTAACCGTACCTGGCAAGAATCCTAGTGGATCAATCACAGATTAAGTAGATTCCTTGATCTGACCTATGCGGCTTCATGTTGATATCTCGTATGACTGATACAGAATAGTTGGCATAACTTTATGACCAATGGTATCTCTGCAAGACTGTGTTGGAATAGCGGAGTGTTCTGTTTAAAAGATTCCATTTTGGCGAAGTATTAGGTCTCTTGCTTAGAACGTCACGTTCGACGAAGGTCACGTTCTGAGGACATCGCTTTCGAGGTTTGCCACACAGGCGGGAACAGAGGCGAGGTCGATGGCCATGGGTCTAGAACTAACTCCTTACATAGATTTTTGGAAGTGGCGACTTGATACTACTGGACATGCTGTAGAAGTGACGGTACCTGGCAAGCATCCGGAGTGTTTTATCTAAAGGAGCCCGCACAGAACAGAGACAGGGTCGATAGCCTTGCGGTCTAGAACTAGCTCCTTAGATACATTTTTGGAAGTGGCGACTTGATACTACAGGACAGGCTGTGGAAGTGACGGTACCTGGCAAGCATCCGGAGTGTTTTATCTAAAGGAGCCCGCACAGAACAGAGACAGGGTCGATAGCCTTGCGGTCTAGAACTAACTCCTTAGATAGATTTTTGGAAGTGGCGACTTGGTACTACAGTACAGGCTGTGGAAGTGACGGTACCTGGCACGCATCCGGAGTGTTCTGTCTAAAGGAGCCCGCACAGAACATCGAGGCGGGGTCGATGGCCTTCCGGTCCAGTCCAGACCGCTTGCACAGTTTCATGGAGATGGTGGCCACCGTGACGGATTGCAGGACTGTGGCACTGGCGCCACCTTCCTAAAGTAAAGAAAATAACTATGTTGGCCTGTTCAATTATTCTTCTGAACCTGATTGCAGTAGTCTAGCAGAAAAATCTTCTGACCCTGATTGGCAGTATTGGTAGTTTAACAGAAAAATAGCGACTATATTATGAGGTTGGAGCACAATATTTTGCTCTTAATTAAGGATGACTTACACTAGACCGGGCCGGGACAAGCCGGGAAAGCGTCACTATACTTGACAATTTTTATAGAAATTGGCACATAGAGCACGGCACGGCGCGTCCTGGCCCGTCCAGCGTGAGTAATTCTTTATGCCATTTTAGCCATCGCTTGCCACTGCCACTGCAAAGTGAATTCGTGGCTGGTGCTGTAAGAGGGTGAATAGTGTGATGGGTTTATACGAAAGAACGACAATTGTATTGTAATGTAACGTGGTGCCTAACTTGAAATATAAAGATATTTGTATTCGATGCATCAGGAATTGCAAAGTAAACATATATTTTAGGTCTTCCATTCATTACTCAATATGCTAAGTCTTTTCAACGCTCAAGAAGTCTTGGGAAGAAGCTAGGCCACAAAGGATCAGTTAACACGTTCGCGGACGCTTGGTCACACCTCTGGGACACCTTAATTTTGTATGGGAATTTTACGACTGCTATTGCATACCTGTCACAACAAAGCTAAAATCAGGATTCTTATGTGACGCGAAATTCTATACAAGTCGAATGCAATGCAAGTCCCGTCATTATGAAACCATTTCTTTTACACTATGTGACACCAAATGCTATACAATTCGGATGCTTATGCATGTTTGATATAATACCTAGTCAAAATATGATCTTATATGACACCGCATGTTATAGCATTCGACTATGTTGGCATGTCTGTCATACCGTTCACTCGGGTGAGCTGCTACGTCAACAACTATGATAAATTCTTTGCCATAAAGTAAAGTAGAAGTAATATTTCATCTAATAGGTACTTATAGGATTTAACGGCTAGGGCCTTCTTCACCAACCAGCACATAGCAAGTATCCGAACTTTGAATTTAATCATGTAAACTGCGGCCCTACACAAACAAAATACATGCCACATGCTTACCATAATGTTAGCGCTCAGCATCGACTACGAATAGGCACAATATTCACGATTATATGACCAAAATAATTACTAAGTACTAAAATAATTAGTTGAATAGTAAGTATAAACATGCCTCACTTTTCTTTATTTACAGTAGTCAGAATCAAGTTGCACTACAAAAAACAATCAGTAAAGAGATTTGTTTATAAAACCACAACCAAAAACATACATAAACTGTAAAAAAACATTACTAATGATGTTACAAACAATCCGTAAAATAGCGTGTGCATGCGAAATTTGGCCACATTTTACGCGCCCACTCCCAGACGCACGCGCAGGGCTACTGAGGAGTCTTCCATACAAAGACGAATGCTATAGCATACGCGTCACAGAAAGGGGGGCACAATTTGAGATGTCACAGGATAATTTCTAACCGTCATAAACTATGAAATATAACAGTATGCATTCTGTGATTTTAGTGAATGGTAGAGGAAATGTTGGTTAATAATATTATACTGTGGCCAAGCGGATTGGTAAGCATACTGACGCAGAAATCTAAACCAAATAACGGATTCAATAGCAGGCGCGTCACCAGATGAAGTACAAAAACGGATGCTATGCAATCCGCGTCCGCGAACGTGTTAAAGATGACTCACACCAATCCGACCCGATCCGGGACGATATGTCAGTTTCTATAGAACACGTCACGTGACCTCTGAGGGCTCCGAGCTATCACGTGATTCTCTGAATAGAAACTGACAGATTGTCCCGTATTGGATCGGGTCGGATTGGTGGGACTCCTTTAGCTGTGTCGATAAATCTTTACCTTAAGCTTCCCCCATCCAGAAACGATGGCAGCCTGCTTAGCCGGCAGCCTTTTCTCCTTCCCAATCATTCTGATTGGCAGCACTTTGACCGAGAATCGCAGCGCTGTGTACAACTGCACCAGCCCCACGTCGTTCACCTTGGTCTTGATCACGTACTGGGGGTGGACAAAGCTTTGTCGCACGTCGTACATCTCGCCGCCGAAGGTCTTCCACGAGGAGCCGAGGCGGACGCTCAAGTCGCTGGCTTTGGCCCTGGGATAACAATTTTTTAAGGAAGTAAAGGAAAGGTACTCCCAAATTATACCGGTTTTTTGGCTGGGACTAAGCAGGGCAAAAATTCGAAAATTATATATTTTGGGAGTACCAATTTTCCTTTATACAGTAGTTAAACATTTTTATTAGGATGTTAAAAAACCATGATGGCCATCTCAAAGTAGTAGCTAATAGAAATATGACAGCAAAGGGTAACTTTTGGGGGGACAATTTTTCCTTTTACGGTAGTTTTATAAGCTTGTAAGAACGCCAAAGAATTACGATTGCCATCTTGAAGTGATAGCCCAAATTTTACCCATAAAACTGTCATACATCCGCCATCTTGAATTTAATTTACTTAGGCCCACTTGCACCACCCGCTTAACTTTAGGTTAGTGGGCTGTCAACTGTCAAATTCAATATAAAATGGTGGGTTAACCTCAGGTTAACCCTCCATTTTCGGTGGTGCAAGTGACCCTTAAGTTACTAGCAGGAACAGAAAGAATCACGTGATAGCTCGGAGCCCTCGAAGGTCTAGTGACGTTTTCTTTAAAAAAAAATACAGTTCGGTCCGGCCCAGTTGCGTCCCTGCCGTTTTAATGTACCTAAGTCAGCCTTTACCTAGTTGTTTGAAGTCTAATGGATTCTAGGCCGGCGGTAAATGTTTTATTAATTATGACTACGAATAAACTAGTAGTACTTAAGTAAATTCATAAAGTTTTAATCTAGGTCTGACATGACCTTTCAGTTAAGCCTAAAGATCTCTTTGTAGGACAGGTACCCTTATCAAGGCAAAGGCTTATAATCATTTAGGTAACTATTTATAACGAGGTATTTACCATTTGTTTTTTCGAGCTCCCGATATTACGGCACGGTTACAAGCGATTGTAATGTGAAAAGCTATGTTAGCTTGTCTACGATTTTAAAATTGTAGTTACACGGTATACTGCCTTTTGCCAACCAACTTTTCGCCGATGAATTACTTGGCATACCAACATTAACTTAATTATTATTTACCAAAATTTTTTTGGCCAAATATTAATTTGATGTAACTAGTGACCGAAGAGCTGGTGGCGTCCTCGCACAACGTATCAGCATTGCGATACAACGAGGAAATACCGCCGGCATCCTAGGTACATACAATGCCTCAAGGACCTATTTTAGATTTAAGGTAGGTAGAGTTAGGTAGCTAGGTAAGTTACACTTACTTTTTTTTAATACTACGATGGTGACAAACAAGCAGACGCCTGCATCTCCAGGGGTGTTACATGCAAGTTGCCGACCCTTTAAAAATAAGGAGTGTGTCCCCAGCTGTCAACACAGTGAATCCTCTTGGAGCTCTGGCGACCTTACTCACCAACAGAAACACAACTGTATGAGTAGGGTCTAGTGTTATTAAGCTGCGGTTTTCTGTAAGGTGGAGGTACTTCCCCAGATGGGCTCTGCTCCAGATTTGAGCGAGATGACATTCGTTGTGCTGTGCCCTTCTTTTTCTTCTCTTCCACACCACACTAAAAGATTTGCATCCGCTGTGCCCATACCTCTCTTAAATGGAATGCTTTGTAGCTTGTAAAACAAGCAGAAGTCTTTATAGTAGTTCTTTCATTATAAGGGACTTCCTCTTGTGTTTAATACACGGGCCCAGATATACCACAGAAGCGTGACGAATAGAAGAAGTTGGAGGCTTTTGCCCAGCAGTGGGAGCCATCAGGGGGTTAATAATCAATAATTAATTTTTGACAACTTTTAAAATTCGAAGCTGGTAACACTGAGTCACTAGACCACTTTACCAGGAACCGTGAATAAATGTTTACCTCCCTTTCCCTCTTACATACGACATTCCAAGTGCGACAGAGAGCAAAATTTCGTCTGAAGTTTGCGTTAGGCCCTCAGCAGGGGAAAGCGTGCTAATTTTAATTATTCTCGCCTTGTTATACTAATTGCTGTAAAGGTCGCCTCTTATAGTAGATTTACTGTGTCTCATTAAGACTTGGCCAAGGTTGAATATTTTTTATACCCCGTCGGTGGCAAACAAGCATACGGCCCGCCTGATGGAAAGTGGACACAATTCCAGGGGTGTCACATGCACGTTGCCGATCTATTAGAAACTTCTATACTCATGTTTGAAGAACCTCATATAGTCTTGGAATTTTAGACGAACAGCCTTTTTTTTAACAGAACCTTAAGTTTAAATATTTAATTTGAGAACAGACACCTATAGGATGACTTACACTAGAACGGGACGGGACGGGACGGGGAAATCTGTCAATTTCTATAGAAAGCGTCACGTGACATCCGAGCGCTCCGAGCTATCACGTGATTCGTTCTATAATATTGACAGATTTTCCCGTCCCGTCCCGTCCCGTGCTAGTGTGAGACATCCTTAATTCTGTAAAATTAATAGCCAAGTTTAATTAAGATCCTACGTCAAGGCACATAAAGCACAAAGACTTTCTCCGACCTAAATATATAATATTTAACTCATGAAACTCAGTTATCCCGAAAATGTTTACTGTTCGGCTCGTTCTATCGAATTTGTTAACTGACGAACATTTTAGTGTCAACGTTTCATTGTTTTCAATTATAAGAACAGTATAAAAAATGTTTCAATAAGTGGATGAAAGGATATAATGATGATATAATTATATATAAATCGCAATTAGTTAAAACTTAGGAAATAAATGTATTTGGTTAGTAAGACGGGCTAGGGGACTCTATCATTCTCCACCCCCTCCATAGGTTAACAATGACCTACTTTCAGAGCATGAGATATGAGCATACTTTTTCACACCTATACATAAAAGCATTCTTTCTGTCAAGCTCATTACGTTCAGGATTCTACTTTAGAATCCATCTACGTTCAGAATTCTATTCTAGAATCTATCGCTTCATTCAAAATTCAATTCAATGTAACATATCGCCGGAAATTATATCATTTTGATCCCTTGTATTAATCTACTATGGAATCGTACGCAGACGATTCTGCTAAAAAATAGTTTAATATGTTTACAGTACACGTGGTGCTACTTTACCGCCTTAAGGCGATTATGAGCACTTTACGTGCCTGCTTCGAATATTCAAAGGGCCATATGTACTGTAAAACGTCGTACGATACACGTGCGAAGACGTAATTCGCAACTCGTGTCGAGTTAAAACACTCTCTTCGGTCGTGTTTTATTCTATCGCTACTCTGCGAGTTTTCTTCTATTCGCACTTGTATCGTTATGTACAGTCACGGACTTTAATTGATTAGCCATTTAGAGGTCACTTTACGTTGGACGTTTCAATAGCGTGGTATTGAACAACTAAATTAGCTTGAACCCTAAATCGCTCAACAATTAAAGTCCGTGATCGTACTTACATATTCGTTTCTCGTGCCCTCGGAACCTCATATATTTCCGCATGACCAGCTAAGCCATACACAAAACGTTGAGTTTACATAATCCTCTTTATTTTTATATCAACAGCGCAAACGGTAAGCCTCATTGTGGGACGGCGGAGTCCCCATGGGATTACCGACCCCAGGTCTATTGAACAGAATTGCGTTGGGTATAAATGTATGAGCGAAAGGATGGTTCGTGAAATTGGAAGTTGTGGGGAATTGGCACGCGATATACGTTTTACGGTTAGACAAAGAGCGTTGGTGGCCAAGCGTTGAGCGTGCGACTTGTAATCCGCAGTTCGCGAGTTCAAACCCCGGTTCCCAATGAGTTTTGAAGGGCGAAAAAGAGGGAACACGCAACGAGTGGCGATAAATTAAAACACGATCCCGAGTATCCCGACACCGAGATAGTGCTTTCGCCCGAGTTGAACACTCTATTTTTCATATCGAATACGAGGAATGAAAAATAATGTATTTAATTAATATATACAAACATAACCTTGTACATAACATTTGTTCTGTCTTTTGTCTCATATGTGGTGCAATAAAGATTTTTTTTTACTTTACTTGTAATGCGAGAGTATTAGAAGAAACTTTTATTTTTCCCTATGAAATACCACAGACATGCCCGGTATGCAGAACCGACAGGTTAGGTCTGGCACTAATCATGTTAGGTTAGTGCTAGAGTACCGACGGATTGTCCGAACGAATATGGCCGGCTATTCTAACTTAATCCGACGTCTTTGTACGATTTTTTGCGCGACATAACATTGTATGCTACTAACTCCGTACGCCTCTCGTCGTATCTCGTTCCTCAAAGTATCCCGTGTAACTAGCCAAGAGACACATTCGTACTTTAAAAATACTACTAGATTTGTTATCGATATGGTACGATTTAAAGGCGATGTGGCGTTGGCGAACGAAGTCGCTGGCGTAGCGGCGCGATGCGGTGACGTTTAAATGCGACGCGGCGCGACTCGCCGTTTTGCGTTGAAATGTCTTAAATATCAAGGAACAAAGTATTGTTATATCCTACAGAAGTGTTTTCAGGTAAGCGCCTCGCCGCATCGCGCCGCTCCACTTACGCGGAACAATCGCGCACGTAGGACACTTCCGTCTATATAAAAGAATTGTTTTTTTTCGCTCTACGCCGCATCGCGTCCCATCGCTTTCGTTCTTTTTTTGTTTTTCTTTCTATTAGTACAAGCTTATCCAAGTATTATTTTAATGCATCAAGAAAGAAACATAAAAACAAAAACTCCCAAACAACTTCAAGAAAAACACACTACAAGTCGTCAAGTTCATTTTTTTAAATTTATTTTAACTGCTTTAAATTATAAGCCTATTATTACATTTAAACTTAGTGCTAATCTTTTCATTTTAAAATTATAATAATAAGTAATTGAGGAATTTAATTCCGTCTACTGCAAATAACTATTGTTTCTGAAATATATTTAAACTTTTTCCATACTTAAAATCATTGCTTTTTTTAAAATATTCTTAGCTCTACTAGTGTTTTCAAGTATATTATCAATGACATCTATAGGAAAGCTTAGAGTTGTAGCTATGTAAGTAGACTATACTCTGTTAGATCTATCTATCTATCAGATCGCGTTGGTATTTTTTGATATCCGAATGGTGCTCCAGAACAAGAGGCGTGAATTCCCTAACAATCCATGACAGCCTCGAAGTAAATTGATCAGTTGCACATTCCCATAGCTGCGCATACGCATTGGTCATGATCACGGCTCAACCAGTGTCAAGTGACCCTCGCAAGTGAGTTGCATATTAACTAAATAGATACAACGAGGAAATGCTGCCAGCATCCTAGGTACAATGCCTCAAGGACCTCTTTTAGATTTAAGGTAGGTAGAGGTAGGTAGTTAGGTAAGTTACAATTACTGTATATATGTATTTCGATGATACAATGATTATATGGACTAAATAGTATTTTATGCCACACCTGGCCATAAAGTGCCATTTTCCGCACGCTACGCGTACGGAAAAAGCCGATTTCTGCCCAAGTGTAGGCATACAATGTTGTACCTAACACGTGAGGTAATAAATAAAGCCCTTGATCACATATTTACGTCCCTCGCTTGCAGCTCGGGTCGCAAACATCTGCGATCTCGGCCTTTCTTTGTTTTACCGCACTAGTTAGGTAATGTACTATTACAGTACATATGGTGCTACATTACCGCACTAGTGCGATAACGACCACTTTATATGCCTACGTCAAAAATACAAAGTGCGATATGTACTGTAAAACGTCGTACGATACACGTGCGAATAGGCAATTCACAACTCATCTCGATTTAAAACACTCCCTTCACTCGTGTTTTACTTTATCGCCACTCATAGCGAATTTCCTCCTTTTCGCAATTATATCGTAATGTACTATTAAAAACCGAGTTTCACTTGCACTCGGGCGATTGGAATAGGTCCAAGCACCGAACCCCGACCCTCTCGGTCGGCAGGAATACAGAACAATTTCAATCTATCCTCGGGAGACGGAATTGTGTTTTTTTCGATGCAAAGCAGCGCGGGACCAGTCAAATAAAACTGCAAAATGGGGACATACGTTTGGTCCTCGGAGTCCCAGTCATAGTGAAAAGAGAACCGTAGGTAAAAGGTTAAGCTTTTACCTACCTTTGTCGTATCAAGTGTGGACCGAGCTTTAAATAGTGTTTTAATGTTTTTTTTTAATGAACTTCAACATTAACTTGGTCGGCGTGTATGAACATATATCTTGGTCTTAGACACAAGAGCATCCAATAAGTTTTAAGTATCATCATATCATCATATCAGCCATAAGACGTCCACTGCTGAATATATGCCTCCCCTTTGGACCTCCATATGTACTGGTTGGAAGCGACCTACATCCAGCGTCTCCCGGCGACCTTCATAAAGGTCATCTGTCCATCTTCTGGGTGGACGTCCTACGCTGCGTTAAGTTAGGTATAGTTTTCATGAAATGAAATGAAACGAAATGAAATGAAATGAAATGAAATTTATTTGCATAAAATATGGTACAATAAGGTGTTCTATTCTATTTTAGCACATTAACATATTTTGCCGGTTAAGCATGCAAATATTGACTTAAAATTAGTAACCAGGTAACACTGTTAAGTATAATATCACAATATTTACTATAAACATTTTTTTTTACATATTAGTCGTATTACTTTATAATATTATATTACACGACGAGTAGGTCATCTACGGTGTAAAACATCTGACTTACAAGCCATCGATGAAGGTGTGATTTAAATGCAATGAGAGACAGGGTTTTTCAACCGACTTCAATATTTCAAAAGGAGGAGGTTCTCAATTCGACTGATTTTTTTATATTTTTTTTAATTTTTTTTAATGGATGTTCACTCATAACTCCGTCATTACTGAACCGATTTGAATTTTTTTTTTGTTTTCTAAAAGTAGACGGTTTCTGGTTGGTCCCGTTTTCTTCAAAATCCATTTCTGATGATGGGATCCATGAGGAACTGAGGGAACTCCTCAAATTTGAAAGGCACATGCATGCTGATTTGGGTGATTTCTTAAGAAACTCGAGCATTTCTTTACGAAAATCATCAATTTGGTGGAGTGGACCTGATGATGAAGACCAGGGATGGCAAAGTGGAACTGCTTCGTAATTCTCAGGACTATGATCCGATTTTAAAAAATATTTTTTTGTCTGTATATAGATGGTTTCAGGATTGTCCCGTTTTTTTTAAAATCAATTTCTGATGATGGGATCCATGAGGAACTGAGGGAACTCCTCAAATTTGAAAAGCACATGCATGATGATTTGGGTAGTTTCTTAAGACACTTGAGCATTTCTTTACGAACATCATCAATTTGGTGGAGTGGACCTGATGATGAAGACCAGGGATGTCAAAGTGGAACTGCTTGGTAATTCCCAGGACTATCGTCCGATTTTAAAAAATATTTTTTTTTCTGAAAATAGATGGTTCCAGATTTGTTCCGTTTTTTTCAAAATCAATTTCTGATGATGGGATCCATGAGGAACTGAGGGAACTCCTCAAATTTGAAAGGCACATGCATGATGATTTGGGTAGTTTCTTAAGACACTCGAGCATTTCTTTACGAACATCATCAATTTGGTGGAGTGGACCTGATGATGAAGACCAGGGATGGCAAAGTGGAACTGCTTGTTAATTCCCAGCTCTATCATCCGATTTGAGACATTCATCTTTTCTTTGTAAAGAAATACCTTCAAGATAGTCCTATTTGATTATAGTTCTATTTTGATGATGGGCTTCATGAGGGATTGAGAGAACTCCTCAAATTTTAACGGCACATGCATTCTGATTTGAGGGTTTCCTTAAGTAACTAAAACAGTGTTTTGGCGGAGCCAAAATTTTGATGAACTTGATCTGATGATGAAGACCAGGGATCGCAAAGTGGAACTGGTTAATAAACCTAGCTCTACTTATTATCCTAGTTGTGACATTCATCTTTTTGATTTGATTTATATTTTGATGATGGAGTTCTAGAAGAATTCAGAGAACTCTTCAAATTTGAACGGCAGGTTAATTGTGATTAGAGGTTGTTCATAATTAGCTTAGGCATTTTCTTACTGTGGCCATCATTTTGCTGGAGTGGACCTGATGTTGATAATCAGGGATGGCATAATGAATATGCTCGTTAATTTACAGTCTGTCATCCAATTTAACACATTGTTATTTTGTTTGTTTAAAGGTCTACAAGGGAGTTCCGTTTGATTATACTTCAAATGTAATGATGGAAGCCCTAGGACATTAAGAAAGCTCCTCAATTTTCAATCGTACACGTGCGGTGTATTGGATATTTGTGAAGTAAACTGGCTAACTCAAACAAATTCTTAATTTCACTTTTACCGGGAACCAAATGAAGTCGGTTTTTTTTTCTTAAAAATTATATATTTTCCGGAAGGGCATTAAATATTCTCATACACATGTAGTAACTACTTTTCATAAATAGGGAAGTATTGGGAATGAAATCTAATACAAGTTTATTTGGATATCTCGTGTCTCTCTGATATACTTCCTCTGCTTTTTTAAATAAATCCGGATATTTTTTTACAAAAACTGCTGCCTCAAAAATGTACATACATATATTAGAATAAGTAAATTAACTGGGGATCCTGCCTTTTCGTCGAATTCGTTTTGCAAAATACAACTTTTCGCCGATGATACACTCGGCATATCAACGTTTCCCAAATATTTGCTAACTCACATTTGGCCGATTTTAATTTCCCAACTACGTAGGTTACGTTAGGGTTGGAATATGATATTCCGAAATACGGTTGCGAAATTATTAGTTGGGAAATGAGAATTTGGCAAATGATTTTTGGCGATACATTAGTAACCCAATAAAGTCTAGTTTTAAGTTGTATAGAAGTATATCAAAACTAAAAAAGGCTTTTTCATTATTTAAACTTAAATCATGATAAAACGGAAAAGACGGAAGCGGGGGAAAAACTCTAGGATGAATTCTTCAATTTACTGGACATTATCAAAATAAAATTCGGACGAAGTATCCTACTTTTTTGCACTACCTGTGGGTAAACCGAGTTTACGATTGTCTAAGGAATTTATCGCCGGAACGATAGTATACGTCGAGCAATATCCATCACATTAGGGGTACGTGTTTCTTCTCTTGTTAGCTTCAATCGGACCTTTGTTTGTCTTTTATTACTTGTGTTGTCTATTCTAATAAAATTAGAGATTACACACGTCGGTAATATCACTTATCCTGATATGTCTCGGAGATCTTAGGAATTGTAAATATTAAGGTCCGACCAAGACTTCTTTTTTTCGTTTCGGCCGAGACCGAGACCGAGACCGAGATTAAATTGAGTTCTCGGCCGAGACCGAGACCGAGACCGAGATTTTATAATAAATACGAAAAATGCGCATTTTCCCCAAAAAACATGCCATAGTCAAGAATTAAACTGTTGTTTAATAAAGCCATTACTAAAACAAAATTTACAGTCAAAGCTTGAGAAAAAAAGTTATAATTTGCATCACGTACACTATAATTGCTTGAAATACCCACCAACATCGGAAAAAGTGTCAGAATGGAAGGTTCGGCCAAGGCCGAGAATCTTTTCGAGACCGAGATCTCGGCTCCAATTTTGGCCGAGACTGCCGAGACCGAGACCGAGAACTCGGTCGGACCTTAGTAAATATTATGTACATGTTGCTGCCTGTTGAAATAATCTTGTATATTCCGTCGCCATCAGTTATACCAGAGCGGTCGGCCACAAATATCTCAACACGGCTTTATTGCCAAGGCGTTAGTCCTCAGAATTTTTTGCATCTGGCCGCTTAGTGTCCCACCAGCCTGTTCCAGCTTCAGCCAAATGAGATGGCAGAAGCGCAACAAAGATAGGGACAGGAGTCGCTGCTACAATGATAAACGTTTATAATAAGCGGCAGTCTATGGGTAAAAAATGTGTGGAAATGACAAATGCAACCCATGTGGTCACTTCAGTACATTATGACATATCGAAATGACAATTATCGCTTATAAATTGAAAGAGATGTCATGTACTACAGAAAAAGTGACCAAGGCCCCCAGTGAGCAAGGCTGGGATCGAATCAGCGACCTCCTGCTTTCGCGGCAGACTCCCTAAACATTGGGCTACCCGATCACGGCGACAGAGTCCGAATTTCCTAAATATATGCACAAATAGTGAATGATTTGATTCGTGCGTTACAATTGTATAGTACGGTAGCGCCACCCTTGCTTTTAAAGTAGTTTTGTAAATTACCATACTTGTCAGCACGTGGAAATAGGGGCGGAGGGTTAGCATGGTTGCCATTTTATCAACTATCACGCTATGCGTCACCTTCGCACTTACATACTTGTTAGAACGAGACAGCCATGGTGACAGTCGATAAAAACCGACCACAATATACTGGCAGGTCAGCATCCGCAGTTAGAGAAAATATTGCAATTTCTTCTTTTTCTTTAAGATCTTATATGCTAGAACGCTAGAAGGAAGCAAGGGGAGACAGCCGCCGGGACAATAACCTGCAGCTTTAGCAACAGGGAAATGGGGAGAATGAGCACATAAGGGTGCGTAGCCAAGATGCCAATCGCTAACGCTCAATCGCGAACGAAACGCAATTGTCACTGTCGCACGAATAAGGACGAGTGATAGAGAGAGATAACTACGATACGCTACATAGCGTGAACGATTGGTAGGTATCTCGGTGCTCGACAGCCCGCTCGATTTCAGCCGAGCGTCCCTCCCAAAACATAACATAACAATATATGCTAGATCTCTTTAAGGGGCTACCCGGCATATTTCACTGTTTTTAAAGTGAATAGGCTTTGTTCAGCTCCAAGCAAAACGCTTGAAAAAAATATATTATGTAGCTCGGTATTTGGTCTACATTTGGTTCTACTAAATTGTCGAAAAATATAATACATCAAGAGAAAAAAAAAACCGTAAACCCTTTTTTCTACCTTAAATCTGTATCTTCTCCCTTATTATGCGTCGTAAGTACAAGAAACTAAGACAAGCAGTATATATTTATGTTTACTTTAAACGCATCTACTGATTTTTGGATAGGTTTTGTACTTTTCGAGAAAAAAGCTATTACACGCATTTTTCCGAAAACGCCGGCTCGAGATGCCTGCGCGGGCGACGGGGGCCAGTCGTGTAAAATGGCACTAGTAGTTTATAGGGTTGCGTCCTAGTACAAGCAGCTCTTCCTAGGTGACGACTTATGCTTATTGACGTATTGTATAACCGGTGAGGAAAGGAAGCGGGAGGGGAAGAAAGCTCAAATCGCCGAGGTCATTGGGATAGGGGACGGCCTTAAATAGATTCAGGCACCTAGACAATCGTCTCGTTTTCTTCTTAATCTTGGTACATGTCAAAGCTTACCTAAGCAAGCAATGTGCGGCAGTAAGCAGCCACAAATCCGTTACTACAGAGCCACCGCATATCGGGAAGGACTTCTCTCGGAGGGACACCTGCCATGGCACAGCTTCTATGGAGGTGTTCCGGCCTGACACGATGCGGCGAGTTGATGAAACTCCTGGGAAATTTAGTATTAAGGCTTCGTCAGACTAGCGCGTGGCGTGAGCGGGGCGCGAGCGGGGCGCGAGCAGAGCGCGATAGAAGCGGGGAGCGCGGCGCGCTTACATCGCGCGCGTGTCAGGCGCGCATCGCGCGCGGGTCACGCGCCCGTCGCGCGAGCGCGCCGCGCGCTGGATTCACCGAGCATTTTTCTTTGCGCTGTGACTGCGCGGCGCCGCGCCGCGCGCCGCGCGTGCGTTGAAAGGGGGGCGCGATGGGAGCGCGGCGCTAGCGCCGCGCTGCGTCCAAGCGCGGGTCGCGCTCGCTTCGCGCCCCGCTCACGCCACGCGCTAGTCTGACGAAGCCTTTAAGGTAAGTGCAGCGCTGGTAGATGAAATGTGCGTTGGCAGTAAATCAATAAGATCGCTGTCACTGGAACTTTCTAACAATGTAAACAAACCGCCATATTATAACCTTAATTATTTATCTTATGTTTTGTATGTTACGATAATACCTACGACCGTTTCAGTAGTGAATGGTTTCAGTGGTGTTTGATGAGGTAGCGTGAAAATACAAGGAGAAACAGTGACAAAACATGTGACGCCTTTTGTTTACATTGATTGAAATTATGTACGATATATCATTTGATATTTATCAATCGCTTTTCGGTGAAGGAAAATATCGTAAGAAAACTGGACAATCGCAATAAAGCCTAGTTTACCGTCTTGGTTGGAACGTCAGATGTAGGGCATTAATACTGGAATTCCCGAATCTTGAAATACCGGAATCTCGGACCATTTTTTCCGATATTCGCTTTTGTAAAATTGCCTACGCTAAATCTTGGGATTACTTGCTAAAGCGGACCCCAGGGCAGCTATGGCAAAGCCGAGAAAATTCTAGAAAGAAGACTGAAGCCAAGTACAAAACTAAACAGTAGTTTTTACAGCAAATAACATAAATACCTTTTCTAAATATCTGCGGCATCATCATAGAGGTAGGTGAACCACAAACATGTACTTTTAAAGGATAACACACTAGGACGGAGCGGGACGGGACGATCAGTCAATTTCTATAGAAAGAATCACGTGATAGCGAGCCTTCGGATATCACGTGACGTTTTCTATAGAAACTGAGGGGATCGTCCCGTCCCACCCCGTCCCGTCCCGCTCTAGTGTGAGTTATCCTTAAATATTATTGCATAATAAATTAAATAGTATTCCTATATAAAATTGCCAAGAAAGTGTCGGATAAAATAGAATAAATACCTCTTCTCCCGTCCGAGTCCTCGAATGTATCTTTTTCATTGTCTGCAACCAATAAAATATTACTTCCCGTAAATTATGTCCAGCTAGGCTATTCACAAACCGGTGTCAACTTAAGTTGGCCAGTCTGGACGCACCAAACACGTCAAGGTTCAATATTAGAATGATCACAGCATGCCTACCACGAACATCGAAAATTGGCATTGATAAAAACCTCTTTGTCACTCCAATATGCAAGTGTGACAAATATGGAGTTCGATTTTCGTGGTATAGGCAGGCCTTTCCCACTCGCGCGTGTAGGTATCCAACTGTAAGTACCCCTCGCGAGGGGCAAATCAGTAGGGACTCGCGGGCGAGCGGTGACGCACGCGCGAGAGTTGTTCGTCGCATACCTACGTAAAGTACTGATTCGACCGCTGTCACAGAATTTATATTAAAATAACTAAAAGCAGGGGGGGTTCACTCCGCCAATCTGCATGAAATTATAAGTACATGCCGGCGGCACTCGAATAGTAAGTGTGACAGAGACGGGGATAGACTTTACGATCTTTGTTATGGTTCGCGGTCACACGCCTGTTATGTTTTCGGTGTTATTTACCTAAGTAGCTGCTAAGTGTAATAATTTATGTATGTAGATATACCATGCGTGCTATCTAATATTTATAATTCGCGTATTTGTTTCTGACATAGTCGATGCTTGCGCCACAGAATTGATAATAGTGCAAAGCTACTGTATCCGCTTACGATCAGGCGGACCGTACGCTTGTTTGCCACCGACGTCGTTTAAAAAAATGACAACCCTATCTTCGGCAAGATGCGGAGTAATATCGACCTTCGCGCCGGGCAATAGAACTCAATGACGGCGCGGCTCACGTGCGGTCCGTGGTAATAATAATTAATAGGCACGTAAAAAGGCGGCATTCGTGAACATCAAAACAGAGGGTCTTCTGTACTTGTACTATTATTTATTCTGTGTCGGTACGAAAAAAGAACAGTAATTTCAAATCCCGATGTCATTACATGACAATGATGTTGTGCGCGTGACCTCAAGTCTGGTGGAACTCCCTATATCTATGATGGTTTTCTAACAGTGGGGCTGAGAAAATATTTTTAAATAACGCAGGCTTTCCGAACGTTTGTGATAAGGACAATAAAGTTGGTGTCTATAATGTTTTATGCATCTGTTTTAAAACGATTTAAAGTGCAATGCCGGGAAGAAGATAGTTGCATTCTTTCGATATCTGGAAGCTTTAAAATATACGACTATAGCTCGTTTGTCGTTCGGGCGGATAGGAATGGATATATCTTGGAAGAATAATAAGAATATGTTCTTATATGTAATTAGCTCACAACGTGTACACAAAAAAACTGGTTATCGGTGTATTTTTTTAATACTACGACGGTGCAATAAACAAGCATACGGCGTACCGTATGTAAACCCTCGCCTATGGAGCCTGCAACTCCGGGGGTGCTACAAGCACGTAGCCGACCCTTTAAAAAAGGAGGATTCGCTGTGAATCCTCTTGGAGCTCTGGCGACCTTACTCACCAGCAGAAACACAACTCTGTGAGTAGGGTCTAGTGTTATTTAACTGCGGTTTTCTGTAAGGTGGAGGTACTTCCCCAGATGGGATCTGCTCAAGATTTGAGCGAGACGACATTCGTTGTTCTGTGCCCATACCTCTCTTTGATTGATTTAAGTACAAGTTTTTTTTATTAGCAGCCATCTCAATGAAAACCGGCGAATTTCTCAATTTTATGAAAAGTGGCCGTCAAAATTATGTAGTTAAATAATTTATTTGATTCAACAAATAGCTATCTTGTGTTTCTCAAACGTTAAATTCCCAAATAATTAAAAGTAAGTTAGTTAAAGTGAACTGTCAGCAGTCCGTCTGTCAGTCTCGTGTCAAATTACGCTCCTTCTGTGTCAGCGACTGGGGAAAAAATGCCCGTGTGTCCAACGTCCAATTATGGACGCCAGTATTGGAAAGAAATGGTAAAATTAAAAAGTTTCGTTGACTGCAAAATTAAGTCGGTACAGTATAGCCTACACAGGCATTTTGAAACGTTTGCAAAGAGCGATGTTGCCACGCCTGCTGAATTTAACTTGTAAAAAATATTCTACCATTAGGTATATCAGCAGATCGAGAGGTAGGTACAAGTACTTTCTTTGGTTTCATATTGGATTGCATTTTGAAAGTCACATTCTCGATATGCATAGCGTGTGGAAGAGCTAGTGGTCTCTCAATGAAGTCCTGAATGGAGACTTGCCTTTATGCCTCAAACGGAAACTCATCGACATGTGCATTGACGACCAACCGATCGTAGTTGGTATTGACCCTGCCTGATATGCTGATGGCCCTGGGTTCGAAACCCGGTAAGGGCATTTATTTGTGTGATGAACACAGATATTTGTTCCTGAGTCATGGATGTTTTCTATGTATTTATGTAGGTATATTATATATATCGTTGTCTGAGTACCCGTACACAAGCCTTCTTGAGCTTACTGCGGGACTTAGTCAATTTGTGTAAGAATACTCTATATTTATTTATTTCTTTATATTGCCAGTCCTGACTGGACCGTACCCAAACCTGGTCACTTACCGAGTTACAATAGGCTAAACTGAAGGTTTGCCAAAGAGCCATAGAGCGCAGCATGCTTGGAGTGAAAAAGATTGGTTGGATCCGTAACACTACCCTGAGTTCCAAAACACGCATTGTCGACGTTGGGCCCAAAACCGCCAGGCTGAAATGGGACTGGGCTGGCCACGTTTGCCGTATGCATCCACAGAGGTGGGCTAAACTAGCTACGGAGTGGAAACCAATGCGGAAACGGTGGATTGGCCGAACCAGGAGATGGCGGGATGACATGGACGCATTTCTAAATAACTGGCCAGAAATTGCCTTGAACCGAGCGGCTAGGTAAATACAAAACAGTTTAGGTTAATATTAATTCAGTAGATATAAAGTATAAACCGTTTTAGCCATTCATGCACAAAATATCGACGTGGATAAATTTATTATCAGTTTCCAATATTTCGTTACGGCCCCATACGACCTGTTCACAAATTAACTTCATAAATATCCCGGTATTAGCTAAATATGATTATGCTGGAATTGCAACGTTCGCTCTAAAATGTGCAATTTGAATTATCGAAGCGAATAATGTTGGAAAATGTTAGAATCCGTACTAATATTGTGGGAAAGTGTGTGCGTCTTATAAATTGACAGAGATGTCATATACTACAGACAAGGCCCCCAGTGCCCAGGGCTGGGATCGCACCAGCGTCCTCCTACTTTCGCGGCAGACGGCCTAACCACTAGGCCACCCGACCACAGCGACCAGAGTCCGAAATTTCCTAAGTATATGCAATGAATGAATGAAAATTTATTTCAGGCAAAGCCCATATAATTATTAGTATTCCTTAACTTAACACAAATATTATAACTTACAAAACTATTGTTATTAACTTACACACTACACAGTAGGTACATGACAAACAGCTATTTAATAACAAGCAACCCAAATAGACCTTACCGGATGAGAACATTAGACACCTAAACATTAAATTTATATAATAGGTACAATGTCAATGTAAATTTTAAAATGATAAATTTGCTAAGATATAAAATTATGTAAAATTTGATTAAAATTGAAAATAACGAACATTGCAATCCTTTCTTATTTTTAAGTTGCGTTCACGCCATCTTACGGCTTAGACTTACGTCTAGTGCTGTCCTTCCAGATAATCTTTACATATTATTTTCAACTAGAAGCGATGGCGCCACCATACTGTACAATTGTAAAGCATGAATTTAATCATGTGTGTGTCTGTTTGCTTGTCCGTCTTTCACGGCAAAACGGAGCGACAAATTGACGTGATTTTTTAAGTGGAGATAGTTGAAGGGATGGAGAGTGACGTAGGCTACTTTTTGTCTCTTTCTAACGCGAGCGAAGCCGCGGGCAAAAGCTAGTATGTATATAAGGTAAACGTTCTAGTGTTCGTCATCGCCATAATAGCCGGCCAAATACGTTCGCAAATCAATGTAGGTATGGTAAATTGTTCCGCGGATGGCCGGTGGACATACCCGCTGTGGAGATCACTTACAGTCACAATTGCACGCCGGAGAGTCTTTAAGTCCCCATTAAATGGTTCTCAAGTGGGTACAATTGGTGCTCGAGTAGCAACAACGTGGCAAACGGCACCGCACCCCAATAAGATAGACCGACGATCTCGTTGAGGATCGGCTTACTTTGTATCAGTAAGTTTAGCAAGTATGTAGGCACAGCCAAACAATTGGAATCTAGGCCACTGTAGAACCATGTCAAAATGACTAGCAGTAAGAAGTTTCTTACAATCTAATATCGTCACTACGACTTAGTCCTACATTGGCGGTTCCAATTGGTTGACTGTAAATAATAAAAAAATCGCTCTACACCAGTGAAATTCGACGTAGCATTTGCCATAAAGACTAGAAAATCACAACCATCTTTGACGTAAAAACTTGATTATAAAATCACTCTTAAAAAGTAGTCTGACAAAATTTTAAACACATACCATGGAGTTTGTCCAGCAACTTGAAATACTGCGCTTTATATATGTCTCTCACTCGACTCGAATTCAGAAATTCTAGAATATTCAACTTATTCTTTTCGGCCTCCCCCGCCAGTCCAGAATAATCTATCCCCCCCTCTTCGCTTGTCACGAGTAGCACCTGCAATAATATCTTAACAACAAGCTTGACACAATTTTGTCAGACGAAAACGCGCGAAATTCTGCAATGGCCGCTCAAAGCTTGCCAACATATTTGTCTACGCCGTTTTCAAAAAAAAAAACTGACTAGTCTTGCCGAATATCACATATTTACGTAAAAGAACCAGTGCTCGATGCTGCACCGGTATTCGACATGGGCACTTCTGGGGAGTGATTTTGATTGCAGAAAAATCTTCGTCATTCAAATGTAACCTATATAACTTTGACATAAGTGCCCATTTCGAAAACTAGTGCAGCGTCAACCACTGATACGTCTACATCTAACCAATTGACAATCGTTTATCGACAACGCCAAACAAAACTAAAATGTATAGAAATGATTACATTCGTCGTCGCGTCTATCATTTCACTACATTTTTTTACAAAAAATTCTGCAAACGATTGCCAGCTTGACTAAGCTTGTGTCAATAATTCGGTGAACCAACTATTTCTTATCACAGTCACTTTTAAAATCACGGTTTTATGGCACTAAAATTCACAAGACATGTCTTTTTTGGAAGTTATATTCCCTTTCCATGATGGGCCCATCAAGCATGCAACACATTACGTTTCTTCTAACAAGCTGTATTTATCCCCTGACTGACGGGACAGTATAACAAGAAATAGTTTATTCTCCCAATTATTGCGAGCCGCGTCGTATAAGATATTATTTCAGCTCGTACGTGAAGACAGAAGAACACAAAGCGTCGCATGGTGCGCGCGATCGTAAAGGCAGATTGGCGTGCGATTTCTGATTGCACCCATTATAAGCCAGGAGACAGTCTTTTTTTTTACTGCTACTTTAGTAAATAAATATAAGTGTAGTGTGTCCTTTATGGGTTATAAGCCAAACACATGTGCTTGCCACATAACACTCTTTTTTATATAATTTAAACTTTCGTGAGTCATACTGATATTAAATTGCAACGGTTAACACTCTCGTATTTTTATCACAATAGGCATGTATCGACTGCATCGGGCAGTCATCGTCGGACAGAGTGGTGTTGTCGCCTTCGTGGCTCGGGCATCACTCCGACTCATGTCCGACGATGACTGCCCGATGCTATCGATACACGTCACGCCTATTGTGATAAAAATAGCGTTGCAATTTTATTAAATTGCACTCTTTTTAGTTTTGGGCAGTGGTGTAATAAAAGGAAACACTTTGTCGCCTAGTAAGTTTGATTTCTAAGTTAATCTTTATGACATTCAGTTGTCGGTCAAGGACAAATGCCGGCTATGTACGTTCGGACATTCCGTCGGACGTCCATAATGGGGTATGTCCGCCGGTCATCCACTTTCCCATAAGTACATTGATTGGCTGATAAAGCGGATAGGTCCGAACGTATATGACCAGCAAGAATGGTATATTTTATTTAAAAAAAAACTAATTTAGTTTCCAAATTATTATTTTTTAACTTAATCCAGTTTATGGCCCGCTATGTAGGGCACTGGCTGACGCAGCCAGTGTTTCACTACAGGGCTGTCCCACCTGTTTGCGACAATGCTCAGGATTCTATTGGGGCTGGCATCCTAGTTAAGGTTGAAGCACATCTCTTCCGCATGATAGCCTGGAACCCATCAATCCCGGCGTCAGCAAACATTCCAGATGCGCTACAGTAACGAGGCATCCCCATCAGAAACCTGTAAGCATTATTATATTGAAAAGCTTAGGTCCACGACGACGAAAAAAGTGGTCGTTTATCGGCGACAAAGCTGTTACTAGAAAAGAAACGATCACATTATAATGTACTTGTTTATAGGCGTGAAATTCGCTTGGCTCCCGGACTATCACCACACAAAGTTATACATTACGTAATCAACTATAAAATCACGAAGTAATGTTAATTAAAGGAAATGATCGCTGTAGCTCAATCAAACATTATAAAGAAATATATTATGTTTTCCAGTAAATAGGGATTTTATAATCATTTGGTTAAATCGTCTAATTTTAAATTCTTGAAAATATTTGTTATGTAAATAAAGGAGCGAATGATCACACTATTATTAGCAGCTCATAATTATCAAATTAAAAAACAACTTATTGTATCGTGTTTTTGATTTGTTTGGCAAAATTAAATTTGACCGATTTACAGAAGCGAACTGGCCATCCATTTAACCTCAACAATTGAAACAAAAAGTATAGTGTTAAGTGCAGAATGTGAGAAGTAAGAACAAGTGATCACTTTCCACTTTAACAGTGTTAAGAAATCGCGGGCTCTCGCAGAACAATACAATTTGCCGCAAAGCGGCGGTCTGGAAACTTTGCTATTACATTTCGACAGGCGTTTCATTTTTACCGCTTTCAAACTGTTACGTCTCTTAACAGTTATTATGTTCGTAATAACAGTGTTTTTTGTTTAAAACTTCTGAAAGGGGTGCAAAGTTGCGAATTTTGACTGTTTTAAAACTTGCTTCTAAATCCAATTAAGGAGTTTCAGGTACTAGATGTCGTTGTTTGGGTGAATCTGTAATGAAATTTGTTTAATTTGCTCGAGTTGGTCGACGACGGTAAGAGAAATATCAAGTTCGGGACTTAACTTTCAAACTGTCTTCAGACCTCGGGGACAAAAAAGGATTTTAGAGGTTGTCTGAATTATTTAGGAAATGTAAACATTAATTGAACATAAGAAACTTGAATTACTTAGGTTGAGCGGTCTTTAATTTGTGAAGTTATCAGAATTTCAACAGTACAGAGTTAGATTTTAAGTGGATCACCTTAGTCCTTGGCTGAAACTACGCCTTATTTACCTACAAAAAAAAAGAGTTTTCGAAAAAAAAAACTTAAACTTTCATGAGTCATACTGATACTCAAGCCGTGGAGGTGACAACACCACTCTGTCTGTCCGACGATGACTGTCTGATGCAGTCGAAAAATGTCACGCCTATTGTGATCAACATACGTGAGTTTTAACCGTTTAAGTTTAATAGCAAAAAAATGATTTTAGAATTTGGTGAACCAAACAAAAACCGAGGATTTTTTTAAAAATTAAATACCTACTTTGTTATTATCAAAATTGGCTCAGGCGCGCAAAAGTGTAAACTACTTTGTCGTCGAGTGTACAAAGCGGGGCTCGGTGCCTGGCTATATCCAAATTGGGTACATTTATTAGCCTCAATCCTTGTAGAGACTAAATAATAATAAGGACGAGCAGACTCCAAAAGTTCCTTGTCATCACTTGGTCACAACGAAAATAATGTTACTTTGCTATTCCGCCAAACGTGCTAGTCAATTAGTGCCAACCCGTTATACATACTTGCGTATTTTTGCATGCAATTAATGTTCCTACCTTTCCGCCATACGTCTGTCCATTTTGAGAACAAACATATACCTATACATCTATTTTGGACACTTTCTTTACTTGAAAAGGAAGAGGCCTTCCTTTGCTTATCATCAAAGTCAACACCAAAGTCATACACTTTGGTGTTGACTCTGATGATGAGTTTTGACGGGGGCCTTGGGTTTGATTAATTAACGGGCTCCTAGCCTAGTTGGTAGTGACCCTGCCTGCGAAGCAGGAGGTCCCGGGTTCGAATCCTGGTCAGGGCATTCATTTGTGTGTTTATCACGAATGTTCCTGAGTTGTGGATGTTTTCTATGTATTTAAGTGTTTATATCTGTCTATTATTGCCTTTATTGAGCTTACCGTGGGACTAGGTCGATTTTAAATAGAAAACTCCCGTGAGTATTAGACATATTAATATACTTAGATCGGGGTACTCACGTCTATAAAGTCTAGGTCGATTTGCGTAAGATTGTCCCATAATATTTATTTATTATTTATTAACGCGTGCGACCAAACAACGTTGCGATTCCACAATGAGAACGACAGGCCACATTTACCTGTCTCTGTCTTAGTTTAACTGAGTCGGAAGTGAATGTAAAATTGTTTAAATTACTGAACAAGAGCCGGAGGAGCAATAATTGTAGGAGGAAGTGTTCAGGACAAGAAACTTAGGCAATCATACTTGTAATACCTATAGGGGTGACTGTTGAATTTTAAACAGTAAGCAAAATACTGTTACGCCGGTCATGTGAACAAAACTTAAAATGTGATTTTAAATTTCAGCAGGCTGAAAAGTGATTTTAGGCCGTTTTAGAGGTGCCTCTTTCACATACTAGAAGATTCAAAATTTACCCCAGTTACCTTTGTTTTCAGGCGCCTGAAACATGTTTTCAGTTCGTTTCAGGCCACCCTCTACCAGATGGCACAATAACCTGAAAACCCGTTTTCAGGCGTTTTCAGGACCCCTTATGGGCCCCTGAAGTACAATTCAGTATATGGCGAAATTTCTCGAAGGAGTGAAAGAGATAGCACTCTTAGATAGAGCTAGCTATACGGAACATTCCAGAAGTGTGTGAAAGAGAAGGATAGAAAGAGACGGCAACAATCGAGAATGTTCTGGAGTACTCGCGAACACACCTGCCTAGTAGCTATACGGAACATTCGAGAAGTGTGTGAAAGAGACCACTCTTAGAAAGGGATAGCTATACGGAACATTCGAGAAGAGTGTGAAAGAGAAGTATTGAAACAGACGGTAAAGAGTCGAGAACGTTCTCGAATACTCGCGGACACACCTGCCTAGTACCCAGCCGCGTCTAGAAGGATCGCGAGAAGTACTTAGGTACCTACTCGCGAACTTACTAGAATCGAAGCCGACCTGTCGAGGCAAGATTTGGCTGGAACATTCTGGAACCATCAGGAGTACCGCTAGGGGGTATATATAGCGGCAAGCGGCGGCCGACGGAGTAGTTCAATACTGAATGCGATACAGTGCGGATCAAGAGCGAATCGAAGTGGAGTAAAAGTGACAAGTGCGATAAACTAGTGTGTGATAGTTGTGTTCAAGTACTGTGTTTAGTGTCTTGTAAGTAACAATAAAGCCTCAGTTTTAATTAGTGGTTAATTAGTGCATTTTTTATAAAGTACCCACACTTCAAACGTAACATTTGGTGTCAGAAGTGGGATTTAAAATGCCATTTACGCCACGTGAGGACGTGCCTACGGGAGACAAGACCCGCAGTCATGATGCAGCGAGTGAGGACGCGCCAACGGGAGTTCAGACCCGGAGCCAAGCTGCAGCAAGTCAGAATCCTGCACCAGAAGCCGGTTCATCGGACTCAACCGCCCCCGCCAAGCAAGACGTCGACATCAACGCAATATTTCTGCTCTTGAAGCAACAAGCAATAAGACAAGAGCAACAAGCAAGAAAACAGGAGGAACAAGCAAGAGAACAAGCGAGAAAACAGGAAGAACAAGCGAGAAAACAGGAGGAACAAGCGAGAAAACAGGAGGAACAGGCGAGAGAACAATCTGAAAGTCTCCGGAGAGAACTGAAGGAACAGGCGAGTATGCTTCGAGAGGTACATGAGACCACGACTGAATGGAAGCGGGAGATGAGTGAAGTCCAAGGGAAACTAATGGACTTAGACGTTCAGGTTTCTCAGCACACAACCCAATTGACGGACGTCAAGGAAACCGTTAATGACGTCAAGGAAACCGTTAATGACGTTAAGGAAAAGGTTGAAACATACAAGAACCGCCTACAGAAACTGGAAATAAAAGTAGCCAGTGGTACGAGTACCTGCGTAACAGATGTACCCATATCAGGAAGTGGAAGGTTTAAGGTACCACCTTTTGACGGCACTTCTTCGTGGACAGCATATAAGCTACAGTTCGAGTCCGTGTCTCAGGCTAACGGCTGGAGTAAGGAGCAAGCCAGGACAGCTCTAACCCTAGCGCTTCGTGACGAGGCTCTTACAATACTCGAAGCCTTAGGAGAAGAGAAATCATACGACCGGCTTTTAGAAGCGTTGGAGGCCCGTTATGGTGATAGCCACCTTGAACACGTCTACAGAGCTCAGCTGAAGGATAGAACACAGGGCCGTAATGAGACCTTGCAACAGTGGGCCCTGGAAATTGAGAAGTTGGTTAGAAAGGCGTACCAACGTACATCGGCCTCTTTCGTGGACACCACGCTTGTACAGGCCTTCGTTGACGGAATACGGGACCTGGAAGTGCGAGCGGCTGTTCGATTAGGGCACCATGGGACTCTGAAGGACGCGATGGCTCACGCCCTAGAAGTGGAAGCTGTGCGCCAGGATCCATCAAGGCCTTTCAGGGTGCGTGAAGTGTCAGCAAGGGAGCCGACTGCACCCCGTCGTGAGTTTGGGCCACGATGTTACCGTTGTGGAGAGCGCGGCCACATCCAAACCAGCTGCCCGAAAAATCGCAGTGGGAACGAACGAGGGCAAACCCTGGTGCCAAGGACAACTGGCTCTATTGTCTCAGAGCCGCAGCAGGGAAACGAATAAAAGCCAGGACTAAGGGACGAGTGCTGGCTGGTGGTCGAAATGTCCCAATAGTGATCTCACAGGTTAACGACGGGAATAGTCTGATCGTCATGGGAGAAATTGGTGGAATACCATGTCACCTCACCATCGACACCGGAGCTTCTCGGACGGTGATCAGTTCTCGGCTACTGAAACACCTGACCAGAGGTCATCTAGTCCGACCTAGGCATCTCCAGCTGCAAACCGCAACCGGCCAGTACATTCCCATCCAGGGGGAGAGGGAAGTAGCTTTAAAAATTGGTGAGAAAAGCTACTGGCATAAAGTGATTGTTGCTAACATAATTGATGATTGCATTATTGGACTGGATTTTATGAGAGGCCATGGTTGTAAAATTGACTTAAAAGTTGGAGTCTTGAAATGCGGATCTGATGAGGTGCCCATGGAGGGAGGGGTAAGTGGAAATGTTTACTGTAGTAGAAGGACTATCCTCCAGCCTAAGGCACAGGTGCTAGTTCCTGTACGATTGCCATGTGACACAAGACAAGGATGTCGTCGTTGCGTAATTGTGGAAAAAGTCAGCAATGATAAACCATGGATGGCAGCCCGCACGGTCGTAACTACATCATCTAAAGCATTTGTGAGAGTTCTTAACCTTAGTGACACTGAGTGCGTCCTTAATAAAGGAGCTCTGGTTGGATCATGCGAGGAAATTTCATGGATACGAAGCTGTCAGAACCCTATAGAGGCTAAGGAATCTCGAGGTACTCTGTCTTCAATCGACATAGAAAGGTTATTGGATGGGTCAAGTAACGACCTTACCAAGGAAGAGCAGACTAAGGCACGGAAATTATTGTTGCGATACAGCAATGTTTTTTCTGCGCACGACAGTGACATCGGAAGGACTGGAGTAGTACAACACGAGATCGACACTGGTGAAGTTACACCTATCAGACAACGACCTCGGCGAGTTCCAGTAGCTCGAGAGAAGGAAGTAGAGGACATGATTGAAGAAATGAGGAAGAGCGGCGTTATCGAACCCTCAACCAGCCCGTGGTGTTCACCCGTAGTTTTAGTGAAGAAGAAGGACGGGACTATGAGGTTCTGCGTCGACTACCGCCGCCTGAACGATGTAACTAAGAAAGACAGCTATCCATTGCCCCGAATCGATGACACTTTAGAGACTTTGAATGGAATGAAATGGTTTTCAACGTTGGATTTAAAAAGTGGCTATTGGCAAGTCGAAATCAAGGATAAAGATAAAGAGAAGTCTGCTTTTTCGACCGGAAAGGGACTCTGGCAGTTTAATGTCATGCCGTTTGGATTATGTAACGCACCGGCAACATTTGAGAGGTTGATGGAACAGATACTAGCTGGTCTATTAGGTGACACTTGCTTGGTCTATTTGGATGACATAATCATCGTTGGAAGAGACTTCGATGATCACCTCAACAAATTGGAGCAAGTATTATCTAAGTTACGAGAGGCAAACCTTAAACTGAGTCCAAAGAAATGTTCACTCTTCAAACGAAAAGTCAATTATTTGGGACATGTGATTTCGAAGGATGGCATTCAGACAGACCCTGAAAAGGTTAGCGCCGTGAAGGATTGGCCGATACCAAAAGACAAAACTGCTGTACGTGCCTTCTTAGGACTATGTTCATACTACAGGCGGTTTGTGAAGAACTTTTCAGATATCGCAAAACCGTTGCATGAACTGACTGAAGAGAAGCGACAATTTGATTGGACCGAGCGGTGTACGGAAAGTTTCAACAACCTCAAGCAAAGACTCTGCCAAACTCCAATACTGGGTTATCCAGATCCAGAAGTTGATTTTATTGTTGACACGGATGCGAGTAATACAGGTATTGGAGGCGTTCTGTCACAAAAGAAGGGAGATAACGAAGTCGTAATCGCCTACTTTAGTAAGTCGTTGTCAAAACCTGAGAGAAATTACTGCGTCACACGGAGGGAACTACTGGCAGTTGTAAAGACTTTACAGCATTTCAGTAAATACCTGTTAGGGCGAAGATTTAGAATTAAGACTGATCATGCTGCCCTGAAATGGTTGTTGGAATTTAAGAATCCCGAGGGACAGGTGGCCAGGTGGATTGAACAGCTTCAGGAATATGACTTTGTCATCGAACATCGCAGTGGGAAATTGCACGGAAACGCGGATGCTCTATCTCGAAGACCTTGCCCAGATGACTGTAAGCATTGTGTTAAACAAGAGGGCAAGGAATGTTTGAGGATGTTGAGGACAGACACTGTTAGTGAGGAATGGAGCGATGAAGTCATGCAACAAGCACAAAAAGAGGACCCCGACGTGAAACCCATTTTTGAGTGGATTAATGCGGGTGTAGTCAAACCAAAATGGTGTGAAGTAGCTCCAATGAGTACGATAACAAAAAGCTACTGGGCACAATGGGACAGCTTGCTTATGCATAACGGTGTACTATGCAGGAAATGGGAATCGGCTAATGGGAAAGATGCTCACCTACAAGTTGTCGTCCCGAGAAAAAGAGTGAAAGATGTATTAGAGAGTTTCCACAACGGTATTTCTGGTGGACACCTTGGAGTGAAAAGGACCTTAATGAAAATTCGACAGCGGTTTTATTGGATTCACTGCCGTGAAGATGTCGAAAATTGGTGCAAAAAGTGTGTAAACTGTGCTTCGGTTAAAGGACCGCAGACCCGAAGCAGAGGTGCACTCAAGGTGTACAACGTCGGTGCGCCCTGGGAAAGGGTTGCGTTAGATGTGGCAGGGCCATTCCCAACAACAGACTCTGGCAACAAGTACATACTTGTCGTAATGGACTACTTCACCAAATGGCCTGAGGCATTTGCCATTCCTAATCAGGAAGCAGTCACCGTTGCAGAAAAGTTAGTGAATGCAGTTTGTTGCCGCTTCGGAGTACCCCTGGAAATACACAGTGACCAAGGCAGAAATTTTGAATCTGCGGTATTTCAGGAGACTTGTCGAATCATGGGACTGCATAAGACAAGGACTACTGCATATCACCCACAATCGGATGGAATGGTCGAAAGATTCAATCAGACGTTGGAGAGACACCTGGCCAAAGTTGTTGAGACTCACCAAAAAGATTGGGACCGGCATATTCCTCTCTTTTTGATGTCATACAGGTCAGCAACCCATGAAAGTACGGCAGTTACGCCAGCGTATGCGAATTTTGGAAGAGAGCTTCGGTTACCTGCTGATCTCCTAACTGGTCGACCCCCGGATACTCCAAGGTGCATCACAGAATATGCGTGCAATTTAAGGGATCGGATTGATGACGTTCACAGCCTAGTTCGTGAACAGGGGCTTCAATCTAGCACAAAAATGAAGACTCGATATGACAGGAAGTCTAACCAAATGGGGTACGAGGAAGGTTCATTTGTGTGGTTACATAACCCAATGCGAAAGAAAGGGAAGTCCCCGAAACTGTCTCCGAATTGGGAAGGGCCATATAAAGTGATCACAAAAATCAACGACGTCACGTATCGGATACAGCGAAATTCACGAAGCCCATGTAAGATTGTTCACGTTGATCGGCTGGCGAGATACCACGGCAATAATGATGATGCTCGGGACGAGCATGTCTTAGGAGGGGGTAGTGTTACGCCGGTCATGTGAACAAAACTTAAAATGTGATTTTAAATTTCAGCAGGCTGAAAAGTGATTTTAGGCCGTTTTAGAGGTGCCTCTTTCACATACTAGAAGATTCAAAATTTACCCCAGTTACCTTTGTTTTCAGGCGCCTGAAACATGTTTTCAGTTCGTTTCAGGCCACCCTCTACCAGATGGCACAATAACCTGAAAACCCGTTTTCAGGCGTTTTCAGGACCCCTTATGGGCCCCTGAAGTACAATTCAGTATATGGCGAAATTTCTCGAAGGAGTGAAAGAGATAGCACTCTTAGATAGAGCTAGCTATACGGAACATTCCAGAAGTGTGTGAAAGAGAAGGATAGAAAGAGACGGCAACAATCGAGAATGTTCTGGAGTACTCGCGAACACACCTGCCTAGTAGCTATACGGAACATTCGAGAAGTGTGTGAAAGAGACCACTCTTAGAAAGGGATAGCTATACGGAACATTCGAGAAGAGTGTGAAAGAGAAGTATTGAAAGAGACGGTAAGAGTCGAGAACGTTCTCGAATACTCGCGGACACACCTGCCTAGTACCCAGCCGCGTCTAGAAGGATCGCGAGAAGTACTTAGGTACCTACTCGCGAACTTACTAGAATCGAAGCCGACCTGTCGAGGCAAGATTTGGCTGGAACATTCTGGAACCATCAGGAGTACCGCTAGGGGGTATACATATATAGCGGCAAGCGGCGGCCGACGGAGTAGTTCAATACTGAATGCGATACAGTGCGGATCAAGAGCGAATCGAAGTGAAGTAAAAGTGACAAGTGCGATAAACTAGTGTGTGATAGTTGTGTTCAAGTACTGTGTTTAGTGTCTTGTAAGTAACAATAAAGCCTCAGTTTTAATTAGTGGTTAATTAGTGCATTTTTTATAAAGTACCCACACTTCAAACGTAACAATACTTATTATTTTTATTCTCAGAAAGAATAGAAAAGTGGAAAAATACATGACCTCGGGCGAGACTCGAACCCGCGACTCTGAGATACCAGCTCATCGCTCTTCCAACTGAGCTACCGAGACCACACCCGTGGCCACGAATTTCTCCAACATATACCTCCTCCGGAAAACGGTAAGATTTTTTTCGAGCTGAGTTTTGGTATAATAAAGGAGGTATAAATTGTTGAAGACATTTGTGGGCACACTTAGTATTCCAACACCATAGTCTAAAAGATTTGTTCTATTATCCAATTACCAAGCGCGAGGTTGTGTGTTTAAAAGTGAGCGAATTAGCAATTATGGCCGGTTAATAAAGTAATGGCTCTGTGGGCTGCAGACCTCGTGAGATGGTACTACTCTTTTTGCACAAAGGTCGTAAGCGCCTAAAATTTTGTCGTCTATGGCGCTTAGGACCTTTGTACCAATTCCCGCCATTTTGAAAATTTCCAAAAACTAAATCAGCTACTTAAAAAAATTATGCAATCAACAAATTTGTTTAAAAAAATTCACAAGTACCTATCGGTTGATAAATGCGACCTTTAGAGGACTACACATGGACAGACACGAAAGCATTGCCCAAGCTAAAAGACGCTTCGCTCACTCGGTCAATTAATAACAATTGTATATTCCGGCCAGTCAATGTAATACAAATTACACTCCAGGTTTCGAAAGTGGAAAAACTCCTACAGCCTAACGCGATGCACTTCGAAACTTTTCACTTCATTGGCTTCGACGCAAGTTTGTCGCATATTTTGAGAAGTTGTCGGCTTGCCTTTGCATGCCAAGAGCTTGGGAACTTCTTTTTCGTTTTGCAATTTAAAATAGCTGCAATTATTACTGTTTGTATTTTCGTACGTTTAGGTTTCGTATGTTAAGTCTGACAGTCAATTTGCGGGGCAATCTAATAAATAGGTTATAGGTATACGTATTTTTTTTTAAAATGCACTTGAACAGTTGCCATTAAGGCACTTAAATAATACCGTAGAGGTTCGTTTAGAAATAAATCTCATCAACAAGCGAGCAAATAGTACCATACGGGCCAAGAGCATGTCGGACCATACTCAGTTTTGGGTTCCGTAGTTTACCGTCCATCACAATGAGCAACCTTAAAAAGTGTTTTAATAGATACCATGCTCAATATGCTTATAATAAGTAACAATTCGATGATGCTTTCGATTACACCCTTCCCGACCCCATCAACTCCGGAAAAATCTTAACAGCGCGACGTAGACCACGGTACAGCGCCATCTCTCGGGAAATTGGGTTACTCATTTATACAAACTAGACGGGTTATGTACATACCTATGTTGGGTTTTCGGGGGTAACTTTTGATCGCGTGAATCGATTTGAATCATTCTTTTTTTATTAGAAGGAAGAAACGTGCGGGATGATAAATTAGATAGGTACTCAATAAAAAAAAAAATTGCATATACGGTTAAATTACAAACTTAATTCAGAAATTATTTTGTACAATTTTTCAAAAACCGTTCAACCAATCAAGTTTCAGTAAAGGTCTCATTAATTTCTACTTTTGTAATTTTTTCATATTTTTTAAACTCATAGTTAAAAAGGCGGGGGGGACGGGGGACATTTTATTCAAATTCTGGGGCGATCATCTCCGAAAATATTAACTTTATCAAAAACTGTTTTAAGATAACCATAATTTCAAATACCTATCCAAATATATGTCATTGTACCGGCCTCTTAAAGGTGTTGCTGTGTATAGGATACTGTATGGCCTCCAAGTACAGAGAGCCCTTGGTTGGTGCTTGCTTTGGTGCGCGGTTTAAAATTAATTGGACCGCTGTTGAGGACCGAGGCAAGGCGGTAATGGGCTCGCTAATTACTATGGGCAGCCTGTGTGGAGACTGGAGAGGGTGCTGTGTGGGTAAGTGCCTCAGCGGTAAGAGCCTGCGACTTTCATTTCGAAGGTTGCCGGTTCTATCCTTACCAACGAGTTTATCGGATGTACGAAATATTATTTGATTTACTAATCGCTTTTCAGTAAAGGAGCATCGTGAGGAAACCGGACTGAACCCGATGAGGGTTTGCCCTCTGGAAAGTCGCAGTCGCTTTCGTAAAACTAGCGCCTACGCCAAATGTATCTAGGTACAAGAGGTGAATAAACTTTGCCGCTAAGTGTAATACACGTTTTTCACCTCACTATCCCGAGGAATGTAAAAAAAATAAATATCTTATTACAAATCTCATCCAAATTTAATCTATCCAATGTTTAATAAATGGTTATGATATCCAATGGTTAGGGCGTCTGCCGCGAAAGCAGGAGGTCGCTGGTTCGATCCCAGCCCTGCTCACCGGGGCTTGGTCACTTTTTGTGTAGTAAGTATATGACATCTCTTTCAATTATAATCTATCCAATGTTTATTACTCATAATCATCGTTTAAAAGTCAATGCTAATTTGTAAAAACAAGCCAGTAAGTAAGTTCAAATTACTTTCCCCACTACCCAAAGGCTTCAAAGGATAAAGGAATGCTTTGCGTTTGCGAGCTAGCGAGGTGCCTTTTCCACAAAAAATCTATAATAAAATATTCCGTTAACTCAGTTGTGATTACAGGAAAAACTTCTTTGATACTAAAACATTGGAAATGGAATTATCTAGTCGAGAAAAAATGTTGCAAGTTGGAATCCGGCCGTAGATCGTCTCTCACTAGATCTCGCACAATAGGGATGACGACTAGGTTGAAATGCTATTATTCGAATTAATCCGTCAGTTAGATTATCAAAAATCATTAGACACGTATTTTTTCCTTTTTCAAGATTAGGTACTAAAATTTACGAAGATAAAGAGCATCAAAGTTCCGGGGTGGAGGTTGGTTACGTCTCTATAAGTTAGTGACGTCACGTGCACTCTATTTCAGTAATTTTCCATTTCAAAAAAAAGTACGTGTTGTATATTTTTTAATAATCTAACAGACGAACTAATTAGATGATTTTCTGGTGTCTAGCCTATTCTTATTTAGGGACTCGAAGTTAATGACCGTAGTTCGAGAAGTCTACTTAAGATTATGGCACTGACAGTGCATTGACGTGTCTTAGCGTTAACTGATTATAAGAAATTGAAATAGTAAAAACAATGTCCAACTTGGCCAAAAGGTATCTTAAAAAATATTGAGGACTTCTGTCACCAATTAACAATTGTTAAAGATATAAGCCATTCTATACATGTCCCACTGATGGGCCTAGGCTTCAAGCTTGAACTCGAGAGCTATTGGGCTATAAGGGGGTTGGAGACTTCACATACATCTGTCAATTTGTATTTAATATTCAAAGAGAAAAAAAACGTTGTACAGATACCAGCCAGTCCTTCGAGCCCACGGGAGCAATGGGGCCTTCGAAACGTCGAAGTAGAAATCGTAAAAATTAAAATCAGTCTTCTTCAGAGTAGTTCAATTACCATAATCCATAACATAATTTAGATGCTCTATCCAGTGGTAAGATCTGAGCAACAACTCGTACAAACTGCTCCCGGAATGTAAAGAGGCCGAAGGGAAATAAAATCAAGAGGAATTTAGAATATTTTATGGGCGACGTGCGCTGCTCTTTAACGTCCTTGTTTGCTGAAACTTGCTGCCTAATTGCGAAACATTTTAACTGACGGGTAGCACAAGACTGCTCTCGAGATATCTCGCGGGCGAGAAAGATATCGGTAATTTTTATATTGTTCGGATTAGGGATGAGGGAGGGGTCGGGACGAGACAATCTGCCAGTTTCCATAGAAAACGTTGTTGAATTATTGATTGATAGTACAAAACATAATCTACTTGAGATTATTTACAACCTGAGACTTAGCCTCAATATATACAGCGGTCCACTATGTCACTGTCACTCCGTAAGAGAATAGGTTACCGCTGTGCTGGTTTCCCAGTGCCAACGTTCAGTATAATTACTATTTCACACCACCTATTCATAATAGTAGTTTTTATACTCCAGCACTTTTATCTTGCAATTAGATGACTAACAGCGATATTAAAAAAGTATACATTATAACGTTGTCTATGGTATTCCATAAGACCACTGCTCCTATGGATTTTCGTACAGTGTATGAGCACTTTTGATGTTTTTTTCTTAATTTCTACAGTGGGCACAACATCTTCTCAATACTGCTACGTTTCTAGATTTTGCTTTTTACGCTATTTTAGCTGTCGTAGAAAAACTAGCGTATGCAACAGCTCATTATTGGCCCTTATTATATCACTGTTGCATAAACTGCCATTATGAGCTGTTGCATACGCTAATTTTTCTACGACAGCTAAAATAGCGAAAAAAGCTAAATCTCGAAAGGTGGCAGAATGTGGAACATGTCGTATGCCCAATAAAGAAATTTAAAAAAATCAACAGTGCTAATATATTGTGTGAAAATCCATAGGAGCAGTGTTCATATGGAATACCATAGACAACTTTATAATGTATATTTTTTTAATATCACTGTCAGTCATCCAATTGACAGATTGAAGTGCTGGAGTAGAAAAACGATCTTTGTCTATCAACTACAAGAAAAGATAAGCAGTAAAAGTGAACTAAGAAAGATATACTTCACCTAAAAGTAGCAAGCATGGCAAGATAAGATATGTAAATATAAAATCGTACCGGATATAGTTATCATCATTATGAATTATTATGATTATCACAATCATTTTGTTACAGTTGACAGATTATTTATTTTTAGATATTTTAGATTTAGAACGGATTAATCGCGTTTATTAACAGCATGATCCTACGTTTCGAACACTGAAAATGAGTGTAAAGGGCTCGAAACGTATCGTCATGGTGTTAATAAACGCGATTTATCTGTTCTAAAGCGTTTAATTTCAGTGGGTGTTCTTAAATTAGGGTAATAATTTTTATTTCATATTTGTCAACATGACGATATGTATTATGTCTTCTATCTAATCTTTAATCAACAAAATGTACGGCGGGGGTGATAGATATGTTAATTCGCTAGTAGTAAGGTGAACCTTATTCTGAAGTATTTTAAATGACTAAGGCCTTGCACCACCCAGGGTAGCCGCTAACCCAGAGTTAAGCTGTCAAATTCAATACAAAGAATCGATGAAGGTAGTTCTTTTTTTATCCATAGCGAGCGAAGCCGCGGGTAAAAGCTAGTATGTGTATGTAATGAAGTCAAGTTTTAAAATTGCTTTGTTTACTTACTTACAGAACTTTATGCAACTCTAGAGATAAGTTTAGTAATGTAGATCTAAAATTGTTTGCCCGATACAGGGTGTCATGAGCCTATCCTAAATTTAACACCTTATTATGTACCATAACTATGCAATTTGAATAAAATGAAAATGAAATAAGTAGACCGTCGAATGTCGTCGGTAACCTAACCAAAGCCGAGATAATGATATTATATCCGTAGCAGCGAAAAACCAGATTGAAGTGAACTGACAAGGTTATGTCTATTAATAAGATAAAAAGTCAGACTTTATTAGCAAAACGAAACATGTAAATAATTTAATTAGTTGTTTACAATCGTATAGGGTTTAACCGGTTTGCCGGCCACTTCTGGTTTTCGGCCATTACGTAGTAAATCGTGATAACAACATGAACATTTTACCATATTCAAAATATCCGTGTAATAGCATACATTTGCTTTACAAAAATAGGGTAGTTTAGTAAAACGGTAATAACATGACAACTGTTCCCGTAATTATTCAAAATATCAGTATAATAAAAAGTAACTTTACACCAATACCTCCTTCAACTTTCAGTTTCATACTATTTTTATTGGCTCTTCAGTGAATCAACGTAATTTGACTTTAAAATAATGTTTTCTTCATTTTGATAAAACTGATAATGTTCATGTGTATTGTAGATGAGTTGATTTATTGACAATTTGACTAAAATATAGCTTATATTTAATACAAATCACTCAAATTTGATGGCAACTAGATACAATACCACAAAGACATTTTGTTTTCGGCTGAGGACGGACTTGTAGCTCGTATTTGTTAATTGATTGCATTTGCTATCAATAAGAGTAACGGTACTAAGTGTTTTTTTAATACGTTTCTTATTTATTGTTATTTAACGTATTTGGGTGTCAGTATGTGTTTGAACAAATACTTGATCAAAACCTTCTTAATTTTTTTTCCTTTAGCACGACATTTTCTTAAAAAGTCACTTTCGATATTGGTCATGTTCTAAATATGTCACTTTCTGAGTACGTCACTTTCTTTAATCACCACTTTCTGAGTTCGTCATTTTCGGAGTTGGTCTCATTCTGACTTCGTTCATACAAATTGTATAGGAAAGGTTTTTGTCGATTTGCGGCTTTTCGAGCAGGATTTTTTTTATGATTCCATACAAGCTTTCGATTCTGAATATGAATGAGACTGATTGGCATAAGAAAGAGTTAGCAAAACATTTTTTTTTCTTGCAACCTGTATGTTTTTTCCAAAGTCTGTAAGTAAACGCCAATCTTCATTCATTACAATCGAGGAATGGTCTCCTAAGGCCGTTTCGCGTAACAGATCTCCTGCGATCTGATAGCTGCCCACACTGACTCAAAAATTTCAAACTGGATATTATTAAGAATATCTATGTCATGTTATAACCAACATAGACCAAGAGAGGTATGGGCACAGCGGATGCATATCGTTGAGTGTGGTAGGGCACAGCACAACGAATGTCGTCTCTCTCAAATCTGGAGCAGAGCCCACCTTACAGAAAACCGCAGTTTAATAACACTAGACCCTACTCATAGTGCTGTTTTTCTGTTGGTGAGTAAGGTCGCCAGAGCTCCAAGAGGATTCTCTGTGTTGACAGCTAAAGGGGCAAGCTTTGCTCCGTGGGTCCCCAGCTGTCAACTCTGCTTCTTTTTTAAAGGGTCGGCAACGCGCATGTAACCATTGATGTAAGTAAAAGGGGAAGATATGGTACCAGGCGCACGTTCGTGTGCCACGAAATATAGGTTACTGCACCTATATTGAAATAGTCGTGTGACGGCGGCCGATGTGTCAACAGCGTGGTCATCTGGCACGAATATTAAAGAATCATGCCGACTTGCGCCTTTTTTTAGTGTTTCAACATCTCAAGACACAAAAACAAAGCTCACGGTATCACTTTCCATTCGTAAGTACTGTTTATAGTATGCAAATATTATATTTTAGCAAATAATATTTAAAATAATCTTTGTTATTGAGTGAGAGAGACAGCTAAATATCTAATGCCTACGCGAGTAACACGTTTATCCGATTGTCACATTACGTCACTTCACTTTTCTTGATAGGGCCAGCAAAACAAATTCTGATCAATATGAAATGTATTTTTAGTTTCTGCGCTCCTGTTACTTAAAACACATCTTTTAATTTTGTAACAATAATATGGGTAAATTATGCTTGTATGCATACATACTCGTGCTTACCTCCTGTGATTTGATGCTAATGGTTATACTAACTTTTAACCCCATTTTCACTGGTTTTAAAAATCTTTTTGGTTGAATTACGAAAATTATAATTGGTATGGTTATAAGTTTATAATGTCATATTGTATATTTTAACTTCTACGTATTAGTGGGACGTCTTTTTAAAAGGAATAAAAATGTCCCATGATTTAGAATACTTTTATTTATATCACCGGTGTCTACGAATAGTAGACTACGATATTGCAAGACTCTTAAACAATCACACATAAGTATATATGTATTATGTGTAGATTGTAGTATAATAATTTAATATAGGTACAGATTTCTTGCCGATGAAATATGGTAAGTAAGTGGTGGTGATAAGTGGCTCTCATTGCTATTGAATAGCAGTGGAAAAAATAATTTATTTGCTTCCATCTATTGACAGTCAAATTGAACTACACTTTATTAAACTTGACTGAAAGCAATCGTATTTAAATTTTACTCTTAAAACTTAATAAGAACTTTAAGTTAAATGAAATTTAATATAACTGTCAATACAAAGAAAGTAAACATATTATTTTAATATTTTTAATTTTACTATGTAGGTAGGTACCTAGGTACTCCGGTGAGCACCGACTATTATTGAACGTTATTTTTAGTTTCATTATCTTTGAAGTATGTACATTACAATATTAATAAAATAGGGTCCCGACTTGTAATACAATCTTTTATTTCATTATGAAATTAGTAAATTGTTTAAGTAATTATTGACTTTGTTTTCTGACGCTACCTAGATTACCAACTCAGGGCGCTAATTCCTACAGCTTACCAGTGTAACTACTCGCCCAGTAAAAGTGAGACCTTTTTGACTTGTGAATATGCGCAATCGGAGATCACATCTTAAATTGGTCAAGTCTTATCCCGAACTTGGTAAGCTATTGGCAATATCGAAGTACCAGGAGTAAAACTTTTTGATTTGATATTGATAATAGCCCTATTCGCTTGCTTTCATAGTGGTTCGTAAGGGACGGACTAAGATTATTATCAAATCGAAGTCCTCTTTTTTAAAATCGAAATGACACGGCTTCTTATTTATAGAGGTATTGTAAGAAATACGGGTGTCTCGCTTGCGCAAATGTATGAATGCTTTTGTTTATCTTTGTCGCTCCGTGTGTAATACGCAAAATAGGGGAGTCTCGTTTGCACAACCATGTAAATCGTATTATTTTATCTCTATTGCGCACTGTGCACATACACATTTCAGCGGTGTGTAAGAATTTGCAAGTGTGTGGGTTTTGGCCTAGCTTTCCGTGTTGACAACTATGAGCGTCACACATCTTCCTCTTTTACTTATATCAATGCATGTAACACCCCTGGACTTGCAGGCATCCATAGGCTACGGTGACCGCTTACCATCGGGCCGTATGCTTGTTTGTCACCTACTGATACTACGACTATTTAAAAAAAACATGTCACTAAAAATTTAGGGTTTCCGCTCGAACCAGCACGAAAATACAGGAGATTGCGCGAAATTACAGTAGATTGAAAATGACCTGAACAGCTTCGTGATAAAGATGGTACCGCGCTTTTGTTTTGCTCGACTTGTTGCGGGCACTGCCGTGCCTCCATATCTGTTTGCATAAATAGCATAAATAACTCGATAAGTATAGTCGCGAGCTCATTTCGAGAGTGTCGCGGAAGAACACAAGACAGGTCTAGAGCCAACAAAATGCTCTCTTTGATCTTAATATGGATAATAGTGTTATATGTGTTAGTGACATGGATGCAAATGTTGTATGAGAAGCGAAAAAGCAAGCTTGGAGGGCCGCTACACTTGCCTGTTGTTGGATTCGGATATCGGCTGATTGGTGTGGACTCGGCGGGTGAGGATTCTGTCAGTTTAAGGTTTTCAAAAGAATACTGAAGTTTACTTATATACACCAATTCAATTCAATCATTTATTGATAAAATAAAATTGTACATGTCAAAATAGGCAGGCAGGTACACGTGCTTACAACTAGTTAAATAGTTATAATTTGGCCGCATTTAAGGATTATAATGGCATATGAAATTATCTGGATTTGGCTTAGTTTCAGAGATAATAATATCTTTCTCTAAAACTCTTTTACATCCAAACTCGTGCAAAAACGCATTTTAGACTGCAGTGTTACCACTATGAGTTTTGACATACTTATTGACAGATATTAGAAAAATAAAGAAAAAAAAATCGCAAAAAAACCTAAAAAAAATGAAAAAAAAACTTGAATACTCTTGTTTTGATTATGACTTAATTGCTCTAGCCAAATTTAGTATTGATGTCGTGAGAGGAAAGATCGATTGTGTAGATCTCGTCGAAGCATTCGTGCGTCTTTGTGTCCCTAGCTAGTACATCCGCGCGCGAAAGCACCCCTTGTTTGCGGTGCCGGGATCGCGCACACAGGCTCACGCGCACAATCCAATCACACGCGCGCTAGCGTTCCTCAACTCCGTGCACGAAGCGCACCCGCAGTGTGATCTGTTTGCGAGTTCGACGGGGCGACTGATGATAGAGTGCAGGAAGGTAGCAGAGTGTGAGATGCCTGCGAGTACTATAGTTTAAGACTTTAGATTGGATTAATATATATTTATAAGTTTGTACCGTTTTGGCCTAGCTGTAAGGTATAAATGTTATGAAATAAATAAATAAATAAATGACTTGCTAAAGGCTATGTGTAAAAGTACATATTCGCAAAAAAAAAATCTTAAAATATTTTTTTGCCAAAAGATTGCAAAAGGTTTATAACATTTTTTGCTTTATTTAACGCCCAGAATAAATGGTTAAAGTGTTTCGGCTTATTAACGCTCACGGTGTATATGTATGTGATTAGGCACAGTTTGTCATATACGTAATAAACATTATCATAGAGACTAACAAAACCGGCCAAGTACGAGACGAACTCGCGCACCGACGGTTCTGTACAAACTTTTAGCTATCGCTTTTATCTATAAACATAATATATATATATATATATATTCTTTATTGCTCACCAATAATGATAAATACACATACAAAGAAAACTGTTGTACAAGATAAAAAATAATTGGCACACAACAGGCGGTCTTATCGCTAAGAAGCGATCTCTTCCAGACAACCTTTGGGTGGTGGAGAAATTTAGAGAAATAATATAATATAAGTAGGTGAAGCGATTTAAGTTACGGACTAAGTAGGAACATATACCGAGAAATCAGTAAGTTAAATACATATAACAATAAGGCATAAACTTACATACACTAAATTATAATGTAAACATACATAGAAGCATACTTATATACATACTTACATACAAATATACTAAACAGCAGTACAGCAAATAATAATGGACAAGGTTATAGCACACACGGAACTATGAAAGGGACAAATAATACTTTTTTAATTTATCTTTAAAAGCAAAAAGGGACTAATAATAATGTTATTATTGTTATGTTATTATTCCTCAAATGAATTCCTTACAAAGTAAGAATAATGAATATAATAGTGATAATCTGAAATGTTTAGTATTTCATATGATATTACATAGCATAAGGGACATAATATCCATACCTATAGTGCCTATAATTAAAATTCACAATTGACATTGTACACATACCATAATTATAATTTTGTGCGTGATAAGATAGATTAGATATATACCTATGTTGCTATGTTCTGATAGGTGCATATTGTTATCTAAAATATTAAGAAACCCATTTAATTTTAAGTGTGGTATGGGCACAACGGATGCCTATAGTTTAGTGTGGTAGGGTATAAAAAATATGTGTTTAATAATTTTACTTTTTATGCATCTGAGTTAGCCTTATTTGTAAGCCTTCTTTGTTCCATTTCAAATAACGTGGATAGTTTATGTAATACCCGAGCTATTTAACGATATGACAGACAGACAGACTGAGTCACACCGTAAGGGTTCCTTTTTTAGGGTACCATTTTGGTACGGCACCCCAAAAATTCAGTTGATCCGTTTTTCGTAATACTCAACTTAAGAAATATTAGGGTTTTTTTTGCGTGCCGGCCAATTGCGTGTCGGACCATGCATACTTGACTATCAATTTTGTAATAAGTTTTTTGGCAAAAACTCAAAAAGATGATCAGTTCAAATTATTTTCATGTTTAAGTTCGTCGGTATCCTATCTTCCTGGATTGTTTCACATTTTTGGACCTCCCGTTCTAAAGTTAGAGGGGGGAAGACCTAGGGCATTTTCAAAACAAGTGAACCCTTTTTTATAACTAGAATCACTAGTACTATTGATTTAAAAAAAAGAAAAAGAGTGTCCCTTTTTGGTCAGTTTGGTAACGAATTTTTTCATACATGTCGTATGGGCCGTTACGAAACTGTCAATTTTTTTTGTATGGAAAATCGAAGACCCTTCTCTTTAAAATAGTGCCCTTTTTTCTGAAAATGCCCCTTAACGCGATTCATTTTAGGCTTAGTTGGCTTAGTATAAAAATTGTGCGACACTAACTCCTCGACCGCGTTAGCGTATCGGGAGTTCAAATTATGTTTGCCGTTTATTTAAATCATCCGGTAACTTTCATATTTTGACCCCTCGATACGCTGACGCGGTCGAGGAGTTAATGTCGTACAACTTTTATACTAGGCCTTCTGTTGTATGGATGCGACTCAGTTTATGTAATCGTCAACTAAATCGCGTTAAAAGCATTGATATAAGTAAAAGAGGAAGATGTGTGACGCTCATAGTTGTCAACACGGAAAGCTAGGCCAAAACCCACACACTTGCAAATTCTTACACACCGCTGAAATGTGTATGTGCACAGTGCGCAATAGAGATAAAATAATACGATTTACATGGTTGTGCAAACGAGACTCCCCTATTTTGCGTATTACACACGGAGCGACAAAGATAAACAAAAGCATTCATACATTTGCGCAAGCGAGACACCCGTATTTCTTACAATACCTCTATAAATAAGAAGCCGTGTCATTTCGATTTTAAAAAAGAGGACTTCGATTTGATAATAATCTTAGTCCGTCCCTTACGAACCACTATGAAAGCAAGCGAATAGGGCTATTATCAATATCAAATCAAAAAGTTTTACTCCTGGTACTTCGATATTGCCAATAGCTTACCAAGTTCGGGATAAGACTTGACCAATTTAAGATGTGATCTCCGATTGCGCATATTCACAAGTCAAAAAGGTCTCACTTTTACTGGGCGAGTAGTTACACTGGTAAGCTGTAGGAATTAGCGCCCTGAGTTGGTAATCTAGGTAGCGTCAGAAAACAAAGTCAATAATTACTTAAACAATTTACTAATTTCATAATGAAATAAAAGATTGTATTACAAGTCGGGACCCTATTTTATTAATATTGTAATGTACATACTTCAAAGATAATGAAACTAAAAATAACGTTCAATAATAGTCGGTGCTCACCGGAGTACCTAGGTACCTACCTACATAGTAAAATTAAAAATATTAAAATAATATGTTTACTTTCTTTGTATTGACAGTTATATTAAATTTCATTTAACTTAAAGTTCTTATTAAGTTTTAAGAGTAAAATTTAAATACGATTGCTTTCAGTCAAGTTTAATAAAGTGTAGTTCAATTTGACTGTCAATAGATGGAAGCAAATAAATTATTTTTTCCACTGCTATTCAATAGCAATGAGAGCCACTTATCACCACCACTTACTTACCATATTTCATCGGCAAGAAATCTGTACCTATATTAAATTATTATACTACAATCTACACATAATACATATATACTTATGTGTGATTGTTTAAGAGTCTTGCAATATCGTAGTCTACTATTCGTAGACACCGGTGATATAAATAAAAGTATTCTAAATCATGGGACATTTTTATTCCTTTTAAAAAGACGTCCCACTAATACGTAGAAGTTAAAATATACAATATGACATTATAAACTTATAACCATACCAATTATAATTTTCGTAATTCAACCAAAAAGATTTTTAAAACCAGTGAAAATGGGGTTAAAAGTTAGTATAACCATTAGCATCAAATCACAGGAGGTAAGCACGAGTATGTATGCATACAAGCATAATTTACCCATATTATTGTTACAAAATTAAAAGATGTGTTTTAAGTAACAGGAGCGCAGAAACTAAAAATACATTTCATATTGATCAGAATTTGTTTTGCTGGCCCTATCAAGAAAAGTGAAGTGACGTAATGTGACAATCGGATAAACGTGTTACTCGCGTAGGCATTAGATATTTAGCTGTCTCTCTCACTCAATAACAAAGATTATTTTAAATATTATTTGCTAAAATATAATATTTGCATACTATAAACAGTACTTACGAATGGAAAGTGATACCGTGAGCTTTGTTTTTGTGTCTTGAGATGTTGAAACACTAAAAAAAGGCGCAAGTCGGCATGATTCTTTAATATTCGTGCCAGATGACCACGCTGTTGACACATCGGCCGCCGTCACACGACTATTTCAATATAGGTGCAGTAACCTATATTTCGTGGCACACGAACGTGCGCCTGGTACCATATCTTCCCCTTTTACTTACATCAATGGTTAAAAGTCATGGTAAGGTCTATACGCAAAGCGCTTGCGCATTGCCAATAACCACAGTCGTTAATCAAATGATTAGCTAGGTTGCTCAACCTTATAATTTTAAATAATGATACAGTATTCATATCGCATGGGCGTTCGCAATGACAAAGTAAACGTTGATACCTAGTTATAGACTATGATATACTACCAGGAAAGCATAGTATACTTAGGGTATCAACAAAACAATACGTGTCACGAGGCGATTACAAATTATATCAGACGAAAAAACCGGTATTATTCTATCAGGGCTATGTTGCTTCTCTGCTTAGATTTGGATTTATTATATGGGGAAACTCAACTGACATAAAAAGACCTACCATGATATTTTGTAGATATGCAGTGTGTAACAAAAGTCCGGACGATACTTCAACAGCTGATAAGGTCAATGAACCTGAGTACGATCCAAGTGGAACAAAAACAAAATTCGAAAAAAGCTATTACTTTGAATTTTGGATATTTTCTACTTGCATCGTACTCAGCTGTTGAAGTACCGCTTGGCACTTTTCTTACAGCCTGTAGACTAGATTGGAAGACCTCGCTTCGCTCACTCGCTCGATTCATATGACTCACGATTCTATATTTAATTTCAGGTCTAATCAATGTTTTCGGAGAGTGTGCAAAGAAATACAACAACGCTTTTTTTGGCCAGATCCTGAACGACCGATACGCCCTGTTCTCACACCCTAAGTACATCGAGGTAGTATAATTTTCACACCATCAGTTCAGAAATGGGCTATTATTACAACAAACATGAATTATACCCGTTTTTAGGGTTCCGTAGTCAACTAGGAATCCTTATAGTTTCGCTCTGTATGTCTGTCTGTCCGTCATCTCAGTGACTGTAAGTACTAGAAAGCTGTAATTTTGTACGAATATGTATATCGGGTTACGCCCACAAAGTGGTAAAATATAAAGTGGTTATATATATATTTTTTAATTTTCACCCTAGTGTGTGATATATCATTGGATAGGGTATTTGAAAAATAATTAGGGTTTTCTAAAAACAGTTTTTGATAAAGTTAATATTTCCGGAAATAATTGCTTCAAAAGTTTAAAAAAATGTCCACCCCCTCTTACTTTTGAACTATGAGTTCAAAAAATATGTTTTCCATTACTTTCTTCATTATTATAAGCATATTGATCTATTAAAACAGTTTTTAAGGTTGCCTGTTGTGATGGACGGTAAACTAACGGAACCGTATGAGCATGGCCCGACATGCTCTTGGCCGTTTTACGTTGACACAAAATCTTCCGCCTACAGGCGGCATAAACTGTCAGGGTTCGCGCAACGCGCATTTCCGTCACGGGTGCGTTCAGACATATTTATATTACAAACAACGCATGTGCTAATGTATACTTAATCAAATTAATAATAAATAATCAACAAAAACTGGCTATACCTATACCTATCCTTTGAGGAACGAGTCAACTCTATTACGGTCCTCAGTGATTTCAAACATGTTTTTAAACAAATCAGCTCTCGAATAAAAAAAATGCGTTTTTATAATACTAATGATATTCCGATACATATTTTATTCCTATTTATTATGTTTATACAAATTGTTGTACCACCATACACCATACGCACCTTAGGGCATGGTGACAACCCTAATGCTAATGTCATCTTGACATTTGCATGCTTGACAAGCTAAACGTCAAATGTAGGAAAGAGAAGCTTCTGTACTTTAGTACTATTACTTATTCTGTGGTGAGTTAATCTAATTACGGGTTCCGTACATTTCCTGTTCACAGCCCATCATATCCAGTACAGAGACGATCACGAAAGGCAAGTCGTACAACTTTCTGCACCCGTGGTTGGGGCAAGGGCTGTTGACGGCGACTGGTAAGCCATTAAAAAAAAAACAACACGATGCTAAAAGTAAATATATTTTAAATAAATAAACCCTTTACTTTTGTGGTCTTCATGAGCATATTGACTTAAGAATTAGGTAAGTGCCACTTCCCACGAAGCACGAGTTATTGATATAAGGAAAATGTAAAAGTATTATATATCAAATCGTAGAGTAACTAACTAAAAGGGTTCAAATAAAATAGGCAAAACAGTGGAAGTCGAGTTCGATGGACACCCCCCGGTACCGACTAAAATAACCGACTTGTTTTGACATTGCCATTTGGAACGGCCTCCTAGCCAAGTCTGCCTACGAAGCAGGAGGTCCCGGGTTCGAATCCGGGTCAGGGCATTTATTTGTGTGTTTATCACGAATATTTGTTCCTGAATTATTTATGTTTTCTATGTGTTTAAGTATGTATATGTATCTATCTATTATTTATATCGTCGTCTAGTACCCACAGCCTTATTGAGCTTACCGTGGGACTAGGTCGATTTGTGTAAGATTGTCCCATAATATTTATTTATTGCATATCAAAACTTTTTTGCAGCAACTACGGAGCGAGACTTGTGGTTTTTTAGATGTAACTTTTTGACGGGATATACTATTAATAATTATAGGCAACCCTAGCGTTGTCCCGGGGGGGGGGGCAACGTCAATTGTTTTTGTGTTTTCTATACGGTTTGTATTCGCTTTTTCTATGAGTAATAAAAAATATCTGTTTTTAACATTCGAGTACGCCGGTATCAGCCGAAAAAACTACTCCATAAGAGTGCTTTGTGTTTCAAACGTGACGTTCCGTTAAGTGCCAACAGTATACCTACATTTGACACTTAATGCTTACGTCAGTATTTCATACGAAACATATATGGTTTGTATCACCATGCAAATTGTTCACTAATGTCACATTTTAATAAGGCAATGGTTCTTAAGAACCAATATACCTACAATCTGTGTTCAAAGCTCAAACTCTTGAGGTTGGTGTCCAGAGAAGTATAACATGCATGTTTCCAGGTCACCGCTGGAAGTCGCACCGCAAGTTCCTGACGCCAGCCTTCCACTTCAACATCCTCGCCAGCTTCCTGCCCGTCTTCATCAAGACCTCCAAGGTCCTCACTCATCAGCTCAAGCGGCATGCCGACGGAGTCCCGTTCGACCTGTTCCCGATCATAGCGTTGGCTGCCTTGGATAATGTCACAGGTATCTTTTTCAGAAAGTGTATGTACCTTACGTGGCTAAAGAGGCCAAAATGGCTTTGACAAAGTCGTTTAATACTGTGTTCCACTTTTTTTGCACTTTACCATAATTCCTTCTATTTAACCAGTCAAATATACACACTTCACTTATTTAGAACATAAGTACTAAAGTATAACTATCTAAAAGTTTTAAGTTTTTGGGTAAAGGATGACTTTCACCTGAACGGGATGAGATGTCCGATTGTCCGATCAGTTTCTCTAAAAAGGTCACGTGATCTGCAAGGACTCCGAGCTGAGATTTGGTCCTTTCTATAGAGATCGTTCGTCCCGTCCCATCCCGTCCCGTCTCGTTTTAGTCTGAGTGATCCTTAAAACTACAGTTAAATTTGAAGTTTACTTGTTTTTATTCCATACTTATTATTCTTCCAAGTACCTACCTGAAAAACCTCTTCATATTGCAGAATCAATCATGGGAGTTTCCTTCAACGCGCTAAAAGATAGTGAATCAAAATATGTCAAGTCTATTGAAACGTAAGTATATTATGTAAAATGTTTACTTTGCAATTTAAGGGATGTTTCCAAAAATAACCTAAGCCTAACTACACACTGAGCATAGTTTTACAGGAGAGCGATAAAACTAATTTTCTTTTTGAATAATAACGATTGAAGCTTGATTTTCAGGGAGGTTCTAGATATATATCTTAGATAGATATCTTTATTTGTTTTGAGACTTTCTATTTTGCGGAAAAAATATGAAATATAGTTTGTTTTTTATGCAGGTTTTGTAAAATTTAGGTTTGTTACGTTGTTTTTGTGCAAAGATGAGCAACTTTTTATCCTAAAATATTTTTTTATAATTATTTTTCTTATTACGTCAACTATACTATACTATAAATTTAAGTAAATATATCGTTTATTTTACTGTTGCTCTTAATTTAGTGTTTTTAATGTCAAATTTTAAGGGTATGGAGGATATTTTAAATGCATTGTTTTTGGAATAATATTTTTCACATTTCGTAAAACTTTTGGACCCGAACAAGATGAAATCAAAAACACAAATCCGAAAAATGGTTATTTATGTTGTTTTTGTAAACGTCCCTTTAATTAGTTTAATTTAAATAGGGTTTATTTTAAATAGTAGTTTTTCTAGTCCAGCACTTCTATCTGTCAATTAGATGACTGACAGCGATATTTAAAAAGTATACATTATAACGTTGTCTATGGTATTCTATAAGAACACAAGTGTGTTGAAAAATGTCGTATGAAACGTGTGTGCATGGTCATTATACACATCGGCTTCGTTATTGCGCAGCGCACTCGCATTCAGCTCGCGCGCACAATACCGCCTCGTGTATAATGACCATCATAGCACACGTGTATCACAACAATGTACTATTGATCAACATTTTTTAATGGGACGTGACGAAGGCAGGAAAATTTGAATATTCCATACACGCGCAAAAATATGGATATTTTAGTAAACACGTCAAAACTGGTTGTGTCGAGGTCAAATAATTCATTATGATTATAATGTTCTTTTTTAAACTTGTAGTTATTTATCTCTAATATATGCTAATGTCACAAAGTCGTTATTTAAATAATGTAGGCTCGTGTCAGGTGCGGCTAGACGAGACTATCAGAGTAGCAACACCTATTATTAAGCTATTGTTACACATGCTTATTACTAGCATGCTTTGTGCTTATTAGCATTCTAATAAGCATGCTTATTAGCAAAACACTCGTGTGATCTTAAACCCACACTTCAGTTTTCATGCCTTTCATAATATACAATCACATAAACTACTATTGGAGCATTCCACGGAATTGTCTACCGCGTGTCCCGCGTACGAACACGAATTTTATGAAGATTGTAAGTTTTGGAGTTTCTTTCTTTGCGGCATAGGCGTAAAAAAATACTCAGAGAACTAATTATTGACTGTTTGTACGGGACAGCCCCGTGGAATGCTCCTATTTATCTTCTTCATATTTTATTGCTTTCGAAATATTACTAAGAAAATAATTAAAATTAAAATATCTACTTGTTTTTTTTATCAGATTAAGCGAGATTGTTTCATTACGAATGCGACATGCGTTGCTCGGCTGCGACTTCTTCTTTAACCTATCTCATTACAAGAAAATGCAAAACGAGGCTCTGGAGATCCTTCATGGACACACTAAGAAGGTCATAGAGACGAGGAGGAGACAGTTAGAAACTAGGCAGGTGAAGATACAGGACAACGAAGACATTGGTAAGTTTGAAGAAGTCTTAAGAGAAGGCACACCAGGAAGGTCATAGAGATAAGAAGGAGAACAAGAGCGGGTAGGTTAAGATACAGAACAAGGAAAACACTAACAATTTTTAAGAAGTTGTATAGAAAGAGGCTGACGATTGGGTATACTAAAAATATCATTGAGACAAGGAGGCAGTTGGATAGCAGGCAGATGAAGATATAGAATATTGAAGGCACTGGTAAGTCTTATTAGAAAGCGTAGCAAGCTGTGGAAATCCTACACTTACACACCAGGAAAGTCATAGAGACGAGGAGGAGATTACTGAAGAGTGGGCTGGTGATGATTCAGAAGAACGAAGACACTGGTAAGTGTTATATGTAGGCGTAGGAAGAAGCCGTGGAAATCCCACAACAAGAAGGATATATTTAAAAGCGAAGAGATCGGGCAGTTGAAGATACATGACAACGAAGATACGGGTAAGTTTGAAAAAGTCTTACTAGGCCTAGGAATAAAACCACCTTCCCCCTTCCATCGGACGTCCCGGTGCGGGGAGCAAATACACCCGTTCGAGTAAGCATTGTTTAACACCAAACGATATGCCTTGTCTCTTTTAGTGCAGTATGCCAAGAAATAGAATGCGCTCCCACCTTTTGTATAACCTGACAGCTACCACCTCAGTCTCTTTAAATCACAAGGGAATATCTGAATAGGCTATTACTGAATCGGTGAGCTCCATCAGGTGTGATCAGTCGATCGCCGGTCAGTTGATTATAAAAAAGTACTTTTGAAGCTCAGGTACTGTACTTCTTTAACGACCTCCTAGCCTAGTTGGTAGTGACTCTGCCTACGAAGCAGAAGGTACCGGGTCAGGTCACTTATCTGTGTGTTTATCACGAATATTTGTTCCTGAGTTATGGGTGTTTTATATGTATTTAAGAATTTACATCACTCATGTTTTATCAAATAAATTATCTTATCTTATCTTATCTTATCTTATTTGATGTATCTATCTATTACATATATCGTCGTCTAGTACCCGCAACACAAGCCTTATTGAGCTTACCGTGGGACTAGGTCGATATGTATAAGATTGGTCGATCAAACGCGCCGCTGGTCATGATCCACTGAAGTAGTTCACTAACGCTAGTCATTTGTCGCAGGTATGAAGAACAAGCATGCCTTCTTGGACTTGCTTCTACTGGCGGAGGTGGATGGGAAACCTATCAGTGACCAGAGCGTCAGGGAGGAGGTCGACACCTTCATGTTTGAGGTCAGTAGATTAAAAAATTTCAAAGCCCAATGTTTATTATCGTCAATATCGTCGATGACATCTATTTCGACAATTCGTCGTTTATACGTAAGTTTGTTCGATAATAAGCCGAGTATTGTTGCTCGGATCCTCGTGAAATTTAGATGACATAAACAGGATTTCTATGTTTAAATATGAGCCAAGTTGGCCAAGGGGCTGCCGAAATATTGGGGTCACGTTTTCACATTCGGAACGAACTATTAGTTAGCCAGTGGAGACGAGAGCTTATATGCAGAGGTATCTCTTTTAATACCAGTTTTATATTTCAGGGTCACGATACGACAGCGTCTGGCATAGTGTTCTCTCTGTACTGCCTCGGCAAATACGAACATGTGCAGAGGAAAGTTGTGGAGGAGCTAAATGCTATTTTTGAGGGCGACTTGGACAGAGATCCTACTTACGCGTAAGCATATCCCATTGGTTGTTAAATAACAAACAAACGGTCAAATGTGAGTTAGATGACTCCGTCCCATCATAAAACATTTAGAATCCTACAAAGCCATTTACATAGATTTTGATAGCACAGACTGTGAATGTGTTAAGAAAACGTCATTATTTCATAGAAATATGACGTGTAAAATAACACTTCCGCATTTTCTAATATTAAAATCGATGCAAACTTGCCTTGGTCTGATTTAACATTTTTTTTTCCCGAAAGACACGCTCGCTTGATTTTGAGTGCTTACTTTTAAAGAACGATTCTTCTATGCAACGAAGGTCTAAAATACGAATGTATATTATAATTCCAGAGACCTCCAACAGATGAAGTACTTGGAGTGCGTGATCAAGGAAGCTCTGAGGTTGTATCCCTCCGTGCCTTTTATCCAAAGGCTTATCACACAAGATATGGGTGAGTCTCTCTGCTTGGCACAGGATCCCTTTGATGTCTTAGGTAATATTCACATAAGGCACGGAAGCGCACGCCACCTCTATTAAGACATGTAGACCTCTCTGTCGCAAGGACTTAAATTCTCCTAAATGTGTGTGCTTTTGGGTGCAGCCTAGCGTCATTCCATGGTCAGTTTTTTATCTATACTTTTGACCTTTGAAGTTTAAACATCCCGTTTTCCAGAGGTAATGGGCTTCAACCTGAGCAAGGGAATGTCCGTGGTTCTGGATATCTTCCACCTGCAGCGCAACCCGGCCGTCTTTGAGGACCCCTTGGTCTTCAAGCCTGAGAGATTCCTGGAGTCAGCCAAGCCGGGAAACGCTTATAACTGGATACCTTTCAGCGCTGGGCCGAGGAATTGCATAGGTAAGAGTTGTCGTCGTTAAACATGCGCTGAGATAGGTTATTGTGTCCTTGGGCCTTACCATGACGTCTCAGTTTAGTGTACTTATATCTGGACGACTTTCGGCTAAAATAAAGATGATGATGATGATGAAGTTTGATATTTCTTATAACATCACTTTTGAGAGAAGTTTAATTTCTTGGCACGGCCAATAATTTCTGAGTTGTCTTCTTTACTTTCAGGTCAGAAGTTCGCCATGATGGAAATAAAGGTAACTCTGGCAGCCATCATCCGGCGGTTCAGGCTGACGGCCGGACCAGAGCCGGACTGCTGCGGCGCGCTCATCCTCAAGGCCACGCAGGGCGTTTCCGTCGAGATCAAACCAAGAGTTTAACCACATCCGGAATTCCTGATCTGGGGCTACCACTGAATACGTGAGACATACTGATATTAAATTGCAACGGTTAACACTCACGTATTTTTATCACAATAGGCGTAACATGTTTCGTCTGCGTCGGGCAGACATCGTCGGACAAACAGAGTGGTGTTATCACCTTCGCGGCTCGGGCATCACTGCCCGAGACCGGCGTAGGTAACGGCTCGCGCGCAACGAAGCGGGAGCGGGGTGATTCGCGCAATCCGGCGCGTCGTTGCGGAAGTCTGAATTGTCGGATCCTCTGACGGGATCATGATCATGTTACCTGATCATGTCACGCCTATAGTGATAAAAATACGTGAGTGTTAACCGTTGCAATTTAATATCCTAACTAATATTACTTCGATCGTACGTTCTTCTATTTCCCTCTTTATAGACGAAGAAATGAAGTCGTTAGAAGTATATTTTTTTAAACTATCGCGGAGTTTTGATGTTTCTTATAATTGCCGGTTATATACGTTCGGGGAATTCGTCATAATATGTCCGCTGGACATCCGCCAGACTCTCATACATGTATTGGCAGATTCGGCAGATGTTCCCGAACGTATATGCCCAGCAAATTAACACGGGGTCTTACCACGGCTTTTGTTCAATACCGGGAGCTCGAATGGAACAAACCCTGCGGTAAGAACCCGTGTTCAGTTAACTTGTATATTGGAGTGAAAGATGTAGATATTTCCTAGGCTTCTGCTTTTGTTAGAGTAGGCCATAGAGTTTCTATCACTATGTATGTATGTATGTAAACTCTTTATTGTACAAAACACAGAAAAATTAAAATTTACAAAAGGAAAACAGTAAGACTACACTATGACTGAGTGTAAAAGGTTTTTGAAAGAGTGATAGTAAGTACTTTGTGACAAGATTTGGCGGTGTAATCAAGTATAACTATAAAGGTTATATTATATGCGAAACAATAAAAACAATGTTTTATTGAATTAATAACTTTATTATATATTTGTTTTATTGAATTAATATTATATTATCGAAATATATACAGTAAGTGTAACTTACCTGACTGACCTCTACCTACCTTGAATCTAAAATAGGTCCTTGAGGTACCTAGGATGCTGGCGGCATTTCCTCGTTGTATCGCAATGATGATACGTTGTGCGAGGAAGCTACCAGCTCTTCGGTCTATGTTTTATTAAGATTTCATAGCAATAAGGAGATGTTTGAAGCTCGCTGATCAAAAAAAAGTAAAATAGCTGTTAAAAAGTGATAAATATTCCAAAAACTGTCAAAAATTTTGAAAGATTTTTTATTTATTTCATTTAAATTGAAATTATCTTTCAGTTTTAAAACATGTTAAAATGTTTTTGTAACTATGAAAACTCGTGGCAAATAGTTAAGCAGGATCGGCTAAAATATACCGGCTTCTTAATAAATTTTAGAGAATCTGTGTATGCGGTTTTACTATTTAGAAAAAATAAAATAATGTTTTATTTCTACAAATTCAGTTATTTAAACGTTACTAAGGAAATAAATCAATTCTGTATTTCATTGATTTATTTGATTAAATCTTTAGTTCTATTAATAGATTGGTCATTAAGGAGATAAGATTGTATTAATTATGTAAGTTGAGTTTTATCATCAAGTTTTATCATTATATTAAATAGTATCAAAGACCTTGGATGTTGAATCATTAATTTAGACACGTGTATTGATTGGAGCGTTGGTGGCCCAGCATAGTTGGCATAGGTGGCATAGTTTTAATGCGATGGTCTCAGGTTCAAATCCTGTCGGCTCGTACCAATTAGTTCTTCAGAAGTACGAAATATCATTTGATATTTGGGCGTTTTTATTTTTTGTTGTACAAAAACCATTTTTGGACAATTTAATTTTTTTAAATTGTTTTCTATTCAGAATCGCGAGCTCTTTCAATCCTAGTAGGAGAAAAAAAGTGTCCTAAATTTTCCATACAAATTTCAAACTTTCCATTGACGCTACCGCCATACTAAATCAATGAAATTATGGTGGCGAAATGGAAAACCAATCTTGGGACACTTTTTTCTCCTACTAGGATTGAAAGAGCTCGCGATTCTGAATAGAAATCAATTTAAAAAAATTAAATTTTCCAAAAATGGTTTTTGTACAACAAAAAATAAAAACGCCCATTTACCAGTTGCTTTTGGTGAAAGAAAACATCGTGAGGAAACCGGACTATGCCGATTAGGCTTACTTTACCGTCTGTGTTGGCAGTTCAGATGGCAGTCGCTTTCGTAAAACTAGCGCCTACGCCAGATCTTGGGGTTAGTTGCCAAAGCGGACCCCCTCCCTGAGCCATGGCAGAAGCCGTGATAACACTAGGAGGAAGAAGAGACGTGTATTGATTAAATATTAAGCCCAATCAGTAATCATCGGTACAACCGAGTGGAACCTTGATGATACCAATCTGAAGAGAATCTCTAAAAAGTTTGAACTATTGAGTTTTCGTCTTGTAGAAGTTTTATTGGTGTCTGAAGGCCTAGTATAAAATTGTACGACACTTACTTCTCGATCGCGTTAGCGTATCGAGAGTTCAAATTATGTTTGCCGTTTATTTAAATCATCCGACTTTCATATTTTGACCCCTCGATACGCTAACGCGGTCGAGAGGTTAATGTTGTACAATTTTATACTAGGCCTTCTGTTTGTCTTGAAGAGTTTCTGCATAATTTTATTACAGACGTGAAATCAGTCAAAAAGTTAATTTCATCAATTATCAATTCAAGTCATACTAACGCGTAAAGTTAGAGAAAAGTAGGCTGTAGGCGACCTTCTAATTCGTGTTATAGAGGTTTATTATTACTAAATTAGGCTTACTAGTACCACCCAGAGTTAACCGCTAACTTGGAGTTAAGCTGTCCAAACAAGTAGTATAAAGCTGTACCATATACACCAAAGTTGGGGAATTAGTAGGGCTACAACAATATTATGGTGAGGTATAGGCTTCCACGCAGTGTTGCGAAAGCGGGTGGCATCCCTGTGGACTCGAGTGTGGAGCAGCACCAACACTCTCCTGAAGGTGATCGCAGAAAGGGTTGACAGCCCTCTTATCACTCATTGGATGCTGATGCATGTTCGGTCCAATGAGCATTATGTTTTCTACTAACATTAGGTATAAGTAGTTTAATAACATAACTTTGTATAGATATAAAAAATATGGACACCCTGCTGTCTGAAATAAAATATTTCTTTTCATTCATTTCATAGGAAATTGAATATTTTAATAGAAAACATAATCGGCCCGATGAGGGCGCCACTGGAAGGTCGGCCCCCTCTTAAGGTTGAGCATTTGTATCGTAACTAATTAAGCATACCGACAATCTTATTTGCTTAAAATTATGATAAATGACATAATGTCTATCGGGTATATTGATACTAAAGGTTATCACGGATATTGTATTTATCTACCTATGTATGTAAAAACATTTATTTTCAAAATATTAATATACAGTAAGTGTAACTTACCTAACTACCTACCACTGCCTACCTCTACCTACCTTAAATCTAAAATAGGTCCTTGAGGCATTGGACCTAGGATGCTGGCGGCATTTCCTCGTTGTATATCGTCGCTTAAAAGCAGAGACTTATTGAAATATCATCATCATCATTATTTCAGCCGAATGACGTTCACTGCTTGACATAGGCTTGCCCCAAAGATTTCCACAATGACCGGTCCTGCGCCGCCCGCATCCAGCGGACTCCTGCAACCTTCACCAGGTCATCAGTCTACCTTATGAGGGGCCTACCCACGCTGGCCTTCCGGTACGCGGTCGGCACTCGAGAACCTTTCTGCCCCAACGGCCATCGGTTCTACGCGCAATGTGCCCCGCCCACTGCCACTTAAGCTTAGCGAAATGAGATATGCTCAATTATTTTCCCCTTTTAAATCCAGTCCCTCCATCGAAATGATTCGATAATCCGGCAACCTTTTTTTTTAATCCCGCACATATTAGCAGTTTGACAAGACCAGTATAAGAATGAGCTGCGTTTTAATATTAATCTTAAGCACATCAAGGTCAAGTTAGACTGGATTATGAAACATTGTAAAAATGCGTGGTTGGCGCGTGTCGTGAATGCAGGGTGACATCTGAAACGTGATCAAAATAAAGAGTTGTGGTGAACAGAAAGGGATAGTTAATAGTAGGTACCGTCAACTTAGGGAGGATGGGAAAATTACTTCAAGTCGATTTTCCGCTAGGGGCGCTAGTGGAACGTGGGTCCTGCGGGAACATTCCAAACGTCACTTTGACTTCTCTCATACTGACACAGGACACACGCATGAGTGGTGCCGCCTGGTGAGCCACAATACCACACAATACGGTGTAGCTCCTAATATTGGATTTCAGGCCACTCTAGAACCATGTCAAAAAGACAAGTAAGAGATTTCTTACAATTTAAGTTGATTGTACTGGCACTAAGGATGACCTACACAAAAACGGGACGGGACGACCTGTCAGTTTCTATGGAAGACGTCGCGTGACATCCGCGGGCTCCGAGCTATCACGTGATTCTTTCTATATAAATTGACATATCGATATATAAAAAAATAAATAAAAAAAATTATATACCGTATGTGGCCCAAAACCGGGGAGAAGAATTTGATCGCGGGTAGTACTCCCCAAACCCATCTTTTGTTCAACAACTTTAAAAAATTATGTATTCTCTAGGTTTTCACTTCTTCGTACTAACTAAATAGTATTTTCAATGTACGTTAACATCAGCCTAATTGACGTCTCTTGTCATAGTTCAAAAGTATCAAAATTCGCAGTACATTGCGTCTTCTAACACATTTTAAAGTGTAAATATAAGATATACATCACTTCCATGAGAACATAGTTATTACATAATTACATGCATTTAATTAGATTCTTGTCACCGCAAGAATGCAATATTATATTTAGGGTAAACACATACCTGTAGCAAGATGAAATGAATAAAAATATCGAGACATGCAAAAATATCATGCGATCAAATTCTTCTCCCCGGTTATGCTTATATATACCATACTTATATTTATATATACCGTGTATCTTCGTATGTATATCGTCGCCTAGTACATAGCACAAGCTTTTCTTAATTTGGGCCTAGGTCGATCTATGTGAGATTGTTCCCAAATATTTATAATTTAATATACTCAGTCCGGGTTGTGTCTGGAGAATCGTTGAGACCCTTTGGCCGCAATAAAAATAATCCTATCCGAAGGGTGTGTGGGTTTTTTCGTTAGCAATAACGGCGTGTAGAGACGCGGAGTAAATTAATTAGTAGAGGGAGGGGGAGGTAAGGCTGTGGACGTTTTAAAGCGGAGCGGTAACCTAACCAAACAGACCACTTTATTTTTCAGAATGATGATTTATTTTTTCATCACATCATCATCATTTCAGCCGAAAGACGTCCATTGCTGGACATAGGCCCACCCCAAAGATTTCCATAATGACTGGTCCTGCGCCACCCGCATCCAGCGGACTCCTGCGACCTTCACCAGGTCATCAGTCCACCTTGTGGGGGGCCTACCCACGGTGCGCCTTCCGGTACGCGGTCGCCACTCGAGAACCTTTCCGCCCCAACGGCCATCGGTTCTGCGTGCAATGTGCCCCGCCCACTGCCACTTAAGTTTAGCGATTCGGAGAGCTATATCGGTTACTTTGGTTCTGCTGCGGATGGTCTCATTTCTGATACGATCTCACAGAGAGACTCTTAGCACAGCCCTCTCCATTGCCCTTTGGGTGACTTTGAGCCTTCTTATGAGGCCCATTGTAAGCGACCACGTTACATATATATTTTTAATCACACTTGCTCGTAAATGGTGGTATTCTTATTATATATGCAAGCATACTGAGACTAAATGAGCTGTATTAAGCCCATGGCCGCTATGGATTTTCATAAATTTTACCGCCCGCCTGGAGCCCCCGGAGGACCCGCGCCCCACGCGCGCATCGCCGTTTTCAGCGAGGGGCAAAGTCGTCGTCGCAAAGCCTCTCGTGCTTACATTGAAATCTGAGCAAGCAAAAGATTCCATAATTGAGCCCGCAGCGTAGCAAGTGGTTCAAAAACGGGAATATTGAGCATCGCGAGGGTCTCAAGGCACGAGAGATGAATAAGCTTTGCCGCCAAGTTTAATACAGCATTTTTCACTTCACTATTTCGAGGAAAAAATACTGTAAGTATCAAAATTTATGCTCTGTGTCTTAAAGAAAAACGAAAACACTTCGAGGTTACTTTACCCACTAGTGAATAAAATTCGTTTTCTCCCACTCGTTTTAAAGGCTTTACGAGCTAGTGAGGTGAAAATTATATTTTTCCTCCTCGCTGCCATGTTAGCTCCACCCTAAGCCCCAGAAAGGGTGGCTCGTTAGGCCGCGACAAAAAGAGCCAAGTCTCTGAGATAAGAGTTATTGGCGCGCTCGAGATTACCGTATCGCGCCACGGCTAATCTTCACAAGGAAATTGATTAAGAGCTCTTTGTTTTTCGCGAACTTTGTACTACTTTAGGGGTCCGTACCTTTAAAATTTCCGTCCTAGGAGCGTTGGTAGCCCAGCGGTATGCCGTGAGACTTTTAATCCGGAGGTCTCGGGTTCAAATCCTGCCGGCTCGTACCAATGAGTTTTTCGGAACTTACGTACGAAATATAATTTGATATTACCAATCGCTTTTCGGTACTAGGCATAATCTCAATAAAGCCTAGTTTACATCCGTGGGATGTCATGACGTTTTCTATAGAAACTGACAGTTCGTCCCGTATGTTTTAGTGTGAGTCATCCCTTAAACTTTTGCCACTTCCATCTGTCTTCCAACCAACATTGGTATCTCCGACAACTAGGGTGGGGCTATTTGTACTTTCAGCCCACACAGAAACTTGTCGGTAAGCAAAGATTTTCAATAAAAACACTGCATTCAAATCGATTTACCCGATACATACACACAGATACACACCGATAGATACACGGCCACAGCTGACTGTTAAGTTGACTTAAGCCCCTCTTTTTCATGGGGGTTAAAAAAGAACTTAGGGCCTGGCCACATGTCCACGTTGCGGCGTCGCCAACGTAAAACGGCACGACGCACGACGGCCAACGTGCCGTCGCACGTTGTTTTTTACGTTGCCGCCGACGTGAAAATTAACGTCGACGTTGACGTGGCACGTTGTTTTTTACGTTGCCGTCGACGTCAAAATTAACGTCGACGTTGCCGTGAGAATGAACGGTGACGGTGCCGCGGCACGGCGCCAGTGCCACCACATCGGCGGACGGCGCACGGCTCGGTAGTTTTATTTAGCTATTAGCCTGGTCAACGAATGATTCTAGATGGAATGGTCAAACTTTAATATCGAATATATCTATCATATATCGTCCCTATCGACCTGCTCTAGCGACGGTCCATCGCCATGAATGTTAGGCTTTGGTTTTGGCTGATTCTTTTAGCGCGTCCCTCATCCCTCTTGCATCAAAAATTGACGGGAATCCAAATTGTTATTCTTTTTTTTCGTAAATATAAAATCACCACATTTATTTCGTGGGTGCTCAATTGGGCAATCATGAAGAGGAAACTGACATAACATGTTTTGGCAGCATGTTACCCCTTTTTTTTCTTTGAGTCGTATCAAGCAGTGGCTGAGATAATCTTAAATTAAGCTCGATAGGTTGTCCAGAATATATTTACAAGACGTCAATAAAAACATCAAAAAATCCTAAAATAAAAATAATAACATAAAGCTTTGTATCAGATACGGCTTAAAATACTCTCAGATTCTCAGGAATCTCAAAAACAAAAGAATCTCAGACGAAATAATACACATGTCAACAATTAGGCCAGGTTCATTTTGTATTTATACTTAACGATACAATCTTTAGTTTTATAATTTATCAATAAATTGGCTATGTTTTCATAATTTTTATTTAGTTCAAATCATTATCTACAGGGTGTCCCGAACGATACTTCTACAGCTGATAAGGTCAATGACCCTGAGTAAGAATCAGACCATTTATTATTTGTTATGAATGTGTTGATTTGGTTTAGTTTTAATGTTCCGTACCACAAAAATGAAAACCCTTATAGGATCACTTTGTTGTCCGTACGTGTGTCCGTCCGTCCGTCCGTCCATCTGTTTGACAAGACCCTTTATCTCGAAAATGCGTAGATGTATCAAGTTGAAATTAATACCACATACACAAGTCTGTAGTCCCTTGAAACTGAGCAAAAACTAAACCTCTACGTCAACGCCAACGCCATCAAGATACCGCCGATTATATCGCATTTCTCATACATTTACAATGGGAATCAAAATGTATCAGGGTAATTCCCGTTAATCTAGAATCACGAAATTTGGCAAAAAGCAAGAGCTTGTAGTAGGTACAAGTACAGGCAAAAATCTGAAAACCGTATAGTTGCCGCATACTGAGAGTTCCGTGCCACCTGAATTTTAAGTAGGTACCTAAGGTCACAACTCACAAATGGGGGAGGGGTTGAGCATCCTTTGTGTGAAACCCTCGGTGGGTGAGTCCGACTCGCACTTGGCCGGTTTTTTAAGTAGACACATTACTATTTATTATAAATTGAAAGAGATGTTTCTAAATATGTAATTTTTTTTTAAAGTTGTACCTATAATTTTGCAACGGTAAATGATACATATATTTATGCATATGTAGGTAAAGGTATAGTTTAAAAATAAATTAACTATCTGAAAGTTTTCTCCAAGAAGCTATTGTCTCAGATAAAGAGTTCCCAACATATTATATAGCACAGAATGTAAAGAAAAGTGTGGAGAGATAAAGATTTGATCAAAATCGAGCATTTTTCGGAACTCATATCTGGACACCATATAAAAATTATAGTATCTCAAAGTTGTAGAGAATTTAATAATCTTTCAATATGTAGTAAACCGAAATTTTTTATAACGCATCGTTTCTGAGATGTTCAAAAAAACAAAAACGGGGCCTTTTTAGTTCCTACTCCCTTCGGGGTCAGTACCCCGGACCGAGGGGCACCGAGAGGCAAGGACTTTCAGTAGGTATGTTTATTGTTTGTCTCCTAACTATTCTTAATATTCCACAACACACCATAGTTAAATATTTTGCTTTCCACCATTCCACCTAGAACACCCCTTTTGAGCACTCATTGACCAAGCGATGTTGCTTAGTTCGTACTACTTCGCACGCGGTAATTAATGGATAAAAATGACTGAGAATTTAGATGTCGACTTTTTGATTTCACTAGTGGAAGCTATTCACCGAATGTATTAGTTTCAGTTTTTAGGGTTCCGCATTTTAATCATTCTTATGATATACGGAACCCTCGGTGGGCGAGTCTGACTGGCACTTGGCCGGTTTTTTTTTCTTATTTCGTTGTCTTAGCAGCCGGAGCAGGAGAATTACGTCTTTACTGTATACTTGAATATATTTGAACCGATGTTTGCCAAACCATCTAAATTGTCCGCCATTCATAAAACTTGTCATTACTTGTTTTCAACGCCTCGTACTTCTTTATAAAATGACTTCCATCGTAATTCATATTATAAATATATGGATTTATCCAATATTTTCTTTTCTTTTGCTTTTTCTTCATGCTTCTTCTTAACAACAACATGAGCAGAACACGTGTGATTATATCCATGTCGGTTTGAAGACTGATCACAAAATTTAGTAGTGATGGATAAGTGCGACGTCGTACAACGCGACAACGCAACGTGAATTCACTCAATCCGGCATAACGTGTGTTTGCACGGCGCGCGGCGAGGCAACGTGCAACGTGCATCTGTACGTTGCGCGGCAACGTATATTTTCACGTCGTGCAACGTGCTGCGCTCCGGCAACGCGCCGTTTTACGTTAACGGCGCCGCAACGTGGACATGTGGCCAGGCCCTAGACGTCATGGCGAGGCTCCTGGCAAAAGTTATTATCTATGCTACGATTGTGTTTTGTTTTTGTGTTGGTTTTACCAAACGTACCTACAGAACTCATGTATTCTCATCTGTCCCATTTCCCGCGCATGAGGTAAATGATATATTATTACTAAAGATAGGTTCAATGCGTTCTAAAAGGGAAGAGTTATACCTCTCCAGCCTGTATAATATTACCTCAAACTATAACCAAACGTAGGTTTTAGTATTATGAACTGATATTGCAAGGTCATTTCAAGTTAGTCTTAAACACTAAAGCGTAATGAATTTTTGGAAATATATCGAGCAGCAATGTATTGCGTACACTTAATGACAGCAGTTAAAAGATATTACTTGTGACACCATGCCAGTAAGATAAAGTAGCGATACATTGGGTATTGAATTATTTTATAAGGAAATAAATTAATACTAGTAAGTGAATGTAGCTACACACTTTATTCAATTCCATTAAACTAAAACATATTAAAATACAAATTTGAATATATAACTAGATTAAAAACTAAAATAAAACTAGATAAGACTACAATAAAACTAAATAAAAACTATAGCGTGTGACAGGGACAGTACGCATCCAGTGCGTGCATTAGAGGGAGATGGTAGTAATAGCACGCCTTCGCGGCGACTCCCGAGTTGGACCAACAGAGGCAGACCCCCGTCTCGCTTCCTAACGGATTAAGCCGCGGGTCAACCTAAGCTGGCATGTGCGCACACCGCCATTATTGTCACACCGCGCAGCGACGGTTAGCAGCGCCGCGCGGGAATTAGTAGCGAGTAGCCACGACGCGAACCGCACGCGCACATTATGTCCTACGACCGTGATGTAAACATATTAGTGTATTGTAAAACTGTGAACATATTAGTGGACTCTTGTTTAATTTACCGTGCTGATGTAAACAATAAACGTTTCTTCTCTACACGTGTGTTATAATTTAACAGGCCCGCTATAAAACTAAAATAAATCTAAAACAGGCCCCTGCGCCATGGTACCGAGGACGCTGGCAACATTTTGGATTGCTAGACTGATCCGTTGAGCGAGGAAGCTGCCAGCTCTTGGGTCTCCTGTGGCGTCTCTGAGTCTCTTCGATAGGTCTTTGAAGAGACTCAGAGCGCCAGGGCCCCACGGACCAACGGTCTTTACGTCAAAAGGAACAAAATTATATTGGGCGCCGAGACCACTGTACTTTCCCACCTTTGCTTTCTCATTTTCTCTTTAATTTCATTTACTAGAGATTTCATGGAGTGTATGTACCACAACCCAATCAGTTGGCCTGCGATGATCGACGAAGTACCACGACACGAACGAAACACAAAAAGCATGCGAAAAAAAATACTTTTCACTTCTCTTGCTCGAAAAGTACACCTTTGTGTCGTGGCTAGGCGACACAAAATCGCTTTTCATGCACTAGGGCATAAAGTAACATCCCAGGTGGAGCGCGCTCGCCGCGGTCTCGCCCCCCGCGCGCCCGGCCGCCTGCAGGCGGCGCGCGGCGGGGAGAACACAAGCGCAAGAGTATGGTTGTTACATTTTCAACGATTCAAAGTGATACAAAACCTAATATTTTCCTTACAATCGAAGTGAAAAGCAGAGTGTATACCTCGGGCATAAATACCCATTTTATCCTCGGCTACTATATTGGTCCTCGTTACTCGTACTATTACGCACGCACAATAGTAGATTGTACATCAAGGGCATAAAGTAACCCATTTTAGACGAGGCCATTTATTGGTCCGAGTGTAACGAGGACCAATACAGTAGTCGAGGATACTAACTAACTAACTAAATTCGATTGTAAGGATTATTTCACTTTAAGTCATTGAAAATGTAACATCCATACTCGCGCGCTTGGGTTCTCCCCGCCGCGCGCCACTCGCAGGCGGCCGGGAGCACGCCTCCTGTCCTTTACTTTATGCCCTAGGGCATAAAAAACGATTTTGTGACGCCTAGCCACGACATAAAGGCGAACTTTTCGAGCAAGACAAGTGAAAAAGTTGTTTGCGTATAGGTACTAGAAATCAAAATAAAAGCGTACAACGTACCGTAATCACAACGTATACATTTTGTTCTAGTTGTTTCTAGTTCACTTATCACCTCAATGGGGTATAACCAATCTTTAGCGTTAATATCATTGAAGACATAGAACAAGTTCCGTTAGCTTGAGTGGCGCAAACATCAACAGACCGCGGAAGCTAATTACTGTGACTTCGCCATTTGTGTGCTTTGTCTGATAACTCTCACCAGTTTAATTATTAATTGTATTAAGGTTATATCAATTTCAATTTCAATTTATTTATTCATACACCAACATGGATCAATTTGTTATTATATAAAATCTAAGTATTTATTTCTATGGTTAGTACGAGTCTACGCTTAATTTACATAATATACTCAGTAATTACAAATAAGTTAAATTTTAAGTTAAAAAACTAATAGAAATAACATGTCATCAGAATTAAATTAAAATAAAATTGGTAATAACATCATTTAATTAGGTATGTCATGAATGTCGTTTAGATACTTTAGATTTATAAAGGTAATGGGGGAAACGGGGGGTCACGAAACACTCACGAAAGATCACGTTGGGTTGTACGGCTCAAAGGAAAGGAGACCTAAAATAGGATATTACGATACAAGTGGGAAACGGAGGAAATTCGCAACGAGTGGCGATAAAGTAAAACACGACCGAAGGGAGTGTTTCAAATCGACACGAGTTGCGAATTACCTCTTCGCACATGTATCGTACGACGTTTTACAGTACATATGGCTCTTTGAATTTTTGACGCAGGCACATAACGTGCTCATTATCGCACTAGTGCGGTAATGTAGCACCATATGTAATGTAAAAACAGTTATTCGATCAACAGTGGTTTACAGATTAAATTTAGTTATTGGTACCTATAGCTCTTTCCGTACAGTCGTTAAAGTTTTACATACAATGATGAATAAATAGTATGTTTTAAATTCTTGCCTAAGATTAAATCTTACTGATCTTAAAGAACAAAAGACAATATTAATACTGAAGACAGTATAAACTTTAGACTTCCTATTTATTGATTATGTGTGTGTGTCTGCGCGCACGTGTGTGTTTGTGTGTGTGTGTGTGTGTGTCTATGTGTGCGTATTAGTTATTTTAATATCATAGTAAGTTTTGGGCTTAATCCAGTCTTTTATAACCTCTTCACATTCATAATATGATCGATAATTAATATTTAAGCGTTTATTTATTATGTTGTATAACTTTATAGATCTGGTAAAAATTCGTCTATTAGCAAAAGTAGTGTTAAATATAAGTTGTTGCGACAATGTCATCATTTCTTCTGTTTTGCATAGTTGGTTTAAATGGCGGAGATAGCTAGTGTACGCACGTAATTTGTGAACCCCTAGATCGTCTTTTGTCTTCTGAAGGCCTAGTATAAAATTTTTACGACATTAACTCCTCGACCGCGTTAGCGTTTCGAAGGGTCAAAATATGAAAGTTGCCGGATGATTTAAATAAACGGCAAACATAATTTGAATTCTCGATACGCTAACGCGGTCGAGAAGTTAATGTCGTACAATATTTATACTAGGCCTTCTGTCGTTGCCAACACATCCCGTGACCACCGGTGCACGCCGCCGCCAGTATTGTATATTTGTATAATACTAGCTGGTACCCGCGACTTTGTCTGCGCAATTTTTCAACATTGAAGTGGCTTCTCTATGAGGACCCAGACACTCTATCTGTGTGCTTGCCATGAGTTGTACAAAACTGTAGGCGTTAGCGACTGCGCATTTCCGTCTCGCTTCTGCCAGAGTAGTGGTAGGAGCGAGACAGACATAGGTACTTTAGAAACGCGCAGTCGCTAACGCCCACCGTTACGGAAGGCCTAGTATAAAAATTGTACGACATTAACTTCTCGACCGCGTTAGCGTATCGAGACTTCAAATTATGTTCGCCGTTTATTTAAATCATTCGGCAACTTTCATATTTTGACCCCTCGATACGCTAACGCGGTCGAGAAGTTAATGTCGTAAAATTTTTATACTAGGCCTTCACTACAACTCATGGTAAACACACTGCGTTCTATATCTGTGGTTCCAATCATAGAACTTACTTATAGTCTGACAAGCGAGCGAGCGCAGTAACAGTAGGACAAAAAAACTATATCCATCCCTTTTTTCAGGGTGGTAATACTAGCGTAAGAAAAAGACAGTATGATGCTCTCTATCCTACTGTTACTGCGCTCGCTGGGTTGTCAGACTATACTTTCTGCGCGCCAAAGCTGCCAGACACCGCCACAGCTTGTGATCAGAGCGCCTACCACGAACCGCGAACGAAAGTATACCTCCCTTTCGCACTTGTGATTTCTCACTCAAGTGCGACAAAGAGGTGAAACTTCGTTCGTGGTTCGTGGTAGGCCTTCTGGGCCCGTAATTTTCATGCCGGTTTCGACATAATGACGTTTATAAACACACAGGATGTGTTAATAAGAAATGAGTTAATGACAGATAAAGTTTATCAACGTTCGATTCTAACGTCGAACGTAATAGTTTTGACACTATTCAATGACAGCATTATTCTTAATAAATTGAAAGAGATGTCATATACTACGGAAAAAGTGACCATGGCCCCCGGTGAGCAAGGCTGGGATCGAACCAGCGATCTCCTGATTTTGGTCACTTTTTCTGTATGTGACATCTCTTTCAATTTATTATTTATATATAGTAGTGTGACTACTTAACTAGAAAAAAAACACGAATCAAAATATTTATTACATATAGTAAATGATTTGATTCGTGCTTTACAATTGTATAGCATTATTCTTTAGCTTAGAGTTGTATTTCAGTGCTCCTTATCAAACTCAAACTCAAACTATCTTTGTTTTACTAAAAATATATTGTATTTTTCTTTTTTCTACACCTCCAACGATAAGTCACTTAAATGTCAGAATGTCACCGTAATCTATTTTCCGTCTTAGAGTAAACAAAACAAAATGGCGTCATACATCATAAGCCTAACATTATCCACTGAGAGAACAACAGAACAAAGCGCAAAAGGTCGTTTCCGCCCTCAGTTAATTTATTGCGAGCGCGCGAGTGTATAATTTTGGCAGCGGCCCGCAATAGCCTGCTTCCGGGCCGGGAATGAGTAAATAAATAAATAAATATTGTGGGACAATCTTACACAAATCGATCTAGTCCCAAGGTAAGCCCAATAAGGCTTGTGTTGTGGGTACTAGACAAGGATATATATAATAGATAGATATAACATATAACTGCTTTAATACATAGAAAACATCCATAACTCAGGAATAAATTATTGTGATAATCACACAAATAAATGCCTTGACCAGGATTCGAATCCGGGACCTCCTGCTTCGTATGCAGGGTCAATACCGGCTAGGCTAGGAGGCCGTTAAAAATTGAGCAACCCCTGTCGAGTGCTGAAATGCAAGTTTTTACCGTTACTTGGAGCTTGAAGGTTATTTAGGAAATTTTAGAAGCAATTGTTGTACACTAATCGACCGAGCGTAAGCGAAGGTCTCTTTTTCTCTCTTTAGCCGGTCCCTCATTTCTAAGGATCGTGATCACAATATGTTACGTCCTTGATCAGTTATCTCTAATAGTCTCGATCCATTGTTGCCTTCACCGCTTGATGGAACTTGCTCGAGGATATGGCTTCTCTGTCTTGGTCAGTCTATCTAGTTGGCGAGCGGCCACGGCTTCTCCTTCCTTCCATTTCGCCAACCACGACCAGTTTCTTGAGACTCGGTTCCCCGCATTACATGGCCAAAGTATGATAACAACCGATGAACATGAACATGCGGATTTTAATTCTCAGGTTGGGAAAGGATTGATACATTGTGCGTTTAGCCATCCGGGGTATCCTGAGCATTCGCATCCAACACCACATTTCGAATGCGTCAATTCCTTGTCTTTGAAAATTATACAGCGCGCGAGAATATAATTTTGGCAGGGACCCGCAATAGCCTGCTTCCGGGCCGGGAATGAGTAACCCCTGTCGAGTGCTGAGATGCAAGTTTTTACCGTTAGACAAAAGTAAGTGTCAAGTATGACAAAGCTGAAACTTGAGTCATGACAGCACATGCCAAAACACAGCTTAGTACTAGATGGTTTAGTACCCCTTTATAATGGTTCAGCTAATAAATTTATTTTTTGAATATCTTAAAAACTGTAATAGCTAAGATTACAATAGTTCAATCAATCTCCTGGCTATTTCCCTATTTGGGGTCAGCCCTCCTGATACTTTTGCGCCAGTTAAGGCGGTCTTGTAAGATTACAATAGTTCCTTAGAGAAATTAACTCGATTTAACCTAAAGAATTTCGCCTTCAAGTTTACGGAAATCAATAAAAACAGGGTGTATAACAAAAGGGAACAGTCAGTTCGGACGCGCCAATCAGAAATACTGGTACTGAACTGCAAAATGCAAAAGCGCTAAACTAAGAAATGTTGATAGTGCTTCGTGTACTGGCAAGTGCAGAAGTGCTAAAGCGCTAAACTCCAGTTCTGCGAAGTTATCAACGGAGTTTTATCGGACGAGTTGAAACACATTACAAATTCAATCTGTCGTCGAGTTCGCGTCGCGCTAGATGACTCTCAAATAGTTGGGCGCGGCGCAAGGCATAGATGATCAAAATGGTCTAGTCTGCAGATTTGAAAATCAGCGCCTCAAATGTTGTATTTAAAAGAGAATAAAAATATATAATAGGCAAAGTGCGAGATGGACTCGCGAACGAAGCGTGCCATTATCTTTAAAAACGGAATTATATATATATTATTTAATGATTTATTTTTAAAGTGATAGATAGATACTATAGATAGATACAAATCTTTATTCATCCACAAAAAAAACATCATCACCAAACACATACAACTATAAATAAATATTCTAGGACAATCTTACACAAATCGACCTAGTCCCACGGTAAGCTCAATAAGGCTTGTGGTGTGGGTACTAGGCGACAATATATACAATGCCGCTAGGCATAAAAACACATCTATCTCTGAATAAAATTGCATAACTTACCTACGCTTAAGGCTGGATTTGACCAAACTTTTTAACCAAGAGTAACGCTTACTCTTGGATACTAATGTCAAAATCCCATAGTAATTTGACGTTACTATCTGAGAGTAAGCGTTATTCTCGGAATAAAAATTTGGCAAAACGCAGCCTTAATGGTTACCTACTGAAGTACTAAAGGCTATGATATACTAAAAGAAACTATAAGGATTTTGTTTTCGTAATATTGACAACGGAACCCTAAAACACCGCGCTAAACAAGTTTCGAGTATGCGACTTGCCGTAATATTTCTCAAGGTCAAACTTGTTCAAACTCGCTAGTCTTGTTTGTTTTCCGAAAGGTCACAATTCGCGTGGTGAATTTTTTCTATTGTTACCTATGTATCTTATAATATAAAAAAAATGGAGGCGTAATGGTTTTTTTTTAAATACTACGACGTTGACAAACAAGCATACGACCCGCCTGATGGTAAGCGGTCACCGTAGCCTGTAGACGCTGGCAACTCCAAGATGCGTGTTGCCGACTTTTAAAAAAAGGCGGATTCGCTGTGTTGACAGCTACAGGGGCAAGCTCTGCTGGGGACCCCCAGCTGTCAACACAGTGAATCCTCTTGGAGCTCTGGCGACCTTACTCACCAACAGAAACACAACACTATGAGCTATGAGTAGGGTGTAGTGTTATTAAACTTCGGTTTTCTGTAAGGTGGAGGTACTTCCCCAGATGGGCTCTGCTCCAGATTTGAGCGAGACGACATTCGTTGTGCTGTGCCCTACCACACTAAACGATATGCATCCGCTGTGCCGCTACCTCTCTTCTCTCTTCAGGTTCGTATCAGTTACTATCAATATTTTGCACTCAGCGATGGTCCTCGCTCACTGCTATAGGCTCAACCATGACCATGACTTTGCGTGTCAGTTATATGCCGACCATAATATGTTCGGGCAGTCCGTAGGGTCTCCATAGTTGGCATTGTCATGACTGCCGGGCATCTGTCAGACAAATTTCCCATAACTATTTCCAAAATTCAAAAATTTATTCTGCAAGTTGGCCTCAAGGGCACTTTTACAAGTCAATAAGCATTACAATAAAGCATTTTTGAAATAAAATAAATAAATAAATTTGAATGCACAAACATTTACAATATATAGTGAGAAGTAAAAGTATAATCTAAATACTGATAATGCAACAGTCAAAACCTTGGTAAACAATACTAAAATAAATGTGTAATGTAATATGGCAAGAGATGTACGAGTATAGTCTCTATAGTTAATAATAAATTAAGTTTGGGAGATGTAAAAGGTCCCCCAACGTCAAAATAAAATACGAATAAAATTTGGAGATGTAAAGGCCCCAAGTGTCACAATAAAGACTGGAGATGTAAAAGGTCTCCATCGTCAAAAAATAATACTACCTTATGGAGGTGTAAATGCCTCCAAACGTCAAAATACAGTATCTTTATGATATAAATACCACAAGTCATCAGACTATTAAGTTAACAGTCTTAGATCTAATGCTACAGAATACATAACTAGTATGTATCCAACAAGTCAAAATTATAGAATCCAATCCATTTAATTATAATTACTATTTAAAACGAGATATTTACCATGTATACCGCGCAAATTAGCCGAACCCGTAAGCGGCTAGGTCGCTACGGCGTGATCGCTACGGCGTGTGTAACAGTACCGAAATATCGGGAGCTGAAATTAAACATTTTAGAACGGATTAAGGATGACTCACACTAGAACGGGACGGGACGGGAAAATCTGTCAATTTCTATAGAAAGAATCACGTGATAGCTTGGAGCCCTCGGATGTCACGAGAAGCTTTCTATAGAAATTGACAGATTTGCCCGTCCCGCCTCGTCCCGTCCCGTTCTAGTGTGAGTCATCCTTTAATATCGTTTATTAGCACCACGTTTTCGAGCCCTTTACAGGACTCGTTTTCACAGGGTTAAGATGGTGATCGGGAGCTCATAAAAACAAATATCCATGGTAAATACGAGTATATCGTTTTGAATAGTAATTAAAGTTTTCCCATATATTAGGCAGATCCGGCGGAAATGTCCGAATGTATGTAACCCGCTTTCGATCAGAGCGAATGGGTCAAACACGAAACGATTTTCGGAGTCTTTCCTGTGGACAATTCAAACGTTAAGAGCTATAAAGCTTGATTTTCCTATTTAAGCATTATACACGGTGCCCGTGAGCATTGCGAGAGATTTCAGCGTATTCCTGAGGTTAAAAGAAACAAAAAATGTCATATTAAGTGCATTGGATTAGAGCTAGTTTCTGAGATATTTGCAATTTTTATTTAAACATAATTTTACCGCCACTCGGTAAATAACTCGTTTCGGAATGTGATAGTGCTACTATGTGGTCTAGTCTAGACATGATTTTTGCCAGACTTCAAAGTGAAACTGTGATGTATTTGCAAAACTCGGCTCTACCAAAAAAAAAAAGTACTTTAAGTGGGCTTTTTCGAAATGAAATTTACTTTCTATGTATTAAAGCATTTAAAAAAAAGGTATTTTTTTTGGTGGAAATGACCAAAAATCATATGACATTTTTTTGTTTCTTTTAGCCTCAGGAATATACACGAAGGGGTACTCCCTTTCTATTGCATATGATAAAAATCATTACTACATGTCCACAAGCTGTTAACTATTGACCACAGGAAAGAAAAAGTGCGTGTTCAGCTAAACTGTAGAGCTAACCTTTCCTGTGGTCAATCGTTAACAGCTTAGCGTGTCAGTCTTGATTTTTATCATACAATTCAATAGAAAAGGAGTACTTTTTAATGTGGATAAGGGTTCAATAAGAAAATCAACCTTAATAGCCCTTAACTTTTGAATTTCCACCGGAAAGATTCTTAACGTTTTGTATTTGACCCGAATAGTCAGAGCACGGTATCTCGCTGTTACCTATCTCTCAGTGCCGCTGCCGCGCGAAGTCGTGGTGTAAACGCTGCCGCTTGTCGCTATCGCGACCGCTTGTGTTTTGCACCGCACCTCACTCCAGGAGGATCCAACTAATTACGCTGGCGCGCTAAAACTTGCACTTATTTGATCAATGGAAATAGTTTTTGGTACGGTATTTAATTGCTTCCCGGCAAATTGGTTTAATCGGTTTAGTTTCGATGGGAATAATTAATCGACGCGAAGGTGTAAACGTAAACAACTTAGGCTATATACATTAAAAGAGATGTTATATATACACAGACACACGCAAACACGCACACACACACACACACACACACACACACACACACACATTTTTTGACATGAGAATGATCCTGTGACGGAATGTCCTTCCTTTGTTCATGTACACACGCGTTTATAAGTGCATAGGCAATTTATGAATGACATTTCGGCACTATTGCAAGCGCCATCGCGCCATGTTCACTCGCGACCCACGCTCAATTAAGTACGGAAGCTTTCGCTTGCTCACATCTCAATATATACGCGAGACGTAAACAACAACTTTTGCCACTAGTAATATACTTGCATAACTATTCTTTACGTCCAAAGTGTCTAAAGTATTTTAACTTATAAAGCCTTTAAGGTTCATTTTTATTGAATTTATAAAACTATACTAAATCAGCCTTACAGATAAAGCCTCGTAACGTAGCGCGGGCTGCACCGTCCAGAAGTTTAAAGAAAGTGCAGTATAGCCGTAAATAAGGATCTGCTTGACGTTATTCGTGACGATGCGTCGTGTTGTGAGCCTTTTACCAACGTACAAGGCAAAAAAAAAACAGAAATACAAATTTAAAAAACAATACACGTAATTTAAAAATAACCAGAGTGAAAAATACTACAACTTACGCTAGGGCTTGTTAGGGCCGACAGGTATCCGTCGTAAATGTGCCAAAAATGCTGGCGTTACCACGTTAAAATGGCGATTGAGTTGCAGTAAATATGATCCCGTCCTGTCCCGTCCCGTTCTATCCCATCCTAGTGTGAGTCATCAATAAGACGTCAAGGTAAGGCCCCTGGTAGCAAATCCCGCTTGCTGAAATGCCCTTTGCTGGTGCAAACTATTTTCTAGCACTAGTAAGAATCCCTTTCCATAACAACCAAAAGTTAGCTACCTTTGCTAATGATATTTAGATAAAATAATTTCCAACTATTTGCTACCGTTACTAATAGATTAGCATTCGAGGAGGAATGTAGGATGGGAAGGCAGCCGGGTCATAACCTGCAGCTCAACTTCAGGGAACAGGGCTGAGTGAATGCGACAAGTGCTGGACAGCCCGCCTGTGTCCGGCCGGGCGTCCCTACACTACATCTACATCTAGTTGAGTAGCAACTATAGTCAATTTATTTATTGGTGTCATCTTCTTCTTCTTCTTTTATAATATGGCCTCTGTCCGAGAATTGGACAATTTTGCCAGTGTCCCGTATTAATATAATCAGTGTATTTTATATAAATAGTATATTGCCTCTTGGGCGGTTGGGCGACATTGTTCGGTAATTGACCTTGCTATTTATTCCGTTTACAGCTATACGTAATAAATATGTCGGGAGGCCAAGATCCCGGGACAACCGAGTAATGACTCAATAACGCGATTACACGCGTTTCAGGATTAATTCTTCATTAGCTGCACACTTCTTCGTTAGTTTACTGCACAATAAGCTATAAATATTACACATTAAAAAAAATTTAGCACACAAAAACAAATAACTATTCAAGAAACGCAACCACCATTTTGAATATCAAACGGAAGACCTTATTGGTGTCAAAATATTTCTATTATTCATATTTGTCAGCTGTGACTGCCAAAGTAAGGCGTATTTAAACATTTGGCGCTCTGGGCTAATGCGCTTTGCGACAGTAAACTGTGTCCAGAAAAAGCGGTCAAGTCGTCCCTTAGCGGGCGCCTACGCCAGTCTTTGTGGCCTGTCGCTCCGGGCCATGACCCCCTTGGCCATAGGGTAAATACGCACCTGACCTTATACGACGAAAATCGAACGATTGCGGATTTTTATATTCATCTCTGTCACACTTGCATATTGGAGTTTTCCCGTCAATGCCAGTTCTCGATATTCGTGGTAGGCGTATAATCTTTCGGCGTATACCATAGCTCAGAGAGCTTTTACGCCCTTATCCCCTCTGCAATACTTTGGCCACCAGATAACCTTAATCCTATCTTACTGCGAAAACTCGTAACCCACATCGGAACGCGTTGATATCTTCATAAAATTATACGATCGTATTAAAACTTTACGGCTGTGTATTGAAACCTGTTGGATGCCGAGAATCCTGAAAGGTGCTTGAGCGCCAAGTATCAGGCCAATAATGTAGTATCATAGTAATGGAAAACTAAGACACGAATACTAAAAATGATATGTTCTATCGATTAGTGATTTTATTACAAAACTCTCGTGAAACTCGAACATTTAATAATAACTTTAAACCGGGTCACTCGCGAATGAAGTCGATTTCGCTCGACATATTTCGATCTTTACGAAGCACGGCTTGCCTCTGTCGCGGGTGGTCGCGCTGATGATGATCTTCGTAAACATCGAAACATGTCGAACGAAAATCGATTCGAATATGGAAAAATCTTCGTTGTTCAGAGTCAGACCAGCGTGCGTTGCCAAGATGTGAACCGCTCACGCTTAATAAGGTATCGTAGCTACCTCTCTCTATCACTCTTCCTTATTAGTGTGAGATTGACAGTTGCGTTTCGTTAGCGACTGAGCGTGAGCGATAGGCATCATGGCTACGCACCCTGGGGCCTTACATTAACGTGATTCAGTTGACGACTTAAACTGAGTCACTGCCATACAACTGACTATAGTTAAAAACTTATACTGAATCGTGTTAAGACGTCGAATGCTAGTGCAGCGTCGAGCATATTACTACCTTAGCAGGGCAGACATCGTCGGAAAGACAGAGTGGTGTTGTTACCTTCGCAGCTCGGGCATCACTGCCCGAGACCGGCACAGTTAACGGGTCGTGCGCGCCACAGTAGGCGGAGTCGAGCAATCCGGCGTCGTCGTTGCACGAGTCTTAATTGTCGGATCGTCCGACGGGATCAACGACAAGTACACCGAATATAAGATTTTAAGCTAACATGGTCATTTACACTATAATTACTATAATTACTACGGGGTGTGGGTAGACCACAAATAAAATAAAAACTCGCAGCAAATCAGTTACACCGTGAACATGGCACTTGTAACAGTGCCGAAATATCGGGAGCTCATGAAAACAAATGTACATGGTAAATATCTCGTTTTAAATAGTAATTAAAGTACACCGAACTAACCGTGTCCACTCAATGGTCACCACACATATTCACGTTCCCTCTAGGAGAACACAGGCAAAAACGCCCTATGTTTGCTTTCCGGGTTCCACAACGGGTAAAGCATGCCTCACATAAGAACGGGCTGGTCCGATCGTCCGATCTGTCAGTTTCTATAGAATACGTCACGTGACCTCCGAGCTCGGACGCACGGAAGAATAACTAAAGCATGGAAGTAGTACGATAACTGTCAAATGACAACAGTTTAGAGCGGCCTTGAAATTGGCAGTGGATTTCTCAAATGTCGTAAGTCTAACCTAATTACGTGCCTCTTACGACATTTGTTTACAAAGATGCGATCCACTACGATCTGTAATGCATTGATACCGACTAAAAAATTACAATGATGTATTTAATTTGGCTGCTTGGACGAATTGCATCAAAAGAGATCAGCAAAACTGTTGACTTGCACTCAAAATGCCCATAAACAAAGAATATAATCACCATTTTTTTAGTCAGAAAAGCGAATGATATCCTATGAAAGAAAGGAAAAGAGGAAAAACTCAAGACTTCGGATGGGGCCCGAACTCGTGAGTCTGGGATATACGCCCATCGCTCTCACATAACGCATTATACCTATCACGCGTTCGGCGTTGCGGACTAGCCGCGCTGGCTGACGTTGTTGGGATCCCCACGGTACGGTGTCATTTAGCCCCACTTGCACCACCCAGGGTCAGCCGAAAACCCGGAGTTAAGCTGTCAAATCTCATACAAAAAATTGCGTAACTCCGGGTTATGTGGCTAACCCCGGGCGGTGCAAGTGGCTCTTAGTGCATTAATTAGTTCTGTGGTCAACACGTGCAAGACGTGATAGCACTCTGTCCGATGATGACTGCCAGCCACAATCGAAATTACATGTCAGGCCCATAGTGGTAAAAAATAGGTACTTACATGAGTTTTACCTGTTGTTAGGGTTTCGTACCTCAAAAGGAAAAAATACCCTTTAGGAAAGGGACCCTTTAGGATCACTTTGTTGTCCGTTCGTCCGTCTGTCTGTCTGTCAAGACCCCTTTATCTCGGGAACACGTAGAGGTAGAAAGAAAGTTGAAATTAATACCACATATACAGATTTGCGGTCTTTTGAAGCTGTCAAGAAACCAAACCTCTACGTTAATGTAATCTAAAGATTTACTTTTTACTTTTAAAGGCGTTTATGTCGCATTTCCCATGCATTTGCAATGAGGCAATGGGAATCAAATTGTTCAGGGTATATAGCACAAGTACAGGATAAAATCCGCAAACCGTATAATTGCCGCGCACTGGGAGTTCCGTGCCACCAGTATTTTAAGTTCCTGGATGCAGGAGGTACCGATTCTGGCAAAGCTGATATATTTTTTTTAAGTTTAAATTCTGTCTAAGCCCACACTGCTCGCTTATTGGCCATCTGAGATTCGATGTTTATTTTATTAAGTTGACAGTTTCGTTCGGCAACGATCTATGTGTGAAAACGGCTTTGACATTCCAACAATATAAAAAAAAAACAGGAGATGTACCTGATAAAAACTCACACGTATAAGTACGGCCAACACTGCAAATGAGTTTCCAGGCGCTAGTGGATATCGTAGTATGGACAGAATGTCTCACAGCATGCACGTAGCGAAACTTTTAAACTGTGTTCAGAGCTCCGCCGGGACAATTTGGGGCACCGGCAAAAACTCCCCAACTTACTTACTATTTTTGCCCCACATTCTGCAAATAGCACGGAAAGTTGGGTTTTGCTTTAGTTAAGTTTATGTTCGACAATTTATACCGTCGGCTTCAAATTCTATAAGTTCCACGGCCGTGCTGGGCCTCTTTCCATGCAGGGGGAGAGGGGGTCTGATACACATGGTCAGCTGCAAAGCCCCCCCCCCTGCGTGCATATAGTTTGTGTAGGTTAATGGTTTGATTAATGGACCCGACCCGACCGATAGGGGAGTACGACAACGTTGTACATCGAATCGAATCGCAATCTGACTGTACATCGAATTTGTATAGATATGTTTCTACCCTATTGGTTAGCCCACGGTTGACTGATAGAGAATGCTTTACGGCAATAAGTCCACCATTTGTGCTTTTCTCTATTAAGCAAAAAAAATAAAAAATAAATGTTTTCTCACAGTTCAACTTCTTTAAAACTATAAAAAACACTACAAACAGTGTTAACTGTTAAGTATAATCCGTTCCTGGGTTTACAAAGCCTTTGGAATTCTGCATCCATTGCGTAGCGAGTCATTATGCTGCGCGTTCAAATAAAACCGTAATGGAGACCATGTTTGCCCTCACAGATCCTTGTAGCCACTAGATGCAGCACTAGAATCAAAACATTTATTATAAATAATAAATGTTTTAATTCACGCTTTACAATTTTAGGAAAAACATCGATCGTAATTAATAGAAAAAGTGATTTTTAAATGACTAAATGAATGACTAAGACTTTAAAATTATTGAAAAAATGCTTGCTACATAAAGTGTCTTAGAAAGTGGTAATCCGTTTTAAATGATGATTACTGGATGAGATAAAGGATCACTCACACCAATCCTACGCACAGCACAACGAATGTCGTCTCGCTCAGATCTGGAGCAGAGCCCATCTGGGGTAGTACCTCCACCTTACAGAAAACCGCAGTTTAATAAAACTCGTCCCAACTCATAGGTTTGTGTTTCTGTTGGTGAGTAAGGTCGCCAGAGCTCAAAGAGGATTCACTGTGTTGACAGCTGGGACTCACGGAGCAAAGCTTGCCCCTTTAGCTGTCAACACAGCGAATCCTCCTTTTTTAAGAGGCCATCAATACGATTTGTACGGAAAAGCAACAAAAGCTGATGTTTCACGTTGTACTACGAAGAAACGGTGAACTGTATGTGAATGTTGCTAACTATGTTTGATAGCTCATTTGCTAGTATTTAAAATTTCAGCTTCTAATTTAAGTAAAACTCAGTGTTTTAACTTTGACTATACAATTACTGGTAGTTGTTTTCAAAAAAGCGCGCGGAGACAAAAGTTTGACTTCGTGTTCTTTTAACACGATACATGAAAACACATGTTTTTTCGGGTTGATATAATATTGTAACATGGTTTTATTTAAACTTTCGGTCCCATATTTCCAATTATTTACACAGATACCCAACTACTTCGATTTTGAATATGCACAATTTTCGATAAAAATACACTGCAAACACAGGGATTCTCCCAGTAATTTTGACATAATATTGGGATGATTTGTATACAACATTAAAGTTTGTTCTTTTAAGGTCATGTTGAAGTCGAAAAATACATATTTTTTTGAAATTCCGTATTTTTTTTTTAAATATTCAAATGGTGTATATATTCCGATGCGCGCGGGCTGAGTCCTCAGTACCGCGCGCGCGCTCGTAGAGGTAGGACCTGTGTAATATTTGTGAACTGCACGAATTGTTTGTTTTGTTGCGCTAGCTAGTGCTGGAAGCGTTTGGGAAAGTAAATACACCGCGACCAACCACTGACGTAAGTATATTACATTTTTGATTATATTATAGACCTGTTTGAAATAAAAAATTCAAATAATTTCATCGAATGTGATTGTACCGCAACCAACCCTTCTTAATACTTTAACCTTCTTTCGTAACTCACGCCCGCGAATTACCGGGCTGTCATATACTTTGATCCCCAATAAGGACCTCCTTCCCTAACCCTCCCTAAATTAGAGCCCGCGAATTACGGGGCGTCGGCAGTGTTTCAATTTTTCAACTGACGTGTGAGTAGCAAGAGGGACACGGACAGTATGCAGAAATGTTATTAAGGTGACGGTACCCATTATGAACACTTTAAGCTGACAGACACGGGTGATGAACACTTCATTCTTAATTCAAATATCATCATATGGTTGTCAATTGGTTGACACAAAATAAATGTATGAACCTTATTTCCTCATAATAAAAGTCACTATTCGTTACTGGTTCCTTGACCATTACTGGTGCCACCACCCAGGTCAGGGATAATCATATTGCTATATGAGCAAAATCCGGAAATAAACCGGCCAAGTGCGTGTCGGACCACGCATAATTGAGGGTTCTGTACCGTTATATGATGAAAATATTGTGCAAGAATAAAGGCATAAGTGCCTTCACATATCAAGGCACTTAACTGTATCCGCAACATCCCTGTCTAAAATATATCCAAATCACCATCACCCACCAAAATCAATCACCAATACCTATTAGTAAATAGGTACCTATGCTTAGAAATGTACCAATAACAAATTCCTATTCCAAAATAACATCGGATACTATTTAGAGACATTTGACGTTCGAATAAAACTATTTTTAATCTTATGAAGTTATGATGGTACAAATTAAATTTTCTAATACTACACCACGTACGCGAAGTAATAGTTGGATGTTCGGACGCTAGTATCAATAATGTTTGGTCCGCGCGTCAAGCTAATGGCGAGTTGCGACGGTGCTACATACTATGAATGAATGCTCGCTCCCGTTCGCACTAACCGCACCTGCTATGCCGTTCGAATAGGATGGCGATAATAAGTTTGTATTCCTGATTGTAGTGTGTGTCCGCACACAGATGCGTGTCGGCGCGCAACTGGCGCTAATAATATTGAAATGCGAGCGAGCGGATTTTGTTATAGGACTCTTAAAGGGTCGGCAACGCGCATGTAACACCCCTGGAGTTGCAGGCGTCCATAGGCTACGATGACTGCTTACCATCAGGCGGGCCGTATGCTTGTTTGTCACCGTAAAAAAAAGAAAAACCGATTCGGGACGATCTCTCATTTTCTATAGAAAGAATTACGTGATGGCTTAGAGCCCTTGGTCGAGTGACGTTTTCTATGGAAACTGACAGAACGTTCCGGATCGGATCGGATCGGATCGGTGTGAGTAATTGCATTTTTTGACGAAAGTTCTGTATCTACAAGGCAGATCGTTCAAATAACAATACCTTACTACTACTGTAAAACAGGATCTAGTGGGCAGTATTCCACAGCTTTCAGAGATAGTTTCAATTTGTGGGGCCCTCGCGGGACAGAGCGCGGTATCCACAGACGTTCCGACACGCAGGACACTTTTACAAGGCCGCAATGGTCGATGCAGTTAGGTGTGGGAATACAAAGTTTTCCAATACTGTACAATTTTATTGAAAGATATCTTATTTATTCTGTTTATCCCGTGAATCACTACATATTATAAAACAAAGTCGCTTCCCGCTGTCAGTATGTATGTATGCTTAAATTTTTAAAACTACGCAACGGATTTTGATGCGGTTCATTTTATAGATAGTGATTCAAGAGGAAGTTTTATATGTATAATAATAACCCGTGCGAAGCCGGGGCGAGTCGCTAGTTATATAGAATTGGAAGCGTCATCGTCATTCGAATTCAAAACGTGCACCCAAAAAATTGGTGCTGGTTGGAGGTTTCAAAACTAATATTGTCTTCTGTTACCGCGATTGTTATTCATTGAAATTAAACACTTTAGGACGGATTAATCGCGTTTATTAACACCATGACCCTACGTACGTAGTGCTGTAAAGGGCTTGAAACGTAGGGTCGTGGTGGTAATAAACGCAGTCATCCACTCACACTAGAACGGGACGGGACGGGCGGGACGGGATCTGTCAGTTTCTATAGAAAACCTCACGTGAGATCCGAAAGTTCCAAGCTATCACGTGATTCTTTCTGTAGAAATTGACAATTCGTCTCGTCCCGCCCCGTCCCGTCCCGTCCTAGTTTGAGCCATCCTTTAACTTGTTATTTTAAAGTCTAATTACGAAATAGACTCCCAACATTCCAGAAACATTGGAGTAACCCCTGTAATCCTTACCCGTATTATGTGATAACAATGCGTGTTAACATAATTCTGCTGCGAAACTTTGAGTTTTCCACAATGCAAAGTTTCTATAGACAACGAAATTCTGTGATAAGTTGAAAAGAGCCTAATGACCTACTTCAAATTACAAAAGAAGATTTCCGTTTCTGTCATACTTGCATATAAAATTATCAGTGCAAAAGCCCTAAAGTTTCCATTCTATAACAAGTCCCGTTCATAAATTTAATAAATCCTGTCTGTCAGTTTGATGTTTGTTTGTTTGTTAAAAAGGGAGGAAACATAGTGACTAATATGTTTATTATTTTAATTAGAAAACTCCCGTATCAGACATATTAAAATACTTACATGGTTACTTACGTCAATAAAGTCGAAAATAGCTCGACATGTTTCGGAACAGTCCGTGTCCTTTATTCATGAGTAATGCGGCTGGCCGCGGCCGCTGCTCTACGCATACTGCCAGTGCAGTGGGCTGTTCCGAAATAAAGAGTATTCTATGTATCTATCTATAAGTATTTTAATATGTATGTAATTTTTTTTATGAAGAAGTCTGTTAAGGGCGACTTGCACCACCCGGGGTTAGTCACATAACCCTGAGTTAAGCGTTTTTTGTATGGGACTTGACAGTTTAACTCTGGGTCTGTGGTTAACCCTGGGTGGTGCAAGTGGGCCTAAGTCCTAATTGAGAATTGAGTTGAGTAAATCTTTATCTAAAGAATGAGACAGAAAAACAGAGAAATTTTCTGATTCTCTGTTTTTCTGTCTCATTCTTTAGGCTTCATTGAGGTTTTAGCAAATATATGTATATGGTGGTAGTTTTGATCCATACGTTTTTATATTAAGGGGGTACCCGAGGTTTTGATCAATCTTGACAAGTTTAGAGTCATAAAGCCTTGCACTACAGATAAAACAAACGGCTATCGGTTTTTCAATTTTATCTCCATTCGTGTCTACCAAACTTGGAAAGAAAAAAAAAAACTGTCTACACACATCTGACAAAAAACACTTTTTTTGTATATTAAATCGACATCTTTGGGTTCACCTGTGCCTTTTCAAAAAAATTGACAGATATTTTAATTTTAAACTAATTGAGGCAAAAGCAATGGCCATAAACCAGGTTTTCGTTCTAAAATGGTTCAACTTTGATGGCAAATGTATTTTTTTATGTCGATGCATATACAAGATTCTGTTTTTGCCGAGTCTATCAGTTCCTAGTTCACAATTCCTAGGTTTCACGTTATTTGCAGACACCGTTAGTGGTAAAGTGCGGAGCGAGATAGAATTATTTGTTCGAGCCGCTAAATGTAAGTAAATACCACGTTCCGTACGGTCTTTGAATAGAAATTTACACTAAAGAAACTTGTGTCCGTAATGAACGTATAGTCAACCAATTGGAACCCTAGGCCACTGTAGGACTATGTCAAAGTGACTCTATAAATCAGATTGTAAGAAATAATTTACTGCTTGTCATTTTGACATTGTTCTAGAGTGGCCTAGGGTTCCAATTGGTTGACTGTACTTAATTATAGTAATCCCTTTAAAGTTGTGAATTTTTGGGAACTTATGTAGGTACCTATCAGTGTTTTTCGGTGAAGCGTTGACGCAGCAGTAAGAGCATGCTAGTTTCGATCCAAAAGATGCAGGTAGAAATACTTTCTACTGAAAAACCTTTTAATACAATAAATTTCTACTGAACAGACTTATTAACCACTATAATATTGTAATGATAATGACTATAAAACACATGATTACTATTCTTCAAAACGCCACTTTCTTCTTAGCCACTCTCTTCCTCACCCCTCTCGTACAACAGCATACTCCAAAGAAGAACCTTTCTGTATTTAATTTTTCTTTGTTTGTCGGGTCTCATGCTATGCTATTCCAACTCAAGCAGTTCCAAATTATTCTATCTATAAAGCAACCAATTATTCTTCTTCAAAACCGCAATCTTCTTCTTTGCTATTCTCTTCCCCACCCTCCCCCTTCTTCGACAGCACACTCCAAAGAAGAACCAGTTCATCTTTCTCTTTCTGTCTTTCATCTTTCTTTGTCTGTCGGGCCTGATACTGTGCCACGCCAGCTGGAGCAGCTCCAGGATACTGAGAATACTGCAGCCGAAGAACACGTTAAACACACCGCCAAGCTGAGCTGGAATTTAAAGAAATAGGTATTTAAAGGGTCCAAATTCTTCCCGGGTCCTCTGATCTGGTAGCCGAACCAAATCTCATTGGTGAGACTAAGGCCCATCGTCTTCGCTGGCTCGGTCAGCTTGAGCGAATGGGAGAGGATCGCCAGGTAAAGAGAGCATACTTTGGTCGACCGACTGGACGTCGTCAGGTTGGTCGGCCAAAGTACCGCTGGATAGATCTGGTGGAAAGGGATCTGCTTGATCTCGGAGTCAGAAATTGGCCAGAGATTGTGCAGGATTGGATAGAGTGGCGAGCTCTTGTGTTGGAGGTCAAGACTCATTTTGGGTCGCTGAGCAGGTAGAAGAATACAGGAGTAAGTATTTGGGGACTCCAATAACACTCAAGGAGGCATTTAGCAACCTAAAACCGATGCTTGGTTTCGTTGAGGAGCTGGGGTGGTTGGCATAGGGCTATCTCGTAGCACGCAAACAAGGCACGATGGATGTCGAGTTGCGGAAAAGGGCCTAGATAAACTAACTAACTTGGGTCGCTGAGCCAGCGTAGTTAGCTAGCTTTTTTTACCTTCCCAAACAAAAACCCTTGGTGCTTAATTGTTCGATGAAAAGCCTTAAACAATTGACATAAGGAAAGGTCAGACCGAGACAAGACATGTGCCTATCTCTTTAAAAAGCTCGTTGTAACACGTAATAACTCGGAGATCATGCTTTAAGTAGCAACCATCCAATTATGGAATTTGTTATAATATAATCTACTCTAGGGCCTGCGTCGATGCTCGGCGCTTCATAATGACATCTAAGATGTCCGAAACATATCATGCGTGAGTGTTACCCGTTACCGTTAGAACATTGTGTATTAAAGGCGGCTTAATTTTAGCACGAGTTCGTAATTCTTGCACCGCCCGTGATACATACAATGTTTTACATCACATTTGCGAGGCAATAAATAAACTTTGCAGGCAGATAAAGAAACAATAATTATTAGCGGTATTGTACACACAGTCTACAGTACTCCGGAGTGTGGGGCAGGTCCTCCGGGAGCGCCCAGGAGCACCGGGTGGTAAACTTGAAACTAAACTAGAATGAGAATCCTTTAAGGCCATGGGCTTAATACAGCTCATTAAGTCTCAGTATGCTTGCATATAATATCAAATTATTTTAACATGGATATGAATTTCCGCGGATTAGTCTTTCTCAATTTGACAAACGTAGAGTTTATTATGTAGATATCCCTTTCAAATTAATGGTTGGAAGGCCTCAGGTACTTACAGAACAAGTCGTAGGCGTTGTAGATCGGAATACGGTAGAATGATGTGGTCTGTTGGCTCTTTATGTACACGCGGACCACGGTCACCTTGGTCAGGTCCAGTCCGTGGCTGTTGATAAAAGAAAGGAATAAATTGCCTAAGTACTTGAGGCTGACTCAAAAGTCGCAAAACGGGCTGAGATGGAACGGCGTGTCAATTTCTATTAGACAGCGTCATGTTATCTTCGAGGTATCACGACTATTTCTAAAGGAAACCCATCGTTTCGCCCCCATTCTTTTTAGCGTGAGTCATCCTAACTACACCTCTAGATCTAAGATCGTAATAACATAGTTAGGTATAACATATTATGCAAAGTTTAGCATAGTTAAGCAAAGTGTGTGGCGTATGAAATACTAGCTGCATAGCATAAGGCGTGATAAATATGTAAACTTAGAGGATATGTTATTTCCATGCAATCAAACAGCAGCATTAGTTAAATAGATAACCAGGCTAATTTTGCCGAAGTAGGTCACATTCTTAAAACGTCATTTTCAAGGAAGGTCACATTCTGAAGATGTCACTTTCTGAGTACGTTACGTTCGGCGTTATATCCAACATACAGAGTGCAATTTTAAACAGGGCAATGAGAGAAAATGGGAAAATAATGGAATATATAGGAAAACTGTGGCAGCACTTTTTATAATCTTTGGGTCCCATCCATTTTGGTATGGCTATAGTCAAAATGTGACCAAGTGGGTCTCGTTGGATGCAGGTGTCTGTAGACCGGTCGCGGTGGAGTTCGATTGGAGAGGCCTATATTCAGCAGTGGACGCTTTCAGGCTGAAATGATGATGAGGATAGTCAAATTGTGACCAAGTTATCACCAAAAGTGGCGTTCTTAGTAAGTGGCAAGTCCCGAAAGTGACGTCATCGGAACGTGACCTTCCTTCGCTAAAATGCAACGGGACTTGTTCCCCCAAACACGTATAACACTTACTAAAAGCTGTCAATAGGTTCCGTCGTCGGCACCATCTGGTACGACTCGGTACGAAGGTATTCCGATTGGTAGTAGCAGGCGGGGGGGCAGTCACAGAGTGCATTGTTGAAGTGCGCTGCGCATAAAAATATGCTTGTTAATAATAGTTAAATTATTAAATGAATTTCTCGAGGACCTTCTTTTTGCAGTCGGTTAATGGTTTTTGTAACAGCCAGTAAGGTTTGTTTACGTTTTTGATTTTTGACAGTGCATGCGTATTGCGTACTGTTAATATCTAGCCAGGGGCAACTAATCAACATTGACGTCGTTATGTCAATGCACACGTGCTGTAAGTACTGTTTATAAGTAATTTAGGTTAACATTTAAATAATGGCTGTAGTCATAGGCAACGAGCAAGCGCTTTGTTAACTGTTTATTTGTCTGTTTGAATTGATAATTTAAGGGATGTTATTTATAAGATTGTAAACAAATAATACAGGGCAGGCGCAAAACAATAATCATAAATATATATTTTTATACCTCACGTTAAAACTGTCGTATTTTTGATGAATTAGGTATCATTCTCATATTTATGATCTAAACATTAACGGGTTTTCTTTTTTTGCCTTTCCTTCTGATACATATTGTATACTTGTTAATAGTTGTAGGTATTGGTTCGATTTTTACCCGCAATGGTAGAGTAAATACTTCTCTTTAAGTTTATTTATCAAAACACACTGTAAAATGTACTTTGGGAGTGGTGTTGTACACAAAAACAACCGTGTATATTAATATGAACTTTACTTAAGAATCAAAGAATATGTCGTACAATTACAGTATTCTAGGTAATACGATAGGATTGCAAAACCTAGTGTCTATATGATACAGAGCGTCTAGCATTATAGCGGATGACAGATGACAGTCTCGCTGTCTATTGCCGCCATTCAGTATAAAGGCGGCTACACACTCATAAGGCGGACGCCACAGTACTTATAGGTAATCAAAGTTTCGCCAAAATAATAAAAAATAAATATTACGGGACAATTTTACACAAATCTACCTATGTCCCACGGTAAACTCAATAAGGCTTGTGATGTGGGTACTAGACGACGATATATTTAATAGATATATGTATATAAACACTTAAACTCACTATGTCACTATGAGATACTCCTACAGTGGCTTAGGGTTCCAATTGGTTGACTGTACAATGGGCATTAGTGCTAGATGGAGGGTTAGTAAAGCGAAGGAAAGTTAATATTAGCCACTTCCGAAGCTGAAAATTGTCTTTTATTATAAACGTATATTTAACCATAGTTATTATAAGCCTGTAAACTTACAAAAATGCCTATTTACACATGGTAGATTCCGCACGGCGCATAGCGGCATCCCCAGAGGCCTGTAGTTGACGGGCAGCGTGCAGCGACATCTCTTGATTAGATTACGCAGCTTGCATTCCAGCAGGCAACTTGACCTGCGTACATTTCAAGATCTTGATACGTAATCGTTCTACGTTTTATGCAGCGACATGTGCGTAAAGTAGATTTCCGATTAGTGTATCAGCCGACATGTCGGAAATCATATTTGCGCGCGTGTTACAAACAAAAGTAAAACATGAATTGTGCGAGATAATAAACAATAATTATTTAATAGCGTTCTTAGATAATGCAATGCAAGGGTAAAGAGGTGGTTTTTTCGAAAGCCCACCAGACCAGCCACAAGAACCTCGAGCTCCAAATAATGGTCCTACGCTCACAATGGCGTATCAAAATGTCAGAGGTCTCAACACCAAGTTGAAGTTTTTTAGACAGAACGTTCTTGCTCATGAAAGCGATATTATCGTTGCCACTGAGTCTTGGTTGTCGGCGTCTGTAGAGGATCCCGAACTAGTTGGAGATGCTTGGAGTATCTTACGACGAGATCGTGCAACTGGTCGGCAGGGCGGAGGAGTACTGATTGCCGCGAAACCAGGCATAACTCTGCGACGGCGACGTGAGCTCGAAACTGCCGGCGGTGAAGACCTGTGGACCTCTTTCGTTGTGGGTGAAACACTTTTTCATTTGTGTGCTGTGTATATTCCACCTAACTCTTCCGAAAATGTCTATATGCAGTTCTTCCAAAAAATAGAATCCTTTATTGACTCTATCGGTGTGGTTATAATTGTTGGTGACTTGAACCTAAACCCTAAGTATGTCTCAACTAGTCTCTTAAGTTACTATTGCTATTTTACTTCAGTCTGTGATTTTGTTGAGATGAATGAGGTTCTGAATGCGCATGGAGGAGTTCTTGATGTGGTGCTGGTGCGAGAGCGCACCCATGGTGTCTCGGTTAGTGAGGTCCTGGATGGTGGCCTAGTTCCATACGCGGATTCTTATCATCCACCTCTAGAAATTTCTATCCCACTCTCAAAAGCCGTAAGAAGTCCAGTTCAGATTGACCCCAGTAATCTTGATATGCGGCGTGATTGGAATTTCGCAAAGGGAAACTATGTGCTCCTCTGCCAACTAATGACTGACGTGTCCTGGGTGGACGTCTTTGAAGCCCAAGATGTGAGTTTTGCTGTAGATCGCTTCTACAGTTTAATGTACAGTATTTTCGATAAGTGCATTCCCAGGAAGACCAGGCCTAGCAAACCCAGCAGACTGTATCCGACGTGGTTTACAGCAGACATTATTACTGACATTAGACGGAAAGCTTTTCTTCACCGTAAGTGGAAACGTACGGGAGACAGAGAAGTATATGTACTCTTTTCTAAACTCAGGGCCGATATAAAATGCAGAACGTCTAGAGCTTACGATAATTATATTAGCAAAGTTCAGAGCAACATAAAAGGTAACCCACGCGCTTTTTGGCAGCATATGAATAACTTAAAGTCTAAGGGTGGGTTTGAGACCCGGGTGTTGCACAATGGTAAGCCCTATGAGGGTGTAGAGGCTGCACAGACTTTCGCGAACTTTTTCTCAAGCGTATTTCTTCCTGGCGTTCCTCTACTCGACCACAATAAAACTATTGAGCAGGATAGAGCAAATACGGCCAACCTTATTCACATTGGCACGATATCCCCCCAGGATGTCGAATCTAGCATAGGTCGCTTAAAACCCCGAAGTTCTTTAGGTCCTGATGCCTTTCCGGCTTATATACTCAAGGGCTGCAAAGAATGGTTAGTACAGCCCTTATCTCATATTTTTAACCTGGCTTTACGTACTGGGGAGTATCCAGATCAGTGGAAGGTAACACGGGTTCGGCCGATTCCTAAGTCTGGCGATACAGGTATGGTTGAAAATTATCGTCCCATCGCGATTCTCTCGTCGATTGCGAAGTTGTTTGAAACAGTTATAAACAACCAACTTGCCTCTCAAGTGCAGCCCTATCTTTGTGACTCACAACATGGTTTTCGGCCAAAGAGGTCTGTCGAGACGAACCTTTTAACCCTGACAGATTATATATCTGAGCATTTGGATAAGGGGATACAGGTAGACGTGCTGTATTTCGATTTTAAAAAGGCCTTCGATCGCGTGGATAATGACATATTACTAACGAAGTTATGTATATCGGTTTCTCGCCAAAACTACTTCGATTTTTTGCCAGTTATCTACGCGACAGGCAGCAGTACGTGCAGCACGGATGCTTCGTCTCCAATCCCTACCACACTCGCTCTGGGGTAAGTCAGGGTTCAATCTTAGGTCCTTTTCTTTTCGGAGTCATGATAAACGACCTATCGTCTCTCCCTAAATATGCCCAATGTCTTCTTTACGCCGATGACCTAAAGCTTGTTTATGGCTTGCAGCACCTAGCTGACGGTGAATCGCTCCAAGGAGATATTAACCGGATCCATCAATGGAGTATAGAAAACAAACTGCTTTTTCATCCTGACAAGTGCTCTGTGATGTCTTTTAGCCGTGCTCGTACTCCATTATCAGTCGATTACCAGCTAGACGTGGAAGTAATTAAACGCGTTGACACGATTAAAGACCTGGGCGTCATATTTGACAGACACCTCAATTTTCACGCCCATATGAAAACCCTGGCTACCGATTGCTTCCGGAGATTAGGCTTTGTTATCCGGAATGCTTGAGAATTTGACAACCTTTTTGTTATAAGGCTTATTTATACGTCCCTAGTCAGAAGCAAATTGGAGGCAGCATCTATAGTGTGGAACCCCCACGAGGTCACTTACGTCTTGCTTCTGGAGAAAATCCAAAAAGCGTTTTTGCGATTCTTATATAAAAAAACCTTTGGATATTATCCCTTCCTATACCCGACAAAGTTTCTTCTAGGAGGGCTGGACTTTAACTCGTTAGGCGTAACTATGCACTCGTGACTGGGGCATGTCGAATTTTGCGTGGGGATTCTGACTGTCCTCAGCTGATCTCGCAACTGGTACGCCTTCACGTGCCCTGTCTGTCCCAATCGGGGGTTAATCTCAGACCACGTAGTCGTGAATTACTGGCAGTTCCTATGGCGCGCACTGTGGCGTATAGGAACTCACCTCTAGTTCGCGCTTTATGCTACTTAAACGCGCTTCTCAAGTCGGCACCGGAATGCGATGTTTTTACTAGTACGTGGAAGATGATATGTTGTGAATGTAAAAGGTTTTGTGAGGTGATGGATGACCGTGCGTCTTCAGTTAATTGTTAATGTTAATGTTTGTTATTGGTAATGTTATTTATTGTCTGCCTAGTATTAATTAGTACCTAAGTACTTAATTAACAGTGTTTGCATTACACAGTGCCTTGGTCTCTGTAATACTGTGTAATTTATTTTATTAATAAATAAAATAAAATAAAGACAAGATACTCATTATAAAAGTTGAAGTAGTTCTTGTAGCCGTCAATGCGACAGCCACGGAGGGAGTCCCCCAGGAAGCGGGAGTCCTCCGAGACTTCCAGGTACTCCAAGTGAAAGGATGCCCAAACCTCTGCTCCAGGGGCCAACGGTGTTCCATTGTTTGACTCTTCCACGTATTGTTCGTATTTTTGTACTGCAAGCTGAAACGAGGTTAAGTTGTAATTGGTTGATGTAACTGGTGACCGAAGAGCGGTGGCTTACTGTATATAAATAAAATAAATAAATATTATAGGACATTCTTACACAAATTGACTAAGTCCCACAGTAAGCTCTAGAAGGCTTGTGTTACGGGTACTCAGACAACGAAATACATATATAATATACAAATACATAAATACATAGAAAACATCCATGACTCAGGAACAAATATCTGTGTTCATCATACAAATAAACGCCCATACCGGGATTCGAACCCAGGACCATCGGCTAAGCAGGCAGGGTCACTAGTCACTACCAACTACGCCAACCGGTCGTCAAATATTTTTATATTTTGAATATCATTGAAAAAAAAGGTAATCTTAACTTATGGTAGAGATACTGGCCTGGTGTGGCAATGTAACGAGAAAGGTATTCAAAATGACTGTGGAGGAAGGAGGAATACCTATAAGGTGGGTGGCAAGCCATAGGAAGGGATGAACTGTGTGAGAGATGACACGTGACAGAGAAGTATGCAAGAAAAATAAAATGCTAGTCGGCTTAGTAAATAGGACAAGAACAAACGAGTTGATGACGCAGCCTACAGTGAGAATAATAAATAAATAAATATTCTGGGACAATCTTACACAAATCGACCTAGTACCACGGTAAGCTCAATAAGGCTTTTGTTGTGGGAACTAGACGATGATATCTTCTATACATATAAAAGGAAAAGTCCTGACTGACTGACTCACTGATCAACGCACAGCCGAAACTACTAAACGTATGATCCTGAAATTTTCACATTACGTTAGGTGTTTAACGAAGGTAACGAATAAGAAAGGGTTTTGAAAAAATCATCTTCTAAGGGGGTTAAATCGGGGTTGAAAGTTTGTATGGAAGAAAGTTTCTTTTTTTAGATAGAGACTCAAAAGTTGGTGTAGAGGTTTGTTATTAAAATACAAAAAAAGTAATTTTAGCGTTTTGGAAAAATCCACCCCAAAAGGGGTGAAAAGTGTGTTAAAAGTTTGTATGGCGGAAGCGTTTCCCTTTTAGTTATAGACTACAAACTTTGTGAAAAGAATCCTCATTAGAGTTTACAAAAAGTAATTTCAGCGATTTCGAAAATTCGACCCTTTTAAGGGTAAAAAGGGTGTTGAAAGTTTGTATGGCGGAAGGTTTTCTGTTTAGCTAGAGACTTTATTTTATGTGTAAAAGTTTCTCATCAAAATACAAAAAAGGTGTTTTTATCTATATAATATATAAAAAAGAAACTGACTGACTGAATGACTAACTGACTGACTGACATATCAACGCACAGCCCAAACCGCTGGTCCTAGAGATACCAAATTTGAAACGTAGGTTCCTTATAAAGTCTAGAGGTGCACTAAGAAAGGATTTTTCAAAATTCAACCCCCTAAGGGGGTGATTTGGAAGTCCAAAGTTTTTATGGGGAAACAAGATTAGTTGGCCTATTCCATTTGAAACTTTACAGGAGTATTTATAAAGATAAATGAGGCAGCAAGTGTTTCAGGTTTTTTGAGAATTCAACCCATATAAGGGGGAAAAGGGGTGAAAAAGTAAAAAAAAAACAACATGGGTATCGTTTTCTGGTTTATCGGGTCGCTGATTACAAAAACAACGACGATTTTAAAATCTAACGTGGCGATTGTGAAATACCATCTTCCCTGTTGGGGCGCGAGGGGGTCGAATTCTAAAAATATAAATATGGGTGTCGTTTTGTTGTTTATTTCTGGTTCTATAGATTCCAAACTTAACACTTAGGTTCCTTATAAGGCGTAGGGGTGCACAAACAAAGGAGTTTTCAAAATTCACCTCCAAAGGGGGAGAAATTACGGTACAAACTATGTATGGGGAAACATGATTAGTTAAACTATTTTATTCAAAACTACACAAGAGTATTTCTAAAGATAAATGAGTAAAGACGTGTATTTGATTTTTTGAGAATTAAACTCCTAAGAAGGCAAAAAGGGGTAACAAAGTCAAAAACATCATGATTATCGTTTTTATGGTTTATCGGGCCGCTGAAATCAATCACAACAACCATTTTAAAATCCAATGACGTGGACGTATGATACACCATCTTCCCTGTTGGGGTGCGATGGGGTTGAAATCTCAAAATATCAATATGAGTGTCGTTTTGTTGTTTATTTCTGTTTCTAGAATTTCAAATTTGGCACGTAGGTTTCTTATTAAGGTGTAGGGGTGCATTAAGAAAGCATTTTTCAGAATTCACCTTCTAATTGAGATAAGAAAGAAGATCCGAGAGGTTCTTTACAATGAATCTGGAGCCAAAACTGCGAGAAAAGGCCGCCATCTGAAATTTCGTCAGTTATGATCTGATCGTGATGGAAATCAATATCTGAGAATCCGAAAGGTTCTTTCTAAGGAATCAGAAGTCAACATTGATCGTAATATGTACTCGGTTGGTACATATCAAAGGGTTCATGAGGTTCTTTATAACGAATCAAAGCCGCCAACTTGATTTTGAAATTACGTTACGGTTGAACATTTATTTTGTACGCGGGCGAAGCTGCGGGAAATAGGATTTTTTAGAATTCTCCTCCTAAAGGGGTGAAGTGGGATTTGATTGTATATCGGGAAACAAGATTTATTACACTATTTTATTCACAGGAGTATTCCTAACGAGAAATGAGTAAATAGGAGTACGAAATGGGGTGAAAAAGTCAACATGGGAAATATATACAGTAAGTGTAACTTACCTTACGACCTACCTCTGCCTACCTTAAATCTAAAATAGGTCCTTGATCAGAATTGCGAAAAGGGGCTCCATCTTGAATTTATTGAGTTTTAATCCGACCTTGATAATAATCGGTATTTGGGGATCCGAGAGATTCCTCGGTAACGAATCTGTAGTAAAAACTGCGAGATCCGGCCGCCATCTTGAATTATTTCGATTTTGATCCGATCGTGTTAAAATCGATTTCCGAGAGGTTCTCTTTATGAATAATCTGAAGTTAAAACTGAGAAAAACAGCCATCGTCTAGAATTTCTTCAGTTATGATCTGATCGTGATGAAAATCGATATCCGAGGATCTGAAAGGTTCTTTCTAACGAACCACCAACGCCACCATCAACGGCCACCATCTTGAATTTATAGAGTTAAGTTCGTGATAAAGCTCAGTAGGCACATACAAAGGGTTCGAGAGGTTCTTTATAACAAATCAGAGGTCAAAATTGAGAAACAGCCGCCAACTTCAATTTTTCAGTTTGATCACTTTTGCGACAACCATCCATTCCATTAAAATCCGTTCAGCCAACCGCAAGATAATAGCGGACAAACATACATATGTACATACAAATATACGGGCCCAACTAAGAGTAAGAACCTCCTTATTTGTAGACGGTTGTAAATTACGTTTAGTACGCGGGCGAAGCCGCGGGTAAAAGCTAGTATATTATATATAGATACATATAAATACTTAAATACATAGAAAACATCCATAACTCAGGAACAAATAAACCGTGATAAACCCACAAATCAATGCCCTGACCAGGATTCGAACCCGAATATAAGCATGTTGGGTGTATCGAATTCAGACCACCTGAGACATATTAATGTTATAAATTATAATAAAATCGGTACGATATGCTGCAGTTTACATCGGATGAACCAAATCATCAACATCGGAACATATTCATCCGGTTCTGTCACCGAGAGCACTGCTCAAGGCAAGACGAAAATAAGTCCGCCCGCACGCGTCGTCGCGCGTGGTCGTTGAAGCTTCGTAATGGCATCCTAAGATGTCCGAAACATGTCGCGGATAGTGACTAAAAATACGTCAGTCTTATCCGTAATTTTATTATATTTTGGGTAGTCTATCCTTCACTTACCCACTTGTAAGTGAGATCCACATTATCAATATACTGACTCTGGTTGACAACTAACATCAGAGCGCAGTACGGTCCCACTTCACTGGACTGCCGTACTCGGAGCTTCTGGTTCTTCTCGTCGTCTTCTGGTAGGATGTCCCTTTAACACAGTCATTAATATTATTTACTCCATATTAACTTGATCTTTATCTCGCAGATCAGAGCTTAAGATATTAGTCACACTAGAACGGAACGGGGCGGGACGGGAGGGAACGATCTGTCAGTTACTATAGAAAACGTCACATGACATCCGGGGGCTCTGAGCTAGCACGTGATTCTTTCTATAGAAATTGACAGATAGTCCCGCCACGTCCCGTCCCAGTGTGAGTCACCTTTTAGAGGCCGGTATATAAGTTTGGCCGATTTAGCTCATCTTTTTGCCATGACCGAACATTAATTTAAGTTTTAAAGTAAACATTTTGACTCAACTAATATTTTTATGCAATACTACGAATTCTTTACAAAGAGATTTAATAACTAACGAAGCACTGTAATTCCAATTGGAATTATGACGTTATTTTATTCAGTAAGAAGCGACCAAGAGACTTACTACTTTGGGTTAGTGATCCCAAACGAATTTTGGCCTTCGAAATGGCATGCATGCCATCTGTCCCGTCCCGACTCAGCGCGGTTTCGTGCCATGAATCTGCACTAGGCTTCCGCAGATCCACCTCAAGGAAATAGCATCAGCGGTCACTATTATACATTTTAAATCTGTGCCATGACTCTCTTTGGGTCCCTGAGCCAAATTACTTACTCGTAGTTAGTTTAGTTTTTGGTTTAAATTAGAAACATTTTTTAGTGCCTACCTCTTCAAGGATATTCCATTAAAAGTGCAGCAAAATCCATACAATGTGATCTCCATGTTAAACATCGCTAAGCAGTCATAGTCTTCGTTCATGTATCTACACCTAAAAATAGAAAATTCAAATAATACATATAATTTTCATAAATAAAGTGAAACACAACTATAATTATGTTGAAACAAATCAAATTACTTGATTTAATATTTTTGGTGTTGGTCTTTTTCTTTAGTATATGACATCTATTTCAATTTTTAATTTATATATAGTAGTGTTACTACTTTAATAACAAATCAAAAATATTAAATTAAATAATTTGATTTGTTTCAACAAAATGTTGTATTGATGACAGCGCCATCTCTCTCGCCACAACGCAACTCCTAAGTGGTTTGGATGGAAGTACAAAGCAATGTGACATGTACTTAGAAAATGGCCACGGGTGTCTTGCCTGTTACTAAGAGTGCATATACTCGAGAAATTCGCCGGCATTCGATGAGACCAGTTGGCCTAGTGGTTATGGCGTTAGCCGCGTAAGCTGAAGACCCAATTTCGATCCTCGGATTGGCCTCCGTGGGAGTTGGTCTTTTTCTTTAGTATATAACATCTGTTTCAATTTATAATAAAGTGAACTATTTAGGCCAGTAGCTTGGCATCATAGTTAAGAATAAGAATAAGAATAAGAATAAGAAACATTTATTCGTGACGATCACACAACACACAACACATAAAAAAAGAACAAAAACAGGAAGACAGAATTGTTGTGTGCATCACGAAATGGACCCAACTCAGCATAATGCTAGTTTTGAAGCCAGCGCTGGCAGTTACACAGTATATTATATGAAGCGTCCAAGATAACTGCTTGATGATATGCCTGCGTGGTGGTCTGTCCTGTTATGTGAGAAGATTAGCGGGATTCTGTAGCACTGTGCAGAAGTAACATTAATTCATAAGAGTCTCCTCGCAGGTAGCAGTCAGCTGCCTTCCAGCATCCAGCAGCCAAAAATTCAATAACTATGGACAACTTGTTGGCAGTATATGGCGCGTCCGGGAGAAGGTTGCCAACTGTTTGATGATGGGTCTACGTTGATGCCCGGTATGTAGCTTCTGAGAAAACCCTTGTAGGATTTTGCAGCACTGACCAGGAGAGATCATACCCCGAAACGTTGGTAGGATCAGATTTAAAAACCCCATCAGTACTGCACTCCAAGAGATAGCTTTTCAACCATTTAAAGATTCACAATCCTTAGCAGTAATAATGATCCTTAAGAACGACTAGGAGGAGAACAGCACGAACGAGGGAGTCAGTAGTAGAATTACCTCAAAAGAGTCTCCTCACAAGTAGCAGTCAACCGCCTTCCAGCCTCTACTACATCCAGACGATTGAAGTCCAGGAATTCAATGAGTGTGGAGAGCTCGTTGGCAATGTATGGAGCGTCCGGGGAGTAAAAAGTTGCCAACTGCTTGATGATGGGCCTGATGGTCTGCGCTGTCATGCCTGGAGGGTAGCTTCTGTAGAAAAATTCAATTCAGAGTAGAAAACAACCCAAACACTGAAGTTATTTTCTAAATGTAGACTAATACACGAGACATACTCGTAGCTCAAAACCCCGCAAAAGATATTAAAATAACATGCGACTTGCGTGCGTCATTGTATGCAATTGACAATTCCTTTCAAACCAAAGGTCATCTTGACTGATATTAACATATTTAGAGGTCAAATCAAATTATCTTGTCTTCGAAATTTAAACAAAAATAATACAATCAAAATCGATTATATATTTAGCTATAATAGCACAGATAAGAAATTTGTTGTAACAAAAAAGTTTATTATCATGGGAGCCTTTATATGGGATTTATGAACGCATTATTGAGGGCTACTTACATGTGGGTATATAAAAATATTACCTAATTTATTTAAATAGCACCCTTATCTACTGACGCACGGTTACCTAACTTAAATTTTAAACGAATGGCTCTTTTTTGTTAAACAAATATAGTCCGCATGTCAGCCTACCTTGCCATATGACATAATACTTTGAGCATAACTATGATAAACAAGACGAGCTGTCTCAACATTTGTTAGTTGCCTGATTGTCTGAACCTCTAGACTAACCCAAGCAGTTAGAAATGTAGCACAAAAAAATTGTTAAAGAACTTCATCAGAACACAACTAACTGGTCATATATATTTTTTTAATATTAAAAAGGCAGCAAGTGCTGGTTGGCCCTCAAAGGCTTTGGGGTGCGAGACAAAATCGATTTTTTCCGGTTTCACTATACAATCTATTTCTTACGCGTTTCCCAGAAACTCCTCGATCTTATAATCCTGATAGAACACTTCAGGACACACCAGCACTGACGGGAACTTGATCTCTCCCTGGATCTTGTCGTGGGCTGTCAGGCGCGTGGGCGCATCGAAGAAGCGCATGATAGTCGACAGCAGGTTGCTGAGCGCACAGCAAAGAAGCAGAGCCAGAGCCAGGGTCCAATATAACCTGGAAGTATAACAGGGCCGGGTGGGGAAGATTGTCTTTTGAGGATAATTAAATGCTCTCTCCTGTTAACATGGTAGTGAAAAAATATTCCTGGTAAACACCTTGATTTTAACAGCAGTTATATTGTAAATAACTGTTAGCTTGTAAACCGCAAGAATGGAAAAAATTGCAAGAGGCATACATTTTGCAGTGAAGTAAAATATGCTGAGAAGAAGAAGTAGAAGATAATTATTGTAAATGGCTATGTTAAAAGACGAACTTGAATGATAAAACACCTTTTTTTCGGGAGTTAGAAAGAAAGAAAGAAAAAGTATTTATCCGTGGCTTAATACACAACACGAAATAGCAAAAAGAAATGAAAAAACTTGAGCCACGAAAATGGTCCCGCCTCAGCATGGTACCGGCCTTTTGGCTAGCGCTGATCTTCCGTCGGGAACGGGATTTAGAACCATACTTACCTATGCCTCGGCTCTATAAGACGCTTCAACCCATGGATCTGTGAATCCCAAAGCAGTGTCTTCCTCTTCATCGTTAGCAGTCTACATGCACCACAACCCTGCCCACAAGTCTACTCCCATTGCGCAAGGGTTCCTATCAAGAGGCACTAATTGTGTGTTGGGCAAATACTATATTTTTTAAGGCAACGAAAAAAAATAGTGAAACGTTCTAGAGGAATCTATGAGTTTTTAGCCAAAACACTGGTTTGACCAGATCTCAGAGCAGACCAACTGACCAATTAGCGCTGCGCTACGTAGCTCACAATGATGCTGAAGGGTAATTACGGTCCTCAGATATGAGGGAGTAATGGAGAAAATGAAAATAGTAGATTGTGTTACAAGAGATCAATATGATATACTTCCGGCGAGGGCGTACATTGAATTTCGAATTAAGCGATGGATTCTAAAATAAATTTATTCTAAAGTAGAACCCTGAGCGTAATGAGGGATTCAAACGTGAACGGCCAAGACGAAAATAATTTTGATGCCGTATGACACACTGCTTTTCACACCAATTAAGAGGAAATAAACGAAACCGAAAACTGCATCAAACCAACACGATGCCACTAGTTAATGCCCTAAAACGTAAAAGTGTAGTGAACAGAAAAGTGCCACTTTGGTCCCTCCTAGCTTGAACAGAAAACCCTGTTATGAAAAGGTGGTGTGAAAACTATTTTTTTTATTTTGGTGCGTCACTCTCGCGCTTATAAACACTAGTTTGTTAAAACGTGATTGTCACGATGAGAATAGACAACATAAACTCGACCACGGGATACTGTATTAATAATTAGCGCCCAAACACGTAGGCTGTCCCACTAATCATTAATGATCATTAATCATGAAGTCGGACGCGCATTATTTATGCCATGACGATTGATGATTGCATTTGACAGTCATTTGTCATTTCAACTGTTAATTGTTTTCCGCACTTGTGTTATAGTGTGGCGGAAGCATGAAGTCATGATTACACCTCTATTCTGCTCTATATTAGGAAAAAGGAGAGTGGCTTGTGTGTGAGAAATATAGGAATGTAATCATAGTTGTTGGTTAAATCAGCTACTTTTTTGAACCATCAAAACCATAGAACTGAGATATGAAAAACATGATACTTACAAATAATCACCGGCTCGTCTTGTCTAGGGAATACAAAGCGGTAAATAATTGTATGGAAATTTTAAGGCTAACCGGTAAATTACCGGTAATATTGATACATCAATTTTACTACTTACATTCCCTAGTCACATCGAATTCATAGTACTCACTCTATGTAGTTGTCCGAATTTTTGAATATCAAATATGTGTAAAAATTAAAAACACTATTAAATATAATTAGTTATGATAATTCTGATAATTAGACACTGGATACATTTAGGCGAGTATTAAAAAAATCAAATTGGACTTAAAATTAAAATTAAGTCTTCAAATCAAATTCGAAAATAAATTCAATCAACTTGAATAACGTCAAAAACCAATAAATCTAAGGAAGGTATAAAAATAAACGAAATGTTCATATGTTGGCACCGCTAGCTAAGATAATATCGAAGCCCCAATACTAAACTAACATATCTGCAATTTTGAAAAAATGAAGATTTGGATGAATCTGTACCAAATATGACATTGATTAGATTAGATTAGATTCATTTATTTCAGATTGGAAATTACATGTTATTTATAGTTATGTCCTTAAATATCACGAATTCACAAAAAGATCGTCAAGTGTATAATAGAAACAGAACAATAATAATTAATCATAAACCAAAAATACGTTTTCAATAATGTCAATAAATTATAAAACATATTCAAATTCCAATAATCTAACCTATAAACTACATAATAATCATTGCACATTGTCACCAATTTTATTATGTAGGAAGATAGTAAAGATCAAATAGACGGTGATTAGTAATTAATCAGTTAAGTGTACCGGAGTTACTCGTGTCATGTCGCGGCCGGCGTCCATTAACGGAACACGTATTACTATTACACGTGTAGGTAAGTAGATCGCCCAATACCTTGCTGTAGGAAATAGTAGGGATTATAACTAAAACGGGGCTTAGTCTATAAACTTTAAAAAAGGACCTCCAACTTTACAAGCCCCGTTTTTTTATGTGTGAAAATCGTGAAATGTTTTAATAATAGTAGGGATGTCCAAACCCTTAACAGACTTGGAAGGCGTAATAAAGTGCAGCTGGTATGGATCCCAGAGCACGACGGCTTCATTGGCAATGAGAATGCAGATAAGCTTGCTAGAAGCGGATCTATTAGCAACTTCATAGGTCCAGAACCATTTGTGGGACTCTTACAGGGAACCATAACAATGGCCATCAAAAACCATGTCAATCTTAAACACCAACAAGAGTGGTGTGACTTGACGGGCCTTAGGCATTCAAAGCTCTTCATACATGAATTACGTGTAGACTTGGGATGGAGCAAAAATCTTTGGAAACTTAGCAGGAGACAGCTCCGAACTATTAAAGGGGTATTTACCACTATAGGGCCGGAAGTGTACTGGCCAAAATGGGACTCACAGACAACATTGAGTGTAGGATGTGTGGCGAAGAAGATGAGACTATGAAACACACTACGTGAATGTCACGCTCTCGCCAGACAAAGAATGAAGAACTTTGGTGCAGGATACCTGGAGCCAAAGGAATTCAGAGCACTACCCCTGAGCTCCATCATCCGCCACATGGAGATGGTCGAGCAAGCTCTTGAGTAGTGCAGTAGGGGGCAATTACACAAAAGATCCCCATGGGTCGAAGTGTATCCGTTAGAGCCCCAGACACCAGATGAGATAAGATAAGGGATGTTATTAACTCATTCAGCGCTAATGACGAGACATTGTGTCGACGACCCCTACTAAGCAGAGAATGCATGTTATCGGCTACGGTGTAGCGCTACAAAAAAACCTTAGCGGTAAATGTGTTGATAACTAAAATGTGGCTTAATTAATCAAATAAGTGATGAAAGGATTGTTACTAGTCAATTTTAACAAAATCTCTTTGAAAACAATTGTAAAGCACGAATCAAATCATTTATTAAATGTAATAAATGTTTTGATTCATGTTTTTTTGTTTTTTAAGTAGTCACACTACTATACATATATTAATTATAAATTTAAAGATATGGCATATACTACAGAAAAAGTGACCAAGGCCCCCTTTGAGCAGGGCTGGGATCGAACCAGCGACCTCCTGCTTTCGCGGCAGACGCCCATTTTTCTGTAGTATATTATGCCATATCTTTCAATTTATAATCTCTTTGAAAAGTCGATTCTATTTATTGATACATCGATTTAAAAAATACCCACAGCCAGTTAGTAGGTTTAAGAAATATCGATTAAGAGTTAATAGGTTACTTTTTCATCTATTCATCATTAGCTTAGTACTTGGACGAATAGGAAGGTATTTAGTAAAGATCAAATAGACGATGATTAGTAATTAATTAATCACTCGAGTGAAGCGTAATCGTGTCATGTCGGGGCCGGCGTCCATTATTGGTACACGTATTACACACGTGTACTAGATATTGCTAAAGCTGCTATACGGAATATTTAAGTAGGGATGCGGACTGTTAATAGTTTTTCAGTACAGTTCCTGAAAAAGTGCTCTATTTTCGACTGTTTTGCGTGCGCAAATTTAGTTTTTGCGTACTAGTGCTTTTTACTTTTCCATTTTTTTTTAATTTTGTTCTTTTCCAATTCATGACTGCTTACCGAAGAGTATTATTGTTAGTTAACTTTGCCGAGACGAAATACAACTAAATACCAACTATTAACGCAAAAATATAAAAGATATTCATATTTCATATTTCTCTTCAACATAATAATAACAATTTTAACATAGTACAGGTAAAACCAGAAAATAAACTAACATAAATATAAGAAGATGACATTAAAATTCATCTAAAATACATTTAACTACTAATGCCCGGAGCGACAGTACCCGGCGCGAATGTGCCAAATATGCTGGCGGCGTTGCCTCGCTGTATCGCCAACGATATTTGCTGGACCAGGTACGAGCCAGACCGGGCATCGCCACCTCTCTCTTTGATGCGTTTACCTAAAATATTTATAAAACGTTTGGCCTCGGAGCACCAGGGTCCACCCGTTTCCACCGCAACCGGAACAAAGTCATACACTGGTTCCAAGTTCGAATATTTGTTGTGCTTTAGCTTTGCTGCGTTTTCAGCAGCAAAGCTCCAGCTTTTCGAACTGTCTGGGCAAGGTGTGAGGGTGCGAATGTGCTTACGCACGTTGCATCCCAGATTAAACTCCTACCCCTTGCCCAAGGAACCAGTGTCAAACCGTCTGGTCTCTTGCCGTCCGTTCTGTTTAGACCCTGGGGCTCCAACACACAGGGTAAGTTGGATGACACCATCGCACGACGAATTATTTCGTTGATCGAGTGGTGCCTGGAAAGCCTACCAGCACACCGCACGCAGCTCAGACCATGATGTCCGTTTGCTTCCACTGCAGCGCCACAGACACACAGGTGAGGTTCGCACACCGCACAACCAAGTCTCAGGGCTACTCCTATACGTAGAGAGTCATTATCTAGGAGCGTGCCAAGGTTTGACGATGGCAGAGCGTGCAACCATGCGCCAGATTCTGGCACTATGGCAGCTATGATCATTAATTTAAAGAAATTAACATTGTGAAAACAGTTCTTATAAATCTGTGTGAATGAAACGGAACATCCAACCAAACGTCTGTCAAAGTAGAGGCGTTTTTCAATCAGGTAAACATGTTCGAAGGCTCTATTAGACATGACGATACGATTTGTCACATGCGATTTATTAGTTGGTAATGAGAAATAATGATTATGATATTATTGAAAATGAGAAAGTAAAAAGATAACATAAACATTTTGAAGATAATCTTGATAGTTTAGTTACAATAGTGTCACAGAAATAATAAAAGAACTTTAAAATTCGTTCTTATGTGTTATTAATTTTTTTTCGCATCTGTATTGAAAAACGTCGTTTGATTTGATACACGTCATTTTTCACTCATTGCACTCGCCTACGACTCGTGAAGTAATGACATACTTTCCGCACTAGCATCGAAATGTACTATTTCATCACACTTGCTCGTAAATGGTGATATTGCATGAAAGCATTCTTTGACTGTTCATACATGTTACCGCCCGCCCGGAGCGCCCGCGCCACGCGTTCGCCGCTTGTAAGCGCTATTTATGCAATTAACGCGGATAATACGTAATTCCCGACGAGCGTTTAAGCCGATGCGAGTTGGAAATCATCTTTAGGTGCGTGTTTCATACAATGTTTTACTATGCATTCCGTGAGACATCTCCTAAGCGCGAAGAAAAAAGTCAAATATTACATAAACGAACTTGGTGTTTAGATAAATTTTATTTTGTCCCCAATTTTCAAAGATTATTTTGCCAAGAAAATTATTTAAAAGATCAATATCTCACTACTAAATATTTAAACATGTTTTCCATTTCCTATATTTAAAAAAAATCTACAAGTAGGTCATTTGAAATGACAGGCGAATGACATCTTCATAGGAAATTGAAATTGGATATTGAAAGTTCGAAAAAGATGATGATAAATATTATTATTTGACATGTCACTCAGCATTTCTATTAGGAAATTGAATTATTTTTGAAGACGTTTATGTATTCAATTTCCTGCTAGTAAAAATAAAATGTGTTTAAAAAAGCATAGGTACATTGTAACGTTGTCTATGATCTTATAATTGCTTCTTAAAATTCTCAAAACGATTATTATAGAACTTGACTACGTCTCGTTTCCTAAAAGCGACCCTTGAATATTAAGTAATGTAAACATCAATCTTGCATAAACTAAATTAATATTTTTTGATTTGTTATTAAAGTATTTCGATAAAACCAGTTGGCCTAGTGGTTATGGCGTTAGCCGCGTAAGCTGAAGACCCGAGTTCGATCCTCGGATTGGCCTTCGTCGGTGTTGGTCTTTTTTCTTTAGTATATGACATCTATTTCAATTTATACTTTATATATAGTAGTAGTATTTATATATAGTAATTTATATACAGTAGTGTTACTACTTTAATAACAAATCAAAAAATACTAAATAAAATAATTTGATTTGTGTCAAAAAAAGTGAGATTATATGTAGTAAGTATGATTTATATAAAATTGCTATGTATTTAAAAGTATGAAATTGAAAGCCGAGACACGCTGAAGTTATTAGTTCGCTACGTAAGCATTCTCATTTACTCGTGAATATTTTAGGTGATTTAAACTAACTTCTACCCTCAATGTCAAAACGTCTTAACTCACGCAAATCCCAGACAATTTACCGTCTTTTGTTTACTTGACTTTGGGGGTTCATTTAGGTACTGTAAGCTGAGCCGGAGACTAGTTTATAGTGAAGACTGGTGTTCTTTTTATAATTGTCGTTTGTTTTTTCGGTTTTTTGGTTAAAGTAGCAATGTGATAGTGGTGTAGGTACATTTTGTAAGTGGACGTTTTTAGTTTTTGTTGTAAAAATATTATTTTATGCTAAGTATATGTGAAATGTACATGTGTTTTCTTTTCAGAATCGCAAGATTAATTAGGAGAAAAAAAGTGTTCCAAGTTTTTTTTTCCTTTTCGCCACCGCTATTCCACAGATTTAGTATGGCGGTAGCGCAATGTAATGTGTGAAAAAGGTATGGACATTTTAGATCACTATTTTTCTCTTACTAGGATTGAAAGAGCTCGCGATTTTGAATAGAAAACACATGAACGATTTTTAGCAAAAAACGATTTTTCTACAATAAAAAAAAACGCCCAAGTCATTTCAATCTGTATTACACGCTCCAACACCATATTTACTACTACTAGCTTTTTCCCGCGGCTTTGCTCGCGTTAGAAAGAGACAAAACGTACCCTATGTCACTCTCCATCCCTTTAACTATCTCCACTTAAAAAAGCACGTCAATTCGTCGCTCCGTTTTGCCGTGAAAGATGGACAAACAAACAGACACACACACTTTCCCATTTATAATATTAGTATGGATAGGTACGTAATATAAAATATTGTTCCATGCCTAATATGGACGCCTGCAACTCCAGGGGTGTGGCATGCGCGTTGCCGACCCTTTAAAAAAAGGAGGATTCGCTGTGTAACAGCTAAAGGGGCAAGCTTTGCTCAGTGTGTCCCCGGCTGTCAACACAGTGCATCCTCTTGGAGCTCTGACGACCTTACTCACCAACAGAAACACAACACTATGAGTAGGGTCTTAAGATTGTCAGTCTATATTTTAGACTAGTCCCTCAAAGCGAAGCTCGCGTTTCATCCCTGAGACGTTGAAAGACGCAGTTAATTTGGTCTGTCATCAGAGTTACACGCGAGTTATAAATTACTGTGTCGGGTGTGGGAGGATGTTTGCGTACTATTAGGTACATCTATTACATGGTTTTGGGTTATACATTGAAAGAGATGTCATATACCAATAAGGAAGAGCGGTGTCTCTTGACACAGGTATCTTGTATACTTAAAAAGAGACGCCAACCTGAATTTTTGTAAAGGTTTTTAAGTTAATGAATAAATCATTTTTATTTTTATTTTATTTTATATTACAGAAAAAGTAACCAAGGCCCCTGGTGAGCAGGGCTGGGAACGAACCATCGACCTCCAGCTTTCGTAGCAGACGCCCTAACCACTGGGCTACCAAATCACGGCAGCCAGAGTCCGAAATTCCAAAAATTCATAAAATTCTAAATCTCAGCTTTTTCACCTTGGTCACTTTTTCTGTAGTATATGACATCTCTTTCAATTTACAATTTATTAATATATATAGTAGTGAGACTACCTAAAAAATCAAAAAAATATGAATCAAAACATTTAGCCCAGCCCAGTTGGTAGTGACTAGTGACCCTGCCTACGAAGCAGGAGGTCCCGGGTTCGAATCCTGGTCAGGGCATTAATTTGTGTGTTTATCACGAATATTTGTTTCTGAGTTATGGATGTTTTCTATGCATTTAATTATTTATATATATCTATCTACTCGTATTTTATATATCATCGTCTAGTACCCATAACACAAGCCTTAGCTTATAGTGAGACTAGGTGGATTTGTATAATGCACTAGACCATTTTAATTGACCTACTATATACTGTGTTCGATGCAAATAAATACTTTGAACCTTAGAATCCTCTATTCTGCCTTAAATACATATGGTAAATGTCTTCAGCACGTTGCACAGTGGCGGTCGTTTCTCAGTTTCTGCACCCCTGACAGACGCAGGCTGCGTTTATTATTAACAGCGCTGCTCAAAATGTTGCCGACCACTAGCAGTTGCAATGCTAAGTATCTAAACGCCAACGGCTGAATCACTCTCAAAATAAATCAGTAAATAAATATTAGGGGACAATTTCACATAGATCAATTTAGCCTCTTACTACAGCTTGTACTATGGGTACTAGACTACGATAATCGATATACATACTTATTTAACAGCTTCCTAGCCTAGTTGGTAATGACCCTGCCTACGAAGCAGGAGGTCCCGGGTTCGAATCCTGGTCAGGGAATTTATTTGTGCGTTTATCACGAATAGTTGGTTCCTGAGTTATGGATGTTTTCTATGTATTCAAGTTTTTATATGTATTATACATTATATAGATCGTCGTCTAGTAGTATTGAGCTTACCGTGGGACTAGGTCAATTTGTGTAAGATTGTCCAATAATATTTATTATTTATTATATAAACAAATACATACATGTATACATTGAAAACGTTCGTAACTCGGGAACAAATAGGTATTCGCGTTATAAATAAATGCCCTAAAGGATTCGAAACGTATTCAAATATGTCTGTAAATGTCCTTTGGTATTACAAAGGCGTTTGACAGGGTTTATCGCAGTGTAATTCTTCCAAACCCCAATTTTTAGGGATTATGAAATGAAAAATGAAATGAAATGAAAAATATTTATTTCGAGTATCAGATGACTTCTAAATAACTTAATACCTAATGTTATTCCTTAAAATTATTAATTAGCCTTAATTTTCATAGACACTGCTGGAAATGTGTTTATCGCCGCAGTGTCTCATGTACGGGCAGTCTAGTCTGCCCGCTACCAGTTATTATAAGTCTCGCTGTGAATTTATGTTTCTAAATTAATGGAAAAACAATCACTATGTGCATTCACTAATGGCTACTCTTTCGATTAATTGCCTTTAATTGTTTTAGGGTACCCCAGGGATCGTTCCGCCATCGATAAAGGACCTGCGGCAAGGCCCAGGTCTGTAAACTATCTTTCTGCTCGACGCAGTCGGCAAGCGGCGAATTTATTTAGCGTAGCGACCTGCAACTGCTGGCTTGGCGGCCGGAGGGCAGAAAAGAAAATTACAAAACTAGTATGGAAATAGTGCTCCAACGGCTTTACATGTTGATGTAGCTTTTCTCTCCACAGCCGGCGAGCAGTCGTAATGCAGCCTAGAATATTCTAACAGCTCCGGATGCTTTTAGTGTAGGAATTGTGGAGGATATTCAAATTAACTCGTCGACTGACTTGCTCCGGACCCTTTTTGGTGGCACACAAATAGTGCATACCCAGTTCTGAGCATGCACTATTTGTGTGCCACCAAAAATGGTCCGGAGTAAGTCAGTCGACGAGTTAATTTGAATACCCTCCTCCATATTTTGTACCATTTGGAGTCGAAACTTAAGTCGTATACCACGAAAATCGAACGATTGCGGATTTGTGTCTCCATCTCTGTCATACTTGCATATTGGAGTGACAAAGAGGTCTTTCCGTCAAGGCCAATTTTCGATGTTCGTGGTAGGCATGCTGGATTTTACTATTTATTTAACTCAAACACTTGACAACGAAAAAAAGGTAATTATTTCCATAGAGTATATTATAAAAATAAAATAAAATAATAAAAAATAAATATTACAGGACATTCTTACACAAATTGACTAAGTCCCGCAGTAAGCTCAATAAGGCTTGTGTTACGGGTACTCAGACAACGATATATATAATATACAAATACATAAATACATAGAAAACATCCATGACTCAGGAACTAATATCTGTGTTCATCACACAAATAAAGTCCCTTACTGGGATTCGAACCCAGGACCATCGGCTTAGCAGGCAGGGTCACTACCAACTACGCCAACTGGCATCGGTAGTATGAAAAGAACATTTACTACATAACCTACAATAAAAAATGGTGTCACCTTTTACCCGAATCTAACATTTCCAGATACCTCAAACAGGCCTCAACGGAAAAGATTGAGCACATTACGCACCTTAAATTGCGGGTAGTATATCTCTGAACACGTAAAAAATGGCAGGTTACGCGCATATTCGTATTTTACATTCTTTTTATCGGAATGCGAGGGAATAAATAAAGAAATTCGTGTCAGGCGACAATAAGAGCGCTCTATAAATATTAGATTCGATAGGGCTGCGAGAGACGTCCGCGCAAAACAGGAGGCGCAGTATGGGAAGCTTTTTTATTGACTGAAAATAGTAGTTTATGCAACAGTGATATAATAATGGTCATAGGGGCCAATTATGAGCTGTTGGATAAGCTAGTTTTTCTACGACAACTAAAATAGCGAAATAACCAAAATCTCGAAAGGTCACAGATTGTGGAAGATATCTCATGCGTCATGCCCAATATAGAAATTAAAAAAAATATTGTGCTCATATATTGTATGAAAATCTATAGGAGCAGTGTTCTTATGGAATACCATAGACAACGTTATAATGTATACTTTTTTAATATCGCTGTCATCTAATTGACAGATAGAAAGATAGAAGTGCTAAATTAAGTTAAACGCATGTATTTGTATTAATATACTTATATCGGGTTACTCACGTCTATAAAGTCGAAAGTAGCTCGACGTGTTTCGGAACGGTCCGCATCCCATAATCATAAGTGAGTAGCGCGGAGATGTTTGTTTTACGATTTGAGTACGGTTTTTCGGGTTTCGAGCAGTTTGTCTACCGGTACTCCAGTCGGTTCCGTAGCCAAAATGGCATAATCGGAAAACTTATAGTTTCGTCATGTTTGTCCATCTGGCTGTAAGTCACATCCATTGTTTAACGACTTCCAAAAAAGGAGGATTACTCCGAATTCCGCCGTCCAATTTGAGTAATACTTTTTTGTGCTAAAGGTTGGTTCTCTAGGAGTTTGGTCCTGATCTGATGATGGGATACTTGGGAATCAAAGGAATTCCTCAATTTTGAAGTTTTCGTTTAAATTGGTGTTCAGATATTAAAATCTTGTATTGTTACGATTATGAGCCGGTTATGACACGATCGGGCGAGATGCTCTTTTAGCTTCATAATTTACCAGAGCGTCTTTCTGGAACTATGGTTCTGGTAATAGGCTAAACGACCAAAAAAATTAATTAAGTAAGATTATTAAAAAATATTCAACACGTGTTTTTTCTTTTGTTCGTCAAATGAAAAAGACGGAAATAACTACAGTGCATTAAAGTTTCGCGTGACGTCACAATTAGAGACAATTCCTTCGTAATAGCGACTTCACCTGCCCCCACTCCGGAACTATGACGCTCTTTTTCATCTTCGTCAAATTTAATTATCTTGAAAAAGGAAAAATTAAGTTTGGATAATCTAACCGACGGACATTTCAAAAGTCTCTTTTCACACCACCTATTCATAAAATGATTTTATCTGTTTAAGCTAGGATAGATCAAAGTGGCATTTTTCTTCCCTGCTGGGAGGGATTAAAGTTGCACTTTTCTGTTCAAAGACTACACATTTTTACGTTTTCGGGCATCGACTAGTGGCATCTTGGTGGTGTGATGCTGTTTTCGGTTTTGGTCATTTCCTCGTCTTCTTCTTCTGCCTCGTTTCCTCATTGACGTGGTCGTGACCATTTGAGGCCGTTATTTTGCACACCAACGCTCTCCATTCCACACGGTCTTCTGTGTGCCACCAAAAATGGTCCGGAGTAAGTCAGTCGACGAGATAATTTGAATACCCTTCTCCATATTTTGTACCATTTGGAGTCGAAACTTAAGTCGTATACCACGAAAATCGAACGATTGCGGATTTGTGTCTCCATCTCTGTCATACTTGCATATTGGAGTGACAAAGAGGTCTTTCCGTCAAGGCCAATTTTCGATGTTCGTGGTAGGCATGCTGGATTTTACTATTTATGTAACTCAAACACTTGACAACGAAAAAAAGGTAATTATTTCAATAGAGTATATTATAAAAATAAAATAAAATAATTAAAAATAAATATTACAGGACATTCTTACACAAATTGACTAAGTCCGGCAGTAAGCTCAATAAGGCTTGTGTTACGGGTACTCAGACAACGATATATATAATATACAAATACATAAATACATAGAAAACATCCATGACTCAGGTCCAAATATCTGTGTTCATCACACAAATAAAGTCCCTTACTGGGATTCGAACCCAGGACCATCGGCTTAGCAGGCAGGGTTACTACCAACTACGCCAACTGGCGTCGGTAGTGTGAAAAGAACATTTACTACATAACCTACAATAAAAAATGGTGTCACCTTTTACCCGAATCTAACATTTCCAGATACCTCAAACAGGCCTCAACGGAAAAGATTGAGCACATTACGCACCTTAAATTGCGGGTAGTATATCTCTGAACACGTAAAAAATGGCAGGTTACGCGCATATTCGTATTTTACATTCTTTTTATCGGAATGCGAGGGAATAAATAAAGAAATTCGTGTCAGGCGACAATAAGAGCGCTCTATAAATATTAGATTCGATAGGGCTGCGAGAGACGTCCGCGCAAAACAGGAGGCGCAGTATGGGAAGCTTTTTTATTGACGGAAAATAGTAGTTTATGCAACAGTGATATAATAATGGTCATAGGGGCCAATTATGAGCTGTTGGATAAGCTAGTTTTTCTACGACAACTAAAATAGCGAAATAACCAAAATCTCGAAAGGTCACAGATTGTGGAAGATATCTCATGCCCAATATAGAAATTAAAAAAAAAATGTGCTCATATATTGTATGAAAATCTATAGGAGCAGTGTTCTTATGGAATACCATAGACAACGTTATAATGTATACTTTTTTAATATCGCTGTCATCTAATTGACAGATAGAAAGATAGAAGTGCTAAATTAAGTTAAACGCATGTATTTGTATTAATATACTTATATCGGGTTACTCACGTCTATAAAGTCGAAAGTAGCTCGACGTGTTTCGGAACGGTCCGCATCCCATAATCATAAGTGAGTAGCGCGGAGATGTTTGTTTTACGATTTGAGTACGGTTTTTCAGGTTTCGAGCAGTTTGTCTACCGGTACTCCAGTCGGTTCCGTAGCCAAAATGGCATAATCGGAAAACTTATAGTTTCGTCATGTTTGTCCATCTGGCTGTAAGTCACATCCATTGTTTAACGGCTTCCAAAAAAGGAGGCTCTCAATTCGTCGGTTTTTTTTATTACTCCGAGTTCCGTCGTCCAATTTGAGTAATTCTTTTTTGTGCTTAAGGTTGGTTCTCTAGGAGTTTGGTCCTGATCTGATGATGGGATACTTGGGAATCAAAGGAATTCCTCAATTTTGAAGTTTTCGTTTAAATTGGTGTTCAGATTTTAAAATCTTGTATTGTTACGATTATGAGCCGGTTAAGACACGATCGGGCGAGATGCTCTTTTAGCTTCATAATTTACCTACCAGAGCGTCTTTCTGGAACTATGGTTCTGGTAATAGGCTAAACGACCAAAAAAATTAATTAGTCCGTCTGTAAGATTATTAAAAAATATTCAACACGTGTTTTTTCTTTTGTTCGTCAAATGAAAAAGACGGAAATAACTACAGTGCATTAAAGTTTCGCGTGACGTCACAATTAGAGACAATTCCTTCGTAATAGCGACTTCACCTGCCCCCACGGAACTATGACGCTCTTTTTCATCTTCGTCAAATTTAGTTATCTTGAAAAAGGAAAAATTAAGTTTGGATAATCTAACCGACGGACATTTCAAAAGTCTCTTTTCACACCACCTATTCATAAAATGATTTTATCTGTTTAAGCTAGGATAGATCAAAGTGGCATTTTTCTTCCCTGCTGGGAGGGATTAATGTTGCACTTTTCTGTTCAAAGACTACACATTTTTACGTTTTCGGGCATCGACTAGTGGCATCTTGGTGGTGTGATGCTGTTTTCGGTTTTGGTCATTTCCTCGTCTTCTTCTTCTGCCTCGTTTCCTCATTGACGTGGTAGTGACCATTTGAGGCCGTTATTTTGCACACCAACGCTCTCCATTCCACACGGTCTTCTGCTTTCCGGATTGATGCCTGTATGGTTCCCGGGCAGGCTTCCTTCACGGCATCAGTCCACCGAGTCGGTGATCTTCCACGGCTCCTTTTTCCTTCCACATCATTTCCTCGTAGTTGGTGTGAAAAGCAGTATGTGTCACACAGTAAATTATTTTCATCTTAGGCGGTAATGCTTGAATCCCTCAATACGCTCAGAATTCTACTTTAGAATCCCTCATTACGAGAATCGTGATTCTATTGTAGAATCCATCGCTTAATTCGGAATTTAATGCCGCCGCTGGGAATATATTATTTCAGTCCTCCGGCCGGTAAGCGCCACTTTACGCAAAACTAAATTGCCGCCTGCCGGCTCCGTCGGGCTGAAAAATAGTATACAAACCTCGGCCGGTAAATGGGAAAGCATCGGATCACATGTTAGTCGACCTCGGCTTCGCCTCGGCCGACAATTACATGGAATCCGAGGCATTTCCCACTTAAACGGCCTTGGTATGTAATGTACTATTTTGATCTCTTCTGACATAATCGACTATTGAAACATCTTTAAACATAATTATTAAACGGGTCTAACGCGAATTAACTTGTTTACCTTATTTACCGACGTTTCGACACAGGTTTCACTGGTCATGGTCGCGGCTGACTGATGTCCCAGCAAAATGTCAAAACAGAGATTTGTGTAACTACCCAACGAAAAGTCTATGTAGAAATTTGGGGTAAACACACAATTTTTAAACTACCCACAAAACATATGTTAATTATTGTCAATAGTCCGACACACGACACTCACAATATCCCCGCGCACATCCGAAGATATATCCCGTGGCTGCAACTTCTGGATCACTGGTTCCCAAGTTGGTGATAAGTTAAAACCATCCTCCCTATTAAAATTTCTAGGGTGTTTCTTGATTTCAATTGCCTCTCGAACTACTCGAGGATAATAATGGCGTTCAGTGGAGACAATTTTTGGTTTATGGAGTTCAATCCAGTGATTTACGCTAGATGTAAGAAGATGTTCGGCGATCGCGGATTTGTGTACTTGGCGGTTTTTAACTGCCGCTATGTGCTCCTTCACCCTCTCTTGCACGCTCCGTTTAGTTTGGCCAATGTACACACTTCCGCAACTGCATTCTATTTTGTACACGCCCGGGTTTTGGTATGGAATGACATCTTTTGGACTGCGTAAAAGAAACGTCGGTAAATAAGGTAAACAAGTTAATTCGCGTTAGACCCGTTTAATAATTATGTTTAAATATGTGTTCAAATCGCGAAAGTTTTAAATGTTATATTGAAACAGCGCTATCTGTCAAACCTGTCAGTGAAACATCACAATAGGAGCTACCATATTGTCGCTCACCAGGCGGCGCCACTCATGCGTGCGTCCTGTGTCAGTATGAGAGAATTGTCAAAGTGACGTTTGAAATGTTCCCGCGGGACCCACGTTCCACTAGCGCACTAGGAAAATCGACTCGCGGTAATCCTCATTGCATTGTCTTTACTGCTAAAAGTAGCAACGAAACTTGGGTTAACTGCTCCGCCTTCCCCTTTAGGGAATACTCATGTGAGTTTTCGTATGTAACTGTCCCTACTGACTTACCTTTTTATGTGGTAAAGATGAATGGCGGCCTACAGACGGCTGCTTATGAAATTGTACTTTATCTCACTACTTCACGGAATTACGCTCTCAAGAGATTACTATTTATTGTGCAATTACTTGGGTTTTCAGAGTCTTTACCGCCTCGGGAATATGCCTTGACCTTTAGCTGTAATTGAGTCATGGTTTGGTTAATATTGATTTTCATTTATTTGTATTAATCATTAAATTGCCAAGCTATTATGTCACCGTAGAATTGTGAGTACCGTTGGTTTAATAAGCTAACGCGCGACATTGTAATACACAAATGGATAGGTTAGGTTAGTTTATAATTTCCCTAGTCAAATTATAATCTCTCGGGACTCTCGGGAGTTCACAATTTCACTATGACACAATTGTAAACAATTGTAAAGCACGAATCAAAACATTTATTAAATGTAAAGGATGACTCACACTAGCACGGGACGGGACGGGGCGGGACGGGAAAATCTTTAAATTTCTATAGAAAGAATCACGTGATAGCTCGGAGCTCTCGGATATCACGTTACGCTTTCTATAGAAATTGTCAGATTTTCCCGTCCCGTCCCGTTCTAGTGTGAGTCATCCTTAATTAATGTTTTGATTCATGTTTTTTGATTTTTTAAGTAGTCACACTATTATATATAAATTATCCGTGATCGGGTAGCCCAGTGGTTAGGGCGTCTGCCGCGAAAGCAGGGGGTCGCTGGTTCGATCCCAGCCCTGCTCTTTAGTATATGACATCTCTTTCAATTTATAATTCACTATGACATTTTATTTATTAATTTTGTATAACAGAAATTGCGAGCAAAATTTACAATTCTCTAATAGGGTGTGTAGAAGTACGGTTAGACGTGACCTGCAGCAGCACGTCACTGCCTGCGGCTCAAATGTATACACAAGAGTTTATCCCTTTATTTACAAATAACTCAAAAAAGTAACCATTAAAACGTCAATCTGATAAGTTTAACTGCAAAAAAAGCATAAGCAGTAATGTCCCTATTTCCACCCACCCGGCGTTATCGGTGTCGATATTAAACGCTTTGTTTCCTCCATCCAAACACGACCCATAATCGTATCGATACCGTCATGCCTCTACGACAGACTACTTCCGATAGAACCCGCAACATGAAGCTTGCGTCCTGTTGCCGAACGTTATCGGTGTCGATATTTAACCGCTTTGTTTCCTCCATTCAAACAAGCCATAATCGTATCGATACCGCGTTGGCGTCACCTCCGCCACAGATCACTTCCCGTAGAACCGTTAAAACTAGTTACCCACCCGGCGTTATCGTAATAAATAATAAATGTTAATGTATTACATCTAATGTCGGACACACAGTATTGCATGAACTAGAGATATTTGGCAATAGGGATGACGACTAGGTTGAAAAACTATTATTCTATTTAATCCGTCAGGTTATCCAAAATTATTAGAAACGTGGTTTCTCCAACTAAAATTGACGATGATAGAGCATCAAAGTTCCGGGATCCCCACCCCTAGTGACGTCACATAGAGGTAAGAATTTATTGTACCTAAGTGTGACGTCACGTGAAACTTTAATGCACTGTTTTTCCATCGTTTTTCACAAATTTGAGCTGTGATTGAATTTTGAGGAGCATGACATAATAAGCTGTTATTGAGGCGTGTGACAAATTTTGAGGTGCATGACAAAATGAGGTGTGGGACAAAATTTTTGAAGTGGTACATTGTCGCGGTGTGAGGTACTGTGACAAACGAGAACGAGTAGTACAAATGAGATGTCTCACGAGTGAGTAGCCCAACACTAGTGGTAAGGTCTATTTGTTATATGATACTTAGTTTTGTTTTACAAAATAAAGGAAAACAGTTTAATAATCTCAAACAAAGGTTTTCTTGCCCCGGTATTTTACTCATCAAACATGAATTTGCTCTAACTAGGAACTTCACTACATAGTATAAGACAAAGTCGCTTCCCGCTGTTTGTATGTATGTAATGTATGTATGCTTAAATCTTAAAAACTACGCAACGTATTCTAATGCAGATTTTTTAAATAGTTAGGTGATTTTAGAGGAAGATTTATATGTATAATAATAACCAGTGCAAAGCCGGGGTGGGTCGCTAGTTACCTTATATGCTCTATCTAGGAAAGAGTGATCCGTGGCCTCCACGCTGGAATGGTTATGGCGCACCCAAACTGAATCGAGATTGGGCGATAAATCGCAAACGACTTGCTGTACACTACTAGTGCCAAATGCCAAGAACTGAACAAGAAAAGTACAATCTACGAAGTGAAAATAAGAAAAATTCAAAAGAAACACTTTAGAATGGATTCATCGCGTTTATTAACACTATGACCCACCAAAGTCTGCAGTCTGGGAACATGTCGCTGATAAACCTAATCATTAAATTAAGTTTGATACACCTCTGTGTGCGTACCATGAGTAGTTTTCGATTGCTGCGGCATTCAGAAGTATGTCCATCTCGCTTCTACCACTACTCTGGCAGGATCGAGACGGACATACTGTCGAATCCCGCAGTCGCAATCGAATGCAACTCATGGGAAGCACACTGGTCCTCGCTAAGAAGAAGCGATACATTCCCAGGATGCGCGAGGCTATTGAAATCAAAAAGGTTCCTAATTTCAATAGAGAGGATGGCTGTTCGGTATCACCAGCTTCGGATCCTATATTACGTCTCATCAAGGAACAAGCACGATACGAGACTGGAAGACCTTAGTGTGGACTTTGTTTGAAAAGATTGAAACGGATAAAAGGCAAAATGGGGTAATTTTCTTGTCGCTTATTTCTACCCCATAAGCCAGTTAGGGAAGCGTTCGTAAGTTGTATGTATGTTCATTTGAATTGTAGAATGCCCTTCAGGCAATGTATTACTAGCTTTATAGAATTTCTCATTCTCTCAGTCATCATCTTAACCCTGTGAAAACGAGTGCCCTAAAGGGCTCGAAACGTAGAGTCATGGTGTTAATAAACGCGATCAATCCGTTCTTAAGTGATTAATTTCAATCAACAACAATCGCGGAAACAAGACAATGTTAAAAATAAAAAACATTAACTTGACTAGTTTTTTCGTGACGTTTCTAAGTTAAAGGTATTAAAAGGTATTAAATACACTGTCGGTTATTGGTAAGGTTCATTTACATATATTTTTATATTGCAGTAGCGCCGTAACTACGACCCACTGAGTGGTACCTTTAGCCTGTAGATGAGGTGAATTGTAAAACTTGTACACATACGAACCCATCACATGAGATTAAACACTGTTGAACGAATTAATCGTGTTTATTAACACCATGACTCTACGTTTCCAGCCCTTTACAGCACTCGTTTTCACAGGGTTAAGATGATGACTGAGAGAATGCGAATTCTCCCCGTAAATCAAAAAAGTTACTTGTGCAAACTACGTATGTACATACAAAAATATAAAAATAATTAAAAAAAAACAAAGGTTGGTCGACAATGCCCAGAGGGGCTTATGAAGCTAGTAATACATAGCCTGAAAGGCATTCTATAATTAATATTCAAAATGTTTAAATTGTAAAAAATGTAAAAACCCTGTAAGGATTAACATACAACTTACGAACGCTTCCCTAACTGGCTTATGGAGCAGAAAGAAGCAACAAGAAAACTATCCCATTATTAATGGTGAATAAACGCGATTAATCCGTTCTAAAGTGTTTAATTTCAATGAATAACAATCGCGGTAACAGAAGACAATATTAAACCGTCACATGAAATTTAAATGTCACTAATATAGGGTATCTGTTATACCCCAGAAACGGTCCAAAATACGAAAATAATCCGGCTTGTGCACCGTGAAATGAAACGGTCTGTTTGTTATTTTTGCCGTAAACAATTTCGTTTTATTACATTTAAACTGAAATACTACAAAACATAGGATTTGCACAAAACAACGCCAGTTCACCACATGAACTTCGTGTGTCTACTAGGTTTGCGTACAATGATTGCGTCACAAACTTTTTTATTTTTATAATTCCGTACCTCAAAAGGAAAAAAAGTTGGCTCCGCAGAAAACCAGCGCAGTTGACAACGCTTAGTCGTGCCAACTGCAATGCTGAGTGGAGACCATTTCAGCCTCACATCACTTTACCATGTATACTTCTTCTTTATCTTCTTTGTAAATGTGCTTCTGTAATGATGTGTTGTCTGAATAAATGTTGTTCTATTCTATTCTAAAAAACGGAACCCTTATAGGATCACTTTGTTGTCCGTCCGTCCGTCGATCCATTTGTCTATCCGTCCGTCCGTATATCTGTGAATACCACATGCATAGCCTTGTGATTAATACGCCCTTAAGGATGACACGCTCAAACGGGCCGGGCCCTTTTTTGGCAAATATCTACTTGTGGCACATCCTCTGATAGGTGTTTGAAATAACTTAAAACAAAACTTTGATTAATCGAATATTTTTTAGAAATAATCGCTCTGAAAGTCTGAAAAAGAGTCCCTCCCTCTAACTTTAAGATAAACTTACGACGTTTTTTTATTTTAGTCATGCCGCTTTTAGTTTTTGCCATAAAACTATTAATAAAACGTGCCTTGTAAGTGCCTTGATAGTTTGAAAGTTACACCTTTGTGGTTGCACACTTGTTTCATCGTATGACGGTACGGAAACCCTCAATTATGCGTGGTCTGACTCGCACTTGGCCGGTTTTTTACATGCCCCGTCCAGTGTAGGTGATCTGTGTTCAACACAGAAATAAGTCCAATGAAGCAGTTCCACAGTTCCAAACTAACAGGTCTATGCGGGCTCCCACTGCAGTGTTCTAAACTACACTCTACACTTTTGGGGCACATATTTAACTTCTCAAAGCAAATATAAATTCAGAGGTGCTAGATACCACTTAGCCAAAACTCTACCATCAGCTTTTCGGTCACAAGTTACACCAACCAGACGTTACGTGAATTCTTCAAAAAAACTTGCGTGCGATGGGACCCTATGGACTCTAAAGTAGGTCCTTGAGGCATTGTACCTAGGATGCTGGCGGCATTTCCTCGTTGTAAGAGTCTCGACCCTAAATGGTACAAAAAGGTACTCTAGGGCCAGGCTCTTATATTTATTACGTTTTAAAATTTCGGCACTTTCAGCCGCTCCGCCCGCTTTAACAGTTCGTTGGAGATGGGACGGTGCCAGCGTGTCTACGCAGGTAGCATCCCATACTAGCATCCGACCCAAACTCCAAGGAACCAAGGACACCCTATCGGGTCTCTTGCCATCATCCCTGAAAATGACAGTCGGCTCAAGGAGAGCAGGTACATTGATGGTGGCAAGAGACCGACGGATTATGTCATTGAGACACGCATGTACATGTGTATGCTTAGAACGTAGATGCGAATCCAGTCAGGGACCTTCTCTTTATATAACATTTTGAACTTTTGCGTTTTATATACATTATTATGTACATAGAACGGGTCTATTGCGAATGTAGTTAATTTTCCTTAATATACCGACGTTACGACACAGTTTCACGTGTCATGGTCGCGGCTTGACTGATGAATCAGCGAAGTGTCAACGGCGATCTTGCAAGAAATGTTCACGTACCCGGCGGAAAGTCAGATTAAACGCGTGTGTAGGTAGAAACATTTAGGTCTACCCTTTTACAAAATGTTATCGGCACCTCGATCCGAAGATAGATCTCGCGGTTTGAACCTCTGAATCACTGGTCCCCAAGTACTCGGTCTTCTCTTTATATATGGAAGTCAAATGTTTTACGGTACAGCCTCAGTGGCAAGCGTCATGCGGAGCGACAGTTGGGGTGGTCAGCATCATATATTTATATGCCTTCACATACAAGCTTTAGCTTGCACGTGGGGCCTTTAACGCCCCGCAGACCCCACCGCTTCCCACTAAGCTACCAATACCTCAACCTTAGACCGTTCGCCTCAATATTATCAGAGAGCCCGGGTGCTACTAATCAGTATGTGAGGCAATTAATTCCCGATCCCCTCCGCTTATGTACGTTTCATTTCCCTGCCGCGCCATTCTAATTCCAACCTAAATTCTTACAGCACAAGGTTTCATTTTTAATATTCAATATGATAATATAGGAGCTTGCTAACGCAAGTAGCAGATAATTCTGCTGATTAAATAAAACCTTATTATGAGGACAGGAAGGTGTATATTGGGTTGACTTGAGTAGATTGAGTGTTGATTATAAGTAGGTTGTTGTGGAGTGCAGATGAGTGTTCTGATTTTATGAAGGGCTACAAATTAGGTTGGTTTGGGTAATAGGGGTCGATTGTGCGTGGCCGGTAGGGGGCAGTACAATAGCACTCCGTTTAGGAAATTAATTTCGGTACAACAATACAATTAAAGTCTAGTGACCCCTCTCTACCCTACCCTCGATGTTGCCCTTCAGCCATCTTAGATGCCGCTTTTTGTGGGGACCCATCATATTATACCATATTTTATTAGGCAGGCGCTCGGTTTTATAATCCATAACCCAGTAGTAGTCCATCACTTTCGCATAATAGCCAAGTGTCTTTTAGATCCCATGAACTCGCAATAGCCCTTACAACCTGGCGGGTGCTGCGTGCGTCCAATGGGGTGTAGAGGTCTCATTTTTTAGATTTTCGTAAATAACTCGTAAACGATGGCCCATGATAAAAAATATGACATCCGAGGGCTCCGAGCTATCACGTGATTCTTTCTATAGAAATTGACAGATCGTCCCGTCCCGGCCCGTCCCGTTCTAGTCAGTCATCCTTTATATGAAAATTTTGCAAATCCTTAGTTACCCAATCATATTAATAATATACTCTAGAATATGTACTACTAAAACTAATTTTGAGGTAGTTATATACCAAGTAGGTACTAATAGGTGCTAGGCGCTTTTATTTTTTGTTGTACCAACCTTTTTTTTCAGAATAACAAGCTCTTTCGATTCTAGCGGACGAAAGAAATTTTACAAAAAATTCCATACATTTTTAAATTTTCCATTGCGCTATCACCATACAAAATCGGTGAAAATATTATAACAAAATAAAAAACAAACTTGGGTCACTTCTTTACTACTACTTGTATCCATAGAGCTCGCGATTCTAAAGATAAATCACAAAATTTTCCAATACAAAAAACTGTTCGTGGAACAACAAAAAAGCCTCGATTAATTTCCCAACGGCTTTGTGTTATGGTTGTGGTGACAACGGAATTTGTTGTATGACGTACATTCAGGTATGCTTCTACCTGGTTACCCAAATGCCGATGTCAAAGCAGAGGACCACTGCTCGTTTTAAAGTGCCCCAAGCATCCATGACCCCGACCGCCGTCCCCGCATTCCGAATTCCGACCTGGCGTGTATTCTGTACACTCACTGAACATAAGTCGACTTTAGATCCAATTAACGAACTAGGTCCTTGAGGATGCTGCCGCATTTCCTCGTATCGCAATGCCGATACGTTGTGCGAGGAAGCCACCAGCTCTTCGGTCACCAGCTCTTCGGTCACCAGTAACATCTATTTTAGATTTAAGGTAGGTAGCTGGGTCAGTTGCACTTACTGTATATATACCTATTTTGTTTTTTTTTTATTATGAACGAATTTAGGAAGGCTATTAGAGGGGAAAAGAGGTAGAAGAAGTCCCAAGACTTCATGGGGTCACATTAGGATCTGGACCGGTATTGCAGACGCTGCCACCCTAGGTAGTGGCGAAACAACGGGAGGATTTTTGCGTGGTGATCGCCTACATCCGTTAGGATATGGCACGAAGAAGAAGAAGGAAGGGTACTGCGAACTAGTTGGAATACCCTATCTGCCACGCACGCTTACGGATTTTATCTACTTCCTCATTTTGGATCCCGTTATGGATCCCGGAGAAACCGAGTGGGTATGTCCGACTCGCACGAATTAAATTCCCTGAGGTCTTCCACCACTTGACTTTGGGGTGGGGTCTAGGGAACGCGATTGCACAATTGGGTGATTGGTTTTTCCCTGTTTATACCATGAGCCTCGGATCCGTTTGGAAAATAATCCCAAGATTTGTTATAGCGCTAGTTTTGAAAAGCGACTACCATTTGACCTCCCAACCCAGCGGGTGAACTGGGCCTTGGGATCCTCTTTCGTCGAATTTAATTTTGCTGAATATCGCTTGCCAACTTTTTGCCGATTATTCAGGCTTTTCAAATGTTGACCAAATTATTATTTGCCAAGTCATATTTGGCCGATTTTTATTTGTTAAATAGGTAAGGTAGGCGACAGATACGGTTGCGAAATGATTAGTTGGGAAAATAATATTTGGAAATAGTACATTATGATACAAGGGTCAAAAAGAGGAAATTCGCAACGAGTGGCGATAAATTAAAATATGACCGTAGGGAGTGTTTTAAATCGACACATAATGAACGTAAACGACACATTATGTTAATTTTAAATGTACTATTTCTTTGTACAATATAGCTTTGTGTCAATACTGTATCATCTACTGTAGTAGATAATACTGGTGTTGGCACGGTAGTAGTATCTATAATCTATAGATATTTAACAAGTACCACTAGTAACAATGCAGGTCATTCCCCTACGGTTCCGGAAACCATCTTAGAACACTTATGATATGTTATTAAATTGCAACGGTTAACACTCACGTATTTTTATCACAATAGGCGTGACATGTTTCGTCTGCGTCGGGCTGAGCCGGTACCTACGGCGGACTGGGGCAGTGATGTCCTAGCCGCGAAGGTGATAACACCACTCTGTCTGTCCGACGAGGTCTGCCCGACGCAGACGAAACATGTCACGCCTATTGTGATAAAAATACGTGAGTGTTAACCGTTGCAATTTAATATCAGTATGTCTCACGAAAGCTTAAATTACTTATGATATGTGTGTAGATAAAGTAGTGTATGCAACCATACATAATTGGGCATTAAGACACTCGCGTGATGTTATTATGAACCTAAACCCACACTCGTGTTGTATTACCGTTCATTATGTACAGTCGCATAAACTTTGGGCGACTACCCATTCCTAATATTTGTTAAATCATCTTCATCATCGCCAGTTTCATCATATTTTGCAGCTTTTCAAATTTTTTGATAGTGCCAAAATTTTCTGGCGCACATCGTCGTTCGGCTCTGCGTTCACAATGAGAATACTGGAACATTCCTCTACTTACGGGATTGCACAATGTTTGTGAAGGAGGTCCATGGGGTAGGACGGTCGGACCGCCAGGTATGCTGACGTTGGGTCAGGATATTACACCCAATGGATACGGCATTTCGAAATCTATAGATGTGGTCGATTAACGATGTCACGATCTCGCTCCATTTTGCCTCACTTTGACTAAAAACGTACTTTGACTTGAGAAACTTTGGCGTCGAAATTCACCAGTGCTATTTAATTATTTTAAACAAAATATGTCACTCCTAGATCTGAAACGAATCTAGTGAGACCTCAAGTTGAATTCCGCCTAGCTATGTAGACTATGTCTATACTAGTGGTTGGCTCCAAACGTTAACTCGCAGCTTCTCGGCAACTCTTGACCGATTCTGCTCATAATACTTAAAAATTATATGTATCTCATCTAACCATCAGCGAATTTTCACGACGATCCGGTGAACGGTTCTCGAGTTATCGTCAGACAAACATACATACATAGGTACATACAAAAGGCTGGGTGTCCATTGGGAGTGAGTATGTAGCGACTATAATATATAGTGATGTAGCTTAAATTTACATTATAGTCGCTACGAGATGGCTCCACGCAGGTACGAAACCCGCAGTGTGCGTGCTGGTAAACTGCCTGGTGTGTCACACCGACTCGCAAAGTCAGGGAAACTCACCCACGTCATGGGTCGCAAGGTCTACAATCACCTGCCGGGTGAAATAGTCGCTGCACACAGTGCTCATACATTTAAAATTAGACTCAAAAAATGGCTCGTAGAGCAGGCGTTCTATGATCATAAGGAGTTATTTTCTAGTGTTAGTAACTAGGTTAGCTTATTTATGAATTTTATTTACAATTGTATTTAAAACATTAATATAAATTGTAATTTTAATTAAAATATTGACATGCTTATTACCAATAAATAATATGAATATGAATATTTGGATGATAGTATGAGGTATCACTAGATTAGTTTCAGTTTTAGGAGATTAAAGGATGACTTACACTAGAACGGGACGGGACGGGGCGAGACGGGGTGGGACGGGAAAATCTGTCAATTTCTATAGAAAGCGTCACGTGACATCGGAGGTCTGCGAGCTATCACGTGATTCTTTCTATAGAAATTGACAGATTTTCCTGTCCCACTCCGTCCCGTCCCATCCCGTCCCGTGCTAGTGTAAGTCATCCTTAAATCAATTGCAATTTTTTAAACTTATTAATAGAAAATGTGCTCATTACAATCGGTACTCTTTATAATATGTTTGTATTAACAGCCAATATTCTAGTTTTTTACATTTGTAAAAGGAATATATTTAAGTAGCTAAATTTCAGGGCGAACGATTATACGTGCCGAAGTTATAGGTACCTATCTAAATATTTTTTTTTTAATATAATTAACATAAAACGTTATGTATTTATTAATTTTCAACTTAAATAAATTTACAATATATGCAATTAATTTAACAGCAACAAAAATCCATAAGTATGACTAAACTAAAACAAATTACAAATAAAATACAAATATAATAAAAATGTCCTACAAAAACAAACTAAATATTAAAATTAAAATCGCTCCGTAGTCCTCCAGGTGCAAAGGTGCCCATTACACTCGCCGCGTTACCACGTTGAACTGCAATGGACAGCCTCTGCAAAAGGAAAGACCCGGAGCGAGGATCGAGACCCCTCTCACGCAAACGTCTACCCAGTTGCCCAAAAAATACCCTGGCCTCAGAACCCCAACAACCAGTGGATTCTACCGCCAGCGGGACAAATAAATAATTTTCGAGAGCCGCGTACTTCTCGTGTTTACGGGCAGCCGCCAACTCCGCTGCGGCTCCTGCCGTTGCCATAGTACGGCTTATATAAGAGGCCGCAAAAGTGCTAACGCAGGTGGCGTCCCACAGCAAACATTTTCCTCTTTCCCAGGGGACCAATGTCAACCCATCCGGCCGTTTACCATCCGACCTACTTAGGCCTGGAGGTTCCAACACACATGGGACACCAGCGGAGACCAGAGCCCTCCTAACGATATCATTGAGGGCATGGTGGCGAGGAAACCTCCCTGCACACCGACAACAACTCAACGCGTGGTGACCGTTACTCTCGACCATAGTGCCACAGATGCAAATGTGAGGTTCACAGACACTACAGCCGAGCCGAAGAGCAACAGCCACACGCATCGAGTCGCCATCCAGGAGGGTACCTAAATGGGGAGAGGGGAGTGCATGAAGCCACGCCCCAGACTCAGGCCTCGACACCGCATTCAGCCTCGCCCTGTCCACACCCACCGCACTTTCCACAAGGCCACCAAAAACCCGCTTCACCCCTGTGTTGTCCAACAATCGCTGACGGACCTTATCTTCAGGCAAGGGTGCACCCGGATTGAGAACCGACCAAGCCGCCATAGCATCTGCCGCGTAAGGTATGGTAACCTTGTCACCTTGTGAGGGTAAAATTTTAGTGACAAGGTCCACGACCCCAGCCGCCGACGCCAGAAAGGCCGGCAAGCTCACATCGCGAGCGCGCCGAATACCGAGGCCCCCAGCCCGAATGGGAAGTGAAGCCAGATCCCACTGCTCTGAATTGAGGGAAACATTCAGCAACAACTCCAGAGACTCCTTTAATACGCAGTCAAATGAGTCAATATGCCCTGGGTAAAGCCAAGCCGGAACAGTGCGCAGAAAATACGTGAGTTTCGGAACGGCGAAACAGACTCTCAACAGAACGAGAGCAACATGTGCTGACAACAGCTTCAGTCTCTCCCTCGCAGATAGGAGAAGCTGCCTTTTCAGCAATATTCTAGTAGGTTTTATTAAAAGCATTAGGCCCAAGTCATAATGCTGTTCATACTAGGTTATTTTACACGTAAGCACAATTTTCCACTTATAATTAAAAAAAAATCTAGTCACATATAATGAAATGAAATGAAATAATACAATAAATCAGTTAAAGGGAAGCAGATTTTTTTCTACTGGGCTTTCTAACAAAAGGGCTGACACACACACACTACAAGTGTTTGTCAATAAGTCCCTTTAGTGGATCCTCCGCATCTTCTGGCCGAATACAATGAGGAACGAGGATGTGTGGAGTATTTGCCGTCAGTCTCCAATCGCCGAAAAAGTAGCGCTGCGGAAGTGGAGATGGATAGGGCATACCCTTCGAAGAGGAGCAACGAACAGTGCCAGTCTCGCATTTGAGTGGAAGCCTCAAGGTGGAAAGCGATCTCGTGGACGTCTGTACACACGTGGCGGCGGAGCGTGGAGAGCGAGTTGCAAGCCATAGGACTGAGCTGGAGCGAAGCCAAGAACGTTGCTCAAGATAGAAAGGCGTGGAAGTATATTGTGACGACCCTATGCACCTTCGGGGTGCCCTGGGATCTATATACAATAACATATGTTCAAAGAATGCCCTTCAGCATTCGAGTAAAAATAATAATTGAATCATCTAAGTCTCACAAAGAAACAAGAACGCACGATATGATTGACATAACTTATACGTATAATATCTTCAGACGCTGACTTCACAAGAAACTTCTCAAAACAACAAAAAGATTCTATTAAGCTATCACATATTTTATTCCACCCTCTTGGCCTTGGACGATAAAACACAAACGGAAAAACAAATGTCTCGGTGTTGTGAGATAACTGACATTTCGTTACACGCGACGGCGGCGTGTCTACGAAGTTTTAACTCTTTTTTTTAATTTGTTATTAAAGTATATAAATAAATATAACTACTTTATATAAATTATAAATTGAAATAGATGTCATATACTAAAGGAAAAGACCAACACCGACGGAGGAGTCTTCAGCTTACGCGGCCAACGCCATAACCACTAGGCCATCTGTTCTCACCGAATGCCGGCAAATTTCTCCAGTATATGCAATCTTAGTAACACGCAAGACGCCTGTGGCCATTTTCTAAGTACAAGCGACGTTGCTTTTGTACTTCCATCCAAACCACTTAGGGGTTCCGGTATGGCGAGAGAGATGGCGCTGCCATCAATACTCGTACAACATTTTGTTGAAACAAATCAAATTATTTAATTTAATATTTTTGATTTGTTATTAAAGCAGAAACACTACGTATGTATAAAATATAAATAGAAATAGATGTCATATACTAAAGAAAAAGACCAACACCGACGGAGGCCAATCCGAGGATCGATCTCGAGTCTTCAGCTTACGCGGCTAACGCCATAACCACTATCCATCTGGTCTCACCGAATACCGGCGAATTTCTCGAGTATATGCAATCTTAATAACAGGCAAGACGAGACCTTCTTATAATTTTTTCTGTATATTGTATGTATTTATGAGACGATTTTGTCAATAATTTTGTTATCAAAATAAACAAATCACGATATATGCATTTAAACTTATAGATAATAAAACAATAATTTACCATCAGTTGAGTAAAATGCCTGTCACTAAAGACTGTAAAAATACAAAGTATTGTCGCTAACGACAGTGTGAAGCGGGGAAATTAGAAGAGGCGTCGATCAGGGCAGTAAAGAGGCGCAAATACCACTCGTAAAAAGCAACGAGGCACGAGAATTAACGAATCCGGATAATCCGGGCGATAGAGTTGGCGTTACTTTGCATAACGGGTGAATTTGGTAACCGTTAAATAACTGAATAAATAAATATTACTCGACAATCTTACACAAATCGACCTAGTCCCACAGTAAGCTCAATAAGGCTGTTGTGGGTGCCAGACGACGATATATGTTATAGATACATGCATATAAATACTTAATTACATAGATAACATCTGTGGCGAATCGCCACGCATCCGGACTACTGTCTATGGTTAGAGGGTGACTTTAGTTTGTCAGATATAAAGACAAAAGATAATGCGAAGGAATTGGATTTATTATGTAATTTGGAAGAATAAAGAACTTTATCTAGTTACAAAGTTGTTCATAATGTTCTCGAGCACCTCACCACTAAAATGGTGACCTCCGACTCCGTTTTGGATTTGGAGTCGCGTTCCGGGATTTCAGCATGCTTTTCATTCGGAACACAATAAAATAAAATATCGATTGGTGCAGCACGTGTAATGTAAGGTTACACGAAGAGATTACTAATAAATAAGGACAGACAGTTATTTGCCTGCTGCTAGTTTTTTTTTTTTTACCGCTGATGTTTGCGGAAGTACGTCGAAGAAGTCGTAACCGAAGATCCTTTTGTTTGTTCACTGAACTTCACTGGTGGCAAAGCTGTTAGTTGGTGGTCCCAGTTATAGGACGTCATGCTGCAAGTATTTTATGTTTTAAAATCTGGACCATGAAATTGTGAGTTTTCTTGAATTATTTTGGTGTTGAAACTGTGATTAAATGGGTGGTGGTGCTTTTAACAATGAACTTTACAGTTTTAACTGCATGTAAATGTATATATACATATGTTTTTATTTCGGCTGTTTATGGTTCGGTGTGCCCATTTTGATTTTATGTGTAATTTTTTATTATTTACCACTTGTGGAACTAATATGCTTTAAATAATTTGTTATGCTTCTGGTTTGTTCTACCTAGTGACTACAGGTATATTCTTAACGTTTTATCTTACTTTTGTGTATTTGATGCAATAATGGGTACAGAGCAAGACGCAGAAATTTTAAGGAGGTTCGAAGAACTTCAACAGCGTGTTTCTCTTCTTGGAATAGCTCAAAATCCACAGGTAAATGCAATTAAGGTTAAACTTCCAAGTTTTTGGGTTCACCAACCGAAACTAGGTCAGGAAGGATTGTAAGATGCAAGAATAGGTTAGATTTATAATTTAATCTTTTGGTGGTTACTTATGTTTACTAAAGAATACATTGTTAAGTTATGGTCATGATAAGATTATAATTAGGTTATTTTAAGTGGTTTGTTTGTCTCCGTGGGGGGGTGATGTGGCGAATCGCCACGCATCCGGACTACTGTCTATGGTTAGAGGGTGACTTTAGTTTGTCAGATATAAAGACAAAAGATAATGCGAAGGAATTGGATTTATTATGTAATTTGGCAGAATAAAGAACTTTATCTAGTTACAAAGTTGTTCATAATGTTCTCGAGCACCTCACCACTAAACATCCATAACTCAGGAACAATTATTCGAGATAAACACACAAATAAATGCCCTGACGAGGATTCGAATCCGGGACCTCCTGCTTCGTAGGCAGGGTCACTACTTACTGCATTTTGCATAACCGTTATGAGGTGAAATAGTTTTTGGGATGAAATACTGTTTAATATGTACATTAGGTACCAGTAGGTATTTTGCCGTTTATTTTTCATTCGCAGCGGCAGATCATATTTCGTAAGTTAACACGTTCGCGGACGCGGATTGCATAGCATCCGTTTTTGTACTTCATCTGGTGACGCGCCTGCTATTGAATCCGTTATTTGGTTTAGATTTCTGCGTCAGTATGCTTACCAATCCGCTTGGCCACAGTATAATATTATTAACCAACATTTCCTCTACCATTCACTAAAATCACAGAATGCATACTGTTATATTTCATAGTTTATGACGGTTAGAAATTATCCTGTGACATCTCAAATTGTGCCCCCCTTTCTGTGACGCGTATGCTATAGCATTCGTCTTTGTATGGAAGACTCCTCAGTAGCCCTTCGCGTGCGTCTGGGAGTGGGCGCGTAAAATGTGGCCAAATTTCGCATGCACACGCTATTTTACGGATTTTTTGTAACATCGTTAGTAATGTTTTTTTTACAGTTTATGTATGTTTTTGGTTGTGGTTTTATAAACAAATCTCTTTACTGATTGTTTTTTGTAGTGCAACTTGATTCTGACTACTGTAAATAAAGAAAAGTGAGGCATGTTTATACTTACTATTCTACTACTCTATAGTAATTATTTTGGTCATATAATCGTGAATATTGTGCCTATTCGTAGTCGATGCTGAGCGCTAACATTATGGTAAGCATGTGGCATGTATTTTGTTTGTGTAGGGCCGCAGTTTACATGATTAAATTCAAAGTTCGGATACTTGCTATGTGCTGGTTGGTGAAGAAGGCCCTAGCCGTTAAATCCTATAAGTATTAGATGAAATATTACTTCTACTTTACTTTATGGCAAAGAATTTATCATAGTTGTTGACGTAGCAGCTCACCCGAGTGAACGGTATGACAGACATGCCAACATAGTCGAATGCTATAACATGCGGTGTCATATAAGATCATATTTTGACTAGGTATTATATCAAGCATCCGAATTGTATAGCATTTGGTGTCACATAGTGTAAAAGAAATGGTTTCATAATGACGGGACTTGCATTGCATTCGACTTGTATAGAATTTCGCGTCACATAAGAATCCTGATTTTAGCTTTATTGTGACAGGTATGCAATAGCAGTCGTAAAATTCCCATACAAAATTAAGGTGTCCCAGAGGTGTGACCAAGCGTCCGCGAACGTGTTAAGGAACTGTTATTGCCCGCGTTTTAGAAACGGTTATCTGAAAACTAAAACCGGTATCGTTTCGTTTTACAGAAAACCCGAGCTTCATTGAAATACTCCTTACGTCTTCATTCACTTTTTAGTTCCGCTTCTTTTCATCTGTTATGCCGAATTGTTTGTTTTATCGCTACGATTTAATTGGATGGGGGTGAAGGGGGAGGGGAGGAACGTGTGTTGTTCATTGTTTGGTTAACAGATTGAAAAATAACGCTTCCTGATCCTAAAAAATAACAAAGCGGAGTTTACTAATGCAGTGTAGTGTAAAATTCGAAAAAATACTTGAGGTTCTCCTCATATTGTGGTATGAGGTATGAGGAGAACTCATATTGTGGTAAAAATACGTGAGTCTTTACCGTTATTTTAATATAAATATTAGTGTGGGCTATGTTATACTGGGTGGGTGGGCCCTATAACACGAGCAAAAAACATCGTAGGACAAACAGAACAATGTTTCTTCAGCGACTTTTGAAAATAACGTGTGTTTTGATTTTTATTACACTTACTACTAGGATTGTATAAAACTAATGACTGCGAAGAATAATGAATGTGATCAAAAGCAAATGTGTGGAATCCATATTGTGCAGAATTACGAATAGGAAGAAACAATAATGGCATGAGCGTCGAATAATCCGTTTGTTTGAAGACTCCATGTACCTACTGCGATCTTTGTCATTTTTGTACTATGACAACTTGATAAGGTTATAATTACTATTTAAATCGAGATATTTACCATGTATATTTGTTTTTGTGAGCTCCCGATATTTCGGCACTGTTACACCGCCGTGAATGGTGCTTGTAACAGTGCTGTAATATCGGGAGCTCATAATTGTATAAAAACGTGGTTTAATAATCATGGGATGGAAGTAGAGTCTTAGATTTTGAAAAATGCTCCTCTTTAGATGCTCTTAATTCCTTATCTGGAGTTCGCAGATTATTTTCTACAGCCGTATATTTCTTAATACGTTTTTGACGTAAACAATACTCGTTATAGGTCTTGGGATTCGTTCCCTTGCTGACCTATTTTCGTTTTCCTGTCTAATTCAAAGATTACCAACCTTAGATGCTGCGTCATGTGGTGTTTATGAACTGTCGCTAACATTCAAAGCTGTGGTTGTCAGACTAATCATGACGGCAATATAATTATGTATAGTAAATTGTTGGATGGGCTTTTCCTAAAAAATATTCCAAATCTTCCAGATCTGGACTGGCTTGGGCTCATTCTACTCATATCCCCGAGCTGATTTTATTTAAATTTAGGTTTCCATTACGTCACGCTGATAATATGAAGTTTACACTAAAACGTGATGTAATGAAAAGGGTCATTTTTTTTATATCATCGGGATCGAATCGGTTTGTGATTTTGAGTAGAATGAGCCCAAGCAAGTAGGCACATAAATGGGGCAGGATCAGCATTTTTATTAACGCTTAGATATATTTATCATGTTTGAATCTAATTCAGCATATTCGTACCTAAAGATTTGCAAGCGATTCTGGAACATCATGCGTTGTCACCATATCAAATAATGACGCGAAGAGCCAGTTTTGCAAATTTGCAATAATAATATATGTACTTACTATGAAAACTGAAATGACCAGCCTTTTATCATACATCGTGTCATGCTTCAATTTGGCACTTACATTAATTGGTTTATACATTAAAAAGAATAGACAGCTATAGTGAATTAATAAGCTAAATAACGTATGGAAACGATTGCATGACATTTCGGTAATCGCGAAACATTTATTTTCGAATGGAATTTCCTAAAAAACATTGTCAGTTTTACTTCGACCCCAGATATCAAAGCAAGGCAGCAAGTGACGATTAATCATGTGTAGTGATCACATGTCGTATTTTATGCTCTGTCTAGTAGGCTGGAATCTGTGGCCCTAATAATACGCGATCTCTTAACGTATTGTTGAGATGAGCCGTCTTTAACCTTTTCAATCTGTATTCGTGCAAACTTTTAAAAGGACATTTAAATGTGAGATTTATGGTTGAGCGAGGGTATTGTAACAACAACAATGTATTTTTATGTTCTGCAACTTTTTGTTCGGCAGAAAATCTTAAATTGATAGGAAGAAAGATTGTGGATTATTAAATGGGTCAAACACAGAACGTTGTTTCGAGTCTTTCCGGTGAGGTTATGGTATAAATAAATGCGATTAAAGGATGACTCACACTAGAACTAGAAAGGGAAGGGACGGGGCGGGACGAGAAAATTTGTCAATTTCTATAGAAAGCGTCACGTGACATCCGAGGCCTCCGAGCTATGACGTGATTCTTTCTATAGAAATTGACAGATTTTCTCGTCCCGTCCCGTGCTAGTGTGAGTCATCCTTAATACCCGAACTACATTGTCACAAAAACAATAAACTATCCAAAAATATAAAAAAAAACACGAAATTCGAAGCCATCAAAAATAACGAAAACATAACAATGGAATAAAACACGGAGTAAACAAAGCGTTCTGCGCTCCTGCATTTACCTTCGTAAAAAGCTGTTTGCTCAGTTTAGATCCCGTTGGAGCGGGAATCGATCCCGCACTAATTGCGCTCTATTCGACTGAGAGTGATCCGTGATCTCTGGAAGCTAAGGCATAAGAGACTGGAGGCGTAGTTTCCTCTCTGAGAGAAAAACTCAGGTTGAGGGGTTATGTTTGTTTCAAGTAACAAGACTCATAGATAATTTACACGATAACCACATAAAAATAAAACAATTATATCTTTATTTCAATAACAACTAAAACACATAAAACTAAAATAAAATAAATGTTAAATTAAATATTCCCCCCTCGGCATGGTACCGTAGATGCTGGCAGCGTTTCCTCGCTGTATTGCAATACTAATGCGTTGGGCGAGGAAGCTGCCAGCTCTACGGTCGCCGGTAGCGCCCACAAGCCTCTTTCAAATATCCTTAAAGAGGGTGCTCGAACCTCATGGCCCTCATGGACCGAGGGTCTGGACGCCGAACTGAACAAAGTTGTATTCACCGCCGAAACCCCTTTGTTTGCATTCTTTTTAAACAATAGATTAGACTTTACTGGACTCGTAGTTAACACATTGACTACATAAAATCATGGCCAGTGGGTGGCCCTCTACATCCCTAACAACTTTTGTCCTAAAATCACTTGCCCTAACCGTTTTGTCCTAATGGGCATTAGCTCTAACGATCTATTGCCATAACAATTATTTTCCATAACGTAATGGTTGCCCTAAAACTCATTTGCCCGAAGCATTTTTGGCATAACATCAATAACCCTAATATGTTTTGGCATATTCATCACGATCCCTAATAACGTTTGTCCTCATATCTCTTGCCATAACTATTTTATCCTAACCGGTATTAGTCCTAACAATCAATTGTCATAATAATTATTATCCATAATGTAATGATAAGTAGTCCTAAAACTCATCTGTTCGAAGCATGTTATCATATACATACGCAGTCTTGTACCAGTTTGAACCTTATTTTAGTTGGACTGTACCAAAGGTGGGTCTTATAAAATTTGATCGAAAGTGGTGTAATTATGACAAATATTTGAAATGATCGTAACGTATACATATAACAAGTCACAATAAGCAGCTTTTAATTGAAAACCTTTTTTTTTTAATTGAAGATGGCTGAGATCGAGCGCTTCAAAGATCGAAGTTTAAGGCAGGTCGGTTTAGGTACGACGACGAGCGAAGCGAGGAGGAGTGTGAGGTAGAACTGCGACGTAACAGCGCGCGAGCCGAGCGAGCGAAGCGAGCGTGCCGCGGCAGCGGCCGGCGAAGCGCCAGAACCGACTTTTTTCCATAACATTGTTTACAAACTACAATTTTGTATGAATTAATTAATTTGGGCTAAGAATCGTTAGGACAAATAATATTACGTAGGTATTTCAATAATAGGATAAACGTCATTCATTAGGCCATATAAAATTAGGGAAAATAATGATTAGGACATATGATCAATAGGACAAATAGTCATTATGGAACATAACATTAGGATATGTAATCAATATGTGAGGTGACATTAGGACATCAAACATTAGGGCAAACTAAAATCATCCATTCAATGAGAGGGCAATCAAAAATAGGGCAAATGAGTGTTAGGACAAATGATTATTATGGCAAAAAAGTATTAGGGAACGCAAAAATAGGATAAAAAACGTTAGGGATCCCAATATAGATCCATGGCCAGTATGGACAATATTTATTTACAATCATTGCCAGGACACTGTTGGGACTAGCGCGAACACGTCGCACCAGGGGCTTTGCCACTATGAAATCATTGCCGAACGATATTGATATATTTCAAGAAACACAAGAAATAGATATATTTAAATACCATCGCACCGCTCGCCATCGACAGGGCGCTCATTCACACACCTCGCAACCAAAATGGTCGCACACTGTCTGTTTCAGATTAATTTGCTCCCGCGGACGCTCCGGCTGTGGAATGAGCACCCTTGTGTATTTTTTATGTCGACGTGATACACTTACAGATAAGGGAGGTGCTTCAAAAACTCATCTTTATTAAGAGATCAGATGTGAGATTTTAAATTCAAAAGTTCTCATGCCTTGCGCCAACACGCCTTGGATTTTTGATAAAGGAATTAGTGAAAAAGGGTCTTTTATTTAGGCAACACTTACAGCTTATCGTCTAAACGAGGATCAAAGCGAAGCAACAGAAAGCGTAGCATTGGATAAGCCTCCACGTTTCGTCGGCGTCAAAAATAAGTTAACACTTTTCAACTTAATTCAATGGGGTAGGGTGCTAAATTGTAGACATATCTTTAACGTTGATTTTTTATGCTATAGAAAAATAAATCTAATATTTCTCAAACCATACTACAGTTGTAGTATGGTTTGAGGAATATAAGATTTATTTTTCTCTCGATACAATTATAATACTTAGGGATAATGATTTCTAAGTAAATATTTCGCTGGTGAATTGAGGTGATCTTATAAATTTTACATATAATTTAAACTCGAACTCGAACATATTAAATAATATTTAAAACGGGTCACTCACACTTTAGTCGATTTTCGGACATGTTTTGATCTTTACGAAGAACGTCATCAGGAGCGACCACCCGCGACAGAGGCAAGTCGTGCATCTCAGTCAGTGCGCGTCCTCTGTCGTGGGTGGTCGCTCCTGTCGAGCGAAACGACTCTGGCTGCCGTTATCGGGTAGCCCAGTGGTTAGGGCGTCTGCCGCGAAAGTAGGAGGTTGCTGGTTCGATCCAGCCCTACTCACCGGGGGCCTTGGTCACGAACATACGGCATACGTACCGTTTTCCCTCTGTCAAAGTACAAGCCCAAATACTAATAAGGGCATACGTGGCTCTGTGTTGTCACTAGTCCGTATACAAAAATATATCGATGTGTGCAAGATTTGTTAGTGTAGTTGTATCATTTTCTATGTAGTGTCGTCATTACAGATTGGAACCTTAGGCCACTCTAACCATGTCAAAATGACAAGCAGTAAGAGATTTCTTACAATCTGATTTATAGCGCCACTATGACATAGTCCTACAGTGGCCTATGGTTCCAATTAGTGACTGTACGGTAAGATGTCACTTTGACTCCTACCAACGCGTTGGAAGACTGTGTTACTCAAAGCATACGACACGACTGACAATTTTTTCAGTATAATTTAATGAAAATTGGTGTTGTATATTTTTGCATTGTGTAGGTTCATAAATAATGTCTATATTATTTTGTAAAACGGTAAAGGTAAAGGTTTACCTTTACCGTTTTACAAAATAATATAGACATTATTTATGAACCTACAATAATAACAAAAACCGGCCAAGTGCGAGCCGGACTCGCGCACGTAGGGTTCCGTACCATTACCTATAAAAAAAGTTTACTGTATGGGGTGGCGTGAGCGTATACCATCAGGCCGTATAATTATTTGCCACCGTGATATTAAAAAAACGACAAAAAAGCAAGTTTGTTTTATGGGAGCTCCCTTAAATATTTTGTTTTGTTTGTAACAGACATACAGCATGTATGAAAATTTCAACTGTCTATAACGGTTCATGAGGTACATCCTGGTGACGGACAGATAGACGCACAACGGAGTCTTAGTAATAGGATCCAGTTTTTACTCTAACCCCTAAAAAGCTGACAGCGGTATTATTTGCTGTAATTAAAACGCCTTTCCCGATGTTTATCAGGCTCACCCTTGTCCATTTTTAGGGTGCCTCAAAAGCAAAAAACGGAACCGTTATGGTATCACTTTGTTGTCCGTCCGTCCATCTGTCTGTCAAGACCCTTTATCTCGGGAACGCGTAGAGGTAGCAATTTTAAATTTATACCACAGATACAGGTCTGCGGTCCTTTGACGCTGTGAAAAAACCCTCTACGTCAACGCAATCAAAGGATACGGCCGTTAATGTCGCATTTCCCATATTGCAATGGGAATCAAAATGTGTAGGGTAAGTCAACGACCTAGAATCAATTTGACGAAAAGCAAGAGCTTGTACCACAAGGTTAGGAAACAATCCGTAAATCGTATAAAGCACACTGAGATTTCCGTACCACCACTAAATAAATAAATAAATATTACAGGACATTCTTACACAAATTGACTAAGTCCCGCAGTAAGCTCAAGAAGGCTTGTGTTACGGGTACTCACACGACGATTTATATAATATACAAATACATAGAAGACATCCATGACTCAGGAAAAAATATCTGTGTTCATCTCATCATACAAATATATGCCCTTACCGGGATTCGAACCCAGGACCATCGGCATAGCAGGCAGGGTCACTACCAACTACGCCAACCGGTCGTCTAACCAGTATTTTTAAGTACTTTCCAACGCGTTGGCAGGGAGACATCATAGCGACATCTTACAGTACAAATTATTCTGTCACCTTTTGCGGGGAAACGTACACACAGACGCACTTCTCACACACTACATACGAAAAACAATATGTAAAAATGTAGAAAATGATATTTACAACAACACTGAAAAATCTTGCACACTTCGATATATTTTAGTGTACTGCTGAACATAGGCCTCCCCTTTGTACCTCCATATGTACCGGTTGGAAGCGACCTGCATCCAGCGTCTCCCGACCTTCATAAGGTCATCTGTCCATCTTGTGGGTGGACGTCCTACGCTGCGTTGGCCAAGCTATGGTCTCCACCCAAGCACTTTTCGACCCCATCGGCCATCTGCTCTGCGTGCAATGTGGCATGCCCATTGCCACTTCAGCTTGCTAATCCGAAGGGCTATGTCAGTGACTTTAGTTCGTCTACGGATCTCCTCATTTTTGATTCGATCACGTAGAGAAACTCCGAGCTTAGCCCTCTCCATAGCTCGTTGAGCGACTTTGAGTTTTGAGATGAGGCCGATAGTAAAGGACCACGTTTCGGCGCCGTAAGTCATCACGGGTAACACACATTGATTGAAAACTTCACCCCTCGAACCCTCGGTAGGCAAGTCCATCTCGCACCTGGCCAGTTTTTATCCCCAACTGTATTTATGTTTCCAGCTTTGATTCCTAACTCCCTGTTTGTGTTTTTCGTTCGTAATTATCATGAATGTTTACTTTTCATTGCCCTTCCTTGTTTTTGATTCGGGATTATGTGAGAGCACAAACCGGATTGTTGTTTTTCTTTTAATACTTTGTACCTGATCATTTAATATTTGTAAAGCTGCCCTTTTTGTTTAGAAGAAAGTTTTTCCTTTGATACTGGAGCAGCTCTTTGATTTAAACTGCTAAATGAGATGAAACATTTATTTTCAAAATATATACATTAAGTGTAACTTTCCTAGGTCTATCTCTACCTACTTTAAATCTAAAATAGCTCCTTGAGGCATTTTACTTAGGATGCTCGCGGTATTTACTCGTTGTATCGCAATGCTGATACGTTGTGCGAGGAAGCCACCAGTTCTTCGGTCACCAGTAACATCAACCAGACGTTTCGCTATTTCTACGAAAAACTTACGTGCGTACCCCATGGACCAAGAGTTTCGACCCCAAATGGTACAAAAAGGTACTTACTCTGCCCAGGCTCTTATATTACGTTTGATTTGATTATTACTGCTACATTAACATGAATAAAAGCTTGAATATTTCAACGTAAAAGCACAGAATAAGTAATAGTACTAAAGTACGGAAGCTTCTCTTTCCTACATTTGATGTTTAGCTTGTCAAGCATGCAAATGTCAAGATGACATTAAAATTAGGGTTGTCAACTTGTCACCATACTGTCAGGTGCGTATGGTGGTACAACATTCGTATAAACATATAAATTAAAACAAAATATTATTATTTTTACAAAAACACGTTTTTATTGATTATTTATGAGTATTAGTATAAATTAAACACGCGGCTAGTGTGATGGGTACCTTTGCATCTGGAATACCGCGGAGCGAGTTACTTTTGTAGAGTTGTTATTAAGTGTGTACCTATATTTTTAGTTTTAGTGTTTAATTTAGATTTTTTTAATTATTTAAGAATTTAACAAAAAAATTGTGTAGGTACCTTTTGTAGATTGTAATTTAATTATTATTTTATAACATTTTTTTTATTAACAGGTCCCGGAATTCTGCGAGCGGTTTTTGAAAAGTCATAGGAAGAGAAGACCAATGTGTATCGACATATCGGCCATTCACTCATAGAGTTATTGAGATTAATTTATTCTTAATTAAATAAAATTTGCATTCTATGCAAGCAAATACCTACTAAACATATACCTACGGAGTGACACCCCCTGGTAAAAGTAAGTGTCAATTTCAAGTTTCAAATATTTTCAAGATCAAATCATCAAAGCAGCATAATAAACTAATTTTCATCGAAATACTATATCAAAGGATACTTCTCAAATGTCACATAATAAGTTTCACCTTTACGCCGCCGAAACGTGCGTGACGTTCGGCCAAATTCGTGAGGACCAGGCCCCTGTTTCACTACGGTGACAAATGTGACAATTGTCAGTATCATTGTTACTAATGTTATGTGGTGTTATGTTAGGGCATTTATCACGAATATTTGTTCCTGAGTTATGGACGTTTTCTATGTATTTAAGTTTTATATGTATCTATCTATTATATATATGATCCTGAGCCTTATTGAGCTTACCGTGGGACTAGGTCGATTTGTGTAAGACTGTCCCACAAATATTTATTTATTTATTATTTATCTATTTTATTTTATGTTACTGGTATTGAAGGCGTCCATGAACTGCGAGCGCCGCTTACTATTGTGCGGGCTGTATTTGTCATCAATGTAATTTATAAATATTCACACGGGTGCGGGAGGACTTCTCCATATTATTTAGCCCGTTCGTCACACGCCTTAGCAGGCGGCGGTTATCTGCGACTGGCTGACCGGCTACGCCAGCATAATCACGCTGACGATGACGTATCTTCGAGGAGACAGGAGGCGGCTGAACGCGCGGGGGGCACACAGGCGTCAGTTTACTCCGTGAATATGGCGCTAGCAACAGTGTGGAAATATTGGGTGCTCAATAAAACAAACATACATGGTAATTATCCCGTTTTAGATATTAGTTATAATGCAAATACCATGTTAGCTTAAAATCGTATATAATGGTGCTTATGTAGTCTTCATATGTAACCACTGAGAAGCAATCAAGATAGTATCAACAAATTTTCCAAAGCCCTTGGATCAACTTTCTGCGCTAGAAGAGTGACAGGCAAGTGATTTGGACGAAAGCTTCAAGATAATAGGAACAATATTACCTGCATATCCTGCTTCCCTACTAACTTACAAATTAAGTAAGCGTAAGGATAATAAAAATATTGGAAGTGTGTCTTCCCTCTAAGGATGGCAAAGGCAATTTTTAGCAACCACAAAAACAAGATCGACCCAGAAATAAGTATATATTCGAATAAACCCCCCCAGCAACAGAGCCATTTCAACAGTTTAAAAAAAGAACTAGAAGATTAAATTATTGTTATTCTTTTGAAAATTAAAAACCTTTAAACAGAAACCGACTATTTACGTACCGGTAACGGTAACCTTTAACTATGCGTGGTCCGACACGCACTTGGCCGGTTTTTATTTATTTGGGTTCTGTATCAGCTTTATAATCACCTTAAATATTGCCCGTCGCAAATACACTCTGTATTATTGTGACAATTGTCAGCGTCATGTAACAGGGGCCAGCTCTTCGGAACGCGCGGGGTCTCCGGCTGGCCGTATGTGCGGTCGTGTTACTACGCGCACGTGCGTCATATATTATGCAGACCGCAACCGCGCACGCTTCCACAACATCAGTCACACGTCGACCTAACTCAGCTCTTTATAAGAGCATTCGCAATATCCTCAAATACCCTGGAATTGGTTTGGCGGTTTAATAAATAATCTACCGGCGAAACGTTAAACGCCAGTTTATTTTGGAAGGCCAACTTTTGCATACTGGAATATTTAAGGAGGGAATGGATTTGTTTAAATAGAGTGTGGAACGACTGTTATAAATATACGTATAATTTTGTAAGCAGGCTAAATGGCATGTGTACTGGGTATCTCCCGAACGAACGTATTTCACATTACACAACTAACAAACGAAATAGGTATATGAGCATAGCACGGTTTTTTTTAATTTGCAAAAAAATTGTCGATCCGTTTTTGAGACAAACGGCAACATAAATTTTGGTGTACAGTGCACAAAAACACAAATATGTGGGTGCAATTACCATCAAATATATAGGACCGACCAAGGTAGTCACAAATATCTGAACACGTCTCTATTGCCAAGGCGAGAGAGCTTAATCAAATATTTTTAAGTACCTCACGAGCGATATCTAAGGAGAGACTTCGCCTCCTTATGTGTATTCTATCGCTTGTACAATGGATGATGCTCTGAGGAATTATTTGATATGATGCCAACAGCTGCATTCTACCACCGCACTGCTCGCCGTCGGCAGGGTGTTCACCCGCATACCCTGGAGTCTAAATGGTCTCGTACCGTGCGGTTTAAGAGGAACTTCCTCCCGCGGACGCTCCGGCTGTGGAATGAGCTCCCTGTCGCTGTTTTCCCAAAGGACTACTGAAGGCCTAGTATAAAAGTTGTACGACATTAACTCCTCGACCGCGTTAGCGTATCGAGGGGTCAAAATATGAAAGGATGATTTAAATAAACGGCAAACATAATTTGAACTCCCGATACGCTAACGCGGTCGAGGAGTTAATGTCGTACAATTTTTATACTAGGCCTTCAGTATGGGGTTTTTCAAAAAAGGAGTGTTAAAGTTTTTAAGGTGTCGGCAACGCGCATGTAACACAACTGGAGTTGCAGGCGTCCATAGGCTGCGGTGACCGCTTACCATCAGGCGGACCGTATGCTTGTTTGTCACTGTCGTAGTATTAAAAAAACCTGATTCGGCCGCTTTACTGATGGTGTATAGTTCCCATCTCACCACCAGCGTGTCATTCTGCGATTTACGTTGACACAAAATGTTCCGCCTATAGGTGGCATAAACTGCCAGGGTTCGCAACGCGCATTACCTCACGGGTGCGGTCAGATATATTTATATTTCAAACAAACGTCTTATTTATCTAAACGTCTAATCAATACCAATACTAATAAATAATCAATAAAAACATGATATTACAAATAATGTTCCGATACATATTTTGTTCCTATGTATATGTTTATATAAATTATTGTACCACCATACGCACCTGACATAATGGTGACAACCCTAATGTTAATGTCATCTTGACGTTTGCATGCTTGACAAGCATATCGTCAAACATTAAAAATTCGAAAATTCAAAAATTTTAAATTCAAAATGCAAAAGGTCTAATGTAAAGAGAAGCTTCTGTACTTTGGTACTATTACTTATATGTATAGCCTATAGTAAAAATAGCTATGCACCACCATATCTACATAGAACATTACTGATAACCACCACTAATAAACACGCTTAAACGATCATCTGTTCACATACACATACATATGAACTCTCTATTGCTTGCATGCCTGCGGTAGACCGCGCTACACATTGGCTTGCATATAATTTATGTATTATTAATGTTGTATAGTATGTGTAATGTGTGTAACTATGAAAGATTATTAGTAGCCACTGACATGATTGTGGTAACTGTAGTTACCAGCTGTCACCCTTATCTTACTTGACAATACATTAGAATCCGATTAGTACGACTCCGCATAAAACAACCAACCGGTTTTAGCGACGTAGATATAGGCAAATGGTTGGTTTTCTTACAAGCCACTATGAGAGTGCATCCGTATAGTACGACTGCTTATATCAGCAGACCGCTTTTAACGACGGGATTTTCAACCTTTATTCGAAGCAAATGTTCTAAAACCGAGCCGTGAAGGTGACAGCACCACTCTGTCTGTCCGACGATGACTGCCCAATGCAGTCAACGCCTATTGTGATAAAAATACGTGAGTAAAAATCGATGTAATTTGATGTCAGTATGATTCACGAAAGTTTAAATTACAAAATATTTGTTTGAGAATAACTCATTGTAAGTTATTAATCATAGATCGTATCTTCTTGATTTTTTTCACATTTTTGGACCTCTCGTTCAAAAGTTAGAGGGGGGGGGGGGGACACACTTTTTCAGACTTTCAGAGCGATAATTTCCGAAAATATTCTATTAATGAAATTTTTGTTTCAGAAATATTGAAGTTATTTTCAAAGCCTTATCCGATGATGTGCCACAAAGCCCACAAAGAGATATTTAAAAAAACCCTAGCGCTCCCACTAAACATATTTTTTTTAGCAATTTATACGAAAATTTATTTATTTAGACGAAGTTAACCCTTGAAGTTAACAGATACGTTTAGTATTAAATTTTAATTGGTTTTATCTTTAATTTTAATGTTATTATCAATTGTAAAATGAATTTGTATTTCTATTGTTATCATTACAAAATGTTTATGTGATGACGTCATAAAGTGATTGTAAAATCCTATTATGAAAAAATAAATATGAATATGAATATGAATATGAATATGAATATAGGCAACGGACGGACGGACAGACGGACTGGACGAAACTATAAGGTTTCCGTTTTTGCCATTTTGGCTACGGAACCCTAAAAAGCATAAGTAATCTACGTGAAGATCCATGCTTAGGCCCAATGGCTCCGGCATACATACCTGTCAACCCTTTAAAATGCCCTCCTTAAATCCCTAATATGGCCCTTTAAAACTGCGGTTAAGGAAAAAAAGTCTACGAAACGTCAATGTCAATGTAGACGTGGGTACGAGTAACATATCCAATTTGCTTGGGATTCTATTTAGATGGAGCCTATTCAACGTCTGAGAGGATTTTCGTGTTTCTGTGTTTATTTTACTTTTTGTGTACATAAGAAAAATAGTCTTGGGATTACTTGTTCCAATGAAATAGGAAAATCAATTTTTAGCAAGATATAAAGTAACAACAAACTTAATAACAAATTGAAATAAAGTTTTTAAGCTGTCCGTACCTCAAAAGGAAAAAACGGAACCTTTGTAAGATCACTTTGTTGTCCGTCCGTCCGTCCATCCGTCCCTCTGTCCGTCTGTCCGTCTGTCTGTCATGACCCTTTATCTCGGGAACGCGTAAAGGTAGCAAGTTGAAATAATTACCACATTCACAAGCGGGCAAATCGCGAAACAGCCGCTGGATTTAGGTAGGTTACTAAAAATCGAAAAACAAAAACAGAAAAGTAGGTAATAGTGCTCACACATTGCATTTGAATTGAAATTGTCTTCCATAATATGCTCAAAAATAACAGGATTCTTATTAGTTGCTCCAATATGGCATCACTTATCCGTCCGTAAAATCCGTACAATTAAATTTACCTATTCTTATTTATCACCCGGAACATAACCTTTATGATTGAATTCATCCCAGCCACACTGGTATCCAAAATGGCGGCATCAAAGCCGGCCGGCAATGTAATTAGTCGCAGCTCAAAGGGATGCACATCAATAGCTAGATTACGTATGACCCCGCTGACTATGTCACTGTTTCCCTGTCTATGGGAGGCGTTTGTTATTATTCGTTATTGACACTTGTGTCAAACACAAAAAGATGTTCGGAATCCGGTGGACTTTTCAAAATTAAGGGCCATGAAGGGTGATTTTCATATGGAACCCTTATCCACATTAAAACGTACTCCCTTCCTATTTAATTGTATGATCATCTACTTGAACACACACATATATATATATCTACTTGTATACACATGCAAACAAGTATGTAGCATTGATGTATACGCATATATTTTATCAATACATATTTAGGTAATAGTGTTCAGTTCCTTAATTCATTTTGTTTTTTGTTTTGAATACCCCGCCTACAATCTTCTCTGCTTTGCCTCACGGTTGACTGGTAGAGAATGCCGCATGGCATTAAGTTCGCTTTTTGTACACGCGCGTTCAGAATTGCATGGGCAGTTTATGGATGAATTCATTCATAAATTGCCCATGCAATTCTGAACGCTATATATAGTACATTAAGTTTATTTTTTTGTTCAATAAAGTTTAAATAATTAAATAAAAGATGATTAGCTGGCCATACGTTCGGGGATAAATGTATGGGATATTTGTCCGGCGGATACCCGCCGGACATACCCAATATGGATTTCTGACGGATTGCCCGAACGTATATGGTCAGCAGTTCACACTAGAACGGACCAGGACGTGACTGGGCCGAGCCGATCTGTAATGTTCTAAAGAAAAGTTAAGGGAGGTATGGGCACAGCGGATGCATATCGTTTAGAGTCAAACCACGTTAACTTTTCTCAGCAAGTGAACTGTCAGACTTGGAAGTGTTATTTTAAAAGTCAAACTTCTATGAAATTATGACGTTTACTTAACACCTTCACAGTATATGCTATCAAAATCTAGGAAACTTAGCATAGACTGACTCTAGTGTGGTAGGGCACAGCACAACGAATATCGTCTCGCTCAAATCTGGAGCAGAGCCCATCTGGGGAAGTACCTCCACCTTACAGAAAACCGCAGTTCAATAACACTAGACCCTTCATAGTGTCGTGTTTCTGTTGGTGAGTAAGGACGCCAGAGCTTCAAGAGGATTCACTGTTGATAGCTGGGGACCCACGGAGCAAAACTTGCCCCTTTAGCTGTCAACACAGCGAATGCTCCTTTTTTTAAGTCGGCAACGCGCATGTAAACCCCTAGAGTTGCAGGCGTCCATATGCTCACACCGTATGCTTGTTTTTCACCGTCGTAGTATTAAAGAAAAGTAAAGATCTAACTCGGCTACTTTCTACAGGGCTCACACGGACGTGATTGTTTATATAGAAATTGCTAGATCGTCCCGTCCCGGCTCCTCCCGTCTAGTGTCAACCTTAACTGTTCAGAAACTGAACGCACCTTTACGACTTGAAAACAGAAACTTCAAGCACGTCCACGAATCCCTGTAACTTGCAGTTATATGCTTATGCATATTATGCATATGCTCGTAGCTTGTTACAGGAGTTACGCGGTTAAACTTTGACTTTAAAGTTGACTTATATCTTCACATCATCGCTCCTTACTAGATACAGCAAATAATACGTCTGAAAAAATCACGATGCTTAGGAATTAAAAAAAAACCGGCCAATTGCGAGTCGGACTCTCCCACCGAGGGTTCACAAAGGATGCGCCCACCCGTTTATGACCTTATAAATACTGGTGGCACGGAACTCTCAGTGTGCGGTAATTATACAGCATTCGAATTTTTTCCTGTACTTGTCCTACAAGCTCTTGCTTTTATGATTTTAGGTCAACGAGTTAATTTCAACTTGCTCCCTGTACGCTTTCTCGAGATAAAGGGTCTTGACAGACAGACAGACGGACGGACGGACGGACAAGAAAGTGATTTTATTAGGGTGTCTGCCGCAAAAGCAGGAGGTTGCTAGTTCAATCCCAGCACTGCTCACTGGGGACCTTGGTCACTTTTCCTGTAGTAAATGACATCTGTCTCAATTTATGATCTTATTAGGATTTCGTTTTTATCCTTTTTAGGTACCTACTTACATTGAGACTTGACCAAGCAAAACATTTCAAAATAGAACTAAGAGCGTAGCGAGTACATGTGAATATAAAATTTCAACCGTTACGCCTGGCCACAAAAGGTTCGCTTCTAGCCGTATCGCTTGCTGTTCGTCCAATTAATTTTTTACCTCACTACAGAACTTGGCGCTTATTATATTTTCCTGAGTTATGGATGTTTTCTATGAATATAAGTATCTATCTATTATATATATCGTCGTCTAGTACCCACAACACAAGCCTTGTTGAGCTTATCGTGGGACTAGGTTGATTTGTTCATGATTGTCCCATAATATTTATTTATTTATTATTTAGTATGCGATGTCTAGTAAAAGGTAATCTATACCTACAAAGCGTGGCTAAAGCTTGCTTAAGAAGCTCGCGTTAAAGTGGGATTTATGCACATAAGCACAACTTTAGCGCAGAGCTTTTGGTCACGAAATTATTTTATGGCTTGTAAAAATTATAAGTATCGAAACATACGATTACCACTATTGAAATCAAGAAACACCCTAGAAATTTTAATAGGGAGTATGGTTTTAACTTATCACCAACTTGGGGACCAGTGATCCAGAAATTGCAGCCAAGGGATATATCTTCGGATGTGCGCGGGGATATTGTGAGTGTCGTGTGTCGGACTATTGACAATAATTAACATGTTTTGTTGGTAGTTTAAAATTGTATGTTTACCCGAAATTTCTACATAGACTTTTCTTCGGTTAGTTTACACAAATCTCTGTTTTGACAGATGTGATGAAATTGTAGATTACGTACCGAGGCCTGCAAAGTGACAAATGTCTCAGATCTTGTGTAATTGTCGTCCGAAGCGAAGCTGAGGTCATCAAACATGCAATCTGAGGCCTACTTATTTACTGGCCAAGATTTGTACACAACTTTTTAGTTTAATTTAGTTTTTAACACATAAACACACGATTAATGAAGTGGGTGAAGTTAGTTTTTATTAAGAAAATTAATGAAAAGTACATATATACCTAAATAAATAAGACATATCTATAAAAATCATTAATGTTTAAAATATATAGTACGAGTAAGTGTAACTACCTCTACCTACCTTAATTCTAAAATAGGTCCTTGAGGTATTGTACCTAGGATGCTGGTGGCATTTCCTCGTTGTATCGCAATGCTGATACGTTGTGCGAGGAAGCCACCAGCTCTTCTGTCACCAGTAACATCAACCAGGCGTTTCGCGATTTGGCACAATACATTTTAAAATTATTTAACCTTATTCCAAGGAAAGTGGCTGTATTTTAAACTGTAACTATTAAACGGAAATTCCTTGTTGTCTTCAGCAGACTGAATTCCGCCTTTATCCGACTTTTCTGTGCAAATGTTAAATTAATAATGGCTCCTGGCGGTATTTCTTAAGACTTAAGCCATCTTTGCAACTAGAAAACGTTTCCGCTTCCAAGAAATGTATTTAGTATTAACTCTTGAAGCCAATCGTATAGTCGGCCATAGTCGGTTGTCACTTTGCCGCCGCGTCTTGTTGCGGATGCTCTACTCGTAAAAGCATTTAGTTACATGTAGGTATGGGGTGCCCCCAAAAAAACTATTGTTATTCGCAGTTATATGCAAAAGTAAGTAGCAGCAAAAAAAATTGTGGCACATTATCTAATAAGTCTTTAATATTTTTAAAGACTAACGTACCTTGAACAAGAATTTAATTAGTCTAATAATTTCAATAATAATCCCTCTTAAATTATAAATTGAAAGAGATGTCATATACTAAAGAAAAAGTGACCAAGGTCCCCGGTGAGCAGGGCTGGGATCGAACCAGCGACCTCCTGCTTTCGCGGCAGATTGCTGATTTGATTCGTGCTTTAAAAAATTGTAATCCCTCTTGACTAAAAAATAACGCGGTTTTGTTTTATTGTCGCTGTACCACCAAAGAAAATTTAATTTTAAAGATACTTTTCGACGTTGAATTTAAATCCTTTTAATACCTACCTGAATTAAGTACTTTTGCGTCCAACGTACCGTTGGGATTAGGATTGGAGCTAGAAGCAAAAAACTGAACAATGACCGTAATTTTAGCAGTTCTTTCTTGACTCTCAAAAGTCAAGCTTAACTCCTGGAATTGTGCAAACCCGGTTTACACGTATTTAGGACATAATGAAGGTATTATAACGAGAGCTGTAATGGAATTTCATACACATTGGAAAGCTTAGGCCGGGAAGTCATATTTTTTTAATTTTATTTCACATAAATGTATGACAGAGCAACATGGCATTTAGCCATTATGACATTTTTGTTCATTATGATTTATGACATTCTGCCATTACGCCTATTAAAAAAAAAACAAAAAAATCTATTTTGCACTTTTATTAATAATAAGTCGATATAGACATTAACATAACAAATAACTCATTATAAATTTAATCATTAGCGCTAAGACTGTCATGTATTATATAGCACTGTCGAATGCGGTATATGTCGTGACATCACTAAATGGGCCCTACGGAAGACCAGCGCCGGCTTATTGGCAATGACTGAGTTGGGTCCATTTTGAGATGCACAACATCCTACGTATAATTGCTTGCCATATCCGTTCGGGCATATCCACCAGATCTGCCAATAAATGTATGGGAAGTTTGTCTGGCAGATGTCTGGCAGACATACCCACTATGGACATCTGACAGATTGCCAGAACCTATATGGCCGGCAAATCCTTGTTTGTCTTGTTGTTTTCTGTGATGTCACAAATAAATGTTTTTATTCATTCATTCATAAGTCTCCTGTTTCCGCGATTGTTGTTCATTGAAATTAAACACTTTAGAATGGATTAATCGCGTTTATTAACACCATGGCCCTACGTTTCGAGCCCTTTACAGCACTCGTTTTCACAGGGTTAATATGATGACTGAGAGAATGCGATCTCCCCGTCAAATTGACGAATTGTGTTAATAAACGCTAAAATATAAATATAATAGGATAAAAGAACTGGATACCTAATCAGCCGAAAAAAATTACGCCGTAAAAGTGTAGCAGTTGTAACTCTTTTTTTTAATATAGTCTTTGTTAAGTAAAAAATTAGACACTTAAAGCTTGCTTCAGTAAGCTCTTTTTCGTACAAAACATTAACATCCTTATTCATAAAAAGTTAAAATACTGATCAACTGATTATTGATGGATACCAAAAATCGTTATTCATAAACGCATTTCAGCGCTAATAATGTTGATCATCTACGTGTTAACTGCGGCAAAAGTCACGAGACCGCACAAGGTGGTTTAATGGCGAATTTTCTCTTAAAATACAAAATGGCCGCCAATATAAACAGCTGATTTTGCGGTTATCGTTTGTATCATTATCAATGCAAGTTCGCTAATGTCTAACCCACATTTTTGACGTTTTCGTTTTTCTTTGTGTGTCTATTTCTTTAAGTCAATTAACGTGATTAATCCGTTCTAAAGTGTTTAATTTCATTCATTCAAATGTCAGACACTAAAGTATCTTCACCTCCGCGCCCAGTATTGTTCTATGTTCAACTTTACTAACTCAGTACATAGGTAATGTAATATTAAGTTAGTTGGAAGATAATGGTGCGGTGCAGGTAAGTTTTACTCAGTGTAGCTCCGGGCAGCGTAAGCAACTTAGCTAGGTGTCTAGACTAGGAAGTATTACCTAGACAAACGAGACTTTGGTAGTTTCAGTATCTATGTTGATTTTGTATTACGTCCACTCATGCTACAATACTAAGTTTAAGGGAAAATATACAATTGTAAAGCATGAATTAAATCATTTAATATTTATAATAAATGTTTTGATTCATGTTTTCTTTAAGTAGGCACACTACTATATATAAATTATAAATTGAAAGAGATGTCATATATTACCTGGGCTACCCGATCACAACCCGATCGGATTGATCGGGTTGGGGGGAGTCAACGGGTAGCCCAGTGGTTCGAACGTCTGCCGCGAAAGCAGGAGGTCACTGGTTTGATCCCAGCCCTACTCACCGGGGATCTAGGTCACTTTTCCTGTAGTATATGACATCTCTTTCAATTTATAAGGGAAAAAATACCCAATACAAGAGATATAGTGAAGGAATTCGTAGCCATTGGGTAAGTTCTGGTAGCTTAGCTGGTAGAGCGATGGGCGAGTAACCCAAAGTCGTAAGTTCAATTTTCGCCCGAAGCGAGAAGATTCCCACTGTTTTTTTATTGTATGCATACCAAGTTTTTCAGAAAGAAAGAAGAGTGGAAAAATGCATGACCTCGGGTGGGATTCGAACCCTTAACTCTGAGTTACCAGCTGATCGCTCTTCCCACTGAGCTACCGATACTCGTATATTATTGTTACATTTTCACAATTTTCAGTCCACACACTTCCTCACCAAACATCCATATCTCTATCTTATTATATAAAAATTTTATGTACACATAATAAATTATGTACTGTACAGCTGTTACGTAGAAAACCACTGTTTTTCAGTACAGACAAAGTTAGGCGTGGCCTAACTTCGCCTGAAAAACTGTAGCGCAAAGCAAAGTTGCGCTAATTTACGTGGCTCAAATTAAATATAAACTTTCCCTGTGTGGCTACTATAAGTTCATCTAAAATAAAGCCGGGTATACACCTGCGGCCTGTCTCGCGGTATTTTTACCGCGCCGTGGTCCTGTGGGTATAATTCTTAGACCCCGAGGCCGCTGGGGGCTTAAATTCGCCGCATTAATAACGCGGGACCGCAGACTGTGTTTTTTCATTAAAACGCCTACAAAGGGTTGTTTGGTTCGCACTCTGACATACGGGGACAACGAGCGACAAACTGGGAAGTGAATGGGCGTATTTATTTTTTGTCGTCTAATAGTTATTTATTATACAGTTGTTTAACTCTCGGTCTTATATTGAGACTCGAGCAAGCGAGAGATGCCGAAAGCCACGAGCGAGTGGTTCAATATCTGGAATCTTGAGCTTTACGAGGGTCTCAAGGCGCGAGAGTTGAACAAACTTAGCCACCGAGTGTAATACAACATTTTTCCCCTCACTATCACGAGAAAAATGAAGACTACATACGATTACAATTCTTATCCACAGTTATCTTGAAGAAACCATTCAAAATTCAATTTTAAGATTCTGAATAGGATCACACAAAAATTTCCGATTTAACAAAAGATGATTTTTTGACAACAAAAATAAAAACGCCCAAATTACAAATAAAATAAGTAAGTAGGTAGGCTTAGAGCATAGACAACTGGATACGCCTTTTCCATTCCTATTATTTGACGAGGTTTTTTTACATTTTAAATTACTACTTGCTACTCATCGACATAAAAATAAACAAATCAAATCAAATATTTTAATGTAATAAGCATTGTACAGAGTAGTCTCTTAAATACTAAAGAATTATAATTAGGCCAGGTGATTTTCAATTGCCTGAACTAGTAATTCCTGTTTCAGGCGATGGAGAGGGATATAGTTAAAATTAGCTATAAATTAAACATGCTGACGATACGACAAACAAAAGTAGTAATAAATAAATAATGTAGGACAATCTTACTCAAATCAACCTAGTCTCACGGTAAGCTCAATAAGGCTTGTGTTGTGGGTACTAGACGGCGATATATATATAGCAGATAGATACATATTACTCAGGAACAACTACTCTTGATAAACACACAAATAAATGCCCTGACTAGGATTAGAACCCGGGTCCTCTTTGCTCTCTGCTTTGTAGGCAGGGTCACTACTAACTAGGCTCCTCCTCCTTGCGTCGATACCCCAATGCTGGGGGTCGTGACTTATCAAGTCATCAGTTTCTCCCTGACTATATTCCGCCAACGACTTCGATCTTCAGCAACGTGAATTGCTTCAGCAACCCTAAAGTTGAGTGTGGTACGAATCTGGTCCGTCCAGCGCACGGGGCTCCTTCCTCTAGACCTTTTACCCTCCATTTTTCCAGTAACGATGAGCTTTTGGAGGTCTTCGCCGGGTCTGCGGGCTACGTGACCAAAGAACTCAAAAATCCTCCAAAGACAAACGTTAGAGAGCCTTGCTTTCTTGTCCATTTTGAGTTCCTTCAGTATCGAGAGGTTGGTTCTGCGAGCCGTCCAGGAGATACGGAGCATCTTCCTCCAGCACCACATCTCGAAGGCGTCTATGCGTTTGCGATCTTTAGCTTTTAGCGTCCACGTCTCCGCGCCGTACATGAATATGGGAAAGACCAGTGTGTTGACGAGAGTTATTTTTGTCTTGATGCTGATGTTGCGATCCTTCCATATTTTGTCGAGCTGAGCCATGGCCGCCTTAGCCATTCCTGCTCGCCTACGGATTTCACTAACTAGGCTAGGAGGCCGCTAAATATGGACCGCAATATAAGGTCGTTGTAGTCCTACAATTTTTTCAATTTTTGATGTCTATAGTATAGTTTTATACTACTTACTTTTTGCTTTATAACTTTAACGGAAAAAAGTGGCCACTATTTGCCATTTGGGTGATAAAAAAATATGTGAAATCAAACTAAAACCGCCGTCAATTCAACAAGCAAATAATGTAATGACTTCTTTACCTTTCGAGCGATACGGTTATGGAATGCTTTGCCGATTGATTTAAAACGTGCCAAATCTCTCTCCATTTTTAAGGTTCAACTTAAACAACACTATCTGTCACTTCCTTAAGTTGTTTGTCTATGTTATCCATATGATGTGATATGTGTAGGTATATATTTATGGTTTATGTATGTATATTTTTAATTATAAGTATTAATGTATGTATATTGGTGTATTTGGTGTATATATTGTGTGCTGATGTGCAACCAGTTCATCTACCTATTCTTGCCACCTTTACCGGTTTCTAAAAATCTCTACTACCCTAAGGTTTACTGCAAGAGATCGCTTTGTAGCGATAAGACCGCCTGTTGTTCGCCAGTGTCGAAAATTATAATTAATGTAAACAAACCGCCATATTGATGGTAATAACCTCACTTTTAAGTTTTTAATGAAATCTCCAAGATAAGTTATTTATTGTACGTTATTTATCTTACGATAATACGACCGTTTCAGTAAATAACCGTTTCAGCGTTTGATGAGGTAGTGTGAAAACACAAGGAGAAACAGTGACAAAACATGTGATGCCTTTTGTTTATATTGTTAGTAAGTTCCATTGACGGCGGTTTTATGTGCTAGGTTAAGTTGGGGAATCAGTAACATTACAACGATCTTATGGTGGGGTATAGAAAAATTTAATGTTTTATTAGATCAGCCCAATGAGGCCGCTACTGGAGGGTCGGACGCCCTCTTAAGCGAGCTGACCGTGTGTACGAGCAAGAAAGAAACAAGTGATTAATTCGCACAGAACGCTCGGCCAGAGAGAGGTGTTTTATCACAAGCTGGATTTATTCCGCCCGAGTACTCGCATTGCGCCGCGAGCGAGCGAGGGTTTCCACATGTTCCAGATTATACTGACCTGTCATGTATATGTCGTGTTTCGGCGTGTCACGGCGACACGTATGACGACTGTAAACATCATTATTACTGATATTAAAGGCATCTATGGGCTACGGGCGCCGCTTGCTATTGCTGGCTGTATGCTTGTTTGCCGCCAACATGTCAATTATAAGTAAAAACATCATTATTACCATTACAAAACGAATACTGAAGAACTCTTGACACGGAATATGTCACGAAATTCCTACACAACATCATTCTCATGTCAAAAACTGGAGACATAATTCTCATGGAAAAAAGGAAACCACTCACCCGCGCGATGGTGAGTAATTCAGTCATTTTTGGAAGTATCACACTTGTTAGCTATGAACTTGGGGCCAAGGGCCCGTTTATCAAAAGCTTGTTACTTGTAAATACTAACGTCAAAAAGTGAAAAAGTACTCTTCTATTGAATTGTATGATAAAAATCATGACTACATGTTCACAAGCTGTTAACTATTGGCCACAGGAAAGGTTGGCTCTACAGTTCAGCTGAACACGTACTTCTTTCCTGTGGTCAATAGTTAACAGCTTGTGGACATGTAGTAATGATTTTTATCATACAATGCAATAGAAAAGGAGTACCCCTTAATGTAGATATTAAGGCTGAAATAAGACAATCTAGCTTTTATAATAATAAAATAATAAATAAATAAATATTATGGGACAATCTTACACAAATTTATGATTTATGTAAGATGGTCCCTCTCTCAATAAGGCTTGTGTTGTGGGTACTAGGCGACGATATATATAATATAGGTACAGATACATATAAATACTCAGATACATAGAAAACATCCATAACTCAGGAACAAATATTCGTGATAAGTACACAAATAAATGCCTTGCCCATGATTCCAACCCGGGACCTCCTGCTTCGTAGGCAGGGTCACTACCAACTTGGCTAGGAGGTCGTTGAGCTTTATACCTTCACTTTTGAATAGTCCACCGGAAATACTTCGAACAGCGTTTTGTGCTTGACTCAGAGACTTCTGCTTGTAAGTGTTACAAGCAATCGGAATATAATAGAGGATGTGCGGGAAGATTAGGGCGGTTTTTGGTCGCACATGTTTAAGGAAAGGTTAAATCTTTGTGACGGCGGCTTAAAAAGCTTAACATGTATAACGAGGATAATTATGGTAATCTGTGTTGCATTAGCTATTACGATTATACGTTTTGATAATTTAGGATTCTGTACCTGAAAAGGAAAAACGGAACCCTTATAGGATAACTTTGTTGTCCGCCTCCGGATTTTGGATCAACACAAATAGTTTCAAAATAGTTTCCCTTAGGATATCTTTTGTTGTCCGTCCGTCTGTCTGTCAAGACCTTTTATCTAAGAAACACGTAAAGATAGCAAGTTGAAATTAATACCACATATACAAATCTGCGATCTTCTGAAGCTATCAAAAAATCAGACCTCTACGTCTACGCAACCAAAACATACAGCCGCATTTCCCGTACATTTGCAATGGGAATCAAAATTTATAGGGTACTTCCCGTAGATCTAGAATCAAATATAGGAAGAAATACGAAAATTGCAAAACTGCTCCACACTGAGAGGTCATAAATGGGGGGGAGCATCCTTTGGCCGGATTTTCTTTAGCTGCACTATATGCGCATACAGAAGTATAATTTCCCGATAGACCTATTCTTTATTAGGGTTCCGTACCTCAAAAGAGAAAACGGAACCCTTATAGGATAACTTTGTTGTCCGTCTCCGTATTTTGGATCAACACAAATAGTTTCAAAATAGTTTCCCTTATCTGTTTCAATATCTAAAATTTAATCATTTTTGACGTTTCTGAATATGCCCAAAAGGCCGCCTGATGGCAGTTAAGTCCTTTAATTTCCACTATTCAGTTAAATACGCCCGTGAATTCTACAGCTAAAAAGCCACCCCTAATTTTTATTAGTCTATTTACGTGTTTCACTGGAAAAACCTCCTTTTTTGTCTTCCTCCATTTGGTCCTATTATGGTGTTACCCACCAATAGATTACTGAACTACTGGAGTTTCATGCATCCATAGGCTACGGAAACCACTCTACATTGTGCGGGCTGTGCTTTTTTGCGACCATTTTGATAATTTAAACGAAATCGTAATGTATCGTCGTATAGATAATTTCTCGGCGAAGACTTTATGATATTGGGCATGAGAAATATTAGTGTTTTAAAGAATTTTCGGTAGCTCACGTAATTTAGTCGATTTTCGCTCGACATGTTTCGTTCTTTACGAAGAACGTCATCAGGAGCGCCCACTCGCGACAGAGGCAAGTCGTACACTGCGGGCTAATGCCCTATCTGCTCTGGTACTTGCAGCTGGCGGTGGGAGCGGCGCGGGGGGCGACACGGCGGACGATCTACCCTCGTTCTCATTATCATCGCTTTTGCCAACCGGGTTGCAAACAACACTCACTACGTCACTCGCTAAGGGCACGTTCACACAGTCCACTGACGCGGTACCCAAAACCGTTTTCCAACTGGGAGGCACTGACCAACCACAATCACGGTTGAAGTTCGGATGACGACTTATTTCAATAGCCTCCCGTATTTTCCGCTGAACTACGAATTTTTCTCTAGCCAACACGGTTACCCTATCAAACGTTACGTGAGTGACCCGTTTTAAATATTATTTAATATGTTCGAGTCTCACGAGAGTTTTATAGTAAAAATTTTCGGTAGGTAGTTTTTGTCATGAGAAGGATCCTGTATCGGAATTTCGTGACATATGTCGTGTTTCATGCGACAAATGTCAAAAGCTCATCATAAAAGTATTCGTTTTTAATGGTAATGGGCGTTTTTATTTTTTGTACTTAATAGAAAATTACTTTTTGCGAAATTGTATTTTTAAGTATGTTTTCTACTAAGAATTACGAGCTCTTTAAATTCTAGTAGGAGAAGAAAAGTGTCCCATGATATTTTTTCCTTTTCGCCACAATTCTTTCATAGATTTAGCCCTAATAAAAAAAAAACAGAAAGAAAGCAACATCGTTCGCTGACGTTGCTGTTTAAAAAAAGGTACTAATAATGTTTTTATCTATAAATGACATGTTGGCGGTAAACAAGCATAGAGCCCGCACAATAGGCGGCGCCCATAGCCCATGGACACCTGCAATATCAGTAACAATGATGCTGACAATTGTCACACTTGTCTCAGTGGTGATTTATGGGCCTGGGTGCGTTTGGGTGAGACAAGATGACAATCTTTAACGCTTAGTAGAGAACGAAACGCAACTGTCATTGTCACACACATAAGGTAGACTGATAGAGAAAGATAACTACGCTACGGAGCGTGAGCGAGCATCTGGGCTACAGAGAAGGGCCTTACGGAAAGGAACCGCTGGACTATACGCGCCGTATCCAGGATTACCGTCTTCTGCATCTGACCCTTGATTGCTACCTTGCAAGAGTCTCTCTAAGACTTTGGTCGAGACTTCGCTATGACACCGTTCGCTGAAACGACTATCGGGACAATGATCGTCGAGTCAACATCCCACATGGCGGTTATCTCGTGAGCCAGGTCACAGGTATTTATTGGACTTGTCTTTCACGACCTGCATCGTCATCATCATCAGTTCAGCCAAAAGACGTCCACTGCTCAAAATAGGCCTCCCCCAACGAACGCCACGACGACCGGTTATGTGCTACTCGTACTTGCTTCTAGCTGGTTCCCACGACCGACCTTGACCAGGTCATCGGACCACCTTGTGGGAGGTCTGCCCACACTGCGTCTTCCGGTACGTGGTCACCAGTCGAGTAGTTTTTGACCCCATCGGCCATCCGACCTACCTTCTAGCAATGTGCCCAGCCCACTGCCACTTAAGCTGCCACCATTTTGAGAGCAATTTCAATGACTTTGAGCTTTTTGATAAGACCCATCGTAAGCGCCAATGTTTTTGTACTGTACGACATTATTTATTATTATATTAATATAAAACTAAAGAATGATAAAACAACAAGAGCCATCTATCCCCGCCAGCCGCCGCAGTCCCCATTTGTTGTAAGTTGATTGAAACCGAAACAAAAACAAAATACATTGCTTCATAAGGAAGCGTTTAATTGGGTTTTTGATTAATAAAGGTTGCCAGCCACTGGCTGCTATTCCCAACGCTTTACCGCCTCACCTATGTCGACTTCTGCATGGCTAAGATTGAGTTTCCACTGTCGTGTTGCTAATGCAAGAGTCGTGTTGCCAAGGCAATATTTAAACAACTTATATTTTATAAAGTGAAAGAGATCACATATACGACAGCCCTGGCCACTTGACCTCCTGCCGCGAAAGGAGGAGGTCGCTGGTTCGGTCCCAACCTGCTTACCGGGGGCCTTGGCCACTTTTTCTGTAGTATATAAATTCTCTTTCAATTTATGTTTTAAGGTATGTAAATTAAATGTTTTTCGCACTCAAAATAACGACCTCTTTCCACCTAGGAAATAAAAACGAGAAAGAAAGCTCTTAAAATTTTCTAACGTTTGACGTACTCTTCATTTTGTAACCGCTGTACAAAGTGAAAAAATAAATTGAAAAAAATGCCCAGGTATAACATTAACACGAGAAACACGATTAGAATCAACATAAGCATCTCTTTCACTAACTGCGTCTCCCGTAGCTCACGTTAGACTGGTTTTTCAACTCTCGCTTCGCTCGCCCCACCAATCAGAACCCAGGAGGGGAAATTTAAAAAGTTCCAGCCCAATCGACTACGAGCCCTAATTGTGTTTACGGGCCCAACTTTTTCTATCTAAACTTCGCTACGGTTAGTATTTAATTTCCCGCCGAAAGTGACACCGCACCCAATTTTGAATTCATTTTTAATTTTAAGAAGAAAAAGGCCGAGGGCGATATACTTATTTATTAACTGGCTGGTGTTGTTGTCATTGCTTGCAGAAAAGAGAAATAAATATCAATCATTCACAAAATCAATCATTTTAAAGTTAAATATTATAATACGGCCTCCTAGCCTAGTTGGTAGTGACCCTGCCTACGAAGCAGGAGGTCCCGGGTTCAAATCCTGGTAAGGGCATTTATTTGTATGTTTATCACTAATATTTGTTCCTAAGTTATGGATGTTTTCTATGTATGGAAGTATTTATATGCATTTATCTATTATTTGTATCGTCTAGTACCCACATCACAAGCCTTATTGAGCTTACCGTGGGACTAGGTCGATTTGTGTAAGATTGTCCCACAATATTTATTTTATTATAAAACGAAAAGATAAATGCATCTCGCGCGAATTCAAAAAACGAAGTTTCTTTTTCGGGGCTGCGTGCGTAGCCAAGATGCCAAATCGCCCACGCTTATTAACGTATCGTAACTACCTCTCTTTATCACTCTTCCTTATTAGTGTGACAATGACAGTTGCGTTTCGTTAGCGACTGAGCGTGAGAGATTGGCATCTTGGCTACGCACGCTGATCAGTGAAAGAATCGAAAAGCGGTCACGTCTTTTTTAGCGTCAGTGGAATCGTACGGTCTAGTTTAATCATGTCATAACCAGCGCTGCGCGACCAGCCTGATAACATTTCGAGTACATTGCCTGCGCTTGGATTCGCCATAGTAAATTATTTTATGCGTAAGGTTTCGGTTACCGGTGGTATGTTTTATGCAAAGGCTCCGAATGAATACAAATTTTTTATTGGATGCCTTTGGAAATTTTTATTCGCTACTATTTAGATAAAAGTAATTCCATAAGCCGAACCAAACCATACAACAAATATTTGTTGAATAAAAGTTACCTATATATCACGTAAATGGAAAATTAAAAAAATTATCAACCATTGAAAAGCCGAGAAAAACAAAATGTGTAAAAATAGGCAACCGAATGTAGATGTAAGATTTTGCATCGTATAAATAACCGACACGAGGTAGGGTCAAAATATGTGATAAATTAACTATAGATGTACTAAACCTATCCGTTAAAGTTTGAATAGGGGCTTTATAAGTGAGTCAGTATAGAACCCACCAACAGATTTGGTCAGGTCAGGATTAACTTCATTGCTTGCTAGTTATTTTGCTGAAATGATATTCATACTCAGCCTCGGGACTTCATGTTATATAACCCTCAGACCCGAGAAATTACAAAATAAGAAATAGCATATAGTCATGTATATGTAAGATTACACTGTCAGTATATCTACCATAAGTTGGATGGAAAATGCACGTCAAATTCTGTAGCGTCTGCAGAATGATTTCAGAGCTTTTAATGCTTGCGAAACGCTCAACTGTCAAACCCAAATTTTAGCTGTCACTGTCAATATCGGTACAAAAGAAAACCTCTTTTACATGTATGAGATTGAAAGCAGCAATCTTCTTAAGTGCCAATTACAACACCTCGGGAAAGTCGACCAACGTGACTTTAACTGTCAAATTCCGAAAAACCCGGCAGGGGGCACGAAACTATCTGCGGTTATTATATGGTTTTCAGATTTTCTCCTGTGCTACAAGCTCTTCTTTTTGCCAAGTTTCGTGAGTCTAGGTCAACGGAAAGGTAGCAAATACATTTTGATTCCGGAAATGCGACATAAACAGCCGTATTTTTGATTGCGTTGACGTAGAGGTTTGCTTTTTTTACAGCTTCAAGGGAACGCAGATCTGTGTGTATAGTAATTATTTGTACTTGCTAGCTTTACGCGTTCCCAAGATAAAGGGTCTTGACAGACAGACAGACGGACGAACGGGCAACGAAGTGATACTCAAAGGCTAAATCTTAAGGCTTAATCGAGCTATTTTCGACTTTATAGACGTGAGTAACCCGATCTATACTAAAAGGTTTCAGTTTTTTTCCTTTTAAGGTACGGAACCCCAAAAGCGCTTAGCTCTGGGTTAATTCACTATCCCCGGTTGATGCAAGTGTGGCGCTAAGAGTAGTTAAACTATTTACAATCAAAGACAACATTTGCGGCGTAAGTTCTTCGAGCGTTGGTGAGAACTCTCCTGGGTGCACAAGTTTTTTTATTGTTGAATAAAAATTTGGAAAATACCCCATTACGACAAATAACCTCAGCCAGTCTTTGCGGGACCACGGGGACAATGTCGCCCTCAAAACGTCGGAGGGTAGCTTTCAGAGTTTAGCAAAACCCGTTTTAGTAAATTTATAACATTAGAAAGACACTTTATTGTAAAAAAACAGAGAAAAATAAAACCTTAATAACGTTTCATTTTGCACAAAGTCAAGCTTATTCTTATAAGGGATCTCTTCTATCCCCTTATCCTTATAAGGGGCCGTGATCGGGTAGCCCAGTGGTTAAGGCGTCTGCCGTGAAAGCAGGAGGTCGCTGGTTCGATCCCAGCCCTGCTCACCGGGGGCCTTGGTCACTTTTTCTGTAGTGTGTGACATCTTTTTCAATATATAATTTTTTAAGGAGTGTGACTACTTCAAAAACAAATAAAACATAAACCAAAACATTTATTAAATTTAATAAATGATTTGATTCGTCAATTGGATCTTTTCCAGTTAAACTTTGAGCAATTGTATGAGAACCGGAGGTATGGCATAAAAAACAAGTAAAACAGCTGGTTCTTATTATCTTTAACCTCTGGCCCCAACCTCACCACGGTGACATGTGTGACAAATGTCAGAATCATTATTACTGGTATTACAGGCGTCTATGGGCTACGGACGCCGCTTACTATTGTGCGGGCTGTATGTTTGCCGCCAACATGTTATTTATGAATAAAAACAGCAATATTAACATTAAAAACGAATTATTTTGTGGAGAACTCTCGACATTTGGCGCAAGAATTTCTCGGAAATTCCAACACAGGACCATTCTCATGTCAAAAACTTCCAAAAATTCTTAAACATAGTAGGTACTTTTAGGAATTGTCACAACGTCAGCAGCGTGGTGAAATTGGGACCTAGAGTGTAGTGAGCCAATTCACTAGAAGTATTTTATTCGTGTTTTAAGCTATTCCTAGCTTACAAATAAATTATGTTCCGTCTAGTTTCAAGCATATTTTTAAAAAGCTGAAATTATTCTAGGAACTATATGAGATTAGTTTCCTGGAAGTTTAATTAATGTGGAGTCCAGCGAAGTTCCAGGCATCGGGGATAATCGAACTAGTACTATCCCAACAGTGTTGATTGGCCGTTATTTCCGGTACTTTTTACAAAAATGTTTTTTCATCACACATGCTCACAAATGGTGATATTATATGCAAGCATACTTAGACTTTCGTATATTAGTCAGTGTTTGCAATGAAAAACACTCTGCGGCTATGTTCTTTGTAGTTGTTTTCATCAAGTAAACGTATCGGTCGGAGGAATTTTTAATTTAACAGCCTAATACGGGCAATATGTTGTCCACATGCCACCACGCAGAGTGCACAGCGCAGTAGGTAGAGAATAAAATCTTCTTTATCCTGGCATTTTGCGAAAACGAAGGTTTATCACCGTAATCATCTCAGTTCAAAGACATCGTCTGCTACTTAGACAAAAGTTTCCCTCAATTTTTTTACACCCGCATCTGGATGCCAGTGTAAAAATCCCCGCAACCTTATCTAGTTCCATCCTTGATCCTTGTCCTTGACTCCTGATCCTTGATCCTAGATCCTTGATCCCTGAGCTTTGATCCTTGAGCTTTGATCCTTGAGCTTTGATCCTTGATCCTTGATCCATGATCCTTGATCCTTGATTTTAATTGTTAGAGCTCACACGCTGCATTTTCTGGTCCGCAGTCGCCCCTCAAGAATCTTTCCCGGCTGTTAGTTCTACGAGATGAGCCCGTCGCACTGCCACTTGAGTCTTCTCTGAGCTATGTCGACGACTTTGGTTCTTCTACGGATCTCCTCATAATGATCGAGTTGATTTTCGCTTTGAGCGAAAATCGACTAAATTACGTGAGTGACCCGTTTAGAATATTATTTAACTTATCCTTACTGTTCCTTATACTGTTGGCCTGCCCACTTCAGCCCTACAGGGAGTATAAAGAACGGTGTTTTTATTAAGAGGTTCCTTAAATAATCGCAGCAGAGAATCCAATTTATGGGTAGATTGCACCCAACGATACCGAGAATAGAGGTTATTGTGGAATTTTTATTGAAAACGAATTTTCCGGTCCGGGAGACAGAGGTGTCGGGTGTAGAGGGACGTCTCGTTTTAGCTGGATTGGTTTGTTAAATGCACGCTTCGGTGATTTTGAAATTTGTAGATAAAAATAAGAATCGTAGGTTAAAAGTGTTAGGGAATAAGTAAGCAAAATGCGGACATTCGGGAACAAATTCATGTGCTATAGAAGTAAACTGTTTTTATTTTAAATTACTTTTACCTCCTCACAGCGGCTACCTATATATGCATTGTTTGATATATTTTTTTATTATACAATGGAGCAATGTTGTTGTTTAACTCTGGTGTTTATATTGAGACCTGAGCAAGCGAAAGATTCCAAAATTGAGTCACGAGCGTAGCTTGGAATCTTGAGCTTTACCAGTGTCTCAAGGCACGACAATACAACATTCACCTCACTATCGCGAGGAAAAAAGCTACATACGATTACAAATCTCATCCCAATATAAGCGATCTGATATTTATTACTCAAAACTATCGTTTAAAAGTCAATGATAACAATAGGCCATAGGCAAAAGGTATAAATGTTTACTTAAAAAATAAAAAAATAACAAGTCGTTTACTGTCGAAAATAAGTACTACAAAATAAGTAACACAACACACAAGAGAAAGACATACAAGAAAAGCATAACAAAAACTAAGACTATAAAAGTTCGACAAAAGGTCCAGGACTCAGCATTTGCTTATTACTTGTTGTTGTAATATGCGGAGCCCGGGGCAGGGGTTCCATGTAATATGCGGAGCCCCGGGTAGGGGTTTGAGCACCAAAACACACAGGACAGCGTTACATTCTTGTATTATCTCCACACTGCACCTCCTTTCTCTGCTTATATTACTAACCTTATATATAACTATCCTACGTGTCCTAAGAGGCAATCCCTGGAGAGGTGCTTAATCTATACTTAATCTCTACTACGTTGTCTACGTGATCAACGTGTAGGAATGCAATGTGCGTGCCTATCACATTGTGTTTGATATTTACTTCTCGATCGCGTTCGCGTATATTCACACATTATAAATTTACTAAGACGGGACTTAATTATTTAAACTAATGTCGGAGATTCGTTTTGAAGCTTTTCACGATTAAGTCGCGTTTTAGTAATAAAGTTCAAATTATGTTTGCCGTTTATATAAATCATCTGGCTACTTTCATATTTTGACCTCTCGATACGCTAACGCAGTCGAGAAGTAGGTACATGTCAAGTATGACAGCTAAACATTTATACTGAGACTTCCATTGACTTGAAGAAACCATTCAAAACTCAAGGTCAAATTACTTTCCCCACTAGTGGATAAAATGCGTTGCCCCCGCTAGTTTTAAAGGATAAAAGTGAGGTGAAAATTTAATTTATTTTTGTCCCCCACGTCTCGCTCATTAATTTAATAATCCGTTAATCACATCCCGGGCCCCGATGTCACGCAAAATCAATAACCGACGTTTTCACACGAAGGCTGCGATCAACATTTCATTACCATATAATCTCTTATAATTGGGGCTTAGGCGTTTGTGCATGGCGCTTTCCACCGCTTCAGAGTGAAACGTCTGAACTCCCATAAAATTGTGCTACTTTGCTCCCCGCTGTAACATACTCCAACTGTTTTAGGGTTCTGAAAGGGAAAAAACGGGACCCTATTACTAAGACTCCGCTGCCACTAGGCTGTATTTTTTTTGTATATATCACGACGGTGGCAAACATGCATACGTGCATATCTACTTATCAGCATGCTGTTTTATATCAAAAAATAGTTAAGTGATTTGAAAAATTGGAGCAAAGTAATTTCACAATTGTAAAGCATGATTCATCATTTATGAAATGTAATAAATGTTTTGATTCACTAGACGTAAGTCTGAGCTGTAGGATTGGCGGAACGTACCTTAAACGTTTAAAATAAGAAAGGATTGCATATACCGAGGGTTGCCTGGTGAAACCTAATAAGTGACAAAAAGTGAGATTTTAAAGTAAAAACAGTTTTATATTGATTCGGTATCGCTCAATCTAATGGTAATATCGGATAAGCAGATTTGACATTTATTACGGAAATATGCCGAGTTGATAACCCGATAAGTACTTGATTTCAAGTTTTAATTTAGAACTAAATACTTCAAGTGCATTTAAGGCTTCAGTTTTTATTATTACTTAGTGCAAGAACCACACAATACACATTTATAGGTATTTAGTGCAGAGATATTTATACTAAATTAAACTAAACACACATCGTAAAACCAGTTACTATTACTTATCGGGTATTACCTCAGTATGATTCGAACCTAATAAACAGGATTTAAGTAAGAATTAAAATACGTTAAAACCATTTATCGGATTTTACTTTTACGATATTATTTATTAAATGTACAAACTACTTCAAAGTAAAACCCAATAAACAAATATATAGTACTTATCTAAAACATTTTTTGATGAAATATTATGTTAAGTCTAGTTATCAAATTCTCGCACGGGCCAAATTTCTTTAAAAAAAATCCGGGGAAGAACCCAATAAATATGTTTGACGACCGCAAGGTCCGCAAGGTCATGCGCTGCCTCGAAAAGTAGCGGCAGGATCGCAAGCGCTCCGCGGCTGCGTCGTTGCAAATTTAATTGAAAATAGCTGTTAAAAAGTTGTGACGTATTGTGTTAATGATGGCTGTGTATGTGTTAAAAGTTGTGTGATGGGTGACCGAGGCAGAAAATTAGTGCAGCAGCTATGCTAGAAACAGGTAAAATCTTATTTTCTAACCTAGAAATACATTTAGAATTGTCGTATAAAATAAGATTGGTACTTAATTATGTTATGACCTAATCGCCTGAACGATAGGTATACGTCGCGTTTATAGTACTGTCCTTAAATACCTAACAATAAATCTAAGCTATTGTAAGATTGTAACCGTTAATATGTAGATAATTGGTTTTGTTTCGTTTAGAGCGAACTTATCGGGTTTTAGCACTATCTATTTATCAAACTACGCGACTTTGAGTGATGCTTACGGTACAAAATAACAAAAAATAGTTTAAATTAATACGTTTAGTTAAATTATTAAATAATATTAATTATTTTTTTGCATTCCAACTGGATGAGGTGCTTCTATTAACAGGTTTTCTATGACTGGACCTCCTATGTATTTCACCGGCAAATGAAGACATATGTCGTTATCTGCAAACCAGTAAAGATGGTAAGTTTCCATTGGAACATTGTGCATTATCCTTGTAAGTCCCCGGCGTACCTGTACAAGTACAAAATAAATATTTGTAGATTTATGTACATAGGGGAAAGTAGGTAGGATTCATGCACCGGGAGTTTTCGTACAGTGGTCTATCTCGGCTACCGTACATGCTAAAGGGTTGATATTTGTATACGAGACGAGTACTTTTACGCATAGCCTACCCTCCAAAAATGATTGTAGTGCAGTGGCAGTCTTTGCCAGAAAGAGTCAATGTGTGTTTTGGCAACTCTAAAGTAATTTTTTGTCTTGTTTGAATGCATCTGTCTTTAATAAGTATTAATGGAATTGAAAAAAAAAAACTTATTTATTTATTTAAGCTTTATTGCCCAATTACAATAAAAGTACAAATGGTGGACTTAATGCCTTGGGGCATTCTCTACCTGACATTGAATAAAACAGAAACTTGTATTTGGTGCAGGATCGTAAACATCGAGAAGAGATAGGAAACACATAATAATATCAACAATAATACATTGCTTTAATAATTGTATAAACATACACATATAAATATAAATATACCTACATATACATACATAAATAAATAATGTACCCAAGTGTAAGTATGTGGAACATCTATCAAATGAGCAATTTAGATTTACGTACCTTGCACTTGAAGGAGAATTTGCTCTGTATTTGCGTGTATTTCAACCTTGTTTGTAAATACACGCTTCAGGTTCTTATGTAAACAATTGTTTCGGGATTTAATTGACGTATATTTGTTTATTTGAATTTTTTCTTTTTCACGTTTGAGTCTATTGGGGTGCTTTCGTAAACTCCGATTGTATGTGATTTTTTACTGGAACCCCATGGAACTAAAATCAAGAATATAATCATAATACAGTTATTATGGGTAAGATATGCCTAAACATTGATTATAACAGGTAAAAGAACTCATAAAATGACGAATCCCAGGTAGAAACGAATGCCTACGTGTGGGATAAATTCGTACAATTCCCACTTTATTAGGAAAATCGTTATATTGGCCAAATTGTTTTGGATCAAATCAAAAATGCACTGTTATTATATACAGATAACTAGACCATGCAATGGCATTAATTTAATTTTTAAATAACTGTTAGTTTTTATTTTACAAGGCCCAGAGCAAAAAGTGTACGAAGCCTACCCACTTTCCCCTATGGTGTTATAAGATTAATCATTGTAATTATGTAGTTACATGTATGCCTTTATGTGTACTTACCCGAGTTTATAATCCCGTGACTGCCCGTATATGATTTTAAGTTATTGCGTTTTTGGTACACATTCTTTAATTTATTCAATTTCAGAGAAGGACTCCTTCAATCTTGATGAATCGCAAATTAATATTGCCGCCCAAATGCACACATGGTTGTCCACAGAGAGTTGTGAAAGTTACTCAGTGTGGCCCTCCCCAGTACTCTGTTAACTGTTGCTCCATGACCCAAAAATCATTCCGTATAAAAACAAAGATCAATCTGTAACTTTATAATTTATTTTTCAGTATAAAAAAATTAAGATCAATCTGTAACTTTATACAATACAACACAATACAATACAAATACTGTTTATTGTTCACCAACAAGGAAAAAAAAAAAACTATCGGCATATGGCTTTCACTCGTTACTGCCTTGGTTCGAATCTTATTTAACGCATAGATCTTTTTTTGTCGTCGTAAACGGTTTCAAGTCGCCATCTTATAATATTACATCAGGGGTACCACAGGGGTCTCACTTAGGTCCGATTTTGTTCAATATCTTCATTAATGATATAGTTGATTGTTTCAGCCATTCAAAACTTTTTCTGTACGCTGACGACCTTAAGTTCGCACGCACTATAGATTCAATTGAGGATGTTGAATTGCTTCGAAGCGACTTGGGCAGGCTTGTTCTCTGGTGTGATAATAATCATATGATTTTAAATACCAATAAATGTATCCATATTAAATTTACTAGGAAGCAAAATGTCATCAAGTCAGAATATAATATTCGCTGCAATACCCTCGAAGAAGTCGACACTATACGCGATTTAGGAGTTGTCTTTGATAATAAACTCACTTTTATCTCTCACGTAGAACACATATCAAAGAAATCAAATAGAATGTTAGGGTTTGTTCTAAGGAATGTTAAGATGTTTCGGCGAAGCAAAACCAAAATTATTCTTTATAATAGTCTTGTAAGGAGTATATTGGAATATTGCAGTGTAGTGTGGCGTCCACACTACGCTACTCACATACTAAGAATAGAGCGTGTTCAAAAGAGGTTCTTGTGGTACCTAACTTATGCGGATGGCAAAGCTAAAACTGTTGTTTCTTATGCCCAAAGATTAAAACTTTTTAATTTAGATTCACTTTCGCTGCGCAGAAACGTTGCGGATGCAATGTTCGTATATAAGTTATTAAAGAATGACATAGATTGCCCCAATCTGCTATCTCTTCTGCACTTTCGTGCTCCATTTAGAATTCCACGCAACCCGATAACACCCCTTTGCCCCCCACTACGACGAACTGTCCACGGCAGCAACTCACCAGTCCCAAGGTTATGCAAGGTAGTGAATAGCTGTAGCCATGTAATGGATATACACTTTGATTCAGTACAGCAATTCAAAAAATCTGTCCGCTCCTATTTAGCCGAAAATTTATAGTCAAAATAGTGCTAACTACCCACTGTTTTTTTTGTTTTTTTTTTATTGTCTATTGTTACACTCGAAACGGTATATGTTATAGTGTTTTTTATTTCACGCATGCTGTGTTTACCTTTAAGTAATTGTTACGCTTAGAAATAGTACCTAATGAAAATGTTTGTATCTACGCTAAGCATAGTGTATACAATTGTTGGTGAACCAATAAAGAGAAAAAAAAAAAAAAACAAGGAAATAAAAACAATATAAATTAAACACTAAAATATAAACACTGGTAATAACTACTGGTGGTGGTTTATAATTTATTTTGTTTATATTTTTTTTCCAGATCATGAAACTGATTTATTTGGCAGTGACTATTCGGATGACTAGGGTAGATTAACTTTTTTATAAGGTTTTATAAGTAGGTAATAAAACCTATAAGTAACATTAACAGCTTTTTAATTTTTGCGAAAACCCAATAAGTCGACACCCCTTGGTAAAAAACGTTTTCTTACAGGAAAACTAAATTAGTTATATAGCTAAAACACAAATTAACTTAAAGTAGATAAAATTGACTGAAAAAATATCAAACTGAGCAACGGGCAGACGTTGGGGTTTCATTGTGCCATAAAACAAAGATTGATTGATTGATTGGGTTTCATTGTTTCTCTAATAATACTTTTTGTTGCTTTGTATAATAATTAGGTTTTTTAATGTGTCCTTCGTGTTATAGTATTGAAATATAAGTTATTAGAAAAAAAGAAAAAAAAGTAATGTCAAGATGGAAGGTCGATTTTAAAATTATTTTCTCAATATTTTGAAAAACCTATTGAAACTTTGCTTTCCTGTGCGAGAAACCAAAAATAAGGCGTAACTATATATTTATTTGATCAAAGACAACGTTTGTGAAACACACCAACTCGTCATAATATTCTTCTCCAAAAATTTGATCGTCAAGAACTTGAATTCAACTCTTAAGCCTTTAACTCATCACCTCCATCGCCGGCGGCACCACCAGCGCTTTATAGCTTATAGACTCGTTACACTTCTTTCGGAATCTACGGATTGAAGAAAGAAGTTCCGCTTACGCGCCGGGCTGCGCCCCGTCGCTGTGACAGCGCCTGTCGTGTCATCTTTGACTTTTCATCAGTGCTAGTTTTTGTTTATATATTTTATATTTAAGTAGTGATCTTAAGCTTTTTTTTTATACAAAACGTGTTTTTATGTTTTTTGCTATTTATCTTATAAGCATTTAATAAGACCATCTTTGTTACGAATGCTTTCTTCGACCCAACCCGCAGTTTCAACCGCCCATCAATGCCTTATATGTTCTAAGTCTTTTGACAGTTCACGCGGTCTCAACATACATTTTTCCAAAAAACACAGAAATTATTTATCACAGTCTACTACTCGTACCCCTGTTACAATTCCAAGCCAGTCTATCCACAACACCCCATCAGACTCAAATAATTTGCACATTGACCTAAGCAACCTTAAAACAAATCTTCCCGTCGTAAAGAGGATTCCGCGCGGCGCCAGGATCTCCGTCGCTACTCGTTTGTCTTACCTAATAGATCAGTGTGTAGAGGTAAACAGTTCTGTAACGTGGCGGAACCTACTAACTTTTGCTTACAACACTCTTCACGCTCCTGACGATAATGATGACAATACTGACGAAAAAAAGGTCTCCCTTACTCAAAAGATTAAGAACAATTGTTCTAACCCTCTTCAGTTAGCTTCTCATGTCTCACCCGGTTTTCACAGGAATAATGGCACACCCCCAGATTCTAAATTAGTCAAAATTGTTGAATGTAAAATCACCGAGGGCGATCTAAAAGGCGCCGCTCGCATGTTGTTTTCAAGTGACACGCTCTCACCTGACCCTGACACACTCTCAGCCTTGCAGTCAAAACATCCCCCAGCCCTTACCACACCTCTTTTTTTAGATCCGCCAACTCCTTCTCAGGACTGCCTCCATATTGAAAATAAACATGTCACTGATGCCATTGCCAGTTTCAAAACCGGTTCTGCGGCCGGTTTAGATGGCATTTCCCCTCAACACTTAAAAGATCTCACTGCACGTGGTGTCGGTGACGCTGGTGTTAAATTGATCACATCTTTAAGTAACATTGTAAATTTCATGTTGAGTGGCCGTGTAAACCCAGATATAGTACCCATTCTCTATGGAGCAAATCTTATTGCTCTCACTAAAAAATATGGCGGTGTGAGACCCATCGCAGTTGGAACGACTTTTAGGCGTTTAGCTTCTAAAATAGCACTTCGGCATATTATTTCCAAATTACAGCGCAGTTTTGAACCGGTTCAGTTAGGTTTTGGCACAAGAGGAGGGTGCGAAGCAGCGGTTCATGCACTCCGCACCTTCCTTAGTAATGACGATTGTCAAGTCTTAATCAAAATTGATTTAAAAAATGCGTTCAATTCAGTAAAGAGAGACACCCTGCTGGCCGAAATCAGAAACAGTATTCCAGATCTTGACAATTACCTCCTCCACTGTTACGCAGATTCTTCTATATTAATGTACCGCAACCATGAACTTTCATCAGAAGTTGGTTGCCAGCAGGGCGATCCCCTCGGGCCGGCTATTTTTAGTTTAGCAATTAATCCCATCATTCAAAATTTATCTTCCAAATTTAATGTTTGGTATTTAGACGACGGCACCATAGGAGGAAATTTAGATACCGTTCTTTCTGATCTTTCGTCTCTTAAAACCAAATTTGCATCTGTAGGCCTTGATCTAAATTACAATAAATGCGAACTCTTCATCCATGACACATCTTTAGACCTTTTAGATATTACTAATAAATTTAACTATCTTGCACCTAATATAAAAACTGTTACCAAAGATACCCTTAGCCTCCTAGGGACACCAATTTTCGACGAATTTTTTCCTTCCTTCATAAACAACACCATTGTTAAATTCCAAAACTGTGCCGATCGCCTACTTCAAATTAGCCCCCATTCAGCCTTTTTTATTCTTAAATTTTGTCTTCTTGTCCCGAAATTAACATACATGCTTCGGTGTAGCCCTTTTTGCAAATATAAAAATTTACTAACGCCTATTGATTCTTTACTTCAAACTCACTTGGAACTTATTCTAAATTTAAAGTTCACCGAACAATCTTGGCTCCAAGCATCCCTTCCCGTTCGTTACGGCGGGCTAGGGGTGCGCAAAATTTCCAGTGTTTCACTCCCAGCATTTCTTTCTTCTGTTCACAGCTCTGGTGATCTCATAGGAAAAATACTGAGGGCTTCGCCCACAAACTATGAGATCTCAGGCTTGGATGAAGCTAAAAATGCCTGGTTGTCAGCCTGCCCGGGGCATAATATTCCTTATGACCCTAAATCCCAAAGGGGCTGGGATGATGTTTTATCAAAATTTCAATATTCATCTCTTTTAAATGATAGTTCCGGTCCTGAACGCGCTCGGCTGATGGCCGTCGCATGCAGCTCTCTGGCTGGCTGGCCACTGGTTGAGCGCCTACACGTCGGCTAATACAGGTACTCATCTAGACGCTCATACTCTAAGATTGGCGGTTGGGCTGCGTATAGGGGTCCCAGTGTGCGCGCCACATAAATGCCTCTGTGGCAGTAATGTCGACCGTCTGGGGCACCACGGACTTTCTTGTCAACGCAGCGCGGGCCGAATTCCACGTCACGCCGCGCTAAACGACATAATCCGTCGGTCTCTTGCTACCGTCAATGTGCCGTCAGTACTTGAGCCGATCGGTATAGCCCGGGACGATGGTAACAGACCCGACGGGATGTCGCTGATTCCATGGAGGATGGGACGAGTGCTCGTCTGGAACGCTACCTGCGTAGACACTCTCGCACCGTCCCACCTCCACGGTACTACACACAAGGCCGGTGCGGCGGCGGAGGCGGCAGAAACGCTCAAAAGGCCCAGTACAAAAGGCTCAATACAGTGGTCTAGACGCCAATTACAATTTTATTCCATTTGGCGTCGAGACTCCCCGTCCGTCGGTCGCCCGGACCGTCGTTGGTCCGTGGGGCCCAGCGGCACAAACCCTTTACCGGCAACTGGCCAAACGGCTGGTCGACTCAACAGGAGACAAAAGAGCTGGTAGCTTCCTCGCTCAACGAATAAGTATTGCGATTCAGCGAGGAAACGCTGCCAGCGTCCTCGGCACTATGCCACAGGGACCAGCCTTAGATTTAGATTTATAGTTTTATATATTTTCTAATTAAGATAATTTTTTATTTGATTCGTTTGTAGGGTAGCTTTTTGTTTAGTTTTGTAATTAATTTAACTTTTACTTTATTTAAGTCTTTTTAGTTAAGTTTTAGTTTATTAAGTTTTTGTATGTACCTTTTAGTACCGAATACACACAATATAAAGTTATTAGATACGTGTCATATCGTCCACAATATGTCTGAAATCGATAACACACCAGAACATATAAGGAGATCAAGGCGCACCGAAAATGTTCGAAAAGAGACTCCTCAAGAAGAGTGCCCAAGGTTAATATTGGCTCCATTTTCTAGGCCTCCACAAGTGGTGTTTGATAATGTCCTAATAGGGACTTCATGTGGGAGGAACTTGGAAGTATTCAATCCCTTGAAATGTGTGCTACAGGCGGTATTATTCCTAAGTCACTTGGTCCGCGCCCGCTCGGCGATGCACAACCCGCGCGTAGTGGCGCTGCGCCGGCTCTGGCGCGCGGGCGCGCTGCAGTCCACGCAGCAGACGATGGAGGAGCGCTACGACCAGGCCATGGAGGTGCTCAACAACTTCGCCGACATGAATTCCGTTATTATTGCCTTCCGGTCTCTTGAACTCCAAACAGAGGTGTTCCCGATGATGTACAACGAGACGGCGCCGAAGGTGGTCCGCAGCGTATACAACTACATGTCGGCCATGAACCGCTCCATCTCTTGCGTCGAGGTGCTCAAGTCCGCGGCGTCCGTGCTCGCCAACCTCACGCGATACCGCGTCACAGGGCCCAAGATCTATGCGCGTGAACATATTCCTCCTCTGCTGAAGTATATGTGGCGCTTCAGCACCAACGAGGTCCAGCTGTTCCTCATCCTGGCGACTTACTTGTGGCTGTATTCGAAATATGACGGCGTGAGAGAGGACCTCACAGAATATCTGCACACCCCAGAAAACCACAAAATGATGGAGGGCTTAAGCGTAACGTTGAACGGGCTAAGCGGATGGCAAGCAACGCCAGCAAGCACAAGCTAAATACCGCTAGCTTCTCACACAACTCTCTCCTGCCGGCCCTCGAGCCTGACTACGGCATCGCCAGGGTCGACCAGCGCCGATACTTCGTCGACACTCAACAAGCCATGCATTGCCTCATCCGTACATATAAGTTTTAATTTGTGTACCGTCGAGAACACTGTTAACTGATTTGTTATCCCTATTTTACCGCCGTCTGTACCCGTTACACGCTTGATCTGGAACGACGGTAAAAAGGACGATACAGGGTCGTGGTGAATATCGAGTGTCAAGTCTAGCGGATCGGGTTCTGGATATTTGATATTCACTACGACCCAGTATCGTCGTTCCAGATCGTGCGCGTAACCGGTGCCATAATGTCTACCGATGGTCATTTAAGAGTGTAACTATTTGTACCTTTTCATTAATTAGATTATGACGCAACAAAGTGACTGTTATTGTTAATTATGTTTAATGAAATGAATGTTTGTGCTTGGCTTTATTTTATGATTGTGTTAATTTTATTTTATTTGGCTTTATTTTATGATTGGCTTTATTTTATGATTGTGTTAATGTTTAACTATTAATATATAACATGAATTTTGTATTGAAATGTGAAAATAAATTGTGCTAACAAACGGAACTAAGATCATATCCAGCCCTATTGTCAACCTCACCTGCACGCGCCGGACGGCGGCGGAGTGGCGTGCTACCGCTCTGGCGACCGAGTAAATGGCAGGATAACCATACACCTCACTGGGTAACCAGTTGGAAGAGGCCACAGCGACCTTGAAGTCCAAATAACTTCAAAAATTACTGATGCAGAAGGCAAGGGGAAACCACTGCATTAAATTCCCAAGAAAGTCGTCATGTTAGTACAACAAAAAATGAGTAAGTGGCCATGCGACCCGCTTAGCAACTGGCGCCGTGCTGCGTCCGGGGCAGATGGTGGGAAATGGGCTACCGGCCATGTGGATGTGGGAAACCAGGCAACGCATGGAAAATATGTTACTGGAGCTACCGTCAAGATGCGCCACACCCAGAAGATAGGCACCTGGAATGTACGCGGATTATTACAAATAGGAAAGCTGGAAATCGTAGAAAAAGAAATTACTCGTTGCGGCCTCAACATATGTGGCCTGAGCGAAACGTATTGGAAGGGTAATGGCCATTTTATGACAGATACCCATGCCGTCTATTTCTCTGGCAACGATTCCAACAGTAGAAATGGAGTTGCTGTAATACTGCCAAAGGAACAAAGAAACTGTGTCTTAGCATATGAATCCATCTGTGACCGAATATTAACAGTAAAAAGCTTAAAGCAGTACCAGTAAACATAAATATAATACAGGTCTAGTACATACCAACTAGTACAGCGAGTGATGCAGATCTGGAGGGCTTCTATACGAAACTGGAATACGCCATCTCTAAAACCCCTAACAGAGAGCTACTAATGATAATTGGCGATTTCAATGCAAAAATAGGGGAAAACGCCCACCAGTTCGGATCATGTGCCGGAAGGTTCGGATTAGGGAAACAGAACGAGAGAGGAGAGCGCCTACTACAATTTGCAGTGGAGAATAGTCTGATCGTGGCGAACAGTTTCTTTAAAAACCACCCACGGAGACTGTGCATTACATCTTGGTGCGGTCACGATAGAAGTCCTGTATTATGAATACCCATACGTTGCCTGGAGCTTGTAACGGGACGCATTTCCCGTTTACATAAAATATGATTATTACATATTTATTTGTTAATTCCCCTTAAATTATTTCATATTTTTTATTACAAACGCGCGTATTTGACGTGTAGTGTATAGCTGCCTTAAATCTCTAATTTTGTCTATGCTCCAAAAGTTTTAATGCTCTATGCTTTTTAAATTTGAAATCAGCGATATTTGAATTATTTGGAATAATCAGTTGTCATTGACAAACAAAGCTTCTAAGAAAACACGAATTTCACATTATATACTATTTTGGTTTTAATAAGTTAAATAAAAAGGTATTAAACGATGTATGATATCAGCGACGAGAAGTTATACTAATTCACATTCTTGGAAGGATAGAAGGATTCAAATAAAGACAAAGGATATGTTTTTATCGCAATAAGGAAACCGAAATCGAAAGCTAAGTATACACATCTAGATTTGAAAAATATAGTTCTTTTATTCCCCCTATCTGTAGAAACATATTGAATGGATTTAAGATCTCCCCTCTAACTCAAAAGTATCCCTAAATAGTATGTTACATTTATCTACTACATTTTTCGTTTTACGAGAACTGACTAGACTCTCAATGACATACATTATGCAGGCAAGACAGTTAAGGAGTTCGGGTTGAGAGTAGATAAGATAACGACATAATTTAGAGTAATATAAGTGATACTACACTGACTGATCCTTCCTACAGCTAGACCTCACTTGACTTTACCTGACAACACGTACATCTTCAACAGTTCAATCCCTTCATGTTAGCTTCCAAATTTAGATGAAAGTACTTAGTGATAGTAGCTCATAGCTTCTTTAAAAATACAGGTGGTAGACAACATTGCAGAAGGCAGAGTAAATAAATAATGGCAACTTTATCGAATGAAAAGAACCTAGCTTTACTACGCGACACAACGTTTCCCCCTACACGAAAATTGATATTACAAGGTAAAATTCAGGAACTGTATTTCATTAGGATAGGAAATTTGTAGTATAATTCTGTACCGTCACAGTTGGTGCCGTGACCAGGATGTATGTTGCCAAATTCGCCAGTTCCTTGAGTTTACCTTGATGTGTCAAAGTTGGCTTTTTTTAGCCACAGTTGTTGCTTGTGAAATGGACATCGTTAAGTGCCTGTTACTTCTCTGCTCTGTGTTCTGTCTAAATATTTCGTTTAAAATCGCTTTTAATTTTATACTCAGATAAAACAATTCATTTAATAAATTACAAGTACACGCCAACATCACCTTAACACTTTAGGAAGAGATTTCCTCTTTAGGCAAAAATAGCGTAGGTACGTCGTAACTCTCTCAGCTCTTTCGACGTGCATATCATGCATGTATCGTAGATACATTGTAAATCCTATACTTCATCCAAAATACTTATTATGATTATTTTTGGTGGGGTAATTTTATTAGTTTAGTTTATTGCAAAACTGTCAGTTCAAAACCAACTCAAAATTATAAGATTGAGGAGAACAGTATAAAATAACTAAATAACAATATGTAGCTTCTTATAAGCGAAAATTTAAAATAACGTTCGTAGTTTCCATAAACAAAACAACTAAGTCATTTTCAAAATTATTAAGCTAGAAAGGTACACTGAGTTCTGAACTATAGGTAATTCAATTTGTCAATAATTGGTTTCTTAAGAAGTAGAAGATTCGGTACCTACACTAAAGCTGCAGTAGCATGTCTTGCCAATAAAACTCCGTAATAATTTTGAGAATGTAGTTCCAAACCATACAACTAGGGCTTGCTACTATTTTTTTTTACCAAAGGCTAAACAAACGTAAAAAGGTACCTTTAGCTATTAAATCAAGCAACATGAAATTGTATATTATGTAATTTAATAAGCAATATTTCTTAATTCCGCAATAATACTCGTAGGTAGATTTTATGTGTTATTTCTAGCGAATCTTGACAAGAAAACTTCAACACTTCAACATATCGAACATATATGCTCGGGGCTCCTTAGCTTGACTCTTGAGATATAACGTTCTCTGATCTGTAAAAAAGATAGCGTTAACATCCTGCTATGTATTCACTTATTATGAGAAACGTAAATACGTACGTTTATTTCTGTATCTAAATTATATATTTCATACTAACACGCTTGCTGATCGTACTTATAAATTTCATTATATACGATACGACATTATATAAGTTTCTATGTTTAAATAACATTAAAATCTAAAATGAATTTATGAAAATGATGTTTGTAAATAAACATTTTCATTTTCTGTCAAAATAATATTTGACTGACGTATACCATGAAAACATAAAACCATTTCAGTCGATTAAAGAGGTTTGATACCTTTATGTTAGGAATGTTATAGCGAAACCTACATGGGAATTCTGAATAAATATTTATAGCAAATATTTTTGTCAGTCATTTTCAAAAGTACATTTACGTAAGTTACGAAATGTACCGTCAGACAATAAAATATTTTTATTTTTAAATAAAATAAAATGGTAAATTTAAAGTTAATTAATTTCCTATTCAATAAATTGGTATTTTATGGCATTTTAATTAAACCAAATATATTAAATAAATAATATTTAAATGTTATTTGGATGACATTAGGGTATGTTATATACAGTTTATATCGATACGTGTTGTTCCATTGTCTTGGAATAGTGTAAGAGCGAATGAGGAATGATATCTGGTGATGTCTGTTTCTGTCAATGACTTAGACTCAACAGTATACAGTGTGATGTTTTGCTAACGACTTAGTCCTGACAGTATGCGACAGCCTCTGCAATGGAATCGGACTTAAGATATAAACATTAAAGTACATTGGCATCTCGACATAACATCACACGGTCCAGGAAACTTTTTGGATATTGCTATTAGTTAGTGTCATTACAAGCTGACAGGTTGCAGGTTTCCAAACTGTTATCCAAAATGAGTTCTACTCCACAAGAAGCTAGGGACCCCATGATTAAATCACACATCCGTCAATTACATGTTATCTAATAAAGTTTCTTCGGTCATAAATAAATGTCTTACTAAGTATATTGTGGACATAGTATGTACCTACAAATAAACTTGTGTTACACAGTAAACTAAATAAAGTTGATACTTAAGGCAAAAGATGCCTGAACAAATAGTACAAAAATCTGGATCAATACTAATAATAAAAAGTATTTTGAGTTTTTTTTTTGGGCGGTCTTACAAAACGGAGCAGTCCCACAATAGAAGCTAAATAAAGCTGATACTTAAAAAAAATGCCTGAACGAATAATAAATGACTTAAATCTGGTTACGATCATGAATTGAAATACTAATATTAAAAGTATTTTAAGTTTTTTTTTTTGGTGGTCTTACAAAACGGAGCAGTCCCACAATATAAGCTAAATAAAGCTGATTTGTTAAGGCAAAAATAAAAGCTTTAACAAATAAAAAAAATAAAATACTTAAATCTGGTTATGACCATGAATTTAAATACTACTTAATATTTAAAGGTATTTATTATTTGGGATGGTCATAAAATTAAGATGTATTCTCAACATAAGTTGAGAATACATCTTAGATAGATATGTTTTTATCGCAATAAGGAAACCGAAATCGAAAGCTAAGTATACACATCTAGATTTGAAAAATATAGTTCTTTTATTCCCCCTATCTGTAGAAACATATTGAATGGATTTAAGATCTCCCCTCTAACTCAAAAGTATCCCTAAATAGTATGTTACATTTATCTACTACATTTTTCGTTTTACGAGAACTGACTAGACTCTCAATGACATACATTATGCAGGCAAGGCAAGACAGTTAAGGAGTTCGGGTTGAGAGTAGATGAGATAACGACATAATTTAGAGTAATATAAGTGATACTACACTGACTGATCCTTCCTACAGCTAGACCTCACTTGACTTTACCTGACAACACGTACATCTTCAACAGTTCAATCCCTTCATGTTAGCTTCCAAATTTAGATGAAAGTACTTAGTGATAGTAGCTCATAGCTTCTTTAAAAATACAGGTGGTAGACAACATTGCAGAAGGCAGAGTAAATAAATAATGACAACTTTATCGAATGAAAAGAACCTAGCTTTACTACGCGACACAACGTTTCCCCCTACACGATCACTGCCCAAAATTGATATTACAAGGTAAAATTCAGGAACTGTATTTCATTAGGATAGGAAATTTGTAGTATAATTCTGTACCGTCACAAGCTGACTGTGGGTCAGACCATCAGCTATTAATCTCTAAAATTAGGCTCAAGCTAAGAGCAGCAAGAAAACCGGATAACCAGAGAAGATTAGTTGTAGAGGATATTCCAAAGTTTACTGACGTGCTGGAACAAAACTGGAGCCAATGGACAGCCATAAATCCTAATACGGCCAGCTCAGATATAAAAGTAAAAGTAAAAAATACGTGTGGCACTCGGGGACTGCCGCGGTAAAGCTATTGCATATCATTTTGTATCAACTTATGCAATTACTAGCGCGACTTCGTCTGCGCAGTATTATAATGTTTGGTAGTGTATTTTTATTACCATAAGTATTAAATACCAAATTGACTTGAACTGTAAATTGCTAATTAAATTCCGGGGCCGTATAAAACAAACAACTAACTTGCAACTATAGGTACAGTAACCTGTTATTCTTTGTTCTCGTTAATAATTCAGGATATACCAAAAATGCTGGTGATCAATATTGTAATCTGATTTGGAAAAAATAGGACTAAATGTTTTTTTTGTCAAACATTTTTTGTTTATTTATTCTCCTAACCACAATTCGATACTGATTAGTGATTACACATTTAATCGAATCACCAGCATTTTTGTGACAGCTGTATGTATCTTTGACCACATATTAATCTTTCAGTGGCTGGATACGCTGTAGATATGCTAAAAAGTACGTCCAAGTTGACATAAATTATCTTTCAATGAAATAAGTAATCAAGGCCGAGTGTTTTTGATCACGGTTTACAACACTGCCTTAAGCTCACTGAATTTAACCCACAGAATGTCAGTCGGTACCTGATTACAACTAACTTCCCAGTGAAGAAAAACATTGCGAGGATACCAAAATAATTACGTCACACATATAATAATTATAAACTTTCATTAGGTAGGTAAGTATATATTATGTCTCATCTCAACCAAGGACGATCTTATGATAGGATCGGCAGAGGCCTTTATTCGCATTTACGAGTACACAGGCGTTCAAAAGTGCATGGGCAATTTATGAAAGAATTCATTCATAAACTGCCCATGCAAATAAACTGCCCATGCAATTATAGATTTGACTATTTCACTTGCTTCCTTCCCCTTTGCACCTCTATATAGGATGATTTTCATAACAAAAACTATTCTGTCCTTTCCTAGGAGTCAAAAGTTTTGGCGTCAAAACATCCCCATGCCAAATTTCACCTTAATCCGTTCAGCGTTTTTAATTTAGTGTGAATTGGTAACAGATAATAGTTAGTTAGTTAGCTGTTAGTGCTAATTGTAACTATAAACAAATAAACAAACAAACAAACAAATAGTTCATCAAATTTACAATATTAGCATCGCATGGAAATTTGTCCAAAATGTAATTGAAGAAACCGTGCTGGTTTTGTGACAACATCGCTACGCAAGATCAGTTTGCTAGACAACAAAAATAAAATAGATGCCATTATTAAGTAAAATGTATCTAATGAGACTAATGGCATGCCATGATCTAAGAATGTTTTTGCGCAAAGTTAAAATAATTTTAATCAAATCAATTTAACGGGGATATAGGCGATACCTAGTTCCATTAGTGCCATATAGATAGAACTGTAATAAGTGCCATCCTAATCCATCAAGTTGTGCATATTCAGTAATAAGCCGTTTTAAAAAAGTAATCGTACAAAAAAATCTGAGTTTATTTATAAACTATCCTTGTCCAATATTTAATATAAAAACCGTACTGGCTTTGTGACATTGTTCTTTGCGCAAAGGCAAAATCGTTGCGTTTGGCCATTGTACTCCCCTGGGCCCGCTATGAGGTATGTATGTCATCCGCTTGTACAATGCATGGTGGGTGTTGACAGCCATATATACATTGAGTTGCCGTATTTGTAGTGGTTGGATTCCGCGTCACTAAGACCTCAATGATATTGTCCTGAGGTCTCTTGAGTCAGCGGGTGTTCATTCCGTTCTGGAGCCACTGGGTTTAGCCGCACTGATTGCAAGATGGAGTGACCCTGGTGCTGTGGAAAACGGGGCGGTGTTCAGTGTGGGATGTTACATGCGTTAGCACAATTTTGACCACCCATATTACTCGCACTTCCCACGTAGCAGGAGCCCTCTGCCGAAACTCTAGCGGTGGCGAAGCGGCAAAAGTGTGCGCTCCCTTCTGGGATAAGATCCCAAACGGATAGCGTAACGTAATAAGACAACAGTTTGTCACCTTTGTATGACAATTTCTGATAATTCTATACAGTTACTCACATTTGACAGCAATCACCGTCGCACTATCCATGCAACTTGTCTTTTCATGAACTTATAGCATTATCATTATCAGATGACATTCGTGGATAAGCAACTTAGGTCTATAGGACATGGATACAATACATGTTCATGCCTTTGGTTGTGGAGACAGCGGGCTGCTACAAAGTTACCATTATTAGTGATTTTATTTATTATCAAATTTATCACAGCATTAAACATATCATATTTACATAGATTTAATGGATCCCGGCACATTGGTCACTTTTCAACTCATTTCCTAAAAACACAGTTTTGTATTTTTTGTGCACTTTCGTCAGTTTTAAATAGAAAACTCCCGTTAGTATTAGACATATACACTTTCGTCAGTAGTGACAAATATGTACCTACTTAAGTTTAATTCCTGTTTGTTTATGACACTACTGAACAAAAAAAACTTAAAATAAATTTGGGTACATTTTCGTCTGCAGTGAAAGAGAGCTTTTTTATAGGCGAAAAACAACAAACCACAAACAAAATATTTACAGCACGCAGCAATATCACCTTTGTGATTATCACAATAAGGAACAAATCTAATATACCAATAGAAAATATTTGATAAACAAGACAAAGGCATATTTCGATACTCTACTTCTTTGTAGGTACTAATATTTCTTATGCCAATGAAATTTCCACTTTATTCCGTTGTGCACTAACGTGCTAAATTCACAAATTTAAAATGGTACTTAGTACGACTTTGCATTTGCACTAAGGTATCGATTAAAAAAACAAAACGATTCGCAGTCTAAATAAAAAATTAGGCGCCTTTTGCCTTTAATTCGATCCAGCCAGTATATTATGCATCGATTACAAAATCGATTTAACATATTTGATTCTGGCGGGAAAAAATAATAGTGTTTATTTTGACATTTGACATCGCCGTATCTCTGGTAATAAGGGCTACTGTCCTCAATATTTTGTATAGAATATGACACTTAGCGACATTCGTATGGAGATATATCCTTTCCCCGATAAAGAACTTTGTAACAAAGTGAATAAAGTCGGTTTCGGTCCGTCGGAGTGGGGAGCGTCAGGTTTTTTTTCGTTACGGAATTTCTGGATTCGGTCCCCGCGCTCAAGGCCCGCGATAGAAGCTATGCAATAGCTTAAAAAGTAAAATATTCTTTACTGTACCACATAAGAGACAAAAGACAGAACAAATTCACAAATTATGTAATGGTAGCAACAGGCGGTCTTATCGCTATAAGCGATCTCTTCCAGACAACCTTAGGGTATATAATGTAGGGGATATAATGTGGGATCAGGCAAAAACTCTGTTAGAAAAGGCTATAACGGAATCAAAAGTCTCGAAACAAGCTGTGGGAATACGTAAACGCCAGCACTGGATGAGCCTCAGCACTCTTGCCCTTGTTGAAGAAAGAAGGATGTTAAAAGCTTCTGGAGCAGACGTAAGGCTGCTGAACGCAAAATCAGCGCGCATACAAGAGGCGTGCAGACGAGACAAGAACACCCACCTCCAGAAAATATGCGCAGAAGTGGAAACACACGCAAATAGATATGAGACTAGAGACCTTCGCCTTAAGATTCGAGCCATCACCTAATCCCTCACGACTAGAACTTGGGCAATAGAAAACGCTAGTGGAGAAACAGTGACAGAGCTGGATGCTATCTCCGAAGCCTGGAGGAAATACTGCCAAACTCTGTTTCAGGATTCAGAAGCACATCGTTTCCCACCAACAGAGCCGGAACCTAATGAAATGGAGCCTGACATTTTGAAAAATGAAGTGAGAGCAGCCATTAAACATCTAAAAAGTGGCAAGGCAGTAGGGAGGGACTCTATCCCAATAGAAACCATTAAGGCATCGGGGGAATATGGTGTTCAGATCTTCCACACTATATGCAATAACGTTTGGCGAACGTGCGAGTGGCCGCAGGATTGGGCGCATACCATCTTCATACCTCTACATAAGAAGGGGTCCACTAAATCTTGTGGTAACTATCGCCTAATCGCATCGCTTGAAATCGTACCTGTCTAGGGAAATATCACCCGAACAAGCTGAAGGCCTAGTATAAAAATTTTACGACATTAACTCCTCGACCGCGTTAGCGTATCGGGAGTTCAAATTATGTTTGCCGTTTATTTAAATCATCCGGCAACTTTCATATTTTGACCCCTCGATACGCTAACGCGGTCGAGGAGTTAATGTCGTACAACTTTTATACTAGGCCTTCTGGTTTCGTCAAGGGAATGGGAACTCGCGAGCAGATTCTAAACGTACGCCAGGTAATCGAAAAATGTGAAATGGCCGAAACTCTGGAGCACGCTGCTGGCTATGGGTACCCCAAAACACCTGGTGACACTACTCCGAAACCTTTACGAAAACGGGACTGCCTCAGTGAGAACAGACGAGGTCCTATCCAGCAATTTACATCCCAGCGCAGGAGTTCGACAGGAATGCATCATTTCTCCATTGCTGTTCAATATCTACACAGAACTCATAATGAAGATCGCTCTCGAAGACTGGGATGACGGTATCACCATCGGAGGCAAGACGATCTCAAACTTGCGGTACGCAGACGATACTACGCTCTTTGCAAGTAGTATTGTGCGCATGGAAGAGCTCCTGCATAGAATGGAACATGTCAGTCTCGATTTTGGTCTCAAAATAAATCGCAACAAGACCAAGATGATGATTGTTGATCGTGCAAACAACAATTTGCCAGAGGTTACGCAAATAGCGAATTGTGGGGTAGTACAGTCGTATATCTACCTCGGAGCACTGATAACAAATAACGGTGGCTGCGCGGACGAAATCAAGAGGCGAATGGCAATCTCCAGATCGGCTATGGACAAGCTGCAGAAAATATGGAAGGACCGAAATATCACCAAGGCTACCAAAACCAAATTAGTCAAGACTCATATTTCCCATATTCCTTTATGCTGCTGAGACATGGACTTTACGAGTAAGTGAGAGGAAGCGAATTGATGCCCTAGAGATGTGGTGCTGGAGAAGAATGCTCGGTATATCGTGGACGGAGTTCCGAACGAATGAGTCCATTCTTCGAGAGCTAGGCATCAAGCAGAGGCTATCAAGCATAGTCCAAGCTCGCATACTCACTTTCTTTGGACACGTAACGCGGCGCGGCAGTGAATCTGTCGAGCGCCTGGTGGTGCAGGGACGGGTCGAGGGTACCCACCCGACGCGGACGTTCGCCAATGAGGTGAACAGACGGAGTAAAGGCCACCGTTGACGCTCCACTGCACGAATGTACCAGGAGCGCGGCAGTTCGTAAGGAATTGCGTCGCATAGTACAGCAGGCAACACGACCTACGTGACGGCCACGACCACTCTGACAAGAGTGTAGCGCCAAAGAAGAAGAAGATAAAATTACTTTACACGGAGAACTTATAAAACTACGAATTTACTTACCAAATTAGTGTTTGATGACCATAAATCTTTAACTTTATTTTTCTCGAAACTAGGTTTCTCATACTTATTGGGTTTCACCAGGCAACCCTCGATACTTAGGAAATTTCGGACTCTGGTCGCTGGTTCGATCCCAGCCCTGCTCACCGGGGACCTTGTTCACTTTTTCTTTAGTATATGACATCTCTTTCAATTTACAAAGTAACTTCGTTTCACGGTGCCCACTCGCTCTTGGTAACTCTAGTTACAAACAATCAATAAGCCTCGAATCTCAAAGATGACCAAGGTTATCAGCCAGCCAGTTATCACCCTTATTACATACGCGATAGAGTTCAATATTTGCAGGAGACCAAGAGATACCAGTGTGCTTTAGGACTTTCTAATTGACCTAGTGAGCGAACCGTCTCCGTTTCAGCTTAGTCAAAAATGCTTTCGAGTGTCTGTCCATTTGTTTTTCTCTAGAGGTCACATTTATCAACCAATGCCAATGGGAAGAGAAACGACGAAGTCTGTTTGAACCGCTTTGGTTGATACGACGTGTTAGTTGGTGTTTTGTTTCCGATTGTATAGACAGTATGGAGAATATAGGTTGCGGATTTGCGAGTAATTCATGTGTAGTGAGTGACGACCAGAGGTGGGGTTAAACTGTATTCGGATGCGTTCAAAAGTTTATAATATTCAATTCAATGTCCCTTATATTACTGTGGCCGTATTGTAATCGAATAATGTATTTTGGTTTTGTATTTGAAATGGATCCCAAAATGATAAAATGTGATCTAAGTAATATTTTTTTACAAATACAAAATACAAATACAAATAGCTTTATTTCGCTAGAAACATGGTACATAAGATGGTGCGCGCCACATAAATGCCTCTGTGGCAGTAATTTCGACCGTCTGGGGCACCACGGACTTTCTTGTCAACGCAGCGCGGGCCGAATTCCACGTCACGCCGCGCTAAACGACATAATCCGTCGGTCTCTTGCTACCGTCAATGTGCCGTCAGTACTTGAGCCGACCGGTATAGCCCGGGACGATGGTAAGAGACCCGACGGGATGTCGCTGATTCCGTGGAGGATGGGACGAGTGCTCGTCTGGGACGCTACCTGCGTAGACACTCTCGCACCGTCCCACCTCCACGGTACTACACACAAGGCCGGTGCGGCGGCGGAGGCGGCAGAAACGCTCAAAAGGCGTAAATACAGTGGTATAGACGCCAATTACAATTTTATTCCATTTAGCGTCGAAACTCAAGAGTTTCGCCGCTGGGCCCCACGGACCAAGGTCCGTGGGGCCCAGCGGCACAAACCCTTTACCGGCAACTGGCCAAACGGCTGGTCGACTCAACAGGAGACAAAAGAGCTAGTAGCTTCCTCGCTCAACGAATAAGTATTGCGATTCAGCGAGGAAACGCTGCCAGCGTCCTCGGCACTATGCCACAGGGACCAGCCTTAGATTTAGATTTATAGTTTTATATATTTTCTAATTAAGATAATTTTTTATTTTATTCGTTTGTAGGGTAGCTTTTTGTTTAGTTTTGTAATTAATTTAACTTTTAGTTTATTTAAGTTTTTTTAGTTAAGTTTTAGTTTATTAAGTTTTTGTATGTACCTTTTAGTACCGAATACACACAATATAAAGTTATTAGATACGTGTCATATCGTCCACAATATGTCTGAAATCGATAACACACCAGAACATATAAGGAGATCAAGGCGCACCGAAAATGTTCGAAAAGAGACTCCTCAAGAAGAGTGCCCAAGATTAATATTGGCTCCATTTTGTAGGCCTCCACAAGTGGTGTTTGATAATGTCCTAATAGGGACTTCATGTGGGAGGAACTTGGAAGTATTCAATCCCTTGAAATGTGTGCTACAGGCGGTATTATTCTTAAGTCATTTGGTCCGCACCCGCTCGGCGATGCACAAACCGCGCGTAGTGGCGCTGCGCCGGCTCTGGCGCGCGGGCGCGCTGCAGTCCACGCAGCAGACGATGGAGGAGCGCTACGACCAGGCCATGGAGGTGCTCAACAACTTCGCCGATATGAATTCCGTCATTATTGCCTTCCGGTCTCTTGAACTCCAAACAGAGGTGTTCCCGATGATGTACAACGAGACGGCGCCGAAGGTGGTCCGCAGCGTATACAACTACATGTCGGCCATGAACCGTTCCATCTCTTGCGTCGAGGTGCTCAAGTCCGCGGCGTCTGTGCTCGCCAACCTCACGCGATACCGCGTCACAGGGCCCAAGATACAAGATGGGCGCGTGAACATATGCTCCTCTGCTGAAGTATATGTGGCGCTTCAGCACCAACGAGGTCCAGCTGTTCCTCATCCTGGCGACTTACTTGTGGCTGTATTCGAAATACGACGGCGTGACAGAGGACCTCACGGAATATCTGCACACCTCAGAAAACCACAAAATGATGGAGTCCATCAAGCGTAACGTTGAACGGGCTAAGCGGATGGCTAGCAACGCCAGCAAGCACAAGCTAAATACCGCTAGCTTCTCACACAACTCTCTCCTGCCGGCCCTCGAGCCTGACTACGTCATCGCCAGGGTCGACCAGCGCCGATACTTCGTCGACACTCAACAAGCCATGCATTGCCTCATCCGTACATATAAGTTTTAATTTGTGTACCGTCGAGAACACTGTTAACTGATTTGTAATCCCTATTTTACCGCCGTCGGTACCCGTTACACGCTTGATCTGGAACGACGGTAAAGAGGACGATACAGGGTCGTGGCACAGTGTAAGGACTCTTTACAGTGAGTCAGCTCCGGCGATTTTCGGGTCAACGATGGGGGGTGTGCGGGGAAGCGGGCGGAGGGGGATTTCCTCACAAACTCCATACAGATTGTGAGGTCTATTTTCGGGGCTGTCAAGTTATAGTATTTTGATAGGTGAATTAATAACATAGGGAGGTACGCCATTTTAGAACGTGGTTTTTGTTAGTTGGAATTTCTCAGGAAATCAGTATTTGTGGCTGCGACGAGTTTATTGTTAATTTTAAAATATTGTAAAACTGACGCCATTTTGGATTTTGTAAAGTTTATTCCGATTTCGATAAAAATCGATATCTGACGATCCGGCGGGGTCCTTAACAAGAATTCAGAGTCAAAATTATAGAATATTGTAAAAACCGACGCCATGTTGGATTTTGTAAGATTCACGCACGAGCACCGATTTTTACCATATAGGTACCTTGTACAATCTTTATTTTGTTACAATTTGATGTTCCGAGAAATAACAACAAAAAGAAACAAATCTCAATAGCGAATGTCGCAAAATAAAAACAATTAAAACATGTCACGAAAGATTTGTGACAGCCCTGAGTTTCGGACAAGCCAAGACGCCGAACGATTAGGTTGTATGAACCTTCTCCACTGTAAAGAGTCCTTACACTGTGGTCGTGGTGAATATCGAGTGTCAAGTCTAGCGGATCGGGTTCTGGATATTTGATATTCACTACGACCCAGTATCGTCGTTCCAGATCGTGCGCGTAACCGGTGCCATAATGTCTACCGATATGGTCATTTAAGAGTGTAACTATTTGTACCTATTCATTAATTAGATTATGACGCAACAAAGTGACTGTTATTTTTAATTATGTTTAATGAATGTTTGTGCTTGGCTTTATTTTATGATTGTGTTAATTTTATTTTATTTGGCTTTATTTTATGATAGGCTTTATTTTATGATTGTGTTAATGTTTAACTATTACTATATAACATGAATTTGTATTGAAATGTGAAAATAAATTGTGCTAACAAACGGAACTAAGATCATATCCAGCCCTATTGTCAACCTCACCTGCACGCGCCGGACGGCGGCGGAGTGGCGTGCTACCGCTCCGTGGTGCTTCCTGCTAGACAACAGAAGAGGCTCTGGCGACCGAGTAAATGGCGGGATAACCATAAACCTGACTGGGCAACCAGTTGGAAGAGGCCACAGCGACGTTGAAGTCCAAATAACTTCAAAAATGACTGATGCAGAAGGCAAGGGGAAACCACTGCATTAAATTCCCAAGAAAGTCGTCATGTTAGTACAACAAAAAATGAGTAAGTGTCCATGCGACCCGCTTAGCAACCGGCGCCGTGCTGCGTCCGGGGCAGACGGTGGGAAATGGGCTACCGGCCATGTGGATGTGGGAAACCAGGCAACGCATGGAAAACATGTTACTGGAGCTACCGTCAAGATGCGCCACACCCAGAAGATAGGCACCTGGAATGTACGCGGATTATTACAAACAGGAAAGCTGGAAATCGTAGAAAAAGAAATTACTCGTTGCGGCCTCAACATATGTGGCCTGAGCGAAACGCATTGGAAGGGTAATGGCCATTTTATGACAGATACCCATGCCGTCTATTTCTCTGGCAACGATTCCAACAGTAGAAATGGAGTCCCTGTAATACTGCCAAAGGAACAAAAAAACTGTGTCTTAGCATATGAATCCATCTGTGACCGAATATTAACAGTAAAACTTAAAGCAGTACCAGTAAACATAAGTGTGAAAAGAATCATCATTAGATTTTACAAAAAGTAATTTCAGCGATTTCGAAAATTCGACCCTTATAAGGGTGAAAAGGGTGTTGAAAGTTTGTATGGCGGAAGATTTTCTGTTTAGCTAGATACTTTATTTTATGTGTAAAGGTTTCTCATCAATATACAAAAAAGGTGTTTTTATTTATATATATATATAAAAAGAAACTGACTGACTGAATGACTAACCGACTGACTGACCGACATATCAACGCACAGCCCAAACCGCTGGTCCTAGAGATTCCAAATTTGGAACGTAGGTTTCTTATAAAGTCTAGAGGTGCACTAAGGAAGGATTTTTCAAAATTCAACCCCTAAGGGGGTGATTGGGAAAACCAAAGTTTTTATGGGGAAACAAGATTAGTTGAAACTTTACAGGAGTATTTATAAAGATAAATGAGGTCGCACGTGTTTCAGGTTTTTTGAGAATTCAACCCATATAAGGGGGAAAAGGGGTGAAAAAGTAAAAAAAAAACATGGGTATCGTTTTATGGTTTATCGGATCGCTGATTACGAAAACAACGACGATTTTAAAATCTAACGTGGCGATTGCGACATACCATCTTCCCTGTTGGGGCGCGAGGGGGTCGAAATCTAAAAATATTAACATGGGTGTCGTTTTGTTGTTTATTTCTGGTTCTATAGATTCCAAACTTAGCACTTAGGTTCCTTATAAGGCGTAGGGGTGCACAAAGAAAGGACTTTTCACAATTCACCTCCAAAGGGGGAGAAATGACGGTACAAACTATGTATGGGGAAACATGATTAGTTAAACTATTTTATTCAAAACTACTCAAGAGTATTACTAAAGATAAATAAATAAAGACGTGTATTTGATTTTTTGAGAATTAGACCCCTAAGAGGGAAAAAGGGGTAACAAAGTCAAAAAACAACATGATTATCGTTTTTGTGGGTTATCGGGTCGCTGAAATCAAAACAACAACCATTTTAAAATCCAATGAGGTGAATGTAAGATACACCATCTTCTCTGTTGGGGTGCGATGGGGTTGAAATCTCAAAATATCAATATGAGTGTCGTTTTGTTGTTTATTTCTGTTTCTAGAATTTCAAATTTGGCACGCAGTGACGCAGGTTTCTTATTAAGGTGTAGGTGTGCATTAAGAAAGGATTTTTCCGAATTCACCTTTTAATCGAGATAAGAAAGAAGATCCGAGAGGTTCTTTACAATGAATCTGGAGCCAAAACTGCGAGATAAGGCCGCCATCTGAAATTTCTTCAGTTATGATCTGATCGTGATGGAAATCAATATCTGAGAATCCGAAAGGTTCTTTCTAAGGAATCAGAAGTCAACATTGATCGTAATATGTACTCGGTTGGTACATATCAAAGGGTTCAAGAGGTTCTTTATAACGAATCAAAGCCGCCAACTTGATTTTTAAATTACGTTACGGTTGAACATATTTTAGCCGCGGGCGAAGCTGCGGGAAATAGCTAGGATTTCTTAGAATTCTCCTCCTACAGGGGTCAAGTGGAATTTGATTGTATATCGGGAAACAAGATTTAATAGACTATTTTATTCACAGGAGTATTCCTAACGAGAAATGAGTAAATAGGAGTATGAAATGGGGTGAATAAGTCAACATGGGAAATATATACAGTAAGTGTAACTTACCTTACCTTACCTCTACCTACCTTAATTCTAAAATAGGTCCTTGATTAGAATTGCGAAAAGGGGGTCCATCTTGAATTTATTGAGTTTTAATCCGACCTTGAAAGTAATCGGTATTTGGGAATCCGAGAGATTCCTCAGTAACGAATCTGTAGTAAAAACTGCGAGATCCGGCCGCCATCTTGAATTATTTCGATTTTGATCCGATCGTGTTAAAATCGATTTCCGAGGATCCGTGAGGTTCTTTTTATGAATAATCTGAAGTTAAAACTGAGAAAAACGGTCATCTTCTAGAATTTCTTCAGTTATGATCTGATCGTGATGAAAATCGATATCCGAGGATCCGAAAGGTTCTTTCTAACGAACTACCAACGCTACCATCAACGGCCACCATCTTGAATTTATAGAGTTAAGTTCGTGATAAAGCTCGGTAGGCACATATTAAGGGTTCGAGAGGTTCTTTATAACAAATCAGAGGTCAAAATTGAGAAACAGCCGCCAACTTGAATTTTTCAGTTTGATCACTTTTCCGACAACCATCCATTCCATTTAAATCCGTTCAGCCAAACGCAAGACAATAGCGGACAAACATACATATGTACATACAAATATACGGGCCCAACTAAGAACCTCCTTATTTGTAGACGGTTGAAAATTACGTTAAGTACGCGGGCAAAGCCGCGGGTAAAAGCTAGTTAAATGATATGATCATAGTCAGCCTATGTCACTAAACTATATTTACATTAAATCTGATTCAAGTACTCGGCTATAGAATATAATGTGTTTTGCACGCTTTTAGTTTTACTTTAAGCATTTTTAATGGCAGTTATTTAATGTTGTTGTCTAGTCTATTGTACATCAAAAGAAAAACGGAACCCTTATAGGATCACTTTGTTGTCCGTCCATACGTCTGTCTGTCAAGACCCTTTATCTCGAGAACGTAAAGGTATCAAGTTAAAATTTATACCACATACACAAGTCTGCGGCCCCTTGAAGCTGTGAATAAACCAAACCTCTACGTCAACGCAATAAAAAGATACGGCCGTTTATGTCGCATTTCCCATACATTTGCAATGTGAATCAAACTGTAAAGGGCACAGAATTACCAGAAACCTAGTTCCATAGAGCCAACGCCTTAAAAAGTGAAGCCGAAAATAAGTTGTCTTAATATTTTTCATTATTATTATAATCGAATGAAATAGCTATAATGTATGAAAATTGAAAGAAAAATTCTCAATGGAAATGGCTTCTCTGCGCTTTACAGAACGTACCTTCTAGTTTTGTTATTACTCTAAGGCCTGTTGACCTAAAAGCATGGAATTGTTTTTTATCCTGTTACTGTGATCGTTGGCTTATCAGTCTATAGTACAAATGAACGTTTTTATTACAACCTCCTAGCCTAGTCGGTAGTGACCCTGTCTACGAAGCAGGAGGTCCCAGGTTCTAATCCTGGTCAGTGCATTTATTTGTGGGTTTATCACGAATATTTGTTCCTGAGTTATGGATGTTTTCTATGTATTTAAGTATTTATATGTATCTATCTATTATATATATCGTAGTCTAGTACCCAGACCACAAGCCTTATTGAGTTTACCGTGGGACTAGGTCGATTTGTGCAAGATTGTCCCAGTATTTTTTTTGTTGTAGTTATTTTTTTTCAAAGTGGTTTTTTTTTTATGTTTGCTACTCAGAATTGCGAGCTCTTTCAATTCTAGAAAAAAAAAGTGTCCTAAAATTTCCATACATTTTTAAAACTTTCCATTGCGCTACCGCCATGCTAAATCTATGAAAAATGGTGGCGAAACGAAAAAAAAAACATAGCGCACTTTTTTCATCTAGTATCGAAAGAAACGCTTATAAACATATCAAATATCAAATTTGGCAGAAAATTATTATTCTACAACAAAAAATCAAAACGACTAAATACACAGCAACTGCTTGTTCCTCAGTGATGAAGTATTCATGAAACAGCTTCGCTGCAAATGAGCGGCATATTGACGGAACCGGAAACTTTAGGAAATTAAATTCATCCGAAGTTGAATGAATTGGAAAGTTACTTCACGAAGTTGCCGCCGCCGTTTAGCGCGGTTGGTAATACATACGCCGTGTTCACACTGGCGTTTTGCCGGCGTTTTGCCAGCGTTTTTAACGCGGCCCGCGGCGTGCACCTGCGCTTTTTTTTTAGAAAATTATGCACAAGTTAGAGCAATAGCACCGTAAAGTGGGATGGTAGCTTGTGGAAAATCCAGGACCCTTCCGCGTCATCACGTGAATTTACTACTCTGGAATCAGGAGTATTCCACTTGGTATCGCTAACGAAACGCAATTGTCATTGTCACACTAATAAGGAAGAGTGATAGAGAGAGGTAGCTACGATACGTTATTAAGCGTGAGCGATTGGCATCTTGGTTACGCACGCTGAAGTGTGGGCACCAGAAAGAACCAAATCTGGGATGTGTGTGAGAAATTGAGGTACTGGGAGCCTGCGCTGCGTACACGCCGCGTTAAGGGTCTGACAACAGCCAACACACTGTCTATTTGTATCTGAGTTAGGGAAATCGCTTGCCGCTCGCTTATCGCGTGTAGCTTAACATCACTCTCCACGCTATGCCATGAGCGAGTCCTAAGATACTTTGGACACATACGTTCATCAAAGCATGATGTGGAGAAGCACATGATTCTAGACCAAATGAATAACACTCGTGCTCAGGGTTAAAGCCTGTACTAGATGGACTGATAAGGTTAAGAGGTCGGTTGGTGGCAGTTTGCAGCGTGCAGTACACATGACCTATGACCGCACTACCGCTAAGAGAGGCCCATGCCTCTCTTAGCGGTAGTGCGGTCATACGGTACAGCGGATGCATATCCTTTAGTGTGGTAGGGCACAGCATAACGAATGTCGTCTCGCTCAAATCTGGAGCAGAGCCCATCTGGGGAAGTACCTCCACCTTACAGAAAACCGCAGTTTAATAACACTAGACCCTACTCATAGTGTTGTTTCTGTTGGTGAGTAAGGTCGCCAGAGCTCGAAGAGGATTCACTGTGTTGACAGCTGGGGACCCACGGAGCAAAGCTTACCCCTTTAGCTGTCAACACAGCGAATCCTCCTTTTTTATTCAAAGGTCGGCAACGCGCATGTAACACCCCTGACGTCGCAGGCGTCCATAGGCTACGGTGACCGCTTACCGTCAGGCGGGCCGTATGCTTGTTTGTCACCGTCACAGTATATAAAAGAACTCTGTAGAAACTGGTTGCACGTGGTCGCGTTCCTAAGCATTGAGGTTACGAGGAAGAAAAACTAGATCGCACTATCACTATTAAAAAAAACCGTGGGCTTCTTGTGAAATCTAACTTGTTGGCGATTTAGATAGGTATATTATGAGTACCTAGAGTAAAATTGTGATTTTAATTGCAGAAATCTTAGTCGATAAGGTAAAGACATACAACAAATGAATTTAAGATTAATATTTGCAGTGATTTCTATGGAGCCGATTTCGTTAAATTAGAAATAGGCTTCATCTACAATCTTATAGTTTATCTTATACACATGACTTATTTGGGTCAAACACAAAGTGATGTTCGGAGTCTTTTCGGTGGACTATTCAAAAGTTAAGGGCTATAAAGCTTGATTTTCTTATTTAACCCTTATCTACATTAAAGGGTACTTTCCCTTTCTATTGCATTGCAGAATAAAAATCATTACTACATGTCCACAAGCTGTTAACTATTGACCACAGGAAAGACGTGCGTGTTCAGCTGAACTGTAGTGTCAGTCTCTCCTGTGGACAATAGTTAACACCTTATGTACACGAAGTCATGATCTTTATCAAACGATTCAATAGAAAAGGAGTCCTTTTTAATGTGGATAAGGGTTCAATAAGAAAATCAAGTTTCATAGCCCTTACCTTTTGAAAGTCCACAGGAAAGATTTCGATCAACGTTTTGTGTTTGACCCAGTTAGGTGTTGCCAGCCCCTTAAAATTCTGGAAAAGTTAGTGTGAACACACCCTTACCCGAACGCGCAACGGCAAGGCTATGCTCGCAATACCACAGAATAAGTAATAGTAGTAAAGTACCTACAGATGTTTATGTTTCCTACAGTTGAGGTTTAGCTTGTCAAGCATGCAAATGTCAAGATGACATTAACATTAGGGTTGTCACCATGCTGTCAGGTGCGTATGGTGGTACAACAATTTGTATAAACGTATAAATAGGAATCAAATATGTATCGGATCATTATGTGCATTTTAAGAACACGTTTTTATTGATTATTTATTTTTATTAATTTATGTAAGTATAAATTAGTATGCAGTGTTTTAAATATAAATATATCTTTTTTAAATACCACGACAGTGGCAAACAAGCATATGGCTCGCCTGAAAGCGGTCACCGTTGCCTATGGACGCCTGCAACTCCAGGGGGTCACATGCCGTTGTTGCGACCCGTCAAAATCCCTAAACTTTTTTTTTATAATTCTCTATACTAGTGCCTGCGTCAAATCTTGAGGTTAGGTTGCCAAACAGACCGTAGACGGTTCAAACACCGTTCGAAATCCGGTATATAAAATACCTATTTTTTAGAATATTCACAGATTGTATCTACAGCTTTCATCGATTCTGTTTTCCCTCTTTATTGAATTCCAATGTAAAATATAGGAAAACATGCACATCAATTTAGTTTGAGCGTACACTCAAATGCAGAGCAAACAAAATCCGGACAAATTGAAGTGTTGATTGGAAGCCGGCGCCGGATGCCTTGCTTTTTAATGAAACATCATAGATTCATTTATTCTGGTTCATTGATTGGTTTAACTACTATTTGGGTAAAGATATTTTCGAATTCGATTTTCAAAAATGTATTCTGCAAGGACGTTTTACAAGTCAATAAGCATTACATTAAAGTATTTGCATGTACACACATTTACAATATACATGATGACCTCAGTCATTGGACAACCCCTGAAAGTCCTGAAATCCCAGAACGGGTTAATTAGAACAAAAGAAAAAAAAACAAACAGTTATTTATTTTATTACACAAGGGGGCAAAGTTGTTGTTTAACTCTCGGGGTTATATTGAGACCCGAGCAAGCGAAAGATTCCAAAATTGAGCCACGGGCGTAGCGAGGCTCCATCCCATATATATTTTTTTTGAATAACTGGAATCTTGAGCTTTACGAATGTCTCAAGGGACGAGAGAGTTGAACAAATTTTGCCGCCGAGTGTAATACAACATTTTTCGCCTCACTATCGCGAGGAAAATAAAGACTACATACGATTCTAAATCTTATCCACATGTAAGTTATTTTGAAGAAACCATTCATAATTCCATTTCAAAATTTGTCATAGCAACAGCACAAGTAAGACTTGAGAAATTTAAGGTCTGACCTCCGATTGCTCGTATTTACTATAGCTATATAAGACTCATTAATACTGGACGGGTGGTAAGTGATAGGAATTACAGCAAGGTCAAACTACTTTCCCCACATGTGAATAAAATGCGTTTTTCCACGCTAGTTTTAAAGGACAAAACAGCGCTTTCCGAGCTTGTGAGGGAAAAAACTTATTTCCAATAACCGACAGCAAAATGTAACACGGTATTTATGAAAGGCAGTGTTTTTAACTGTAGTATTTACTGACACATCAAATTAGAACATCAAATTTCTTCTATGATGACATTAGTCAACAGTCAAAATGTAAGAAGTGACATAAATTACAACGTTCATGAAAAATAACGAAGCAGGTTTCATACCATTCTACGAGGATTTTGAGCTCATCAAAAATAATAATTGTGGGACAATCTAACACAAACCGACCTAGTCCCATTATAAGCTCAATAAGGCTTTTATTGTAGGTACTAGACGACGATACATAATAATATATACATATAAATACTTAAATATAAAGAAAACATCCATAACTCACGGTATAGCAGCATAAAATAGGTACAGTTCAAAGATGAACTTTGTTTTTTAAAACGTTTGAAACCCACGTATTATTATCACAATAAGCGTGATAGGTGAAACATGTCACGCCTATTGTGATTTTAATACGTGTGTTTTAACCTTTTTGAAATACTAAGCTTATGTTTGATCTGTACTACCTATTTTGAGACGTACTACAAAATGAAATGCAATAAGTTTTTGAACTGAATTGAATTGCATTTATTTATTTACCAGGACGTACTATGCAACTCGGATTGGAGCCGAAGTTAGAGCGGAACTTATTTACAGTGCATCCCGTATGCAGATTAGTTGCTCGGAGCAGTCGCGGACTTAGAAAAAACTCCCGCCAAGTTATTTTAAACTTGTACTACCGATTTTAATGAACAACTACCGTGTACATGGATCGCCGCTGTTAGATGGCGCGTTATTAACTACTAGCTTTTGCCCGCGGCTTCGCTCGCGTTAGAAAGAGACAAAAAGTAGCCTATGTCACTATCCCTTCAACTATCTCCACTAAAAATCACGTCAATTGGTCGCTCCGTTTTGCCGTGAAGACGAACACACACTATCCTATTTATAATATTAGTATGGATGGCATGGGATACGCACCATGCTCTCTGCGTCTAAATATACATGGTGCAAACTAGAAGATTAAAAATCTTGTATGTCTCATCTAGCGGATGATTTTTTTAATATAGTGTTTGTTAAAGGGTACCAGTCTCAACATATGCTAGGATATTATATACCCAGCGTTGATTTTCAGACTGATCCCTTTGACAGGGTATATCGTGACACTACGAGACATTAAATTAGTATTAATAGTTATAAAGTTTCTCCCAAATTCACAAACAAAAGAACTTATCATACTTACTTACATTTAGTTTAAATACATGTTTTCTCCCTATCTAACAAACGTTAATGTCGTACTAACAGATAAGGACAAATAATTATCGATCTAGCTAACGTTTGATTTACTTATATGAAATATGAGTATGAAATAGTGGCATTGATTTAGTTTGGACTACTACCGTGACTATTAGTTTATAAAAAGCGTGTTAATATGAGTAGTGTTCGTGCAATATTTAGTGGTATGACTGAGTTTAAGGAAAAAATATTAATGAAAGATTATAATTTATAATATATCTATACGGTGTATAGATTTTTATTTTATTGTACTTATGTTTTTATAAAATATATATAATTACATATTAAATAAATTGCGGGTGTGTTTTACTTTTGCTGTTGCTTTTCAATTCGTATTTTGAACTGTAGAAAAAGCATTGGCTCCCTTAGGGGAGGGGGTAAATCGTTCCAGATTTTAGTTGCAGCAAATTTAAAACTACCCTTGTATGATGCTGATTTATGTTTGGGAATTATAAGCTCGAACTTTCTATGGGTTCTCATTGGTTTATCGCGTATGTCTTTGACCCACTTCAATTCGTCAAATAGATATCGTGGATTCTCGGATTGTCTTACCTTACGTACAGTCCCAGCCAGGTGTAGGTGCCTGCGATTTGCCATATTTAGAATACCTTTGTTGTTTAGGTAGGGCGTGATGTGAGCACGTTTTGGTATGCTGTAACAGAAACGAGTACATGCATTTTGCACTCGCTGAATAGATTTCTTTGTCTTTTCCATGAGGGTTTACAAGTATACGCTCCGCCTGATGGATAGCCGTTACCGTAGCTTATGGACGCTTGCAACCCATTAAAACCTTCTACACTCCTTTTTTTAAGAACCCCATACTGTAATCATTAAACAAAACAAAATAAAGTCTACCAGAAACGAATAGGTACACACGCGTTCAGAATTGTATGGGCAGTTTATGAATGAATTCATTCATAAATTGCCCATGCAATTCTGAACGCTATAGTACGTATAAAAATAACTTTTCCTTTATCACAACTCACAAGGAAAGTGCCTCTTGTTATAAACTGTAACTTTAGTAAAATGGGAATTCCTTGTAATCTTCAGCAGACTGCATTTTCTGTGCAAATGTTAAATAAATAATGCTTCCGGCGATATTTTCTACGACTTAAGTCGTGTTTACAAATAGAAAATGTGGTGGAATGTTCCGCTTCCAAACAATCTATTTACGATAATAAAACTGAAATGGTGTTTCGAGGCACCAGAAGCAAAGTAACCAATATAGCTCTCCGAATCGCTAAACTTAAGTGGCAGTGGGCGGGGCACATTGCACGTAGAACCGATGGCCGTTGGGGCGGAAGGTTCTCGAGTGGCGACCGCGTACCGGAAGGCGCAGCGTGGGTAGGCCCCCCACAATGTGTGTCATACTTCCTGGCGGTGACATGATGTCTTTAGGAATTCAAAGCCGCATTAAAAATTTGTACGTAATTTGTACGTATTCGTACGGTATTTAAAAAAAATTGTACTACACGTACTTACGAGAAAACAACGATCAATCTGTCACCGCTGGGAGGGATCCTTCCTGGCGGGCGCTATCTGTTTCACTATGTTCCAGTCAACTTTTCAACTTTCTGCTGATACAGAAAATTTGTACGTAATTTGTACGAATTTGTACGTTAATAAACAAAAATAGTACTACTCGCATTTACGAGAAAACAAAGATCAATCTGTCACCGCTAGGAAGTATCCTTCCTGGCGGGCGCTATCAATTTCTTTATGTTAGGGTCAAATTTTCAACTCGCTTCTTATACAGAAAATTTGTACGTAATTTGTACGAATTTGTACGCAAATGTAAAAAGTAATACAAGAACTTATGAGAGCATAATGAGAAACCAAATATTAAAGCAAGTATATGTATAGATAAAGACTGCCCACTTGACACAACACAATTTATCGAAACCAATTTGACAGCGCCATCCACTTTTACCTTCGAAATTAGCTGTCTAAGTGTGGGTGGGTGTAAATTGCCACCCACAAAATGTGGGTGGGGATTTACACCCACAAAACGTAAAAGTGAGATGGTGAAGGTCGCAGGAGTCCGCTGGATGCGGGTGGCGCAGGACCGGTCATTGTGGAAATCTTTGGGGGAGGCCTATGTCCAGCAGTGGACGTCTTTCGGCTGAAATGATGATGATGATAGGTGATTCGAGGGTGACATGGTCTTACCATGACGTCTTAACGCGATTCAGTTGCTGGCCCAGAGGCCGGAATTTTGGTAGCTTTTTGAGCTGTCTAAGGGACTAGGGATTTATCGACTTTGGATATTCATATATATCATAGGGACATGCACTGTTCCGAAACATGTCGAGCTATTTTCGACTTTTTTGACGTGAGTAACCCGATATAAGTATTTTAATATATCCTGATACTCACGGGAGTATTCTAGAGTACCAAGTCTCGATTTTCACATGATTCGGTATGATTTCGGTATCAAGATCTAAAATGTTTTTTTTTTTATATTGTGGGACAATCTTATACAATTCGACCTAGTCCGACGGTGCACGGTAAGTTCAATAAGGCTTGTGTTGTGTGTAGACGACAATATATATAATAGAGAAAAACATATAAATAATTAAATACATAGAAAACATCCATAACTCAGGAACAAATATTCGTGACAAACGCACACATAAATGCCCTGGGCCCCGGGACCTCCTGCTTCGTAGGCAGAGTCACTACCAACTAGGCTAGGAGGCCATTAAACGAAGTCGCTGTCGATATAAGCTTCTCCTTTTTAGAAGTCGGTTGGTAAAACATAAAACTATGTAGGTAAGTACTTCATGTTCGAACATAGAACGAGCCAAAAGCAACCGAACTCCGCCTTTGGCCTAGATAAGACTCGTATCTTCGCCAAAGCTTACAAAGGCTCACAATAGAGGGCCATCGAGTGCCCGCCACAAACGCCCTGCGCTGTGTGTCGGTCGGTGTCAAGGGGGCTTTGTGCGGATTTACATCAGTGCAGGTTATGCAAGTTTTGAGGGGATAGTTGTGTTATTGATTCCACTTATTATTTGCCTGATACATACAACCGGTATAATATATTTCTAGCAAGATCGCCGTTGACACTTCGCTGATTCATCAGTCAAGCCGCGACCATGACCCATGAAAACTCGGTAGCGCATATAAAACGAAACATTTTGTTATTACTTTTTGTTATTACTTTTCTGAAGTCGTTAAACAGTTTTTGTTAACTTTGAAGGTGCTTCAATCGGTGGCGGTACCTGTCTCTAACGTGAAATAAATTGAATAGGTTGTATTAGTATCCTTTACAGCGTAATAGCCACGATGCAATTCTGGAGATAGCTACGAAGGGCAGATTGTGGGACTGGATTTTTTTTTAATATCGAGATTTGCCGGCCATATACGTTCGGTTAAAGGATGAATAACACTAGAACGGGACGGGACGGAACGGGATGGGGTGGGAAGGGAAAATCTGTCAATTTCTATAGTAGTGACATCCGAGGGCTCTTAGAGCTCCTCGAGAGGATGGCACACTTTCATTTATTTTCAAAATATATACAGTAAGTGTAACTTACCTACCTACCTACCTCAAAATTCAAAATTCAAAATTCAAAAATTTATTCTGCAAGTAGGCCTCAAGGGCACTTTTACAAGTCAGTAAGCATTACAATAAAGCATTTGCATGTACAAACATTTACAATATATAGTGAGAAGTAAAAGTATAATCTAAATACTGATAATACAACAGCCAAAACCTGGGTAAACAATATTAAAATAAATGTACTAAGTAATATGACAAGAGATGTATAGTCTCTATAGTTAATAATAAATTAAGTTTGGAGATGTAGAAGGTCCCCAAACGTCAAAATAAAATACGAATAAAATTTGGAGATGTAAAAGGTCCCCATAGTCAAAAAATTATACTAATAGGATTTGGAGGTGTAAAGGCCTCCAAACGTCAAAAATAAAATATCTTTATGATATAAATACCACAAGTCATCAGACTGTTAAGTTAACAGTCTTAGATCTAATGCTACCGAATACATAACTAGTATGTATCTAACAAGTCAAAATTATGAACCCAACAGAGATGTAAATTCTCTATAGTCAATAATATGTACATTCAATTTGGAGATGTAAAAGGTCCCCAAGGTCAGAAACATAATATGTAATAAGATAATACTATATGAATAAGAAATGGAGGTGTAAAGGTTCTCCAAGTGTCAGAATATGATGTAACAGCCAGTAACAGCACAGCATCGCCTTGAGCATCGTGCAAACCACTCCGGGACACTGCTAGCCTGATAAGACAGCTTTTGAGACTAAATACTTGGCCATGGCTCCTTGTCTCCTAAGTAATCGTCGATTTTATAGTACCCCTTTTTAAACAGAGCATTCTTAATATATAACTTGAATGAAGTGAACGGCATGTCCCATGCCTCCAAGGGTACTTTATTGTAAAATGCCACACAGTTGCCTGGGAACGATTTTTTTACTTTCTGTAGACGAAACTTCGGAACCACTAACATATTTTTATTTCGTGTATTAAAGCCATGGATATCAGACAGCTTTTTAAAGGACTTTATATTCTTATGCGTATACATTATAACATCTAGTATGTATTGTGAAGCTACAGTGAGAATATCAATTTCCTTGAATCGTTCTCTCAGAGAATCACGAGTGCCCATATTATAAATATTACGGACTGCTCTCTTTTGGAGGATGAAGATTGTTTCAATATCTGCTGCTTTGCCCCAGACCAGTAAGCCATATGACATAATACTGTGAAAATAACTGAAGTAGACTAGGCGAGCTGTCTCCACGTCAGTGAATTGTCTGATTCTTTTGACTGCATACGCGGCAGAGCTCAGCCTATTCGCAAGGGCAGATATGTGAGGGGCCCATTGTAGATTGCAGTCCAAAGTAATGCCCAGGAAAAGTGCATTATCGGCAAGATCCAGCTTCTCTCCATTTAATGTGATAATAGTTTCAGCCTCTCTTACATTCGGCAGCGTGAATTTTACACATTTTGTCTTCTTTGCGTTAAGAACTAAGTTATTTGCTGTAAACCAATCTAGCACCTCTTTCAAAGTTTCATTGACTTGGCTGTAATCACCCAGTTTTCACCTCAAATCTATAATAGGTCCTTGAGGCATTGTACTCTCTGCCCAGGCTCTTATATTTATTACGTTGTAAAATCGTTATTCAATGTGCATTTGTAGATATTCACTAAATTATATCTGTAGCAAATTTCGTTTTATACCTACTTGGTATAATTATATTCAGCGAAGTCCAAAATAAGAGGGTACTTCGCAGTGGGCAGCCATCTGCTGCCAAAGTTTCAGCTGCTCACATCAAAAAAGAATACGATCCGACTGGAAACTTACTGATCCACATTTTGTATGTATATAGTTATGTTAAATAAAACTTACATCTGAGTGTTCGCCTAAAAGTTTGTAAACTGAACTCTGAACCGAACTTCACTACGTTTGCATTGACATTCAGTTCATATTATCCTCCCATGAGTAAAACGGAATAAATAAACAACCGGCCAAGAGCATGCCGGGCCAAACGTTGATGTGGTTTGAAGTTGCGGTTCAATAGTTAGAGGCTTTTAAAAGGGGGAGTTTAAATTTCGGAGCGATTCTTATCGAAAATAATCCCTTTATCAAAACAATATTTTTATAAAACCTCTATTCTCTTTCAAATAGCTCTCCAACAATACCTCACACTTTAGGGTTGAAATAAAAAAAATCACCGCCTCTTTACGTTTATATGAGTTACCACATCAATGGCATAATTGGTATGCATATTCATACCATATTACAGCTTTCTACTACTAACGGTCACTAAGCTAAGCCGCAGACGGACAGACGGACGGACAGACAGACATTGCGAAACTACTACTATGGTTTCTTATTGACTACGGATTCCTAAAAAAATCATACGCCTTACGTTCAGACGTCTGTTCCGACCTGTTTGTCCTTCGAGTATATTTTGTCCATAATATATGATAAGAGCCCATTGCGCTTACCATGAGTTGCTGTAGAAAACGAATGTTTCGTTTACGTCACGTTATCTACAGTTGCATCTCGCTTCGACATCAAATGCGACCAAGCTGCACTGACAGTGCGTTGATGTAGACGCTAGCGGCAATACATTTCTACAGCAGATTTCAAACTTGGGGTTAATAGGGTCAATTTTGAACGTTGAGTTCGATTTTAACGGAATATTTCCATTAACGACCGCAATCAGCATGGATCTGTATTTTCACTCTTTTTAATATCAAAACCAAGACAATTTAGACTTACCGTGTAATAGGGACGTTCTTAATTAAATGTTTAATCAGTTAATCACTGTCAGAATTACTTTCATTAAAAAGTAATATATTTAAAGAAGTTCTGGAATGTATTTCTACCGGTCGGTGACAGGTGACAGGTGACAGGGTCAATTTGAACTTTCAGTTTGACAACCTAATTCTACCTTTATGCCCGCCCAATATAATCTACTATTAATATCATTTGCTCGAGCAAAGTTTTGGTTAGTTTTTAAGAAATCAAAAAGTAAATGTCATTTCCGGGTTTTGTCCCTATTCACCTCGCCATTCCTATGCACCCCAGTTGGCGGTATCGTATCGAGTTGTGTCGAGTTTTACATGTATTATAAATGTCTGGTGGTGCCTTCCAAGTAGTTGACCTCTATGTCCATCCTTCAGCGCGTCCGGATCCAAAGTGTGTTCCCCAGCGTTCTTCCGTCCATGTCAAGTTTATCCCCTCCATGTCAAACCAGATTCCTGATAATGTTGCCCTACGATGGTTGACGTTTACCCGTCAACTTTTGGTAATTGCCATGCATTAATTTATTTACCAATATAATCATATTTATTATAAAATCGTGGCAATAATTAGTATTTACTGTACGTTCGTATTTAATAAATATCAAACATTAACTGATATTTCTAAGTAATATCATGTCCTCCCAACCCGTACTCAATATAATTAATGTTAAATCGATGCCATAGATGGCGCTATAAGTCTCGATTTACCATTACGAAATCTTTACCCTTAAAGATTACGTGATATTTATAGTGTAATAAATTAAAGATGTCATATAATAAAAAAATATATCATAATAACTCAAATTCAATGCATTATTGTACATTATTGTAAATTTCACCTATATTGCAGCCGCTTAGTTCGCGAGCAGCAGCCCGTAGGAGTTAACGAGCTGTCTAAGTAATATTTTGTATTATCACTAGATGGTGCCACCGCTGGAATGCTTTGCGCAGAGGCGTGTATGGAAGGAAACTGACCCGTTTGCATTGCCTTTGAGTGTAAAACACAGCGGGGAAATCCTGCAGGTTTATGTCTGCGTTTCGTTTTTGTCCACCTTTAAAAAAAGGAGGTTCTCAGTTTGACCCGTACCCATAAATCTATTTAGGTATGTTTGTTCCCGATTATCTCGTGTTTGACTGAACCGATTTTTATGCGGATTTCTGAAAGGCATTTGTTATATTTAGGCACAGGCTACTTAAATTAAGTTATATTTAGGCTCAACTCCATACATTAAAATACGACCGCCTAAAACGTCAGCGATACCAGGCGGCGCAATAATTATTCTAAAATCATTCATTAAACCAATCTTTAGTCAATGCAAACACAAACTAAATGTTACCACATTTAAAAATATCAACAACAGTGCTATCTTACTTGACTTGTGAAAAAATTAATAACACAAACGTTACCCATTACGAAATCTAGATGGCGTTGCACGAGAAATAAGTCAATATTCGCCCAAACATAATAAACATAAATCAATACAGAAGAACATCCTACATAATGAATGAAGTATTGTGTAAATAACGCATTATTGCAAGATTTGATGTTTAAATACGCGTCAAAACTTTTCATTTTGTACTGCTGTGACCTTGCGCCCGAGACACAAGTGTCTACTTGTCCTATTTCACCACAGTATAACAATAAAACAGTAATATAACTTAGTAGAGTATTGTAACTTATATATGTTCTGGAATATCTAATTTGTAACACTAAGAGCGAGTATTAACGTATTATTTGCATTAAAATAAAATTCACAAAAAGTTTATGTTTAAGTCTTGACGCAATAAACTGCCTGCCTGCCTGCTGTGTGCCTGATCATTTTTACGTGTATCCGCGTACGTATGTGTTTATACCTATTGCTTTCTTGTAGAGTCAAACCAAGCTAAGTTTGCAATGATTTTGATAGCACATACTGCGCATGTGTTATTGTACGTATACGTCAAACTTCTATGAAATTATGACGTTTACTTAATACTTTTACAGTCTGTGCTATCAAAATCGATGCAAGCTCAGCTTAGTCCAACTCTATTGAGATGTGTACTAGATAATATAATATCTTTTACAGATATCGTAATAAACCGCTATTTTGACGTACCTAACTCTAAATATAAAATAAGAGATATCCTTATAATAAATAACATAACAATTAGGCTGTAAAAATGCTGATCAGCCTTTTAAGAGCTTACTTACTAGGTATCGTGTGTTCTGGTAAAAGAGGAAAACAATATATAAGCGGGAAGAACATATTTTTTGGGATAAGTACCATTTTTTTTTACTACAACGGGGCTTAATCGCGTAAAACATTGAAAACTAACCTCCGACGTTTCCAGAGCGACATTATCCCCGTAGTCCCGGAGAAAGACATTCTTCTCCGGGACTAATTGATTATCATTATTTTATTTTTTTACAAATAAACGGAAATGTTGACATATAACATTCCCACGGCTTGTACCTATCTCCGAAGTTTATGGAGAAATATCTTTTTTTATATTCAAAAAACTTTTCCGAACTAAGTAAATTTGAAAATCAACCGCATACTAACCACTGTTTGCCCCGATCGTTAACTCGCGACCCCAATATCCCGGCAACCCCTTGATCAATTTAGCTGATATCATATTCAAACTTAAAAAATATATATTTATCTCATCTAATGATCTGCCTAATTTCACAATGATCCAATCAATGGTACTCGAATTATCGTCGAACAAACATATATACATACATACAAACGATGGACTATCCAAGTAGAATCGGGAAAACTCACGCGCTTTATTCTCTCGTCGAATAATATCGGTTAGCGTGATAAAGATTTATCAATGAAAAACAAACTCAGCCTAACTCTATGCCGTGCATTCGAGTGACCCCAATCTTTCTATAGATAAATAAATAAATATTTAATAATATATAAATAATAAATATTTTTCTCCGTCATGTTTATGGATGAATGCGATAACTAGAGTTTGTACGGAACTCTCGGTGCACTCGGATGTGTTTTTTCCTAATCAGTAATATACCATAATGATAACGCCCTTAAAGGGATCACCAACATTTTTGCTACACTCAATTTGCAGTTCCCATGTTGCTGTCCACCTGAGATAACTTACTTAATATTTTACTCTATTGTGTTAGTCAGCCGTACCGTGTTCTAAACGTGCGCGGTGACGCGGTGAGTCGAACATTTGTCAATATTACGAGACCTCGGGAGCCACAAGTATCATGCGGTTTGAAAACTTTCTTACTTTGGAACGTCAGAATGTTTGACTCGCTTATGCTTGATGTGTGATTGGAATATTTTGAACGTCGGGCTTGCGGTGGGCCCCCGCGGGTGGGCACGGGCAGTATGGTATTGTTGCAAGCGCACGTCAGCCTAGTATAACTTGACCTACAGATCTGCAATATTTATGCATGATGGGGTACCGCGTTTATACGGAATTACTGCCCTCAAACACCCGATCTCGGCAAGGGAATGGAATGTGATAAGTACACGATTTTTGTCAAAAGAAGTGTTTTATTTTAAAGCAAATCTTTACATGTGAAAAAATCGGTCAAGTTCTTCAAGATTCTGATTTACTTTTAAGCATTGATCTAAGTAAAAGTAGAAGATATGGTACCTACCAGGCGCACGTTCGTGTGCCATCAAATACAGGTTTTGGGACCTAACTTGAATTAGCCGTGTGATGGCGGCCAATGAGTCAACAACGTGGTCATTTGGGACCAGCGGGCCTACCACGAACATCGAAAATTGGCATTGACGGAAAAACCTCTTTGTCACTCGAATATGCAAGTGTGACAGAGATAGAGATACAAATCCGCAATCAGTTGTATGACACTTACTTCTCGATCGCGTTAGCGTATCGAGAGTTCAAATTATGTTTGCCGTTTATTTAAATCATCCCGCAACTTTCATATTTTGACCCCTCGATACGCTAACGCGGTCGAGAAGTTAATGTCGTACTATTTTTATACCTACTAGGCCTTTAAATTTATTTAAATTATTGTTAGCTCAAAAAACTTACTACTCTATTAAAGAATTTTTAAATGACAAGGATTTGTAAATATATAGAATATATGTAGTTACTTAATTAATATTTTGACATGCATGCTCTCAAAATTTGTATGCCGTAAGGCGCCACATAGTGAAACTGATTGACATGTAACAACCTATGTACACCTATGTTGGACAAATAAATAATTTTGTATTTGTATTTGTATTTAGTATCACGAAATAATGCCGCGTGCGCATGACTGATGATTAGTAGGAAACACCTTTTTTGTAAGGGACTAGGGAATGAGTTAGAGGGGCGGGGCGGGACGTTATCGGTTCGCAGCAAGGTCATTGTCGCTTTTGCAAGCCTTTTGTTTAGGTAAGTACTCTGATGCACCGCCGCGCGCTCGGTATCGATGATTTATGAAAATTTAGGGTAAAATTAAGGCACACTATTTTATTTATTTGGGTTCTGCATCAGCTATACAGCGTGTATTTTTGATATTACCGCATATGTAAAGGGTTATTAGTCCAAGCCCTAAAGAATCTATTTTCATATGTTTCAATTAAATATGACTACTTTAATTTTTTTATACAAAATAATTTAGCACGCAATGTATTGCTACTTTACTTTTGTTCAATACGTCGTACTTAGTTTAGCCACAGCGTATGGATGTATTCCATACAGTGAGGTAACTTCATAAACGGCCAGCGGCTCGGCTCGGTGGTCGTGCTGAGGCTCAGGGTTGTCAAAAACTATGCGAAAGATATTACAGTCTGATTGGCAAACTAATTTCCATTTTACACCCCTTAAAATAGACCGCCAAATTTTCATAGAAATCCGGCGGCATTTCCTCCCCGCTTCCTTCCCCGCGCGCCCCCCATCGATGACCCAGAAATCGGCGGAGTTAACCCACTGTATAGAATACATCCTTACGCTGTGGTTTAGCTGACTTGACGTAAGAACTGTCACAAACAAGCGATAACTTACGGATTGATCGTGCAATACATTGCTGCTCAATTATTATTTTTTAAATAATCTCGCTCTGTTAGTTAGGACCAAACTTATAATTACTTGTTGTATGGGTTCTTAGCACTAAAACCTTGGCCTGGTTAAAGTTTGTGGTAATATACAGAATACACACTCTATATATACACACACCTTCTTAAATATTGCCGGTTGCAAAAGATACACACTGTATACACGACAATGTGACAGTATTAATTAGATCATAATTGGTATGGTAATAAGTTTGTTTACCATATTGCCTTTACGTATACGTAATAAGGCTGAAATTTTTAAAGGAATAGAACAAAAGTCTCGTGATTTTTTATTGTTCATTTACATGAACTTGTAGATCTGACTTTATAATATCCCATGATTTTGAACGTGTACCTACTTGATGTCATTTTCCTCGCGTTTGTGTGATGAAAAACGTTGTACTTCACTCAGCAGAAAAGTGATTGAGTTTTGATTTTGATATTGTTATTAAAATGTTAATAGCAGTGGTGAACAATTATTTCATTGCTTCCATTTATTGACAGTCATATTGAACTCTATTTCATAAAACGTAACTGAAATTTCTCACATTTAAAACTTTAAAAAAACTGGTATCTACTGTTTCAGTTAGGTTTATTAAAATCATTAACATAGAATAAAATAAAATAAGGATACTCAATCAGCCAAAAATATTAAGCAATAAAAGTGCTGCAGTTGCGGCACTATGCGGGCTATATGAAAACTAGTTTTATTTGAAACGAGACGATTTATTAAGTGCGAACAGCCTAATAAAGATTTAACAGTGTTGGTAGTTCTGTGTATAAATTTGACACTTAATGCTTGCGACAATAAGCTCCTTTTCGACTTGACTTTTTTGTTCTGCTTTGTGTGTCTATTAAGTCTATTTCTTTTAATAAGTTAATAATTGAAATGGACTTATATTGGATACACATCGAAACAAACATATTATGTATTTAACATTGTCTTCTGTTACCGCGATTGTTATTCATTGAAATTAAACACTTTAGAACGGATTAATCGCGTTTACGAGTATTAACACCATGACCCTACCGTTCTTAACAACAAAGTTGTTGATTGACGGGGAGAATTCGAATTCTCTCAGTCATCATCTTAACCCTGTAAAAACGATTGCTGTGAAGGGCTCGAAACGTAGGGTCATGGTGTTAATAAACGCGATTAATACGTTCTAAAGTGTTTAATTTCAATATTATTTAACATTATTTATATGTTTAATTATTTGTGGAGCATGTACATTTCAATAATAGCAAAGAAGATTTCAACTTATAATACCATATTTTATTTTATTCTGTTTCATTATGAAGTTAGTATATTGTTTAATTATTGACTTTGTTTGCTGACGCTATCTAGATTAGACTCAAGACGCGAATACCCATGATTCACCACCTGTTCAGTATAAGTGAAACCTATATGACCGTTGTAGATATTGGCAATAGGAGGTCACATAGTTAAATTGATCGTATCTTATCCTGCACCAGGTAAGCGAGGGATATAACTAGGTACCAGGCAGAGATGGGCATTATTCGAATAAAAATTTATCTAAATGATCATTCGAATGACGAATAATCCACCAATTTTTTATTCGCGAATGATTTATTCGCGGATGATTTATTCGCGGATGATTTATGCGCGGATGATTTATTCGCGAGTAACTTATCGGCGAATAAATATTTCGACCGGTTTTTAACTTGACGAATGATTTACTTATTATATTACTCCTATAAATTTACTAACAATATTACGGGTTTTTTGGCTATTCTATTAAATTTAAAAAAAGAAACATATTTTAAAAATTACAAATTTTTACTAAAGTTCACGATCGTCTAAGACTTTAGTGATCTATTGGATATGATCTATATGTAGTTAATGTTATTTACTCTGGTTTTCAAACAAAGAATACCATGACGATTTCTAAAGTGCACTTTTATTTACAGTCCTTTTATAATCCCTATGCGGGCTGGAAGAAAATCTGAGCAAAAAAACCGCCTAATTTCTATGGCATAGATTTTGTCAAGTTTCTGTACATTTCAATGACATATACTATCTCGGTCTAAAAAGGGCCTCGTAGTTCTCATTCAAATAACCGAATATAAAATTAATTCCATATAAACTAGTAAGGCCATAATGTTTAAAAGAAATTGTGTCAATGAAACTAGGCGGTTGTAATGAAACTTGAGTTATGAATTCATAATTAGATAGCTATTTTAAACAGAAGTTGATAAGGTATTTAAAAAATTATTCGTGGCAATTCATTCGGCGAATAAATTATTTGCGGATAAATTATTCGACGAATAATTTATTCGAATACGAATAATCATCCGAAAATTCATCCGTCATCCGCGAATGATTTGGTTATTCGTCATCCGTCATCCGTCATTCGAATTAATTTTGCCCATCACTGGTACCAGGAGTAAAACGATGGCACTTTTTGATTTGATATTGAGATCAGTCCATTTCGCTTTCTTTCATGTTCGTGCGTGAGGAATGGAATGGACTGAGATTATTATCAAATCGAAATCTACTTTTTTCAATCGCAATGACACGGCCTCTTATTTACAGACGTGATTGTAAGATATAAGGATATCTCGCTTGCACACATGTATGAATGTTTTTGTTAATTTCTGTCGCTCCGTGTGTAATGCGCGCTCGTTTACACAACCATGTAAATCGTATTATTTTATTTTATTTCTATTATGCACTGTGTATATACACATTACCGCAGTGTGCAAGAATTTGCAAGTGTATGTGGGGTTTGGCCTAACTTTCCGTGATGACAATTATGAGCATCAGTCATCTTCCGTTTATACTTAAATTAATGCTTTTAAGAGATGCGAAATATACCTAAACATTTTTTAGTTATGTAGGTAGGGAGGTACTTGGGTACAATCTTCCGTAGGTACCTATGTGACTTATCATGCCTTAAAAGCATTTTAAGCAGGCTGAATAGTGATTTCCGGCCATTCCAGAGGTGGCACTTTCGCACACCAGACGATTCACAATTTACCGTTGCTTTCAGGCGCCTCAAACACGTTTTCAGCTCGTTTCAGGCAACCCCTTACCAGATAGCACAGTTTACGTCGTAGGTGCGATCAAAACTTTATATGTGATTTTTAATGTTTTAGAAGCGTTTTCAGCAGGCTGAGAAGTGATTTCGGGCCGTTCCAGAGGTGCCTCTTTCACATGCCAGAAGATTTAAAATTGACCCCGGTTGCCGTTGTTTTCAGGCACCAGAGACAAGTCTTCAGTGCGTTTCAGACCAGCCTGTACCAGATGGCACAATAACCTGAAAACCTGTTATCGGGCATTTTCAGGACCCCTTATGGGCCCCTGAAGTATAATTCAGTATATGGCGTAATTTCTCTAAGGAGTGAAAGAGACAGCACTATTAGAAAGAGAAAGCTATACGGAAGTTACGGAATGTTCGAGAAGTATGTGAAAGAGAAGACTCGAAAAGGAAAACAACCGCAAAGATGTTCTGAATCATTCGCGGACATACCTAACTACCAGCCGCGTCTGGAATCATTGCGAGTACTTACGGTTCAGCCAGACGTGAGATAATCGCGGCCACACACATAATCAAACGGAGAAACTCCTTTTTTGAAGTCGGTTAAAGTACTGAAACCGTCTCCTAAATGTAACAAATCCTTGTCCGAAAACCGCATTAAAATCGGTTTAGCCAAACATGAAATAATCGGAAACAAACAAACAAACATACATACATACATTCATACTGGTCAAACTTAGAACCTCCTTTTGTTGAAGTCAGTTATACTTTTTTATTATGTTTAAACACTTAATAAACATAAACCTCCTTGGTCAATTCATTCATGTAGGTACATTTAACTTATTATTAATGTACCTATAAACATATTTATTATTATTTGAAATAACATTTATTTGCGCGATCACTAAAGCATTAGTTGTTTCAGTAAGATAAAATACGATACGAATACGACACAAGCAACCTAGTGCAGGGCCTCTCAAGGTCGCCTGCGCTGCAGACGTAGTGCGATGTGCGATAGTACCTACCTTACAACTTTGAGCGCTGAGGGCGGTGCAACGCCATCTAGTGACACATTGCAACGCATAATAGGCATTGGGTGGATTGAGTGTGTCCTAGCTACAATAGATGTCGCTGAAAACCGACATTGTAGCATCAATTTTATGGCGCCATCTATTAGCATATTTTGACTTTACTTTATGCTACTCCAGAATAATACTTAGGACGGCTCGCGTTTTTACTATGGGATTGGGTATCTGTAGTATATTTGATCTGTGGTAATATTTATAAAATCATGACATTCGGCCATCCGCCAGCGTGCAGTCTCCTGGCGCACGCCGAAAACACAACTAATTCCCCAGTATCATTGGTTGTTGGTTGTAATATTATATTACCTTATTGTATATATTTTTAGATATATGTTTATATATACTCAAATACCTAAGTACGAATGTATTTAAGTATATGCATATTTATAAAAAAAACATATTTAGAGAAATGTGATTTATTAGTAATTTAGTGCACATATAGACAATTTCCTTATGATCATATAATTATTTTTAAGTTATTTTCAGTTACAAATTACCAACACATGATAACATAACAGATCTGATATGTTACAATGGATAAGAGATAAAGAAATCAATTCCCCACAACATCAAAATCATCATTCAGCCAAATCAGAAATCATGACATTCGGCGGGCTATGTTTCTGTTGACGTGTCTGACTCGGTACCTGTACTCATATTATCATCACTCTCAATATTCAGAACTTTGACGTTTATCCATGGCCGCATCCTATCATTGCATTGTTATTCAAGTTATGTTGATATGTGACATTTAGAATTCATATCTAAATAAAATGTCGGGTGCTAATTTTAACTAAGCAAAGTAGAAATAAATAAATAATTTATTATTTCAATAATAAATAAAGTCTGAATAAGGCATATAGCCTAAGCTAAGCCTTATAATATGAGCCCTTTCTATAAAGGGACATCTTTTGGGCTCATTAAACAAACGTGGAGCAACATTACTATTACGGAAGCTAAGCATGTATTGTCTGGTTGACGCGACGAAAATCAAACATCGAGACCAAATATATGCTTTGATAATATGAGTATTGTTTAAACTGTGAGTAAATATCATTGACACATTCCACGTTTTTTTTTTTATAAAAGCCTGTCATAGGCTAGCAACAAAGTACAAACAATTTGACCTTATCATCACTAAACATCCTTTTTTTTTTACTTACAAAGTACATCAAAATAGATACCAATCGATCATCTGGTAGAGTCATAACTTCATAAGTACGTATTGAAATCCTTTAAACTCTTGGACCTTATTTTTCTTTTTGCCATTTAAATAAACATATCTTTACTCACGTTACGTCACGTGAAATTTAGATTTAATCGGCGGGTTATATCTAAAACAGCCTTTGATATATATTTGATCAAAATCTGGTACGTTTCATAACCATTGCACATTAAATTAACTACAATTTAATAATCGATTAGACGCTTAAAGCAGACATCAAATAGTCTACATGAAACTGACTCAACTTTATTAACGTTACATACTCTCGATGTCATCATCGACTTATCCGCTATGACGTACTCATACGTCAAAAAAAAGAATTTAACTTCCACATTCATGTCAAACAAAACTAAACTTCAACCACGTACGCTCTCGTCGTACGAAATGTAACTTAAACAACGCACGCTCGCGTCAAAAACACTGAACACAAACAATGCACTCTCGCACCATACAAAATGTAATCAATTTAAACGACGCACGCTCACGTCAAACGAAATTCAACGTTTTCCACGTATTTTCATGTCATATAAGACATAACTTAAACGACGCACGCTCACGTCAAAGAATACTCCAGATATACAACGTACTCTCATGTCATATAAGACATAACTTAAACGACGCACGCTCACGTCAAACAAAACTCAACGTAATCAACGTACTCTCACGTCATACGCAACATAACAAAAATCAACGCACGCTCACGTCAAAGAATACTCCACATATACAACGTATTCTCATGTCATATAAGACATAACTTAAACGACGCACGCTCACGTCAAACAAAACTCAACGTAATCAACGTACTCTCACGTCATACGCAACATAACAAAAATCAACGCACGCTCACGTTATACAAAACGAAGTATTTAGGTATCTGTGGTAAAAAAAATATTAACTTATTTAACACTATTAGTTTGTAAACACTTTATCAATGGAAAACCCGCTTAAAATGATGTAAGTAGTGGCTCATATACTTGTTGCAAGTCTTCTATTCCTAATTTACAAGAAAAACTAGCTTACTGTCAATTAAATGTTAACGAATTCATCTTAAAATAGTGAATTCATCTAATAATATCAAGCGACACGTAACGTCTAAACCTGCTCTTATATAGGTATGCAAAATATTCCAAATGAAAGTAATACAAGTAAACGAAAACAACACACATCAAAAAATAACCTGTCGTAAAATTACCTATTTCATGTCGAAACGAAAAGCTCTTCAACTGCTAAAGTGTCTCCTGCGTTTCCAGCTACAGCCAAGTACAGCTAGTAGTGTAATAATTAATAACTACTAAGGCAAAATTCATAAATCTTGACCCATAGCAATCGTATAAAATTTAAATGAATTTTAAATTTACCTACAAAACAATATCAAACACTATATACATTGTATCGACGCCGTTACTTTTTCAAAGTAATGAGATCATATAAATGTCCATCTACCCTCATTATTATTATTTTCTTTAAATTATAAATTGATAATTGATTTTATTTTAAAACTAAATAATAATCAAGAACCTCAAGAAGATTAATTAATACTACTCTGATAACTACCGGCAAGAAAACGAGTATGATTATTGAGAATCGCGTACTTAAACGACTTTTCTTTACTGTAACATTACTAAAGTCTTTTAATTACATTTACTTACATTAAACCCATTACTATTGAAAAGGAATTCAAATTGCAATTAATTGGTCAAATATTAGACTTAACCTACTATGAAATTCACAAGAATTAAAACACTTACTTGGGTTTGTAGACCGACGGCTATGAGCGTGAATATCTGAGCACTTCTGAAATATTATAAATGTCTGGTGGTGCCTTCCAAGTAGTTGACCTCTATGTCCATCCTTCAGCGCGTCCGGATCCAAAGTGTGTTCCCCAGCGTTCTTCCGTCCATGTCAAGTTTATCCCCTCCATGTCAAACCAGATTCCTGATAATGTTGCCCTACGATGGTTGACGTTTACCCGTCAACTTTTGGTAATTGCCATGCATTAATTTATTTACCAATATAATCATATTTATTATAAAATCGTGGCAATAATTAGTATTTACTGTACTTTCGTATTTAATAAATATCAAACATTAACTGATATTTCTAAGTAATATTTATAAAATCATGACACATGCAAGATGCAGCTGGTGTCGATTTACTAGAAATATAACAAGACTGAAAGATAACACTGAAGTCGCTCGAGTATAGATCTACAAAATGGACTAGTCGTCAGGTAGCGCGTAAGCCATAAACTGGGAGTAAACTAACGACATGACTGCTTTATTACATAATAATTATTGTATTCTGTTCCCGCGATTTTTATTCATTGAAATTAACACTTTAGAACGGATTAATCGCATTTATTTATACTACCTACATACTTACAAACATATCAAAATAATTAAAAACAAAAACAAAGGGTAATCTACAGGGGCTTATGAAGCTAGTAATACATGGTCTGAGAGCATTCTATAATTAAAATTTATAAAAAAAATGGTAATAAACGCGATTTATCCGTTTTAAAGTGTTTTATTTTAATGATTTATTACAGTAAAAAATACAGTTGCAACTATATTTTTTCGAAAATTTGACTGACAGAGCCGACTGTAACGCCAAAATTGCGATTCCCGATGGAACATGTTTGTTAAAGTCAGGTTATGCTAAGTTTTCTAAATTTTGCGCAGACTGTGAAAGAGTTAAGCAATAATTTAACACTTTATATTTCTAGTTTGGCACCGTTCGCGTTCGTACTTGGGGAACATCCATACATTGTCGATACCTCGATTGCGAAAATACGCTGAGGCGTTTTTTTTTGCATAGAAGACTTCTTTTAATATGCATAGGATACCCAAGAAAAATAGTGACAGTAAGCCTTATAGTTTCCTTTTGGAAAAGCGTTTCTATGTTTTTTGGTAGGTATCTCAAAGTAAATTTTTGACGTACTTCTAATATTTGATATAATCACGGTTTTTTTTAGTGTATTGTATATAACCAAATTTCACATATTATAAAATGTACATTAACCGTGGGATATTCTTTACAATTGTTTTATTTCATTTTTATTTTGTGATTATATCGTATATAGGTAGTGTACCTTCATACAGTCATACAAATGTAAGTAGACTCAGGCTGTACGAATGTACCTCACTTGAGCTTAAATACGTTTATGAGGTAAATATTATTGCTAAGGGCATTGTATTTAATATACAAGTTAAAATTTGTAACGAAAGTACCCATACATAAATATATATCTTACGACACGGGAACTGTACTGTATGCACCTAACCCGGAAGTGGGGCACATTCCTACAATTTCCACTATTTACGAAAATCGTCATAGTTTACTTTATTGCTTAGTATTCAGAGAAAACTATTTAGTTGTGTTTAATTTGTTTTTATTTGTATAACAGTTACTTTTTACAGAAGTTAGAGTAAATTTGTACGAATGGTGCCAGTGTCTTCAGTTTGGCAGTTACTTTGCTTGGAAGAGATAGCGTTTGACTCTCAATGGTTTCACTAATCTGTAATCGGACCTATATTTTAATATATATAAACGCTGCACCATATGGCATACTGAATTCTCCAAACCTGCATATCGTTATTCCAACCAAACCCAGATCACAAGCATGTCATTACCATCCCGTGTGGAGTGTTACTGGAGAGTGCTCGATGGCACACAGTGTTCCAATTGCTGCAGGTACGGGCTAGTTGAACTTTCTAATGTAAAATGACCTAGTATTTTTTTAAATACTACTAAGGTGGCAAACAAGCAGCCACTATAGTGGCAAACAAGCATACGGCCCGCCTGATGGAAAGCGGTTACCGTAGCCTATGGGCGCCTGCAACTCCAGGGGGTCACACGCGCGTTGCCGACCCATTAAAATCTTGAACACTCCTTTTTTGAGGAACCTATACAATGTAATCTTTCGGGAAAACCTCGGCAGGGAGCTCATTCCCAGAGCATCCGTGGGAGGAAGTTCCTCTGAAACCGCACATGCAGTGATCGACCATTTTGGTTGCAAGGATGCGACCTGTCAATGGCGAGCGGCGCGATGGTGAAAAATGGATTCTGACAAGTGTGACAATTACTAAAATGGCTGAATTACTGGCGTAGGTATAAAAGCCGAGGGTATAATGGTGCCAAAACCTGAGTTCGACTCACTCGTCCAAGCTTCGCGAATGAAACCTTCACACACAGTGCCAGTAACATAAGCACAGATTCGCTTAAGCGCTCCACTGCACTCAGCATCTCAGCCATTCCAATGCCTCAAGATCATGATTGACCTAATAATTTAGCGTCTGAAGTTAGCTCTCTGTCAAGAAGCAATTTGAGTGAGACAGAATCTTGACCCTTTAACATATTGTGTTATGTTATTAGGAAAGTCTTATTATATTACTGTCCCTTTATCCAAGATTTCGGACAAACTAAGATAACTGAAGGATGTTATCCCGTACCAGGAACCTGGTGTTTATAAAAATGATTGCAGTTGTGGTAGTTCCTACATCGGACAAACGAAGCGTACCATGGCGGAAAGAGTGGAAGAACATATCGCAGCTGTCAAAACTCGCCAGGTAAACAAGTCTGCGGTTGCCGAACATTTTTTGGAGTCTGGACCGTTTGGTCCAGACTCCACTGGATTCAGTTGAATAACCCTAAATTCCTGTCAACGGATCATCAATTCTTTAGTATAAAAGTACGGGAAGCCGTTAAAATCAAGAAATATACCAATTTCAATCGGGATGTCGGTTTTAGAATCTCGTCTACATGAAATCCGGTCATTAAAAAATGTAAGTGTAATCGAATATCACCGGCTCAAAAGTCGGACATTGTGTGTCGACAGAGTCACATCCCTTGTGCGCAAAATGTTCAAGTTGATAATCAAGGCCGAGTGCGGGTGGTTCGTAAAACCCGCGCGGCTAGAAGATGTTGATGTCAACAACCTCAGACAGTCAGCCAGTGAAAAAAAAAATGCGTGAAAGTCATTCGTAATTGTGTATTAAGCAGAGGCGTCTGCGAAAGAAATAAAGAATTTTATAATTGAAATAAAAATGGAAAAATTCCCCGCGTGAAGCAGGACTCGAACCCACCTCTCTGAACATCGGTTAGATCGCTTTGCCAATTGCGATCGACGCCTGGTCAACCACGGCGAAATATTAATCCAACCGTCATCTTCTAGAGCCGACAGTGCAGTCTAAAAAGTAGGTTTACCAGAGTGTACGAGAGTAGCGAAAAGATATAGGTACATTTATTTCCACTAACACCTACGACGGGAGCTTACTCTATCAGGAATCTCTTTATAGGGTAAACTCAGGACATTCAGTGATATGACTATTCATATTATGTTTTGTATTTTTTTATACTGCGCCTTATTGCAGGCTGGGCCTTCTATGCCTCACCTAAAATTTTCGCGTTTTGTACACATTAAGTATTATAAAATTACAAGGGTCAATAGGCGATTTTTATACCACGACGGTGGCAAACAAGCATACGGCCCGTCTGATGGAAAGCGGTCACCGTAGCCTATGGACGCCTGCAGCTCCAGGGGGGTCACATGCGCGTTGCCGATCCATTTAAATCTTGTATACTCTTTATACCATGACGGTGGCAAACAAGCATACGGCCCATCTGATGGAAAGCGGTCACCGTATCCTATAGACGCCTGCAGCTCCAGGGGCTCACATGCGCGTTGCCGATCCATTTAAATCTTGTATACTCTTTTTTTGAAGAACTCCATACTGAAATTTTTGGGAAAACTTCGGCAGGGAGCTCATTCCACAGCCGGAGTGTCCGCGGGAGTTCCTCATCCTCAATGACGAGTTCGCGGGTATTCAGAGACGCTTATTATAACTAAGGTTGGTAGGTATCACAGAATTATGCAAATTACGGAATCGTCCGAGTTCCCCCATCTCCGTTTTAGAGACCGCTGGACACCCGACCACTTTACTTAAGCCCCCGACTTTGGCTGACCGCAGCCGTAAATAAAGTGGATGCTGTTGCCACTGCTCGAGTGTATCGACTCAGGGTTAACCAGTTTAACCCTGTACAGTCACCATCAGATATATCGGAGCGTCTGAGGTGGTCAAAAATATCTGAACACGCCTCTATTGTCAAGACATTAGAGTGCTTGTTCAGATATTTATTTTAACGAATACATTAATAAAAACGAATAAATGTTTTGATTCATGTTTTTCTTTTTTAAGTAGTCACTCTAATATATTAATTATAATTTGAAAGAGATATCTACCGAAAAAGTGACCTAGGTAAGGGCGTCTGCCGCGAAAGCAGGAGGTTGCTGGTTCGATCCCAGCCCTGCCCATCGCGGGTTTTGGTCACTTTTTCTGTAGTATATGACATCTCTTTCAATTTACAGTTTAAAGCTGTTTTGTTCCACTACCATGCACACCTACCATGCACACCTACCATGCCTACCATGAACACAGAAAATTTGTTTTGAAGTAATAACCAAGATTAGCATTTTTTTATTATTGTTTTTTTTTAAATTTTTCCTCATAAATGGAAATATTTGCATTGTTTTCTGAAAATGCCCTTAAATATCAACTTTTTTTCGAGGATTGAACTTCAAAACTCGATTTTACGGTCATTACCGATAAATGATACAAATAATTATATCGAACGATAAGTGGGTTTAATCAACTATTTTTGTCACTAGTTACCATGGTTACGCGAGTCACTTTTAAAATCACTGTTTTATAGCATTACAATTCACAAAACATGATTATTTTTGTTGTTATATTCCCTTTCCATGGTGGGTTATCTACCAAGCATGTCAGTAGAACATACTACAACGTTTCTTCTCACAAACTGCTGAATTTGTCATCTGGCTGACGGGATAACATCAAGAAATAGTTGATTCACTTCCTTTTACTGAATCTTCAAAAAGGTAATTCCGGGAACTTTCAGTAAAACCCACGTAAGTAGGAACTTTTGGTGAAACATGGCTCTAAACTAACTCGGCCTATAATTATAGTAAAGTCTTAAGTATATCTAATTACTTGTGTTTATATGACCGTTACATAAATAAAGAAAAGGGTGGCACATAACGAGGAAACTTGATCATGGCAAAATAAACAGAGCTGTGGTAAGATTAAGTGTGTGGTGGAATAACGACGTCATTAAGAAAGACCAGGGTAAATAATCGCACATATTATATAACAGTTAATAACAATAATATATTCTTAATTGTGGATAACAGAAAGAAAAATACAACATAAAAAGAAAATAAAATAAAATTAGTTAAGCCACAACAGGCGTTCTTATCGCTACAAAGCGATCTCTTCCAGACAACCTTAAGAGAAACCAGTAAAGGTGGCAAGAATAGGTAGATGAACTGGTTGCACATCAGCACACAGTACATGTACCAATATACATACCTAAATTATTTATTATTTGAAAAAGCGAATACAGGCCCATGCAAAAAACCATTGAAGCTCGGCCCTTCTTCAAGTCTAGGGTTGCCTATGATTAGAAATATTATAGAATACTAGCGTGCGCCACTGGACGCGGGGTGTATGGGCAGACCTTGAGTCGTCACCGACACAAGACATAACAAATCTATTTGAGTTCGTACGTAGTTTCATAGGCCTGATAATAGGTATCCACCGCCACTGCACTCTCTATGTCTCACTGCCGGACACGGGCAACGGGCATACTTCGAAGAATAAAGGATGACTCACACTAGCACGGGACGGGACGGGAAAATCTGTCAATTTATATAGAAATAATCATGTGATAGCTCGGAGCCCTGGGATGTCACGTGCGTGACGCCATGGCGAATAAGTGAAATAATTAATTGGTTAAAATATAGTACATTACAATGCATGTTTAGCCACATGGCAAGCAAAACTTACATATACATAATATATTATCTAATTTATCTGAATACAATACAAAACATGACAAAAGGTAATTAAAATATTCACAAAATTAAATTTAGAATTAAATTACATATAAATTTAAATACCAATACAAACGTGCACGTTTTAACAAAAGTGAAAGGTTGACAATTCATCTACAAACCTAGTCAAATAACCCGCCCCGTATCATTCCGGGCGCAAAAGTGTCCAACACACTGGCTGCGTTTCCGCGTTGACTGAGATTTATCAGTCTGAGAAAATGTTCGCCGATATATTGCGTGAACGAGACAGTAGACGTAACAGCGATGTCCCTCTCGCACAGAAACCGCATTTAATGTGAATAGCGCCTCAAACAACTTTGTTTATTGCGGTCGTGAAGCGGTGCAATCTGCAGTTAATACACTTAGCAAATTAAAGCTTTAAATGCGGCATTTTTCAGCGCTTGAGTGTTTTCATGTTTAGCAGATAATTAGGAAATAGCATTAAGATTTTAAGTGTCTGTATTATTGAGATTTTAAAATTAAACAACGCTTATGGATGACTCACACTTGGACGGGACGGGACGGGAAAATATGTAAATTTCTATAGAAAGCGTCACGTGACATCCGAGGGCTCCGAGCTATCACGTGATTTTTTCTATAGAAATTGACAGATTTTCCCGTCCCGCCCCGTCCCGTGCTAGTATGAGTCATCCTTTATCCTCTATATACCTAATGATACGATACCACTACAAAACACTCTGAAAAAAATAATAAGAAAGAAGCCTACATTTCAAAATCCCATACAATTTATTTTGCGTATCGATTTACATTTCAAAATCACATACAATTTATTAAGCAGAAATAAGTTGATAATTAGACAATTGTAAAGCATGAATCAAATCATTTATTATTTAGGGCGTCTGCCGAGACAGGAGGTCGCTGGTTCGATACCAAGCCCTGCTCACCGCGAGCCTTGGTAACATCGTACGTGTTAGCGTACAAGCGCCCAAAATACTTGAGTGTTATGTGTAATTTATTATAATATCAATAAATAATAAATCCAAGGTGTTTGATAGGCGTGTAGCAGTATTTTAAGTTACAGAAATGGCGTCTGCAGCTAAGAAGGAGTAAAACCGGTAGTTGAATTCTTAAGCCTCTGCTTAAAGTAAGACCGGAGATTCTAAAAACCTGTTTCTTAAAAGGCGAGCTCAAGTAATTAGTCTGGTACTAATCCGGCCCTAAGGAGCGCCTTTGGGGAATCCACGTTGCCAAGGGCCGGTAGTAATGTAGACTATATTTCATAGACACAACTTCATGTATCATGTCTTGGCTTTAACACGCCATGAGACATGGGCGTTTTTTTAAGGAAAATTATTTTTTGCTTAATTGGAAATTTTCGTGTGTTTTCTACCCAAGATTTGTTTTCCATTACTTACGCCACCATTTTTTCACAGATTTAGGTATGATGGTAAGGCAATGAAAAATTTATGGAAATTTTAGAGCACTTTTTTTCTCTTACTAGGATTGAATGAGCTCGCAAATCTGAGTAAAAAACATGTATAAAAAATAATTTACCATAAAAATATTTTTCTTAAACAAGAAACGTCGTTATACTAAGGTAACTCAACTAAATTTGCGTTCTATATTTATAATAATGTGTACAAAATGCGAAAGTTGAAAGTGTTATAATCATAGTTATGTACGTAAGTGTAATGTATGTAAGTACTTACCTTTACCTAACGGTGCATTCGGGTGCGCCCGTTGCACTTCGATTAGTCTCGTAATAAACTATAAGTGATCGGACGTGCGTGTTTCATTTGCTCATATATCTCAGTGGCGTACGAGGATTAAACTTTAATAAGTGAATTCAGCTAATTCATAACAATAATGTCAGTGGGGAAAATCAAATCGTTCGAGCTTTCGACGGGAAATTGGAGCACCTACGTGGAGCGTGTTAATATGTATTTTAAAGCTAACAGCATTACCAGTGAGTTACAGTTGCCCACTTTAATTGCCGTCATGGGAAAAGAAGCATATGAGCTTCTCAGTAACTTGACAAGTCCGAAAAAGCCAGCCGAGATGAAATATGACGAGGTTATTAAGATAATGTCTGATCACATTGAACCTAAACCATCTTTTATGGCGGAGCGATACCGGTTACGTTTGAGACGGCAAGAAGATAAGGAGACGGTCGCCCAATACCTAACCGATCTTAAAAAAATGGCCAAGCACTGCGAATTTGGAACAACATTAGAAGAAAATATTCGCGACCAGTTTGTATGCGGCTTGAAGAATGATACAATTAGGCAACGACTTTTCGCCGAGTCTAACCTATAATAGGTCTGTACAGCTAGCCCTTTCATTGGAAGCCGCAGAAAAGGACGCAGCTATGGTGGAACGACCGAGTGTGAGCGAGAGGGGCGATGCGAGAGAGAGATCCGAGACGGTACATGCCCTCACCGCATGGCAGCCGCGTGGCGGCAGTGGTGTTCACAAAGGAATTTGCGCAGTATGTGGTAGGTTAGGTCACAGGGACGGCCAAGACGGTCCCTACAAAGACTTTCAATGTAACAAGTGTGGTAACGTAGGTCATTTAAAACGCGTGTGTCCAGCAAGGATGGCAAGTGGTAATGGCGGCAGCGCCCGTGTTTCGGGTGGCAGCGCTCGTGGGTCGAGCGACAGCCGCAGCGGCGCCCTGCGCTGGGGCACCGGCAGCCGCAGGGGCGCGCGGCGCCCCAGGGGCGCCATACATCACGTCCGGGCTGTGGAAGACGAGACTCATGACGATGAAGGGGACACGTCGGCGTCCGACGTTGAGGAGAATTTGTATCACCTCTGCTTAAACGACTATAAGGCGGTAAGCATACCGTTATATGTGGATAATAAATTAATTTCTATGGAAATCGACACAGGGAGTGCGATGTCCTGTATAGGTCCAGATTTTTATGATAAATACTTTAAAAACATTCCAATGGAACCATTCCCTATGGTGATAAATTTTTATGATCAAAGCCGCATTAAGCCCTTAGGAGTCATAAGGCCGGTGGTAAAATATGGGAGCAAGTCCAAAATCTTAGAATTATTTGTGATTAAAGGAGGTACTGTTCCACTATTAGGCCGACAGTGGCTCGCAGAGCTAGGTATTCGTGTCCCAGATATTGTACCCTGGTATCATAGTAACGCCCTTAACGGTGATTTATGTACTTTACTCGACAGATATAAGGAGTTATTCAGCGGGGGACTCGGGCGGTTTAATGGTGGAAAAGCGACACTGCGGGTGCGCGAAGGGGCTACGCCGGTGTTCTGCCGCGCGCGGCCGCTGCCATACGCGCTGCGCGACCGCGTCGAGGCGGAGCTGGACGAGATGCTGCGCAGCGGCGTCATCGAGCCTGTGGACACGTCGGAGTGGGCCACGCCTCTGGTACCGGTACGCAAAGCTATGGGGGTTTACGAATCTGTGCAGATTACAAGGTAACCTTGAACCCTGCCTTACTGATCGATAGGTACCCGCTTCCTAAAATAGACGATCTATTAGTGAGGCTCAACGGAGCCCGCGTATTTTCAAAAATTGATCTGACACAGGCATATAATCAGGTGGAGTTAGACGACTCAAAGAAATATACAGTTATTAACACACATAAGGGGTTATTTATGTATAATCGACTAGTGTACGGTTTGTCGTCGAGCCCGGGGATATTCCAGAGGATTATGTCCTCTTTATTAAGAGATCTGCCTCAGGTTGAAGTATTTTTGGATGATATAATTATCGGTTCCGCGGATATTAATTCTCATTTATTGACACTAGAAAAAGTTTTAGAACGCCTTCATAGTCATGGAATGAAATTAAAGAAAAGTAAATGTTCTTTTTTACTAGAAGAAGTTCAGTATTTGGGATATATAATTTCGAAAGACGGAATTAAAGTAGATCCCGCGAAGATAGAAGGTATAGTTAAAATACCCCGACCGCTCAATGTGACAGAGTTAAGATCATTTTTAGGGGTGGTGAATTTTTACGCTCGTTTTGTGCCGAATTTAAGTACGATTTTAGCTCCTTTGTATGAACTACTAAGAAAAGGGATCGTATGGAAGTGGAACGAAAGTTGCGAAAAGTCTTTTAAAAGTATTAAGAAACTTTTAGTAAGCGCGGATGTATTAAGCCATTACGACCCGAACAAACCGCTGACTCTGACGACTGACGCCAGCAGCCGCGGCGTCAGCGGCGTGCTGACGCAGCCGGGCGACGACGCGGGCGCAGGCGGTGCGCGCGAGCGGCCGGTGGCTTACGTCTCGCGGTCGTTGAATGAGGCGGAACGCAATTACTCTCAAATAGATAAAGAAGCGCTCGCAATAGTATTTAGCTTACAAAAATTGCACCAATTTCTTTATGGTAGGCATTTCACATTACGAACTGATCATAAGCCGCTAGTTAGCATTTTTGGTTCCAAGCACGGTATTCCCGCGATGGTGGCTAGCCGATTGCAACGGTGGGCCATTAGACTATCCGCATATACTTATGATATCGAATATATACGCACCGACGCGAACGGCGCAGATGGCTTATCGCGCTTGCCCGTCCCAGCAAAAAATGCTGACTCGCTGGATGGCCTGCCGCCCGAACAAACGTATTTACATTTCGCAAATTAACTCAAATTATCTCAGTAAGTAGGGCTCATTGAGGTAAACCCCCAGATAGACGAACATAGGGTAACTACGAAAACTCCTACACATTTACGGACTTCTAAAAACAACCACTGCGCCAGTTGGGTGGTTTCCAAAATTAACTGTCGACGAAAACACCAGCCACTTATATATGCACCGACCATTCCGCAAATATGCACGCGGATATGAAACCGCACCAGGCTCGGAATTATACTCACAAAATTCCCGAATTGAGAGTTTCGAAACAATAAAAATAAATGTTAATATAATTTATATGTTGTGGCAGATTTTGTAACGGGTCGCGCGCGACGAAGCAGGCTGATTCGAGCAATCCGGCGCCAACACCACTCTGTCTGTCCGACGATGACTGCCCCGATGCAGTCGAAACATGTCCCGCCTATTGTGATAAAAATACGTGACTTAACCGTTGCAATTTAATATCAGTATGACTCACGTAAGTTTATCATACATTAACTCACTAGACATGCCATCCCAAACAACATCTGTCAGCAGTGAGTTGGAGTGCATGCACTACAATTCGATCAGTTGACCTGCGACGATCGACGAAGTACCACAACACGGATGTAACACAAAAAGAGAGTTAAAATAAAAAATGTCTTCGTGCGTGCCTAAAATTTGTTTGCACGGTACTAGAAATCAAAATAAAAGCCGCGAAATTACATTCTATTAGTAAGCTAACGAAAAAATCTAATTTTAGGTTAAATTAAATTATTCTAAAATGTCGCTTCAAACATTCCCGGTACGACGCCATTTTGTTAGGCGCACAACATTTTGCAGATGTGATGAGACACAATCCTTTCCAACCGTTTACGTTAATTATTTTTGACTAGTATTTATGCTTAAAAAATAAAATCTGCCTATTTTACGGTATTTTTTATTCGTTACATACTCTTACTGTACAATAAGGACGACCAAATTTATTACTGACATTCAAATTAAAAGGGTAACTCGTGTAAAAGTGTAACGAAGAAATTTTAATACGTGTTAAAGTTAAAAAGAATTATATTTTACAAACAAAATTGTAAACTATGTTTACAATTATGAATATAAATAATAATATTTTTTTGTACTTATATTTGGTTTTCAGTTAAATCAGGCAGGACTAAAGATTATCTAGAAGGCACCACTAGACGTAAGTCTGAGCTGTAGGATTGGCGGAATGTACCTTAAAACGTTTAAAAATAAGAAAGGATTGCATATACAAGATAAGATAAGAAAATGGCTTCAGGAACATTGTTTCTACTCTGTTAAGGAGTATTTAGATTTGTAAATATTTTAATTATTACCTAAAAATTTATGGTCTCAATTGTATATACCTGCCTATAATGTTTAGGATACAAATTACTAACATTTGCATGCCGAATGGCTGAATATTGTAACTTATCCAATACCCGAACATCTTATTTGTACATATTCTTGCAAATAAATTATTTCTTTCTTTCTTTCTTTCAAGTACTTAGGAAATTTCGGACTCTGGCTGCCGTGATCGGGTAGCCCAGTCTGCCGCAAAAGCAGGTGGTCGCTGGTTTGATCCCAGCCCTGCTGACCGGGGGCCTTGCTCGTTTTTTCTGTAGTATATGACATCTCTTTCAATTTATAATTCAGTAGGAATGGATAACTTTTTTGTGAGCATTTGAGCGATGTAAAATGTGACATAACACCTCGTGATCACGTTCCACGTATCAGACATACACGTGGCCGATAGGTACCTACCATTTTGGACTACACAGAAGAGCAAATAAAAAAGGTTCTCATGTGCAAAATTACAAAGACCAGGGTTGATTATGATCAATTGTAGTTTCTCTTAATCAAATCAAATCAAATCAAATCAATTTATTCAAGTAGGATCAACTAGATCGCCTTTGCATCGTCAATATTTCTACATTATATATTAAGCATGCATAATAACAATAAGACAGTATTTCAAAAAAATTTAACAAAAAAAAAATGACAAGATAACCTAATCAAAATACATTGCCATTTGAAATAAAAATAAAAATCTTCTTCTTCTTATGAAATGGATCTTATGAAATGAAATCGAGAAAGATAGAGATATATCAATGATTTTGCTCCACAATACCTCTAAGTGCCCAAAACCAATTCATTTTCAATTCAATTTTGTTACATTCAAATCATATTTAAGAATCAGCCCTTGGTCGCGTCTCGGTTGTTTTGCATTTCTAATTAATTTCTTTTGTCATGTTTACTCTATTATTTTTAAATTCATTATGAAAAGACAGCGGAGTGATACTAATTAAATCTGTGATTATAATTTTTTTTTGCAGTTTATTTGAGCGACGATAATTTTATTCCAGAGATTTCTTTGTCTAAATGTTGCTTTGAAATTGCCAACGAATATTATTTCAGAGGTATTTTTTAAATGTGCAATAATATTTTTTTCTTTCAAGTAGAATGGATAACTTGTTCTTTTCTTTCTTGAGCTACTTATTAAGTATATGAAAAAAAAGTATATGAAGTATTATACCTAATATCTATAACGGGATAATTACCATGTATGTTTTTATATTGAGCACCCGATATTTTGACACTGTTGCATTGCAAACCATGTTCAAGGAGTAAACTGACGAGCTGCGAGTTTTTAGTTGTGATCTACCCACACGCTATAGCGATCTACCCTCTTACGGGTTCGCTTATTTTGTGTTGTTACTGGCACTACTACCGTCCGCTGACTCAATTGAAATCCGATCACGTTCACGACACACCACACTTACAGTATCAACCCGTGCATTTCTTACCGGAACAGTCTCTTTTCGATTTGTGAACTTTTTGGTTACCAAAACTTAAAAAAAAAACTTATAATTGAAAGAAAAATAACCAAAATGAAAGAAATAGTGGAAAGATTCGCTGGGGTCGATCGGGCGTCGATAGCTCAATTGGCAGAGCGATCTGACCGGTGTTCAGAGAGGGTTCGAATCCCGCTCGAAGCGGTGAATTTTTCCTTTTTTCTTTCAGTTATAATTTTTTTTAATACTACGACGGTGACAAACAAGCATACGGCCCGCCTGATGGTAAGCGGTCACCGTAGCCTATGGACGCCTGCAACACCAGGGGCGTCACAAGCGCGTTGCCGACCCTTAAAAAAAGGAGGATTCGCTGTGTTGACAGCCAAACGGGCCAAGGGCTTTGCTCCGTGGGTCCTCACTTCCTCAGCTGTCAACACAGCGAATCCTCTTGGAGCTCTGGCGACCTTACTCACCAACAGGAACACAACACTATGAGTAGGGTCTAGTGTTATTTAACTGCGGTTTTCTGTAATGTGGAGGTACTTCCCCAGATGGACTCTGCTCCAGATTTGAGCGAGACGACATTCGTTGTGCTGTGCCCTACCACACTAAACGATATGCATGTCCGCTGTGCCCATACCTCTCTTAAAAGTGAATTTTTCCATTTTTCTTTCAGTTATAAAATTGTAACTCATTGCAAGATTGAAAGTCGATTCCGTTTCCTTTTTTAGTTACGGAACCCTAAAACAGTCACAAACGAATCGTTCTTACACTTCGAATCGTCTCATTCTCATTCGCTCGTCGCATCGTAAGAGTTTATTGTTATTATATTTTTCCGTCTTTTATTATGAGCAAGATTTAATTATAACGATGAAATGGTTACGTTTAGCAGATTTTGTTATTTTTACTGAGATTACACCCGGGCAGCATTCCACGTTATTTTTTAATACTTGTGACATCATTTCGATTCTCATAGAAAAAGCGTGGAGCGTTGATGGCTCAGCGGTAAGAAGCGAAGTTCGCAGGTCCAAACCCCGCCTCGTACTTCGGAACTTATCTACGTGACATATCATTGGATAGGTATTTAAAAAATAATAATAATTATTATTATTTATTTATTTATTTATGCACAGGCAGCTTATAGCTGATGCGTGCACAATCAATAAAGTCTTGTGTTTTCATCTTTGTTTTTCATAAATTCATCAAGTCTATTTTTGAAAGAGTTCACAGATGATGCACTTATCACAGACTCAGGCAAACTGTTCCACACTTTTACCACACGGTTAGACAAGAAATGGTGCCTGGGGTTACTAGAACTTGACGAGCGAGCTAATTTCAATGAGTGCCCTCTCAGGTTGCTATTTGTACTCCTGACAAATATGTCCTGTAGCGACGGGACATCGTGGTATCCATGCAATATCTTAAATGTTTCAATCAGGTCACCACGTTGTCTTCGACGTTCTAATGTTGTGAGACGCAACTCCTTGAGTCTTTCTTCATATTCCTTGTGACGCAGGCATGCAACCATTTTTGTAGCTCTTCTTTGTGTCTTTTCCAGTAAGTGGATGTCTTTTTGAAAATAAGGGCTCCAAATTTGAAAAGCGTACTCCAACAGCGGTCTTATATATGTTTTGTATAGTTGGACAAACAAACACTTATCAATATAGGAGGCCTTCCGAATGATAAACAACATTGAGTTTGCTTTTCTGGTAATTTTTAAGATATGCTCTTCCCATTTCAAATTCCGTGTAATAGTTACGCCCAAATCTTTTTGTGACTCAACACTCTGTAGCACTTTAGAATTGATGGTATAAGTAAGACAGGGATTATTGCTACCAATATGTAGAATAGTACATTTATCCAAATTCAAGCTTAAAAGCCACTCATTAGTCCATTGAAATATCCTATTCAAGTCTTCCTGGATAACATTATGACTAACTAAAGGATTTCCCATTATCTTTGTGTCACCAGCAAATAAGGATATTTTGGACGTCAATATGGGCTTCAGATCTGACAAAAATATGCCGAACAACGTTGGGCCGAGCACGGATCCCTGTGGCACGCCGCTATGCACGTCATAGTGATCCGATAAGCAGTCACCCACTCTAACACGGAACCTTCGACCCGACAAGAAGTCCTCAATCCATTTAAGCAAATTGCCTCGTACCCCAAAATGCTCAAGTTTGCACAGAAGCCTTCTTACCGGTACCCGATCAAAGGCCTTCTCGTAATCAAGGTAAATCACATCAGTTGGCTGTCTGATATTCCAGTTCATAGTCCATTCATCCACACACAATAGAAGGTTTGTCACAGTGGATCTCCTCTGCATAAAACCGTGCTGTTCATCCATTATTATGTGTTCGCTTCCTATAAATTCTCTTAATTCGGCTGTTATAATTTTCTCCATTGCTTTACATATAATACTAGTAAGACTTATAGGACGATAGTTACTAGCCAATAACTTATCGCCTTTTTTATAAATAGGAGTGACAGTTGCTTCCTTCCAGTCCATCGGCAGCTTACCTTCACTAAAGGACAGGGACATCACATGGGCTAACTGAGGAGCTAGAACTGACAGACACCGCTTTAGCAATACAGCAGGTATCCCATCCGGACCCATAGATGAACAGTCATCAAAACTTCGTATTGCCTTACAGACTAAATCAGGCGCGAAATCAATATGCTCAAGCGAGTTAACCACTCTGGGCATGCCAACAGACGGTAATATTACATTACTAGGCTCCTTTACATATGATCTTTCAAACTGCTTGGCAAACAGATTCGCGACTTCCTGGTTATCTGTAATAACTCGCATTGTATTTTCGTCTCTCAGGGATGGAGGGACTGTTACCTTTGATGCTAACTGTTTCCTTACATAACTGTGAAAGGATTTTGGTCCACTTGTGATTACTCCTTTCTCGAAAACCATTCTGGCCTGCCGCATTGCCGCAGTAGCTTTATTATTGAGATCTCGGTATTTACGGTAGTTTTCATGCGACCTGTCAGCTCTGTATATGTTCCATAAGTGCGTTTTTTCCTTCAATATTTGTAAAATATCTTTTTTAATCCATGGTTTTTTATTGCTACGTTTATTTTTAGATTGTTTGAGTGGTATATGTTCTTCAATAATATTCTGTGTCTTTTTACTGAAAACACTCCAAGCATCAAATATATTCGAATATGTTGCAGGCAAATTTTCAGCCTTCAAGGCAAGTTCAATATCACTGTAATCAGCTCCCAAAAAATTCCTCCGTGGGGGCCTAGCCGCTGCATCAGATGGTCTGCCTAATTGCACCTGGATAGTTGCCGTTAAGACAAGGTGATCACTTTTACCAATATTGGCATGATACTCAATTTTTGTACATAGATTTTCCTCATTGCATAATATCAAGTCTAGGAGCGATTCCTGATCATTCCTTTTCCGCGTTATTTCCGTTACTTATTGAACATAGCTAGTTTCCATGAGCATGTCAACAAAGGCTCCGTGCAACATATTGTATCCATCTAGTTTTACTAGTGGCCATTCCAGGTCTGGCAAATTAAAGTCACCCAGAATCAACACTGTATGACCTCTTGACGCGTGCCTGATACTCTCAAATAAAAGCCTGTCCGAATCCTCGTAAGTATAGTTAGGCGGCCGGTATACACCAGCAACAAGTATTTTAAAATGGGAATATGTAATATTCAACCAAAGTGCCTCTATCCGATCATTACTATTCAAAGTAGGGTGGAGATTTGCATGCAAGGGGACAATATTCACTAACGTAGATAGCAACACCACCCCACCCCTTCCCATCATGTCTATCCTTCCTGAACAACACATATCCATAATGAGGGTTTTCTAAAACTAGTTTTTGATAAAGTAAATATTTTCGGAAATAATCGCTCCAGAAGTTTAAAAAGTGTGTTCCCCCCCTCTAACTTTTGAACTATGAGTTCAAAAAATATGAAAAAAATCACAAAAGTAGAAAAACTTGATTGAAAAATTATTTTGAACTTGATTGGTTGAATGGTTTTTGAAAAATTGTACATAATAATTTCTGAAATCAAAATAATTTTGAATAGTAATAATACCAATATTTTTGAATAGTACTTAGCCTGTCAACTCAATATAACAATAACATGAACAAATAGCCCATTTGTAATTCTTAAGTGGAGACATTAGGAAACTACGGAACCCTACACTGAGCGTGGTCCGACATGCTCTTGGCCGGTTTTTGGTATTGCTATGGTGTGCGCTTTCACTTAACTTTACATATCATATTAGTATAATAGGGTCTCTCTCTACATCCCTAATATCGTTTGTCCTAAAATCAAATGCCCTAACTGTTTTGTTCTAAAGATCATAATCCCTAACGATCAATAGTCCTAACGATTATATGCCATAATCGAATTATTGCCCAAAAGGGACTTCACAGAACCGAATCGCTGTTAGAAATGTTGGTTAGATTAGGCTAGAACCGCGACCTCACACGGAGCCGAATCGCTCCTAGACAAGTATGTTAAAGCGATGTTAGGGAAAACAATATTAAGATATAAATGAGTTTAGGACAAATGGTCATTATGCCAAACGGAATCCTAAGATTGATTCACCAGTATGAACATCTAGTTTGATTTTATACATTTATAAATTGAAAGAGGTATTAGTATACTACAGAAAAAGTGACCAAGGCCCCCAGTGCCCTGGGCTGGGATCAAACCAGTGATGCCAAATTTTTTCCCGCTACTTATATTTAAAACAGTAGCAGCATACAAAATACACCCCTGACTGTAATATAATTACCATATGCTGTATAGTTACTCAGTAAAACCGCTGTGACATACGGACGGACAGACGGACTGGACGAAACTAAATATAAGAATTCCGTTTTTACCATTTTGGCTACGGAATCCAAAAAAATGTGCCTAATGTCATTCGAAAGAGAAATAAGTTCAAAAATAGCATCTAATTTGTCTCAGTCAAGAAGCTCTATTAGGCCGCTTTCTTTGGCTAATATTATTTATTTACAAAGACATAAATCAACACAATGTAAATCACATTACGAACGTATTTGCTTTTACTTCATTCTTGAGAAATATTATTTAGTCGAATTCATGAATACGAGTATGTGTATATTTCTGAACCTTAATACCTTGTGATAAGGTGTAAAAGTGTATACATTAGCTGACTCGCCTGGTTTGTAACAGTTTGAGTGTTGCTACAAATGGTACTAATTAAAGCCAGCTCTCACTTAAATTGTTATTTCAAACTTGATTTTATATAAAAATAATTAGTCCACCTGAGATTTTAGAAAATGTAGTAACAATGAGACCTAAATTTGAATTTAGGTACTCAATTTACACATGTCAAGTGGATATTTTGTAGTTTGTTAGGTTTTTCAATCTACGAGTATTTTCTCATTTTTTGTTTTGTATGAATATCTAAAAGCACAACAATAATTAAGGCATTATTATATGTAGGTATATACTTTTTATATTTTCCATCATAAATTGTTTTTTTGTCACTTTCCTTCCTTTCCTTTTTTCGCGTTTTCCCGGCTTATGCCACATGCAGGAAGCCTGGGGTCTATTTCGGCAACTAATCCCATAATTTGGGGTAGACATTAGTTTTACGAAAGCGACTGCCATCTGACCTTCCAACCCAGAGGGTAAACTAGGCCTTATTGGGATCAGTCCAGTTTCCTCACGATGTTTTCCTTCACTGAAAAGCGATTGGTAAATATCAAATGATATTTCGTACATAAGTTCCGAATAACTCATTGGTACGAGCCGGCAGGATTTGAACCCGAGACCTTCGGATTGAAAGTTTCGCGTCATACCGCTGGACCACCAACGGTCTAATCAAGCCTTTTTAAATCCACACATGATCTAGTTTTTTTTTTAATACTACGACGGTGACAAACAAGCATACGGTTCGTCTGATGGTAAGCGGTCACCGTAGCCTATGGACGCCTGCATCCAGCGGCCGCCGACACTTTAAAAAACGAGGATTCGCTGTGTTGACAGCTAAAGGGGCAAGCTTTGGTCCGTGGTTCCCCAACTGTCAACATAGTGAATCCTCTTGGAGCCTCTGGCGACCTTACTCACCAACAGAAACACAACGCTATTAGTAGGGTCTAGTGTTATTAAACTGCGGTTTTCTGTAAGGTGGAGGTACTTCCCCAGACGGGCTCTGCTCCAGATTTGAGCGAGACGACATTCGTTGTGCTGTGCCCTACCACACTAAACGATATGCATCCGGTGCCCATACCTCTCTTAATAATTTTACTTTATATGCGTCTGGGTTGGCCTTCTTTGTAACTATTCAAAGTTTCACATAAATAATAATAATAAACTCAAACTCAAACTCAAAAGGATTTATTGAAATAGGCCAAAACTCAGCACTTTTCAACGTCAAATACGAGTAGAATACACGATACAAAAAAAAACAAAAAATAATAATACAAAACAAGTAACACTTAATTCTAATAAATATGTCAAATAAAAAGATATAAAATTTAAATTGAAATAATACAATGTCAACAGAAATTAAATTAACAAGTAACAAAATAATAAGTAAGTCAATACAATTTATAAATTTTTAAAATCAAAAATACATATCAAATCGAATTAAATTATTAACTTGGAACATCACAGCGGTTTCGAGGCGAATTACATCAAACAAAATGTTGAACAAACAGAAAAAAAATAATATGATGATCCGAACCGTGCGTCGTCGAGTGTTTATAGGTGAGAACTTTGTCCCTGTTATTTACTTTATAAATATTGTGGGATAATCTTACACAGATCGACCTAATTCCCACGGTAAGCCCAATAAGGCTTGTGTTGTGGGTACTAGACGACGATATATATAATAGATAGATACATATAATATAAATACTTAAATACATAGAAAACATCCATAACTCAGGAACAAATATTTGTGATAGACACACAAATAAATGCCCTGACCAGGATTCGAACCGGGACCTCCTGCTTCGTAGGCAGAGTCACTACCAACTAGGCTAGGAGGTCGTTAAGTTAATTTTATTTAATTAATTTTATTAAATATTAATTAATCGTTAATTTTATTTCACATCACCGGACTGACTTAATATTCCTCAGCACCCTCGTCCTCTTCCTCGGCGGAGTCCATGCCGACCTCTTCGTAGTAGTCGTTTCCTTCTCGAGGGCAGCCAGATCCTCGCGGGCCTCGGAGAACTCACCCTCCTCCATACCCTCGCCGACGTACCAGTGCACGAAGGCGCGCTTGGCGTACATGAGGTCGAACTTGTGGTAGAGACGAGCCCAGGCCTCGGCGATGGCGGTGGTGTTGGACAACATGCACACGGCACGCTGAACCTTGGCCAAGTCGCCGTCGGGCACCACGGTGGGCGGCTGGTAGTTGATGCCGATCTTGAAGCCGGTGGGGCACCAGTCCACGAACCGGATGGTACGCTTGGTCTTGATGTTGGCGATCGCCGCGTTGACGTCCTTGGGCACGACGTCACCACGGTACAACATGCAGCAGGCCATGTATTTGCCGCGGCGCGGGTCGCATTTCACCATTTTGTTAGCAGGCTCGAAGCTAGCGTTGGTGATTTCCGCCACAGAGAGCTGCTCGTGATAAGCCTTCTGGGCAGAGATGACCGGCGCGTAGGTGACCAGCGGGAAGTGGATACGCGGGTAGGGCACCAAGTTGGTCTGGAACTCTCTCAGATCGACGTTGAGGGCGCCGTCGAAACGCAGGGATGCCTGGATGGATCAGCCTGTTCAAGTTGGTGTAGGTCGGGCGCTCGATGTCCAAGTTGCGGCGGCAGATGTCGTAGATGGCCTCGTTGTCGACCATGAAGGCGCAGTCGGAGTGCTCCAGGGTGGTGTGGGTGGTGAGGACAGAGTTGTAAGGCTCGACCACAGCAGTGGATATTTGGGGAGCGTGGTAGATGGCGAACTGGAGCTTGGACTTCTTTCCATAGTCGACCGAGAGGTGTTCCATGAGGAGAGAAGTGAAGCCGGAGCAGGTGCCACCACCGAAGGAGTTGAAGATGAGGAAGCCCTGGAGACTGGGGCACTGGTCGGCGAGCTTGCTGATGCGGTCGAGGACTGGCTCGACGATTTCCTTGCCGACGGTGTAGTGGCCGCGAGCATAGTTGTTGGCCGCGTCTTCCTTACCAGTGATAAGTTGTTCTGGGTGAAACAACTTTCTGTATGTGCCAGTACGGACCTCATCGACTACAGTGGGCTCCAAGTCCACCAACACGGCACGAGGCACGTACTTGCCAGCGCCAGTCTCGCTGAAGAAGGTGTTGAAGGAGTGATCACCACCCCCAATGGTCTTGTCAGTGGCCATCTGGCCATCAGGCTGGATGCCGTGCTCCAGGCAGTACAACTCCCAGCAGGCATTACCCATCTGGACTCCGGCTTGGCCAATGTGTACTGAGATGCACTCACGCATTTTGATTTGAGTTTTGTGTAAGTTGACGTAGAAATAAGTTATATAAATAAGTCACTGACGGCGCGACCGGTTAAGAGGTTAACGGACGTGGACGGACGTTATATTATGAAGGAAACATCGATATATCATCGATATCACATCGGTAGCTTCCTCCTCCTCCTCCTCAATCGGTCCCTCACTGCTGAGGATCGTGACTCTGCCGACGTAGTCTAAAAAGCATTCCTCTCCATGAAACTCGGTCGGTTGCCTGTTGCAGGGCTGCATTAACCGGCATGTCAAGGCACTCCGTCACCTGGTTTACCCATCGTTTAGGGCTACGGCCTCTGGGTCTCTTTCCCTCAACTATGCCTGTCACCATCAGCTTTTCCAAATTGTCAACATCTCGACGAGCAACATGGCCAAAATATTGCAGGATCCGGTATAGACATACAGATGAGAGGCGCTGCCCGCGCTCGAGGCCAAGTTCTTTCAGTATGGACGCGTTCGTTCGATAAGCAGTCCAGGGTATCCTTAGCATTCGACGCCAGCACCACATCTCAAAAGCGTCAATTCTTTTCCTGTCTGCAGCTTTTATAGTCCAGGTCTCGGCCCCGTAAAGGAAAATGGAGAAGACCAGAGCATGGACAATGGCAATTTTCGTGTGTCTTGTGATGTTTCTGTCTCTCCATATTCGGTTCAATTGAGTCATTGCCGTCTTAGCCATACCGATGCGACGACGTATCTCTGGTTCACAGCTGCCTCTGTTGTTGATGACAGAACCGAGGTACTGAAACTCTTCCACGGTTTCGTACTCATTCAACATATTGGTCCGTTGGATGGCTGCAAATCTGTCGATCACCATCAGTTTGGTCTTAGTTTTATTAATTGTAAGCCCTAGTTCTCGACTTGTTGTCTCAAGTCGGTTAAGTAGCTCTGCCATCTCAGTCTCTGAGGAGGCAAACAAGGTAGTATCATCCGCGTAGCGTAAATTAGATATCATACGTCCACCCATTTTTACGCCACCTTCCCATCCTTCAAGGGTCTTGCGCATTATATGTTCCCCATAAATGTTGAATAGGATGGGGGATATAACACATCCCTGCCTCACTCCTTTCCCGAACTCAAAACGACTTGATGTCACTTTCTCGAGCTTTACAGTTCCAAAGCCAGTCTCGTACAAACTGCGGATGAGCCGCACAATGTGGCTTGGTACTCCTGCCTCTCCTAGGACACTCCAAAGACGATCCCATCTGACGCAATCAAATGCTTTCTGGTAATCTACGAAACATATCATCACAGGTGTGTTGTATTCATGACATTTCTCAACAAGCTGTCTTAGATTCAAAATTTGTTCCCTAGTACCTTTCCCTTTCACAAATCCTGCTTGTTCTTGAGGAATCTGCCATGTCAAGAATGAGCTGAGGCGACTGTTGATGATATGTAACAGAACCTTACTCGCGTGCGATATTAAAGCAATCGTCCTGTAGTTGTTGCAGTTCCTCACTGAGCCTTTCTTGTGTAACGGTAGGATGGACGAGTGGACCCAATCGGATGGCCATTCACAGGTCTTCCACACTGAATTGCAAATGTTGTGTAGCGTATTCATACCCAGATCCCCGAGTTCTTTTAACGCTTCTGCCGTGATACGGTCAGTTCCCGCGGCCTTATTTCTTTTCAACTTACGTACGGCATCTTCTACCTCGGCAAGAAGTATATCTGGTTCCAATTCCTGATCATCAACACTTGTGAGATCCGAGATCGTTCCCTCACCCTTATACAATTCAGCGCAGTACTCTCTCCAACGTTCTGCCGCCTTCTCAAGGTCGTGTATCGGGTTCCCAGACTCGTCATTAATTACCCAATGTGTACTGAGATGCACTCACGCATTTTGATTTGAGTTTTGTGTAAGTTGACGTAGAAATAAGTTAATTAAATAAGTCACTGACGGCGCGACCGGTTAAGAGGTTAACGGACGTGGACGGACGTTATATTATGAAGGAAACATCGATATATCATCGATATCACATCGGTAGCTTAATCCCAAGATATTTAACGATGTGACAGAGAGACAGACACAGCGTCGCCATAAGGGTTCCTTTTTCAACATTTTGGTGCGGAACCCTTAAATTAGGAAATAGGGGACTATGGCCCCTCAAATAAGCAATTTTTTGTATGGTTCTTCTTATGTGTATGAAAAATACGCAAGCAAGTATAACGAGTTAGTTAATTATTAATATTTTATCGCAGAATCGCAAAGCAAAATTAACGTTGTCTATAACGTTTCGTAGCAAGTTGTGTTGTACGAGCATATGCAAATCATGTAGAAACATGTTGCAATACATGTTGCAGTGGTCGGACTAACTTAGATGGAAATTTACCAAACTATGCTTCCATTAACGGGTACAGATTTAACGGGGCGCATTCAGACTTTTCTCACAATATTGTTTTATTTTTTAATTGAGCGGGAAATAGGGAATATCTATTGCTAATTAATTTTATATGAAGCAGACACGTCTGCGAACGAAATTAACAATTTTATAATTGAAAGAAAAATGGTAAAATTATCCGCGTCGAGCGGGATTTGAACCTACGACCTGTCTGAACACCGGTCAGATCACTTTGCCAATTGAGCTATCGACGCCCGATCGACCCCAGCGAATGTTTCCACTATTACTTTTGTTTGGTTATAACCAAACAAAAGTATGCAAAGTGCATGTATCCCAGAGTGCGAGTTCAAAACTCGCAGAAGGCTATGCTTTTCCTTTTTTTCTAAGAAACTTATTGGGTGGGATATATCAAGTCAAAATCGTATTGTTAAGATGAGGATGCGCTAGTCTCAGACCACTGTTCGGAATCCGCGTTTTAAACATCTTTGCTTTAACAACTCGCACGCGCTACTCGGGACACATTTATTTTTCCTATTTCTAATTTTTAAAAATAAACGCCGTCAAATTAAACGAAACATAATCTTCTGCTTCCTGCCCTTATCCCACATGTGGGGTCGGGCACAGTCTTCTTCCATTCTCCTGTATCTCTCTTAGCACTTACTCATTTGTTTCTCATGTCCTATTTCACACAATCCATCCATCGATTATTACTAATAATCGATGGATGGATTTATTAGCTGATCAATCGCTCTCCGTTTATCCACATTCATCCCTAACATGACACGTTAGGGATGAATGTGGATGGACAATGAGATGAAGGTCATATTATAAGTAAATACACTGTTTTACCTATATGACCTTCATCTCATTATACCCGTCACACCCTAACCTGCTACTTCTCATTTTCCCCGACACTTGTGCTTCTCACGCTGATTAGAAATTCACAATACGTACTTGAATAAATAATAATATGATTAACAATTTAATAATTCGCGGGATTCGAACTCAAAGACAACGAAATCAAAATTCGGTCGAAATTTTCCTAAATTTTAAAACGTCTCTGCTTAATACAAAATTAATAGGTATAATATGATTTGTTTAACCTACGGCTATTGACTTATTAAACAGATACACAAAACAGAACAAAAACGTAAAAAAACGTGTATAAAAATGACATCAGCGAACAATTTTGCATTGATGATGACACAAACGATAAATGTTTCGTACAAAAAAGATCTTACTGACGTAAGCATTAAGTGTCAAATTTATACACAGAACTACCAATACTATTAAATCTTTCTAGACTGTAGGCACTTAACGAAACGTCACGTTCCAAACAAGACTATATGAAAAAGTGCTGCAATTGTAGCACTTTAATTGTGTCATTTGTTTTCGGCTGTTTTTTTAAATATTATGAGAAAATCTTACACATATCGACCTAGTCCCACGGTAAGCTCAATAAGGCTTGTGTTGAGGGTACTAGACGACGATATGTATAATAGATAGATACATATAAATACTTAAATCCATAGAAAACATCCATAACTCAGAAACAAATGTTCGTGATAAACACACAAATAAATGCCCTGACCAGGATTCGAAACAGGGACCTCCTGCGTCGCAGGTAGGGTCACTACCGACTAGGCTAGGAGGCCGTTAATTTTTTTGTTCAGTTCCTTTATTCTATACCTATGCATATGCCGGTTTTGGGAGGTATCTAAATGCTGATTGTAATGTTTGTACATATTTTTACTGTCTGTAGAATAATACTTTCGATAAGAGCTGAAAATTTTAGAAATGGATTACCAAAATACCTAATACTAATTAAACGCGAAACTAACTCTGTCTGTGTGTCTTTCGGTTACCGCTTCACACTAAAACCGCTGAACGGATCAAGATGAAATATGGTTAGGAGACATTGTGACTCCTTGGAAAGGATGTAGGACGGTTTTTGATCTAATTCAACGCAGTCGAAGTCGCGGGCAAAGCTAATTTAAATTATCCCGATAAATAAAGCTTCCGATTGAACTGTAGCTGAAGAGTTGACGTCTGTTTACCATTTAAAATGATTCTACCCACGTACATTTTAATCTTATTATGTTAGCAATATCGTGAAAGCGGTGGCCTATTGAAACATCCTCAATAGCCACATCAAAAGAATTTGCTCACAAAACCGACCTATAAGTTGATCAAAATATTGAACAAACTAACATGAAGGAATTACGAAGATCAAAGCCTACAAGATTGGCTTTGCAAGGTATTTTAATATGTTTCACGTCACTGTCATAAATGGTGGTCTACGAGGAAACATGTGAGTATCGTTTGTCGACACCGTCATATGAGTAATGTGTGAGAATTAATAAATTAATTGATTAATTAATTACATGACTATAGTAGTATTCCAATCGGGATGCGAGTAACGCGCTAGTGGAACGTACGTCTGGTGAGAATATTTCAACCGTCACTTTGACAGTTCTTTCATATAGACACAATAGCCACGCATGAGTGGCGCCGCCTGGTGAGCGACTATATAGTAGCCCACATTGTATGTGTTCTGTAATTTATTGTAATTTTGGGTACGGAAGCTGAGGCAAAGACATATCATTCATTGTACTTCGGCATTTTTACACACATCCTACACAGTGAGGGTTTAAAAGGGCGCTTTTCCATAAGCTCTTCCAGGCGTTTTAGATGCGTCGATCGATTTCCATAGACTGCCTGTTATCGAAGAATGCTATCTGGCCCAGATAGATAGTTATATTCACTGGGTTTTATATATCCTGCCTATCTTTGATTTTATATAAACCATCTTGATTTAATATTTTTCCATTTAAAAGAAACCTCACAAGGCCCCGTCCCAAGACGGCTTGCGTTGGCGGCTGCCAAGACGTTGAATTGAATCTAATACGTATACAGGTATGTAGTTTGTTTGATGTTAAGGCCTATTCAATGATTCTTTGATAGAGGATCCATTAGCTCGGCTTTCATCTTAGATATTTCTTTCATCTTATGCAGCCTAAAGGTTTCATAAACATCCAGCAGCTGATGAACGCGGTTATCTATAAAATCGCGGTGGTTGGCTTTAGGTAGCCGTGTAGCCACAATATGTAATTTGCAGGGCTCGTAATTTCCAAGCCAATGACAGAAAAACCGGCCAAGTGCGAGTCTGGCGAGTCTGACTCGCCCACCGAGGGTTCCGTAAATCATAAAAATGACGTACCGTACATTCACGTACCTTTTTATAATATCGCCTACAATCGCAATCAAAATGGTCGCGCACTGTGCGGTTTCAGAGGAATTTCCTCCCGCGGACGCTCCGGCTGTGGAATGAGCTCCCTGCCGAAGTTTTCCCGAAAGATAACAGTGTAGGGTTCCTCAAAAAAGGAGTGTACAAGATTTTAACGGCTCTGCAACGCGCATGTGACCCCCTGGAGTTGCATGCGTCCATAGGCTACGGTGACCGCTTTCCATCAAATGGGCCGTGAACTTGTTTGCCACTGTCGTAGTATTAAATAAAAATACTTTATTGTACTAGAGTAATAAAATCGACTTACGTAAATGTTCTCTAATTTCATATTTTACTTTCTTCACCCGAATAAACAAAGTCATCAAACAAAGAAACCATAACAATCTTGCAACATTAAGTAGGTACTGAACGTTCCATTTAATCAGAGAATCGTATCGGCAAATCTCGAACCGTAAAACCTTTACGGCGTCCTTAGCAATAATTAGACGAGCGCTGTGTTCGATCACCGGGTTTACTGCCGGATAAGAGCCGGGTGAGAGCCGGGTGATATCTAGGTGAGAGCCGGAGGTGAACTGCACGAAGGCATGACTAAGTACTAAGTAGCGAACGTTGAAACGAATCCAATTATTTAGTTAAATAATTTAATTTGTTATTAATATTATTTGTTACTATATATAAATTATAAATTGAAATAAATGTGATATACCTACTAAAGAAAATACCAACCCCATTGTTTTCATGATGGATCTTTTTTTTCTTTAGTATAATTATAATGTCTATTTCAATTCATAAGGCATAACACTGTGTCTGCGGTTATAGGTCGTCTAGCGAAGCTAAATAATGATAGATGTTATCATGTACAATAAATTACTCGTAGATAAATACATCATTTCACGTCTATAATATTTAATAATTACCGCGTCCATTTAATCAGAAAATCGTTTTGGCAAATCTCGCCAACACACAAACCTTTACGGTCCTAAGCAATAATTAGACGAGCGCTGTATTCGATCGACCGGTTTACTGCCGGATAAGAGCCGGATAAAAGCTGGGTGAGAGTCAGGCATAAACTGCAGGAGGGCATGACTCTGCGTAATTAGGGTTCGATTTTGTAATAATGTACAATCGTTCTACGTATTACGTATTACCTATTGATAATATTTCCTAAGATTAACGCGATTATGATTCATTTCAATTATGATTGGCATTATGATTAGTTCGTTTGTGAGATTATTAAAAAATATTTGACACGTTAATACAATACAGTACATGAAAGTTTCACGTGATGTCACATTTAGGTACAACTCTTACCTAATAGTGACGTCACTAGCCCCCACCCCGGAACTTTGATGCTCTTCATCTTCGTCAATTTTAATTATCCTAAAAAGGAAAAAATACGTGTCTAATAAATTTTGGACAATCTAACTGACGGACTAAATAGAATTATTATTATTCAACCTATTCATGGACTTCAAAACTGACAAGTTTCTGTTTCTCTTCAACTCCCCACTTACGACAAGCAGGGTTAGCCGGTAACCCGGAGTTAAATGTTAAATTCCATACGAAAAAACGCTTAACTGCGGGTTAAGGAATGCTCACACAACGATGGGACGGGACGATCTCTCAATTTCTATAGTGAATCACGTGATAGCTCGGAGCCCTCGGATGTCACGTGACGCTTTCTATAGAAACTGATAGATCGTCCCTATCCGTAACTAGAGTGGTAATAATTATATAGTTAGTTTCAGATTTAGTTTATTTTTAGATATACATACATATCTAGTTTTAATTTTATTTTATGATATTTTGTAATTTATTATAAATAATAATTATTTATTTATTTATGATATTTTTATTTACAAATAACATGTTGGCGGCAAACAAGCATACAGCCCGCACGATGGTGAGCGGTTACCTTAGCCTATGGACGCCTGAAACGCCAGTAATTCAGTCATTTCCACACTTGTAAAAGTGGTGAAATTGGGACCTGAAGCTTTAAAAATTCTTCTGAACCATATTTATCCCGGCCTTAGAAAAAAAGGACTAGTTTGCTATGCAAATGGCTCATTTTTATTCAAGCAAAAGGACATAAGTCCTTGATATTCATTTTATGCGGCAAATGCTAATATTATGAATTTTGATTAGCTTTTTGCAAGTTTCAAATCAGAATCGGATAGTAAAGGCCAAGTGCGGGTCGAAATCGCGCACCAAGTGTTCCGTACACATTTATTTGGGAGCCCTCTTAGACATTTATTTTATTCTGTTTTTTTATTGTATTTGTTGTTATAGAGGCAACCATGAGGCAACATAGTACCTATGTGGAAATTTTACTGTTTAACTATGACAATTCATGAGATAATGGTTGAATTGTTTAGTGTGTTTTTAAATATAAGATTGTTTATCTAATGTTGTTTTAAATAAACAATTTTCATTTCATTTCATTAGATACAGCCTGGTGACAGACAGACGGACGGACACCCAAGTCTTAGTAATGTAAAGTCCCGTTTTTACCCTTTTGGTACGGGACTCTAAAAACATTAATATTGTATATTGCGTATATTTATGAATGTAGTTGAAAACGGATAAAAACCGGATAAAAATAGACAGCGGCGTGTTTGCCGTAGAGATTTGCTGTTTCAATTGTTTTGAAAAGTTCCGCAATGTTATTTTTTATCCGTTTTTTATATACACCGTGCTTTTTGAATTGCTTAATATTAAAAGTACATGCTTAAGTTATAAATTGAAAGAGATGTCATATACTAAAGAAAAAGTGACCAAGGTCCCCGGTGAGCAGGGCTGGGATCGAACCAGCGACCTCCTGCTTTCGCGGCAGACGCCCTTACCACTCACTACTACCCGATCACGGCGACCAGAGTCCGAAATTTCCTAAGTATATGCAATCCTTTCTTATTTTAAACGTTTTAAGGTACGTTCCGCCAATCCTACAGCTCAGACTTACGTCTAGTGCTGCCTTCTAGATAACCTTTACAGATTATTTTCAACTAGAAGCGAGGGTGACGTCACCATTCTATACAATTATAAAGCACGAATCAAATCATTTATTAAAATGTAATAAATTTATTACATTTTAATAAATGATTTGATTCGTGCTTTATAATTGTACATGCTTAAGCTTATATTACTTTAATATCTCAAAGACACTGGTATTCTAATTAGCTATATTTTGAAGATAATTGCAAATTTAATTTGATCTAATAAGGTATTCGCAAGTGTGTAAATGTTTATTTCCGTGGTTAGTGACTGAAAACTTACCTAAATTATTTAACTCAAAACCGTGACAGAGTGGTCACTGAAACGGGCCACTCTGTCACGGTGATGCCTGAAAAATCACTGAAAACAAAAAAAACCTAACCAACATGAAAAAACTATTGAATAGTCTACTTCAAATAAATATGTTTATTTTTGAAATAATTTCATCCTTCGACACATTTTCAAAAATGCGATATATCGAGAAAATCGCGATTCATTGTCAGTAAAAAAAAAAGAGAATGGTCCAATAACGTTTAATAATAATTTTGGGTAATACTTGCGAAACCGTTGAACATTGCAAATTTATTTTTTTATCAGATGTTATGTCAGTTAATATTAGCGGATACAATATTACCATTGAGCTCCACATTATTAAACGATCATAAAATCGGTCAGATGAAGTGAGATAATAAAACGAGTTTAATTTACCGAGGGTTGTTATTCGACGTTAATTGCATTATACGTATTTATAATATCAGGCGAGATAATATTATGTAATAATTTGCTCATTTTTGAATAAGTGAAAGTGAAGTTTTTGAGTGAGCGAGGTTTCTTCGAGAGGGTTCTTTAAAAAAGGTTTATACAAGATTTTAATATGTCGGCAACGCGCTTGTGACCCCTCTAAAGTTGCAGGCGTCCATTAAGTACGGTGACAGCTTTCCATCAGGCGTGCCGTATGCTTGTTTGCCACCATCGTGGTATACCAAAAATTAGTGATATAACAAGGGTTTTATATACAAGATGGCTCAAAAATATGTTGACTTAGCATAGTAAAATCCCGAAAACAGTTGTCAAAAACATATTAATAAGGATGTAAACCTTGGATACAGAGGCAGACCAAAATCAGACTTGTGCGTTCCCTGGTGTTCTCAATTTTCCTGTACGGTTCTGAGACATGGACTATCCGTGCTAACATGAGGAATCGTAGAAACGCGTTTGAGATGTGGTGTTGGCGCCGGCTTTTACGGATTCCATGGACAGCAATGCGTACTAACCAGTCCATACTTGACGAGCTACGCATTAAACGCCGGTTGTCAACGATATGCCAGGACCGCCTTCTTACGTTCTTCGGACACCTCTCTCGACGTTCCCCAGGAAGCCTAGAGAGAGTCATAATGACGGGAAAAGTTGAAGGCAAGAGACCCAGGGGCCCTCCCCCTACTAGATGGTGCTCCCAAATAACTACACCCATGCAATTAAATCTGCACGAGACAATGCATTTGGCGAGAGATAGGAACCTATGGAGGAATCTGGTCTTCAAAAGAATGACATGATGTCACGATCCTCAGCATTGAGGGAACGACTGATGATGATGAAACCTTGGATATTTCTGTACTCACCGTTGATATTTCGGCTAGTCTCATTTTCGCAAGACACGTTATGTCGATAAATAGTGTAAATACTTTTTTCCTAGATTCATAAGCTCGATATATTTCAGCGTACTTAACTAAATCCACTCTAATTATAACTGTGTATTATAAGTTCCATTATTCACAAATTCGAGACATTTTAAAAGCTTTTCTTGCGGTAATAAGATACCTTAAAGGAGCGCCGGCAAATTGTAACTTTTTTTTTACAAAAAAATGACGTTCGAGTGTTTTGAAGCCAAACGCAGATGTTTTAATGAAGATTCGATTTATTTAGTCAAAAATTATTGCGGTTTTAAATTTAATAGTAAGGTCGTATTACGCTAGTAAGGTTCTACAATTTTATCCGGCCTCGCACTAGAAGCTTTAATAATGTTCGATTTCTCGAATAACAGTCTGCATTTTTATTTATTTACTTATTTATTTAAACTTTAATGCAAATGACAGAAAACTGTACATATGGCGGACTTAATGCCAAATGGCAGTCTCTACCAGTCAACCATAGGGCTAAACAGAGACATTTAAGTTGTTGCAGGAAATAATTATTTCAAGGGAACAATCAACTGTCACAATGAATTTTATTAGCTATTTTTAATATTACCTTACTATGAACCGATATTGCATGGTTATTTCAAATTAGACTTAACCACTAAAGCGTAATTAATTTTTGAAAATTTATGGAGCAGCAATGTATTGCATACACTTATTTTGCAGTCGTTAAAAGCGATAGCTTCTAACGACAGCAAAATAAGTGTATGTGACTCGTGACAGTTGTGACGTCACGCCAGTAAGACGAAGTAGCGCCCGTAGTAGACCGCCTGTTGTTTGCCTCTTTTTCATGTGTAATCTATACCAGTTTGTGTTATTTTTGTTGTTTTGAGGTGCAATAAAGAGTTATTGTATTGTATTGTATTGTAGCGATACATTGCGTGCTGAATTATTTATAAGGAAAAAAAACCTAAAAAATAGAATTTAATTGAAATACCGATTTAAGGAAGACGCACACTAGAACGGAACAGGACGGGGTGGAGCGGGACGGGACCGGACGAGACGGGACGACCTGTCAGTTTCTGTGGAAAACGTCACGTGAGATCCGTGGGCTCCGAGCTATTTGAGCTACGTGATTATTTCTAAACTGACAGATCGTTCCGTCCCGCCTCGTTCCGTCCCGTCCTAGTGCGAGTCATCTTTTATAGCACTAACGCCTATTTCTGGTTAAAATTTGAGGTAATATCAAAAACATACGCTGGATAACAAATACCGACTAATTTGGAAAGAAGTCGTAGAACCGTCGAGTTACTCGATACGAGAAAGTTCGGCAGAGAAGACTTAGGATTAAGGCGTCTTCGAAAATTGTAAAGAAAAATAACTGAACAATTTAGAAAACATACCTATTAAAAAAATAATATAAAGTTATACTCTAAAAAAAAAACATTTTTTTTTTCTTCACTAATGAGAGTTTTATCTTCAACAATCGGTAGCGATCCCTAAAACTTGTATAAAAATCCAAAAAAAATCATAAATATTTTTTTTTGTCATTGAACACAATATTTAACTTCGACAAAATAAGAACCAACCTAATACCTATAATTATAATGTTCTACAATGCATTCGGGACACCGCAAGTGTCATCCTCTGTCAGACGGTAGAAACTCAACCGCATCCAGAATGCATTTGCATGCACTCCTGCCTCGGGACCAAGTTATAAACCATTTCAACACGTGACAAACAATGCTATTTATGAATAAATATTCTAAAATATTAATGAAAACAGACTATTTTATATTTATTTCAAATTTATGTTAATGACCGGATAAAATTTGTAATTATATTATTAGTAATCTGGTTAAAAACAATTATGACTTCGATTTACGATAGCACAAAAATTGCTTGTAACATGTAACAATGGTTCTTTAAATGGCTGTACTGAATATGATGCTTAGGTAGAGAATGTTCTCGCTTAAGAATATTCCCCATAGAAATCGAAGAACGTTTTCGAGGATATACATCTCCATGATGAAGATTCCATAGACGCGAAATTAGAGAATGTAAAACCGGTTGTGTTGCATGACATAATTATAATTTTAATTTTAATTATAATTATAAAAGTTAGTCAAAAAAGGTAAAAAAATCGTAGACATGTGCATTCTTTCCACACTGTATTATAGCGCACAGACTCTGTTCTTTAAAAAAAAAATCAGAAGCCTAGGCTCAGGGTTTGCCAAAAGGCCATGGAACTTTGTGTTTTGGGCGTCTAATTAACCGATCGCAACACTGTGTACTAAAACCAAAGTAGTTGACGTAATCCAAGCAGCGAACAAATTAAAATGGGACTGGGTGGGACATGTATGCCAGATGACGAACGATCTATGGGCAAAAATAAGCACATTGTGGTTCCCACAAAACTGAGCCCGGCGTCAAGGCAGACAGAGAAAATGCTGGAGAGATGAGCTTGCCCAGCAGTGGAACACTATAGGCTCTTAAATAAAAATTTAATAAAAAAAGGAATTTACATTGGAAGTTCATAAGAAGTTTCTTTATGCCGAGATATGTCAAGTTACCTACAGTTCAAGGAAATAGTACGAATGTTTGTTCCTGAGTTAAGTCGCATAATATTTGCTTATTTATATTTAAACAAATACCTTTCCTACTCGCCATGTGTCACGCACTGTCATGCAGTAATGTGACCGCGTACATTGTGCATAATATATTCGCTGCATTCCCGCGCGACCGGCCACTCATAAACACTTCAACACGTGCAAGGATGCATCGGGTCGCTATTCTTCATACAGTAATATCCAGTTGGAACAAAACTTAAATTCAAAATGTAAGTAGGCATATAAAACACACAAATTTAAATCGACATATTACTTTTCATTTAGGATGTAGCTGTCACATAAATTAGATCACTAACGGCCCAGTTTATAAACGGCTTTATTGATACAAAGCCGGTAAAATAAACTGGGTAAAATAACTAAGACGCTGTAATTTTTGACCGGCTGTCTAAAGAGCGTACCTATGAATGATTGATGATTCACACTACATTCTACATCGCTTGACGGATTTCAACGTGGAGTGTCACGGAGGATGTAGAGTTCTTGAATTTTTACACGAATTAGGGCACAGCACAAAGAATGTCGTCTCGCTCAAATCTGGGGCTGAGGAAGACTGGGGAAGTACCTCCACCTTACAGAAAACCGCAGTTTAATAACACTAGACCCTACTCATAGTGTTGTGTTTCTGTTGGTGAGTAAGGTCGCCAGAGTTCCAAGAGGATTCATTGTGTTGTCAGCTGGGGACTCACGGAGCAAAGCTTGCCCCTTTAGCTGTCAACTCAGCGAATCCACCTTTTTTAAAGGGTCGACAACGCGTATGTAAAACTCCTGGACTCTGGACTTCCAACTGCCCTACTGATCTTCTTCTGTCTTACCGCTTGGCCACCAACGCTCATCAACCACAAAAAATTACAAAATACCGCAGTAGTTTTTTTTTGTAAATCTACTTACTTTTGATAGCTTTCATAATAATACCGCAATGTTTAATCAGAAGATATATTATACCCACTTTCCATGTGTCACGCACTGTCATGCAGTAATGCGACCGCGTGCATGTGCAATATTCGCTGCATTCCCGCGCGACTCATAAAACACTTCAACACGTGATAAAGGATGCATCGGGTCGCTATTCTTCATACAGTAATATCAGTAATACTTTTAATAAAAAAAGCATTTACATCCTAATATACGAAGGACTCGAACCGTCGAAACGTAGTTATTCATTTGTTTTAAGAGTTTTTTTGCCATAACTAAATGTATGCGGTTAAAAATTTAGTAAAATAACTATTTAACTTTCTGAATATTTAATATTTAAAAAAATCTGAAGTTCTGATTTTTGGGCTCATTCAAATAAGAATCACGAGCCGATTGGAACCTGATAATAAAAAAAATGTATTTCCATTACGTCCCGTTTGTAAAAACACTATGAGCGTGGCGTAATGGAAACTTAAAATTTATATGGAAAATTAGGGGCATTTTTATAATTATTAGGATCCAGTCAGCCCTGTAATTCTGATTCAAATGAGCCCAAGCAAGCCCAGATATGGAAGAATCAAAGGTGTCAAACATCTCACAGTTAAGTAGGTCAAACATTATTTTGTGAGTCATACTGACATTAAATTGAAACGGTTCAAGCTCAACTTTTGGTTTCAACTGCATCGGGCAACATGTGACGCGTATTGTGATACCCGTTTAAATTTAATTAACTAAACTTTGATTTTTGACAAATTTATTGGTTCACCGGTTATTTGCTTTAACAAACCGGATATAAATCACATTAACAACAATATTCATAAACCCGGTTAAATTCAAATTCAAATTCAAATTATTTAATTCAGACAGGTCGTCCATATACACATACAATAGGGAAATAAAATTAAAAATTAAGATTAAAATATAAAAATAAAACAAAAATATTAATAACTTATTTACATGTCAAAACAGTATAACCAACCACAAAATAAAATCAAAGTATGTCATAATAAAAAATTGTCATTCATTTACGTTGCGCAGTGTGGGCCCTGACATGTAGGTCTATAAGTGTTTTAGTGAGTGGACAGTCTAAACGGTTAGCTAATGTGTTCAGGATGCTATTGGCGCTTTCCCGCGCCCTGCGCGCCAATGAGGCGATTCGTTTGCGCATAACGCAGGGTTAAAAAAAGGGTAAAATAACAGTGACTTCATGAATATTTATTCAAGTATTTATGCCCTTTTTTAGCATACGCTAATATTCAGACGGATATTTGATGTTCGTTTACAAACAAACAGATTTATGCCGTAACAATGGCTCCAATCAATTTGTCTGTGCATTGGGTTTTGCACCAACAACTAGGAATCTATTCACGTATCGTTTTAATAACAAGTTTTATTTAACTTGCCTTTAAACTTTAACTTTAATATGTAGCCCTTTGACCCACAAAGGGTTTGTTTGTAAGGGTCAAATCTTGCAAGCTGAATTTATCTAATTTAACGTTATTCGAATAATATGAAACTTCAATGCTTATGTAGGTTGGATGGAGACCGATAGTAGCCATAAGAACTCTGTGATGAAACAACTAAATCCCATTGTGTTTGTTCTTGGAATTGCCTCGATGAATATAAGTTGGCCGTGGGAAGAAAAGTACAGTTAGCAGTTAAAGCTCGTATCAATTTTTTTTGATAAAAAACTTATTTGCTGATAAATTGTATTAGTAATTACGCTGCACGCAACCCCACAAATGTAGCTCACAAATCAAATCATAGTGAATGAAATGGGTTCAACATAAATTCGATAAATAATTTTGTGGTACAAAGCAATCCGTATTAAATCAAATAAAAGATGACACACTAGAACGGAACGGGACGGGACGGGGCGGGATGGGAAAATATGTTAATTTCTATAGAAAGCGTCACGTGACATCTGAGGGCTCCAAGATGATCGTGACGTGATTCTTTCTATAGAAATTGACAGATCTTCCCGTCCCGCCCCGTCCCGTGCTAGTGTGAGTCATCCTTAATTAAAAAAAATCAAACTGTTACTTAATAAAAACAATTTGAAACGATCCGGATAAGATCCGGATAAAAACTGACGTTTAAATTCTATAGACTCACCGTCCGCTTAAATCGAATAAAATATAAATAGCTTCCCTGAACTAAGATTTCCTTATTTGTTGATACAGAAATGGATAATTTTTTTTATAAAAGTTATGTCTTGAATGTGGGTAGAAATGCTTATCGCAGAATGGAGGCCACGGTTACCGCGACTTTAATAACGTTTGCGAACGCATGCGGAACGGAATTTCATATGTGTACGAGAATGTGCGCAAACATAACATAAGATAACATAACCTTGCTTGTGACACAGCGTACGCTGTCATACGATTATTGTACACACGCATTCAAAAGCGCATGGACAATTTATGAATGACTTCATTCATAATCTGCCCATGCAATTGTGAACGCGATAGTACAATGGAAAAGCACGAATTAAATCATTTATTAAATGTATAAAGAAAGAGATGTCATAGGTTAAACTACAGAAAAAGTGACCAAGGTCCCCAGTGCCCAGGGCTGAGATCGAACCAGCGACCTCCTGATTTCGCGGCAGACGCCCTAAGGTAAACGCACCTTAAGCGTTTCAAAAATAAGAAAGAATGCATATACTTAGGAAATTTCGGACTCTGGTCGCCGTGGTCGGGTGGCCTAGTGGTATATGACTCCTCTTTCAATTTATAATCATACGATTATTGTAACGTGGGAGTAAATGTGATAGAGACGAGGCGGGGTGACATTGCAACGTGTCGCCACGGGGTATGTCGTTTCGCGTTCAGTTGTCAAGATACAAACTATTGATAACTATCAGAGTGCCCGCGCCGGTCTGCGGTCGCGTAACGAGCGCTCACGTAGAACACCCCCGTTGCACTGCATTATACCTAAAATCGCTGTCAATGGAACTCCGTAACAATTATAACTAATATTTGAAACGGGATAGTTACCATGTATGTTTGTTTTATTGAGCACCCGATATTTCGACACTGTTGCAAGCGTCATGTTCAGTTTACTCCGTGAACATGGCGCTTGCAACAGTGTCGAAATATCGGGTGCGCAATAAACAAACATACATGGTAATTATCCCGTTTCAAATTTTAGTTATAATGCAAATGACCATGTTAGCTTAAAACTTTGTAACAATGAAAAAAAACCACAATATTGATCGTAATAACCTAACCTTTAAGTTTTTAAAGAAATCTCCAAGATTAACTTATTTATCTAATGTTTTGTATGTTACGATAATACGACCGTTTCAGTAGTGAATGGTTTCAGTGGTGTTTGATGAGGTAGTGTGAAAATACAAGGAAAAACAGTGACAAAACATGTGACGCATTTTGTTTACATTGTTAGGAAGTTCCATAGAGGGGGATTTTACAAGATGTTTACAGATTTAGCTTATAAATAACAAAAACGCCAATAAAATTTAATAATTAAAAGATAAATTAAACGCGTCTTGCAAGTTTCAGACTTGCCGTCATCTCCCTTGCGTTTTTACATTGTACAAAATTAATCAGTGAGAGTGTTTTCTTACACAACGAAACTTATTTTATAATAAGAATAACTCTAAACCTTATTCAAAGATTCATAAATCTGACAACTGACACTTAGTTAATAAATTGAATTAAGTGAAAAGGTAAACCCCGACTGCGGTCGAACAAGAAACGTAAACATGATTTAGAATTCTTATTTAATAAGCACTTAGATACGACAGTTGAAAAAAACAAAGGCCCTTGACAGACGGATGGACGGACGGACGGACAACAAAGGGATCCTATAAGGGTTCCGTTTTTCCGTTCCTGCAGCGCATAATGACTTACTTCGGCCACATCAGCCGCTTAGGTGCGTATAACTTTGAACTTCTGATGGTCACCAGAAAAGTCGAAGGGAACATCCTAGACGCCGGAGCTGGAAACGCTGGTCTGACCAGATCTCAGAGCAGACCAACGGACCAGTTAACGCAGTACGCCAGGCAGCCGATGGAGGCAAGCAGTTAACGAGCTGAAGAATCAGGATCCTCAGCAATGAGGGAGCGATGGGAAGAAACCCCAATTAAAATAGACATCCTTTTTTTGTTACTAAATGGCGAAACCTTTTACCGTAGTAATTCAAATTTCATTTATTTTGAGACATCAGCGGCCCAGAATTGTTCGCAAACAGTTAAGAATGAATGACCAGGTTACCATAACGTCTTAACCCATTCAGACACGTTGTCGGCAACCCTCTACGCGACATTTTCGCTACAAAGCATAATATCGGATCGGCTACGGTGTAGCACTACGAGAAATGCTTAGCGGTGAATGTGTTAAAGAATGACTCACACTAGAACGGGACGGGACGGGGCGGGACGGAACATCTGCCAGTTATTATAGAAAAATATAAATGATGAAGTGTCCAAGTAGTTTGGGAGAACCCCGTTCGCTTTCGCTCGTTTAAAAAAGATCGGGTTTACGTTATGAAGTATATTCTACTTTATTTTTATAACAAAAGCATGAAAACGAGTAATGGGCGTGTCATTGGGTAAACTGGGGGTTTGAAATATAGCCCTTGGTAAATTAGGTGTCTTAGGTTTTCGGAACAGAATTAGGTTCTTGAAATTCAGATGAATAGGAACTAGTTATGTTTATAATATTGTCTTCTATTGTTGTTCGTCGAAACTAACCACTTTAGAAGGGATTAATCGCGTTTATTAACACCATGACCCTACGTTTTGAGCCCTTTACAGCACTCGTTTCTACAGGGTTTAGATGATGGCATGGCACCCTGTGAAAACGAGTGCTGTAAAGGACTCGAAACTTAGGGTCATGGTGTTAATAAACGCGATTAATCCGTTCTAAACGATCGAATAAGCACGTATTGCACGTAGAACCGATGGCCGTTGGGGCGGAAAGGTTTTCATTTCATTTCATTTAATTTATTCCTTTAACTCGAGTGGCGACCGCGTACCGGAAGGCGCAGCGTGGGTAGGCCCCCCACATAGTGGACTGATGACCTGGTGAAGGTCGCAGGAGTCCGCTGGTTGCGGGTGGCGCAGGACCGGTCATTGTGGAAATCTTTGGGCGAGGCCTATGTCCAGCAGTGGACGTCTTTCGGCTGAAATGATGATGATGATGATGATCAAATAAGACGAAGGATTTGGCCCTAAACAGCCAAAGCAGATGATCGTTGGTATTTACAATGTTCGTGTCCGGAACGATCTGTCAGTTTCAATAGAAAGAATCACGAGATAGTTCGGAGCCCTCGGAGGTCACGTGACGTTTTGTATGGAAACTGACAGATCGGCCCGTATCGGATCAGATCGGATCGGACTGGTGTGAGTCATCTCTTATCATAGGATAGCAAAAAGTAATTATCCGCGGACGAAGACGCGGGCGTCAGCTAGTTTATAAGTAAAACTAACTTACCACTAAAAACGAATACTTTGTGAACACACAAAACACCAAATTCTGTCACAGGAGTAGTCTCACGTCAAAATCTACCGAAACAAAACACTATTATTTCTCGTGACAATTGTCACAAAGTCTTCACCAAAAATTGTTTATTTATTGACGATACACTACCATTTTCAATACTTTAGCGGCCACGACCATTCCTAATACACTCTCGATTGATAAGACGATTCAGCAGAATTTTGAATTAATACTTGTTGATAAAACTAGTAACACGGTAACCTGTCAGCTGAGTGTAATTATCCGGCGTCCGCGCATGCGCGCCGCCTCCTGCGGGATCCTTCGGCATCAAACCGCAGTACCTTTCCGATCGCCGCCCTGACGAGGCGTTTTTGCCGTGCGCTGCCGTGCGGTGCCGTGAACACGCGAAAATATCCGGTTCGAACTGTGTTATTGGAAATACTAGTGATTTTAAGGTAGGTTCAGTGTTTTTTTTTTGTATGTGTATTTAAATTGATTTTTTTTATGTAAAGTGGGTTTTTAATGAGATTTTTGGGTCCTTTGAAGCGGAACAGGATAGGTACGGTTTTAAATTTTAAATTATGTTTGAGGTAAAGACGGAAGGGATGGTTTAAAACTTAAGGGTAAGAGGATTACACGTTTGAACGTAGAACTTATTAATAGGAATTTAAATAGCTACGTATTTTGACGGTTTAAACATGAGTTAATAATTGAATAATTTTCCTTAATATGATTAAATAAGCAAATAAATAAATGTTATGGTAAGCTCAATAAGACTTTTGTTATGAGTACTAAATGATAGTCATTATGACAGTAGGGATTATGAGAATATTTAGATTTTAGAAATAATAGCATGATCATTTTAAATGGCTTCATATTTAGGTAATTTAATTTGTTATGGAGTTACAAACACTTTTATTTTTATATTATTATGGTATAGCAATGAGCTCGGCGAATCAACTTTATCATGTTGTTTCTCTGTCTCATCAGCCATGGGACAAATGCAGCACAGTTTGTTAGAAGAAATGTAGTATATTCTACTGACATGCTTGGTAGATGACCCATTACTGAAAGGGAATATAACTTCCACATAAAGAGACCATTACCATGGCATATAGTGACAAGAAATAGTTACATAACCCAGTTACATTTAATTAATAGATGTCTGTGATAAAAAAGCTATGAACTGACAAGTCGTACGGCGTACGGCTTACCAATCTAGAGAATGTGGGTCCCATAACGTTTCATGCTTATTGTGAAATGGAATAATGTGTAATTAAATATGCACGGTTATCATTTGCCAAGTAAAAATGTTAAGAGACATAAAATAAATAAATAAATTTTATAGGACAATCGTACACAAATCGACCTAGTCCCACAGTAAGCTCAATAAGGCTTGTGTTGTGGGTACTAGACGACGATATATATAATAGACAGATCCATATAAATACTTAAGTACATAGAAAACATCCATAACTCAGGAACGAATATTCATAATAAACACACAAATATATGCCCTGACCAGGATTGCTCAGGATTGCTTCGTAGGCAGGGTCACTACCAACTAGGCTAGGAGGCCGTTAGGAATGAAATAATGTGTAATTAAATATGCACGGTTATCATTTGTCAAGTAAAAATGTTAAGATACATATCTATAAAGGAGTCCCTTAGTCGTATGTAAGGTGAACGTACACAGCTCGACACTGTCTCAATATATGTCATATTTAAACATATTAATGCCAATAGAGGTGACAGATGACTGTCATCCATTGGGCACACAATTAGACAGATTAATTATCAACTAGCTTTTGCCAGCGGCTTCGCTCGCGTTACAAAAAGACAAAAAGTAGCCTGTCAATCTCCATTCCGTCAACTATTTCCACTTAAAAAAACACGTTTTGTCGCTGCCGTGAAAAACGGACAAACAAACAGACACACACTTTCCCATTTATAACAATTTAGATATAGGTCTTCATTTGCATGCCATTAGTGGCTAAACATGCATTGTCACATAATTATAATGTACCATCTTTTGTAAACCATGTTTGTGCAATAAATTTATTTCATTTCATTTCATTTCAATATTAGTATGGATTCAGGGAGCATATAGTTCATGCCGATGATAGACAAATGACGTCAAGCTTCATACATCATGTTTCAGGTTTTACGTTTAAATGAATAATGCTGTCATTGAATAGTGTCAAAACTATTACGTTCGACGTTAGAATCGAACGGTGATAGACTTTATCTGTCATTAACTAATTTCGTATTAAAACATACTGTGTGTTTATACTCATACTCATACTCATACTCATTTATTGATAATACAGAAATATTACATGTCAACACTTTTTAAAATCTAAGAATAATATTAATGTCATAAATTCAATTTACTAGTTATTTGTAGGTATGTCAAAAGTAAACAATCCGTAAACATTCTTAATAATTATTTTTACATACGTCATAGAATTCGTCCATAGTGTAAAATGCATTACCAATTAGCCATTTTTTCAGTGTGTTTTTTTTTTTTAATACTACGAAGGTGACAAACAAGCATACGGCCCACCTGGTGGTAAGCGGCCACCGTAGCCTATGGACGCCTGCAACACCAGGGGTGTTACATGCGCGTTGCCGACCCTTAAAAAACATTGCATTGTTTTGGAAAACATTGCAATCTTCTAATATTCGGATGTCAATTGGTAGTGCATTATAAATTTTGGGACCAACGACTTGCATTGTCTTGGAAGACTTGGTCAGTTTGTGGCATGCGGGCAGCAGCCGTTCTTTACTACCTAAACGGGTGCGAGAGGGTTTGCTTACCTCGAAGGTGTGTATGTGTGTGTGTACGTGTTTTGCTATATTGAAAATATATTGTGAGGGTAGAGTGAGTACTTTGATTATATACGTCATGATGACGAAACTGGCATGAATTTATCATAAAACAATAATAATATTAGGTGTTAAAGATAAGATAAATTAGTTTTTAATTCAAGATACATAGAAAGATATGATCGAGGAGCGAGTAAAGGAAACAATCCAAGTAAAAGTAAGATAATAGTAGATTGTATTACAAGGGATCAAAATGATTTATTTCCGGCGAGAGTGTACATCCGAATGAAGCGATGGATTCTACAATAGAATACCGAACGTAGTGACGGATACTGAAGTAGAATCCTGAGCGTGACAAGGATTCAAGCGTTGACGCCCAAGACGAAAATAATGGTGATCCCGTGTGACACATACTGCTTTTCACCCTTACTAAGAGGAAAAAACAAAACCGAAAACAGCATCATATCAACACCACGATGCCACTAGTAATAATGCTTGGAAACGTAAAAATGTAGTCCTTGAACAGAAAAGTGCCACTTTGATCCCTCTCAGCTTGAACAGAAAAAACCCTTTCATAAATAGGTCACTCCCTGAGTACCATACTCGGCTGAGGGCAAGAATCAGCATAGCAATAATACGCGCGAGCAGTTGTGTTATGGGTACTAGACGATGACATAATTATATAATGAATAGATACATATAAATACTTACATACATAGAAACATCAAAAAAACTCTAGAAAAAATATTCGTCATAAGCGCAAATAAACGCTCTGACCAGGATTCGAACCCGAGACCTCCTGCTTCGTAGGCAGGGTCACTACAAACTAGACTAGGAGGTCGTTCACTTAGAAATTTTCTGAAACACAACCGTATCATCAAACATTTATACACATTTTTATTTTTTATCAGAAACGTCTGCGTCATACCCAATTTCTAAGAAATAAAAGAGAAGAGGAAAAAAACATGACCTCGAGCGGGACTCGAACCCGCGACTCTGGAATACCGGCTCATCGCTTTTCCAACTGAGCTACCGAGACCACACCAGTGGCCCCGAATTTTTCCACCATATCACTCGTATGCGCCTTACGGTAGATGTTACTAAGCGCCCCTCTAAGCGCATGCTGGAGAATCGCATCTGAGCTGGTATCTGAGAGTCACAGGTTCGATTCCCGCACGAGGTCGTGAATTTTTCCACTTTTCCTTTATTTCTGAGAAATTTGGTATAACGCAGAAGTTTCTGCTCATCATTACACAGTATGTTGTTGTTGTACAGGTTGTCTGGAAGAGATCGCTTCTTAGCGATAAGGCCGCCTGTTGTCTACCAGTGTTTATATTTTAGTGTTTAATGTATATTGTTTTTATTTCCTTGTTGGTGAACAATAAAGAGTATTTGTATTGTATTGTATTGTATTGTATATTTCTATCTACAAAGGAACATTCAATCTTCAAACAAACATATGTCTACAGCCTCGTAGCCCATTAGACGGTTCTAAAGTTGTAGCCAATGTGCTACGAGAATACGCGTAATAGGGTACGTGCTACGGCGTAGCGCTGCGGGTGCTACGCAGAATTTTAATGCTACGGCCGTGCTTATTTAAAAATGGTGGCGGAGTAAGAATCATCTGTACTTACAGGTAATTCTTAATGGTTGCTGAGATTTTAGTAGGTTTATTATAAGGTAAACGGCCCAGTGGATGACACTGACCCAGTGGATGACTTTGAGCAGTTTATTTGAAAAAATAAAGATACCGCTATTAATATAACTTAGGTATCTCCTGCTACCCTAAGGTTGTCTGGAAGAGATCGCTTATAGCGATAAGACCGCCTGTTGCTACCTTTATATAATTTGTAATTATGTTCTGTTTTCTTTTTGTCTCATATGACCGCACGCAAGATTCGTGAAATAGTCATTATTCTCAACCAAATATAATTTCCTCCTACTTGGGGACCAGTGATTCAGAAGTTCACAGCGCGAGATGTGAGGTCTATCTTCGGATCGATGCGCGGACGTTGTATTGTGTGTCGTGCCGATAACATTTAGTAAAAGGGTAGACCTAACTTTTTCTACCGACCCACGAGTTAATAGTGACTTTCCGCCGGGTAAGCGAACATTTGTAGCATCGCCGTTGACATTTCGCTGATTCATCAGTCAAGCCGAGAACATGACACATGAAACTCTGTTGACGTGTCGGTATATTAATATAAATTACCTGCATTTGTGAATGAAGATATAAAAAAGTACATTTTCCAGTAAAAAAAAACCTTATATATGTTTAGACGCAACTTAAAATGAGCGCTGAATTTTATTTACGTTTCTTTTCCTTTTAAATAGGTAATTTAATTCGGGACATTTTTCACTAAAGAAGCAGCGTAAGGTTGTATTTTTGTCAAATTGATTACGGGACGTCCCTAGTTCGTTAGGGTTGTCGCAACCCGGCCGTTTCCAGGAAACGTAGTCTGAAATAATAATAACCATCCAAACAAAATTGAGTCTTATTCCATAGACATACGTCGCAAAATGTTGACAAAATTAAAATTACGGTCACACCGGATCGTTTCGAATCAAACAATTCAATTGGTTGCCTTTGTTTTTGTTTTTTCTTTCGGTATAGTCTTTTGTTGTTTAGTTAAATATGATACTTTGTCGTTTGGACGGTGAAAGATTGAGGCATAAAGGGCAGATCCATTCAACTGGTAATTTTGGAATTCTTTATAATAATATAGCAGGCGGGGATGGCTACAGTGGAAGAGACAGTGAATAGCCGCAAATATATCGCTCTTACGAATCAGCATATATGTGTGAATTTCGCTGTCGGGGAGAAATTGGTGGGTATTTTGTAAAAAAATTGTTTGAGGTCACCGGGGACCGTAAAGCTGGCTCGATCCTCGCACAACCGGATAGGTATAACCATTCAAAGGGGGAACGCAGCCAGCATCATGGGAACCCTTCCGCAAGGGTTGGATCTCGGTGACCTCAATTAAGTAGTTAGTTTTTTACTTTTTTCATATATTTCTGTGATTTTTCTAATAATATATTGAATAATTAGTAACTCAAAGCTAAAATAATAGAGCACCCTGGGTGTCGGCCGCTGACGGACCGGTTATTGCAGCGCGCCGAGCGCCAACTGATAACGCTCGCTCATTGCAATTTATGTATGCCTACTTGCCTAAAATAGATGTGAAGACATTGGTCGTATTTTATTGTAATTTAGATATTAGCACTACTAGCAGTATATACCGGGTGGAACGGCTCGACGATCCTTTCCGCAAAAGGGGGATTGTTTAGATTTAGTACTGTATTTCCTCTAAAGAAACTAGGCTCATATTCGTAAGCGTTTTTAAGTTATAGGCAGTTAACTTTTGATGCAAAATACTGCAAGTGACAACCCTCATTAGGTTCAATAACATTTAACAATAACACAAAGGTCAGTGACATTTACCAAAACAACATTTCTACCCCATAATATTTCCCAGTCAATATTACAATTGTGTGAACTACCCACTTACAATAATCTAACTAACCATAGATAAATTAAGACTAAGGGCAGTTATACATGCAGAATCGTAGAATTGAAAATAATATCTTCTGAAGCCTTTATTTTTATAATTCAAATAAACATGTTACTTTTGCATTTATTTCCATACAAATCGGTTAACCAACAGCATTTTCTAGCTTCCACGCACCCCGCCTAGTATGCTCTTCTGGCGGTGTATTATGGGCTTTATGAACCTATTTATTGTAACTGCCCTTAGTCTCAATTTCTCTATGGTTAAGTTAGATTTTTGTAAGTGGGTAGTTTGCACAATTGTATTATTTTGTTTGGGAAAAATATTAATTTTTACTCAGTCTTACCCGTGATAAAACAGTGACGCAAATAAATTGCAAATTACGTGATAAAACCTATTTTCAAAATGCCCTTGGGAGCCCGCGATTACCTAAATTTGCTTATGTTATACGGGGAGTGTAATTATAATGCCGCCGAGACGTTACGACGCTATCGACAAAGATATCCTCCACCACACCCAACTAGCCGTATGTCAATTTTACGGGCCTTTGATCGCGTGGCAAATAATCAGCCCATAGTACCACAAACGGGCCAAAACGACCAACGGGGAGGAGGTGTAGTTCACATTGCACCAAGGTTTGAAGAGCGAGTGCTGCGGTATGTCGAGCAAATTTTTGTAAACATAAAGTGTCACATTACAGTTACATGTAGGTATAGTACATAGTAATAGCAGGGTTGTCACTAAGAAGAACATTAATTAATTTTAATATTTTTACTGATTGTTCGTAACAAAAATATAAACATTACTAATCGATTCTCCTTCACTTAAACTAACCCCCCTTTGCGAGAAGGATCGTCGTGTCTTTCCACCCTGTATATGTGGAATGCAGCATCGAGACAAACCTGTTTGGTTTAACGATGCTGTTTCAATAATGTGTATTATGGATTGTAACTACGGTAATAAAAAAAAAAAGATTTAAAAAATATATAATTATGGTATTTAATTATAAAACTTTACTTTTGAAATATGCACCAGGAGCCTTACAATAACGTCTTAACGCGATTCAGTTCAGGACCTAAACTGAGTTCAAATAATAATTTTACTTTCCAAAAGTACATGGCCTTTAGAAAAAAAAACAGGCTACTAATTTATTAATATTTTGGGTTCAGTTACCCACAATAGGTTCTCGGTAAGCCGAGAAAGGGTAAGCTATCGCACAATGTAACACGCTAATAAAGGCGTGACGCGAGTTACTTACTGCTGATCCGCATCGCGACAAATGCGTCCAACTCAAAGACGCTGATTTATGTTCGATATTGTTTAAGGAGAACGTTCAAATATCTTGGCATATCAACATATTTGTTGGAATATATGCCATACGTCCAACTCAAATACGCTGATTTTTGTCTGAAATTGTTTAGCAACTCTAGAACGCAACATTACACTGGCCACCGCGGTGTGACCGCCTGCTGTGCGCGTTATCGCAAGGACTCATTACATTCATTAGAACGCTGAACTCTGAACGCGGAACTCGGAACTCTAGACCGCTTTCTGTTTAACAAAAATAGGTTTTCTTTCGCCCTCTGTCGCTAAGCCGGGAAAGGGTATGCTGTCGCACAATGTAACACGCTAATAAAGGCGTGACGCGAGGTACTTACTGCTGATAAGCATCGCGACAAATGCGTCCAACTCAAACACGCTGATTTGTGTTCGATATTGTTTAAGGAGAACGATCAAATATCTCACTTAAGGTTGACTCACACTAGAACGGTCCGGGCCGTGACAATCTGTGAGTTTCTATAGAAAACATCACGTGACCTCCGAGGTCTCCGAGCTAGCACATGCTTCTTTCTATAATAATTCACAGATCATCTGGTACCACCCCGTCCCGTGTTAGTGTGAGTCATCCTCTGTTTCAAAATTGCTCAAAATACTTACATAGAAAAATATACCCAGTTGTCTCATCTGTTCTTTTATCAATCCAGTATCCTAGTTGTCTTTTATATACATCTATCCATAATATAAGCCTTATTGAGCTTACTGTGGAACTAGGTCGATAAGATTGTCCCATAACATGTACATTCATTTTATTGACTTATTTACCTCTCGAAAAGGTAAGAACTTATATAAAAAGAAAGAAGATTTGATTGTGGAAAAGAAGAAAGTATCTTGATGGCTGGAAGAAAAAGAGAAAAAACAATACTCCTGTAGTTTTTGTTAAAATGAAATTTAATTTCCAAATTACACTGTGTCTTATTTGTGGTAGTTTTTTTTGTACGGATTTACCTACCATACGTTTTAGTCCCAGATACCCACAATTTTTTAATTTATTGATTACAGTGCTGGCAAAGAATGGATCTCAGACAGATAAATATACTTAAATGTGATAATATGACCCCTATGCTCAATTTTTTTAATGAAGACATATAAGAACTCAAAATATTATGTTACTGTTACGGCTTTTATCCCACCAAACCAACCGTTTAGTTACCCTAGGTCACCGGCCAGGGTTGTCAGCGCCCGCAGTTATCGCTTTAAATATGCTAATGTTCTCCTGTGAGGAAAGGTCAGTTGTACCGCTTGCCGTTCAACCTATCAAACCAACCGTTTAGCACAACACAACCCTAGGTCAGCGGGTCAAGATGGCCACGGATAACTGACCAGGGTTGTCAACGCCCGCAGTTATCGCCTGATATATTGTAATGCCCGATATGACGTAAAATGTGTACTTACGTCAACTGTTTAGCACAACCCTAGGTCAGCGAGTCAAGATGGCCACGGAAAATTGGCTAGGGTTGTCAACGCCCGCAATTAACGCCTGAACTATGTTAATGCTAGCCTGTGGGACTAGTGAGGAAAGTCTTAAATCGTGTGGAGGGACGTTTTATAGCGGTAGATGTGAACGTCAAATGTAACCATTTATCTTTTGCTATTCAACACAGCAAACTAACCGTTTAGCACAGCCCTAGGTCAGCGGGTCAAGGTCGTCATGAATCACTGGCCAGGGTTGTCAACGCCCGCAATTATCGCCTGAAATATGTTAATGCCCGCCTGTGGAGTTAGTGAGGAAAGGTCTCAATTTATGTAGAGATATGTCGTTTGTGATAATTAAATATAATATTGCCGCCAGCGTCCTCGGTACCATGCCACGAGGGCCTGTTTTAGATTTATTTTAGTTTAAATTTAGTTTTAGTGTAGTTTTTATCTAGTTAGTAACGTACGTAGTTTTAATTAGTTTTAGTTCAGTTTATGATGAAATAAATTAATATTCCATAAAATTATTTCATTTACATATTTATAGAATCAAGACGTCAATGGAATAGTGGAAGAAGACGACCTTTCCTTTTTAAGTAGAATGACTAAAAATAACGTGTATTTGATGGTGTAAAATTCAAGGTTAAACCTACTTCAATTCCACATATTATTTATGCAGTATTTACCATTAAGGATGACTCACACAAGAACGGAACGTGACGGGGCGGGACGGGAAAATCTGTCAATCTCTATAGAAAGCGCCACGTGACATCCGAGGGCTCCGAGCTATCACGTGATTATTTACACGAATGAAATGTAAATGAACGAGGTGACAGAAATAGTACAACAACTGTCAAATTTCACCAGTTTGGAGCGACCTTGAAATTGGCAGTAGATTTTAAATGTCGTTAGTCTAACCTTTTAACATGCCTCTTGCAACTGCAAAATCTTCTGCCAAAATATGCGACATCGTTACGTTGTAATGCATTGATACCTACCATCAAAATATGCGACTAAGTTAAGTTGTTACATTGAAACCGAGTACTAAATTTCAACGATGTATTTAATTTGGCTGCTTGGATGAATTGAGGCAGAGACGTCAGCAAAAACTGTGACAACCTACGAAATCGGAAAAATAACAAACATATTTATACCTCTTTTGGACACTCTATTTACTTGGTAAGGAAGTGGAGGACTTTGATATTGGCTTTGATAATGAGTTTTGGGGGGGTTTGACCTAAACAAATAAATAAATGAAACTCAATTTGAAATTGGCAGATATAGGGACTAACGATTGTCAACAGCTTTTCACGCCGAAGGGAAAGCGTAAAGCCAGTATCCTTCTTACGTAAACATAATTATATCGCCTTTGTCTACTATATCATCATTATCATCCTAAGCTAGTCCACTGCTGAACGTAGTTATCTCTATAAATCTTGTCTACTTTATATAAATTATAAATTGAAAGAGATGTCATAATTATATTACACAAAAAGTAACCAAGACCCCCAGTGCCCAGCGCTGGGAACGAACCAGCGACCTACTGATTTCGCGGCAGACGCCCTAAGCACTAGGCCAGAGTAAGAAATTTCCTAAGTAACTACATGCAATCCATTCTTTTTTTTGAAACCTTTAAAGTGCGTTCCGCCAATCCTTCAGCTCAGACTTACATTTAGTGCTGTCCTTCTAGATAATCTTTATAGATTAGTTTCAACTTGCGTTAAAAAAAAGAAAGGGTTGCATATACTTAGGAAGTTTCAGACTCTGCCCGCCGTGGTCCGGTGGCCTAGTGGTTAGGGCGTCTGCCGCAAAAGGAGGTCGTTGGTTTGATCTAGCCCAGGAGATTGGGGGTAGTATTTGACATCTCTTTCAATTTATATTTTTGCAGGTTAAGCGAGTAAATACGAAATTACTAATATGAAATAATCTGTTCAAAGACAATATAATTTCATTACACACAAAATAAATTGCGCCCCAACAGATATTAATTCACCAAATGTCCGCTGTGATATATTAACTTTTCTTACAAGAGCGTCTTCATAGAAACGTTTTTCCAAATTGATATTTATGCTGGCACAGGAAAATATAAGGAAAATAAAGATTCCGGGACACTTGTATTACCAGGATGGATTATATTTAGAATTACTTTTTTGGACAGCCCTTCAGGCGGTTTTTCTAATGGATCTGGATCCACTCTGGTGCGACGAGACATCGATATACGTGTATAAAGCTGTTTCGCTCACATTGGCTTGGCGTGCGGATCCTCATCAGATCAGAATCTTCTGTTACATTTTTTTCCCTATATTTTGATATTGTGTAGAACGCATCCTCCTTTCTTTTTAAGGGTCGGCAACGCGCATGTAACACCCCTGGAGTTGCAGGGGTCGATAGGCTACATTGACCGCTTACCATCAGGCGGGCAGTATGCTTGTTTGTCACCGTCGTAGTATTAAAAAAAAAGCTTTGCCAAGCGGTATGACGTGAGACTTTCCGGCTCGTACCAATGAGTTTTTCGTTACTTATGTACGAAATATCATTTCGTACATAACTACCATATTTACCAATCGCTTTTCCGTGAAGGAAAACATTGTGAGGAAACCGGACTAACCCCAATAAGGCCTAGTTTACCCTCTGGGTTGGAAGGTCAGATGGCAGTCGCTTTCGTAATACTAGTGAAGGGCAGTGTCGCGAGAGATCCAATAAATATTTTATGCCACACCTGGCCATAAAGTGCCTTCTTCCGCACGCTACGCGTACGGAAAAAGCCGATTTCTGCCCAAGTGTAGGCATAAAATGATGTACCTAACACGTGAGGTAATAAATATATTAAGGTATTACAGTATGTGGGGCTCCTCAAAAAGGAGTGAACCAGATTTTAATGGGTCGGTAACGCGCATGGAGGCATCCATAGGCTACGGTGTCTGCTTTCCATCAGGCGGGCAGTATGCTTGTTTGCCACCATCGTGTTTTTTTTCTGTACTATTTTCTGTACTTGTTTCAAACTTGCATGGGCAGTTTATGAATGAATTAATTCATAAATTGTCATGACAAAGAAATATCATATCAAAATTAAATCTTTATAGCTTGAACGCTACTCTCGGTCCCGGTATACTGAACTCTATAACTATATAATAATGCTTAGTGTAATACCCATATAAAACTAAACGATAACGTTTTAATAAAGCGTTCGTACTGGTGTGGAATGGACCATTAAGAGTAGTTGGCAGGCATAGACTGTTTACTCCTAACTTATCGATACTACATTTTAAGATGGGCATGGGTTATGAATTTGACAAAAGTATAATCACTGGACCCTAGGGAACATATATTGGCATACCAAGAGTGCAATGATTGGCATGCTAATCATTGTACTTTGTGTTTATTGGCGCTGCCTCTTTCTATAGAAACCAACTTACACCAGATAAAGGCCTACCACAATCCACATCGGTTCGTTAATTCGTTCGTCTATTTACCTCTTTATCGAAAGATTATAGTATGGGGTTCTTCAAAAAAGGAGTGTACAAGATTTAAATGGGTCGGCAACAATGTGACCCCCCTAGAGTTGCAGGCTATAGGCTACTGTGACCGCTTTCCATCAGGCGGGCCGTTTGTTTTTTGCCACCATCGTAGTGAAAAACAACGTTGGTAAATTTGTCCGGCGGCCATACCCGCTTTGGAGATCCGAAGGATTGGCCGAAAGTATAAGGTGGGCAGGGGTGGCTTTAGCCATAATATAGGGGTCGTAAGTTTACACTCGGGCGAACCAGTAGATCTTATAGTGGATCTACTGGTTATATATACGGTTTTGACAGACTTTAAATTATAATAGACTGATTTTCTCACATAACGTTCGAATAGGATATTTATAGATAATGTATGCAAAAATCCTACAAACTTTTCTCCCGGAAGTAGATAAAAAAAAACTAAGCCGATTTTTGAAATTTACTGTGTGAAACCGAACAAAACTTATTTACTTAAAACGGTTAAACTTACAAAATTTACGGCGTGGGTGATAGATGTGTTATTTCCCTAGAAACAAATAGTACCTAATAAGTAAAAAATGGTCCTGACCCATCTTACAATAAAATCGATTGAAACATGTGTGTACATATTTGTGACGATTTGCATGAAACGATATTTTGTTGGATTTTGCTACCTGCATGATACTAGACATGACATAGAATTTATCTGTTACGCTAAAAAATCAGCTATTAATTATTTCCCAAACAATCAAAATTTCTATAAAAAAAATATATTTCCATATAATTTTCCATATAGTATATATATTTTCCGCAGTTAAATAACACTAGACCCTACTCATAGTGCTGTGTTTCTGTTGGTGAGTAAGGTCGCCAGAGCTCTAAGAGGATTCGCTGTGTTGACAGCTGAGCACCCACGGAGCAAAGCCCTTGGCCCGTTTGGCTGTCAACGCAGCGAATCCTCCTTTTTTTTAATGGGTCGGCAACGCGCATGTAACAACCCTGGTGTTGCAGGCGTCCATAGGCTACGGTGACCGCTTACCATCAGGCGGGCCGTATGCTTGTTTGTCACCGTCGCAGTATAAAATATATATATATATATATATAAGCTCAACGACTCAGTTCAGTCAGTTCAACGACTGGATTACCAGAGTGAAATGATGAAAGGGCAGACTTATATAAAATGAAGTAAACATTCTCTTACTGTTTCTACTCTATGGCCCGCCCGGTCCGATAGGAGCCGGCTCGCGACCGATTAATCACACTTTGAGAAGCCGATATTGTTGTGCCGACACTTTCATATATTTTGGGAACTTTGTTCCCCTTTAAGGGTAAATATTTATTAAAGTACAGAGAGGAATCTCGTTTGAAATAAAAGCAGCTAAGCTTTAAAAGCGAAGTGGGTTGATAGACGAAAATGTAATCGTAGAAAATGGTTAACGATTTTAAGGTAGCTAAAACTCTTCTAATTTAAACTTTCGTGAGTCACACTGATCTTACTAAACAGATTAAACTCACATATTTTTATCACAATAGGCGTGACATGTTTCGACTGCATCGGGCAGTCATCGTCGGATAGACAGAGTGGTGTTGTCGTCTACGAGGCTCCACCACAACACCAGCGGGTGAGCTGACCACTGTCTGTCCGACTATGACTGCCCGATGCAGTCGAAACATTTCAGGCCTGAAATACGTCAGTTTTACCAATTTAAGTTTAATTTAAAACTCTTCTTTTTGCCATAATTATCCTTTCACTCGATTCGGGCATCTGGCAGCTTCATTGATGGATTTGATATAGGCATATAACTCCAACAGTTTAAAATATAGTCTATCACGTTAAAATTTTCCCTGCTGTCATTTGTTTTTATTTCATATTATTGCCATTTTATATTATTTTTATTAGTATATTATATATATACATTTAAAACACTATCGCAAAAAGTTAACAAGTAGCGCCCTCTACAAAACTACTTTAACACCCTTTTTATTGAATTAAACACTCTAATTTACTTTGGTAATAATACCTGACTCGCGTACCTAACTTTGTCGTCAGACATTCCAGCCTGGAATGAGGAACTTTACGGCCGCAAATTCGTCGCAGCGACAAAATTGTTTATTAGAAATGCAACCGTTCCTGGATTATTTGCCGCAGCTATCATAGCGGAGCACGTGTTATGTGAAATTTCGGATTATGACCTAGTAGTCCGCAACAGCTTTACTCTGTTTAGTGCAGAATTTATTTTATTTTATAATTTGAAAGAACCATTGGAAGGTTCCTTTGTTTCTTATTAATGTAAAAAACGTCTTGCTACCTAGTGTTTATTTATTCTATATCAGAAAAAAGGCTTTGCAAAAAACGTTGCTGTTAGGACGAATTATGTGATGTCTTTAGACGAACGCTAACCTTAACTGACTTATTTCTGGTAATAATACCTCATGTACCTCTCGCGTATTCAACTTTGTCGCCAGATCCAGCCGGGAATGAGCAACTTTACGGCCGCAAATTCGTCGCAACGATAAAACTGTTTATTAGGAATGCAACCATGTTCCTAGACTATTCGCCGCACTATCATAGCAAAGCACGTGTTATGTGCAATTTCGGATTATGACTTAGCCAGCAACAGCTGTACTCTTTTTAGTGCAAGTTATATTTTAAGGAGTCGTTAGAAGGTTCCTTCGTTTCTTATTTGTATAAAAATGATGTCTTGCTACCTAGTGTTTATTATTATATGGTAGAAACAAGGCATTGTAAAAAAATGTTGCTGTTCGGATGAATTATGTTATGTTTTTAGAACACTATCAATAAACTCACTTATTTAAGTAATAACACCTCATGTACACACCCGTTCAAAATTGCATGGGCAGTTTATAAATGGATTCATTCATAAATTGTGACGCGGTAGTATACGTATCTCTCGCGTATTCAACTTTGTCGCCAGATCCAGCCGGAAATGAGCAACTTTACGGTCGCAAATTCGTCGCAACGATAAAACTGTTTATTAGGAATTCTAGACTATTTGCCGCAGCTATGATAGCGGAGCACGTGTTATGTGCAATTTCAGATTATGACCTAGCCAGCAACAGTCAGGGCTCGGAACCGGTTTAAAAAATAGCGGTTTATACCGGTTTATTTCGGTTTTACTCCGAACTTTCTCCAAGAACGCAAACGTTTTAAGAACATAATAAAAACCTGGATTTAACCGGTTTATCCGAAAAGCAACTTGACGGTCTAAACGCGACGTTGCCAGATTTCGTGTTCAAGTCGCAAGACGTACGAACGGATGGTTCCTTTAACAATTTTAGTTTTATGATTTTGCATACATGTATCTAGAGACGGGTCAAAAAATATAGGCAAACCAGTGAGCTGGTATTTATAGGTGACAGCCAACAGTGTCAATAATTTATTTAAAAGAAATCAAAATATAAGTTCATACAGGGTGTATTTTCTTTTCGGGCCAATGGGGTCAACTAACAGATCCCGAAATGTTACACGAAAATGATCTTCAGACCTTTCCTCGATTTTAAATTAATGTTAGTGGCCTTTACAGAAGAAAAACATATATACAGGTTACGAGAAAAAGGTAATTTGTTACAAACATTTATTTGTGCTTATTTATTCAATTCCTATCCAGAATAAAAAGTTTGTATGAGACATGGAACCAAAAAAAAAAACTTTTTTTCTAAATGCATTTTCATATTTTCCTATTAGTCCTTACAACAGGCAGGATGCCGTTCAAATGTAATACAAACATAATTATCAGTCCCATACGGATGAAATTCATAATAAGAAAATTATCTTTTTTTACATTTTGGTTTAAGTATAGATGAAATAAAACACATTCTTTTTAGTCCAAATTTGGCACTTTCACACCCTACATTACGTGATGACGCACCAACTAAAATTAAAATTTTAGCACCATCTTGTATAAATTTTTCATTGATAATAATATTATAAGAATATAATAATAATAGATGGTAGATGTGGAAAGCTAAGTGGCGAGTTGGCTATGTGTCAGTGACACCTCTTTACCTTCATCCCTGATACTCGTACCGGTGTTGCCCCCTTGAGCCATCCTAGATGTCACCTTTTGTGGGAGCCCCTCTTATGTGGGCGAGTCACCGTCTGCCGTAAATCAAATTGCTTACCTTTTTCTTAGACAGACGCCCGATTTTATTTTCCATAACCCAGTATTTAGTGCACCACTTTCACCTAATAGTCCAGTATATTTTGGACTCCATTAAATCTCAATAGTACATACACCCTGGCGGGTGCTGCCTCTGCGTGCGTCCCATGGTTCGGGCAAGTGCAACATCCGCTCGTTGAACCCCTTACATTTCATTACATTGTCCCCTTTCGACATGATCTTGCGTGTTGGTTTTAGCTCCGCGTAAGCCTCCCAAATGTCCGGAACACCATTGTTCCGTGATGGGAAAGACATGCCTAACATAAGTCTTTATTTTCCAAATAATACATTTTACAAAATTACTTATTTCTGTTTTTTTTGCTACCCGTTATTGAGCAAAGGCCTACTCCATCGTGCTCCATAAACACCTGTCAGCCGCCATTCTTGTCCAGGTAGAGCCTGCATACAGCACAATGTCTTAATTCCACTTTCGTTGAGGACGGCCCTGCGGCCGTTTCTCTACGCGTCGCCACTAGTGGAGTACGCTTTCGCTCCATCTGCTCGAGTAACATCATCAAATCATCATTGATAGTATGTAAATTAAAATATGCGATAGATTCTCTCTAATTGTGTCTAGAGTAACCTCGTTTGTAACTATTCCAAATATAACATCGGTAGCTTAAGTAGTTCTCGAGACGTTTTTTAATGATGTGACAGACATACTGAGTCACTCCATAATAAAAAGGAACCCCCTTTTTATCATTTAGGTACGGAACCCTAAAAATGAAAGTATACTAATTAAGAGGTATAAATGTATGTAATTATTTGTTTTTATCAATTTTAAAATCACTTACAGGTACAAATATAAATAAAGCAATTACGTGGCATCCTAGGAACTATGCCTCAAGCGGAGGATTTATGGCATCTTATCTATACATATTTTAAATTGTTTTTTTTTGTTATTATCATATTTTTGTGGAATTAAACTTGTTTGTTGTTGTTGTATTAGTTGCTTAAAAGAAACTATGCAATTAGTTGAATGCCAAAAATACGCGGAAATACTCGCGCGTGGCAGATTTTGATGTACAGATCGCGCAACATTTCCTAAAAAATAAATAATAATCTATTGCGCTCCAGTAAGTCAAGATAACGTTTGGTTTGTCGGAACTTTGTAACCCTGCTACTCCTTAAAGTTTCACTGATATTGCCAGATTTTACATGAACACCTTTTAACAAGTAAGTAGGTAACTTATTTCACTATTATTTAATATGACAGATTAAAATATTTTTCTTATACCATTTTTTATCATGATGCCCTGGTCGCGCGAATCTATATTCGGGGGAGGTACTTAACAAGGTATTCCCCATATGTTAGACTGCCGCGTCGGTGATTGAATATATAAATAAAACTTCAGTCTTTCTCCATAGTAAATGTAAGGAAAAAGTTGTTTTAAATATGGGCCTAGTACCACTAGGCTTGTGCTAATTAAAACGATTAGTATGAAAAAAAAATCTATGAAAATAAAAAAAATATTCCTATAGAAACTATTGTGTGGGCTTCGATTTATAGCCGGATTTTTTTTCCATACTTATTTTCTTTTGATCTCAGGCAGGAGTGGAATACATCGCCATTAAAAAAATACTGTCTAGAAATTACCTTACATTCTCTTACCATGTAGGTTTTTATTCTAGAATCTGTAAACGCCTATCTCCATTCGGTGTAAATCGAAAAGGAAGGGAAGGTCTAAAAATATAGTTTTTATGTAGCAGCACAGGATCTGGTAGGTGCCCTCACTGACCCATAAAAAATTCACTCTGTATAAATTACTTACATTTTTTTAAACCGCAATAGTGTATAATTTGCAAACCTGGAGTAAACTGTTAATACATAATTTGTGATTATTTTGGAATATTATAGTCGTACCTACTAAAAAGTAAAAATAGTGTGGGAAATACTGAATTTATATTATTTATAATATTATTTCTTCAATATTTGATATTATTATTTCTTTGAATATATTTAGTTCGCGGCAGAAGAAATCACGCTTAAAAATGATTAAATATGCGAAACGACGTGCTTTTTAAACTTTGCTAACTGGACTGTAACTTGTTTATCCTGCGTCGCAAAAACCGGTTTTTATTGTTCTAAACCGGTTAAACGAACAAGAACTTTATTAAAATATTACTCTAAAAACCGGTTTAAAAATAACGGTTTCACGAACGTAACCGAAATATAAAGGTTTTGCGCCAAGTACATGATACCGGTTTGAAAAATTAACCGGTATCCGAGCCTTGCCAACAGTCATCTTAGTGTTTTATTTACCATATATATTTGCTTTATTGAGCACCCGATATTTCGGCACTGTTGCATGCGCCATGTTCACGGAGTAAGTTGACGCGCTGCGAGTTTTTAGTTGTGATCTACCCACACACGATAGTGATATTTCCTCTTACGGGTTCCCGTTTTAGATTGTAGTTATAAAGCAAATGACCATGTTATGGTCACTTACCGTTCAACAAATTTAAATGAAACTGGTTTCTTTCCCAAACTTCGATACTTGTAATTCCCAAGAAGATGTCTATCACATACTTATAGAATGAAGTAGGGACCGCGTCTTTAGAGAGGCGGTCATAATGTCAAGTAATCTATTTCCATATGGCGTCGGTGCTCTAATGCACATCTTAGCCAACCCAACTTCAGATACGGCAAAAATGTTATGTAGATTAGTTGACGTTATTCTTAGTAAGTAGTTATAGGTACATAATTCTATTTTTTATTATTTGTTTTATTAAGTTGGATGTTTAAATTGCGAGAGATTTTAACAGCGTATTCCTGAGGCTAAAAGAAACAAAAAATGTCATCAAGTGCATTGGATTAGGGCTAGTTTCTGAGATAATTGCAATTTTTATTTAAATATAGGTAACGCGTTTTAGAATGTGATAATGCTACTATGTGGTCTAGTCTAGACATATTTTTTTCCAGACTTCAAAGTAACACTGTGATGTCTTTGCGAAACTCGGCTGTGCCAAAAAAACATATTTTTTTTGTTTTTTAAATGGGTCTTTTCAATATGAATATTACTAAGCATATATCAAAGCATATAAAAAAAGAAGAAAAAAGGATTTTTTTTTGGTTTCAAAACATTAAAAAAAATGACCATAATTATGTTAGCGTAAAATCGTAAAGACGTTTTCTTTCCGCAAGAAAGACTGTAACATCATTTTGGGTTTAGATAATACAAATTATTGCCTTGCTAATTGATAATTATTACATAAAAGTGATAAGTAAGTCATTTTAGCAGCACGATAAAGGTTCACAGCCTAGGAGATGTCAATCGATTTTATGATGCGCGTACCATACGAGTAAGCTGCCTTTTTAGCCACTTTAAATATTGTGCAATTATTTTTGTGAAAAATACCGGAGTTAAGTAAAAAATAGATCAAATCAAAAAATACGTTTTCAGTTTTTTTTTTATCCGAAAGCGTATTTTTTAATATCCTACCTAGACTATGATTTCGTTTTTAATAAAAAAACGCTAGATATTGTCTCCTGCTTCCGCGATATCCGTTAATTGAAATTAAACACTGTCAAGTGTCATCTTCTTAACCCTGTAAAAACGAATGTTGTAAAGGGCTCGAAACGCAGGGTCATGGTATTAAATTGCAACGGTTAACACTTACGTATTTTTATCACAATAGGCGTGATATGTTTCGATTGCATCGGGCAGTCGTCGGACAGAGTGGTGTTGTCACCTTCGCGGCTCGGGCATCACTGCCCGAGACCAGTGTAGGTAGGTGTTTGGTAGGTAGGGTCATGGTTAAACGAGGTTAATCTATTCTAAAGTGTTTAATTTCAACGCTAGATTCAGTGTATCAGTTTAGAAGCTACGAAACTCCATATAAACACAGACACACCCAAGCGCCTCTTTTACTTGGTTTCGTAACGGGTTAAACACCTCAAATACATGATAATCGGCTTCAAACAAAGCTAACCCTCTTTACAACAATAACACGAACTTGTCCCGAACCCTTGTAACCCGATCGGGAGTAATCCTGGCCGCCATTTTGTTCAGGATTTTGATGTTTTTCTTACCTCATAAGCTTCAACTATATTGGTTTGAAATTAGGGATTTTTTTTTATAAAATAAAATATAGTATTGTAAAAGGTCCTTTAGAATTATGAAATGAAATGAAATGAAATGAAAATGAAATGAAAAACATTTATTTGTGACATCACAGGAAACAACATAAGAAACAAAAGAAAAGACAAACAAGGATTAGGATGTGTGTGCGTCACAAAATGGACCCAACTCAGCATATTGCCAGCCAATAAACCGGCGCTGGTCTTCCGTAGGGCCCAAATGGTGATGCCACGACAAAAACACACAATGCTGCAACAACTTATCAAACAGAAATTACACTAAAAAAATTTAAAAAAAAACTAAAAAATTTAAATTAAAAAACTACAACTGGATACATGAACACAAGAAGTAAACGAATCACACAAACACAGAAAAAAAGTTACGCCTTCCCTGAACGCGACCATATCAACATGAGACGTCAGACGTCATTGTCAGCGGCCTGCTCCGCCCAATTACATTAGTATTCGTCAAGTATGACAAAGCTTAACATTAGTCATGACAGCACATGCCAAAGCACATAAGGTTTGGTAGCCTTTTACACACGTCAGCTAATATACGAGTATTTATATATTGAATATTTTCAATACCTGTATAGTTAATTCAGACACTAATTTCTTAGATGCATTAACTCGAGTTTTTAACTTTTTTTTTTACAAATTGACTAAGCTTAAGCTTGCTTTGTAACATTATGAAATAAAGTATTATTATATAAAGTATTATTATTATCGAGTTAACCTGAAGAATCTCGCCTTAAAATTAACGAAAAAAAAACACTGTGTATAGTAGTATAACTTGAAGGGAAGATTAATCAGGTTAACTCAATTACCGTAACTATTTAGTCTACTTAAGACAGATACTAATTTATGAACTGGTTAAACCATTTCAAGCTTATAATTACGTCAACATCACAAAGCCAAGCTCACAAAACGTTTTATCAAACATCATTCGTCATATCATAATTAACTAACTTCTTCGTTAATTCCGTTAACTCCGAGACAACGCTAAAATCTCAACCCTGTGACATTGCACACTCATTCAAAATTAAATCCTATTTCACTGAGCTTAAGCTGCAATATTGTGTGACAACTCTACTCTGCAAGGCTGTAACATTAATTTCAATTTGAGTCTTATGAAGCTATTGTTATGGTGTAGTTTCGCTCGCGCACTACATTTCTGTAAGAGCTTCACAGAGGCACTGGAATTTGAAACGTATCGTCTAATATTTAAGGATGCTTTTGCCTTCGTTCTTGTACAGTAATTAGGGATGCAGTGGTAGATAATTTTCTTTGTTCCGGCTGATTGTAAATTTTCAAGGCGAGTGTTCAGTATGGAACGATTTTGAATAATTTAGAATTCATTTACGTTTGTATTAGGCTATGCGGCTTTCATGCATTATGGGTGTGAAATAAGTTTTACGGACAAAAGGAGACTCGTATATAATGACCCCTCATGGATAAAGAGGAGTTTATGATTTTCATGTGTTTGTCTATGGCATGGTAGCTACCAAAGCTTGTGGCATATTAATATGTGTTATAAGGGATCAAAATGATATTCCGGCGAGGGCGTACATTGAATTCCGAATGAAGCGATGGATTCTAAAGTAGAATCCTGAGTGAGGGATTCAAACGTTAACGCCCAAGATGAAAATAATTTTGATACCGTGTGACACATGCTTTTCACATCAACTAAGAGGAAATAAACAAAACCGAAAACACCATCATACCAACAAAACGATGCCACTAGTAATGCTCGAAAATGTAAAAATGTGTAGTCTTTAAACAGAAAAGTGCCACTTTGATCCCTCCTAGTTTGAACTGAGAAACCCTTTTATGAGTGTTGTGAAAACTAATTGAATTACGGTTACGTTTAATCTAGAGGTGTAACACCACTTAATTGTGTAGTATAGTTTTTAAATTAGAAAGCTACGTGAATGTGTAGATGTGTGTGTGATAAATAACGTCACAATTAAAAAATCACTGTGACTTGCCGTCTTAACGATCAGTTTCTATAGAAAACGTTCCTCCTCCGAGGGCTCCGAGCTATAGCGTGGTTCTTTCTATAGAAATTCACAGATCGTCCCGTCCCGTCCCGTTCTAGTGTGAGTCATCCTTTAGTATCTGAATTTCCGGTAACGATGTAAAAAAAGGCCCTGGTTGTTCCTGGAGATATCTTCATCGCTCGCGTAAAAAATAAATATAATACATCGGTTGCCATCATCAAAAGGCGGTCTTATTGCTAAAGAGCGAGCTTCGGAAGTTGGACACAGAACTTCAGCCAGTTTCAGGCAATATTTAATTTAAACCTTTCGACTTCAGCACTTTGTAAAAAAGAAGCTAACATGGTCATTTAGGTACTGAAATTAAACAGTTTCAAAAAAGTTACTTGTGCAAACCAATAACAAGTTTGCACATGTAACTTGTTGATTGCTGGGGAGAATTCGCAATTATATATTATAGGTCTGTTATGTTTTTATGAATAAGGCGGTAAATGTCTTTACTTCGGTATACATGAACGTCATGTCGTCTTTTATGTACACATCCGTATTATGTATGTATGTATAGGCGCAGCCTGAAGGCGATAAGGATAACATGTGCTAATAATATTGTCCGCAGGACGCGACATGGTGTCAATAAATTGGGGAAGTAATCTGATTAAGGGGGAGCGGGTGGGAGGGGCACAGGGTTTCTTGTCTATACATTACACTCCATTATTAACGTTTCGTAACGTCGCTTATAATGGGCGTCATAAAAAGGCTCAAAGTCACCCAAAGCATAGGTAATGGCTCTCCATTACCTATCCCTAGCCCTCTGGCTATGCTAGGAGTATCTCTGCGAGATCGTATCAGAAATGACACCATCCGCAGCAGAACCAAAGTAACCGATATAGCTCTCTGAATCACTAAACTTAAGTGGCAGTGGGCGGGGCACATTGCACGTAGAACCGATGGCCATTGGGGTGGAAAGGTTCTCGAGTGGCGACCGCGTACCGGAAGGCGCAGCGTGGGTAGGCCCCCACAAGGTGGACTGATAACCTGGTGAATGTCGCAGGAGTCCGCTGGATGCGGGTGGCGCAGGACCGGTCATTGTGGAAATCTTTGGGAGAGGCCTATGTCCAGCAGTGGACGTCTTTCGACTGATGATGATGATTTACGTTTACAAAGAGGAGGACTTGTGACATCCCTGGTGTGTCCATGGACGGCGGCAATCGCTTACTATCAGGCGATTCGTCTGCTCGTTTGCCACCTCTTCACTACATAGTATAAAACAAAGTCGCTTCCCGCTGCCTGTATGTATGTATATATGCTTATTTTTTTTAACTTTTTTAACTAGGTAACGGATTTTGATGCAGTTTTTTTAATAGATAGAGTGATTCGAGAGAAAGGTTTATATGTATAATAATAACCCGTGCGAAGCCGGGGCGGGTCGCTAGTTCATATTAAAAAAAAACCGGCCAAGAGCGAGTTGGACTCGCTCACCGAGGGTTCCGCCCAAAGTTCCCCCTCATTTATGACCATCGGTACCTACTTAAAAATACTGTTGACACGGTCAGTGTGCGGCAATTAACCGCTTACCATCAGGCGATTCGTCTGCTCTTTTCCGCCTATTTCATAAAAATGAGGTACGAAAATAATAGGCTTTTTTTTCTAGTCTTTGTTTCTACTACTACTTAATGCTATAATAACAATGATGAGGCCGGCAGATTACATAACGTAAATATACTAATATTTTTTATGTATATTAATGTTACTTTTATCTATTGTTTCAGGTACTTTCTCAACTTTTCAAGAACAATTTGGCATGCTTTAACTTGCTTATTCTGAAAACTTCAAGCAAAGTGCGTATTCCTTAATTGTTAATATCTAGAACTTTCCAGAGCTACTTCATAAATATACGTCTCTCAAGTCTAGACATGAGACGTGTTCGTAAAATCGCAGTTATTTAGGCATCGAGATGGGTGATAATTAACGTCACGATGAAAAAATCACGGTGACTCGCCGGTTAACAGAATCACCGTGACTGTAGGGAAACGACGTAAAATCACGGTAATTGTTGTCGACCTAAAATCACGTGTATTAAAGCAAGCGTAGTATAACTAGTATAAGGCTTATCATCTCATCAAGGCAGATCTTTCGCATCTAAAACTAAATAAAAACTAAAATAAATCTAAAACAGGCCCCTGCGGCATGGTACCGAGGACAGAGGACACTGGCAACATTTCCTCACTGGATTGCTAGACTGATACGTTGGGCGAGGAATCCCTTGGGTCTCCTGTGGCGTAACTTTCTGAGTCTCTTCGATAGGTCTTTGAAAGTACAAAACTTTAATATTTCGGATTTTTTCTGTACATGATCTTAAATGCGCATCCGTGGATGTCAAAATATCTACATCGTGCTAGCGACCGACGCGGCAAAATCACGTTGATATTTCACTGTGATTTTTTAGGAACTGGAACATCAGTCTCGGCGATAAATACGCGTTTACCCATCTCTAAGTCTAGACTTCAGACACGTTCGTAAAATCCCAGTTATTTAGGCAGAACATTAATTAATTAAGTCTGGGATACTTACGTGTTTATAATTAATTTAGAGCAGCTGCGAAACGGTAAGGATTCTCTGAGAGTCTAAAAATTTAGGAATATTGTAGCTAGAAAATGAACTTGTCAGGTTGAGTATTAAATTAAAAACAAAAAAGGCGTTCGGTTTTAATAATTGAGTTGGCTTTTGAAAGGATTTTCGTGATTTTTTCGTCTTGCGTCTACTTAAGGCTTAAGACGTAAGACGGAAGTGAACAGGTTTAATTTTGGAGTAGAAAATACGGGACTACGGCACTTCTCAACGTTTTGTATTAAGTGGACGCAGTTGAGACTATGGTCCTGTTTAGTTTTAACTACATTTAGTTTATTTTCCCATTCATGTCCTCCATTTATAAACTTAGGTAATAGGTTTTTAACTAGCTTAAAAATACTGATGGCACGGAACTCTCAGTGTGCGGAAATTTTACGTCTATCAGATTTTCTCCTGTACTTGTGGAAGCTCTCGCTTTTAGCCAAATGTCATGATTTTAGGCAAACGGGAAGTAACCTATACATTTTGATTCCCATTGCAAAGGTATGGAAAATGCGACATCAACAGCCGTAGGTATATATTGATTGCGTTGACGTAGAGGTTTGATTTTTTCACAACTTCAAGGGACTGCAAACTTATGTATGTGGTATTAATTTCAACTTGCTAGCTTTACGCGTTCCCGAGTTTTAACTCCCTTTAGGGTCTTGACAGACAGACGGAAGGACGGATAGACGGACAACAAAGTGATCCTGTGAGGGTTCCGTTATCTCAAAATCACGTGATAGCTCGGAGCCTTTGGAGTTCACGTGATGTTTTCTATAGAACTGATAGATCGTCCCGGATCGAACCAGATCGGATTCGTGTGTCATCCTTTACCCATTCTTACACATATACATCGATACACATGAGTCCATAAAACATCCCATATTGATTTTTAATATTAACAAAGTTGCTTCCACGACCGACGCGAATTTAATGCCTCATATGCGACACCCATCAAACGATGTAAGCCTTAGGGCTTGTCAAATAATTACACACCAGATATACATCAAGAGCGTTCGTGGCCCAGCAGTAAGGCATGACTTTCAATCCAAATATGGCATAGGCATGCAATCAGCTGGTTGAATTAGCTGGTTGCATCAGCATACAGCCGATACAGCGGACTGTGAAATGCCGAGCATTCCACAATGTAGGCCAAAGTCCAAGGTCTCATAAAGAACAAAAAAAACATATTATTACTCATCTTTAACATTCCAAGATCAACATATGACAATAACGTAACAGATGTAAACTAGTATAAATAGCAGTCTCTAGGAATAAATTGCTCATTACTCAGCCGGCTTTGGTGTGTACACTACATGGCGACCTTGCCAGGTCCAACAGTACACAAAGACCGTAGTTAACTCCCTCACCAATGAATTTATGTATGATATATCATTTGATATCACCAATAGCTTTTTGTGAAGCAAAACATCGTAAAGAAACTGGACTAAAGAATGACGGGACGTAATCGGGACGGGACGATCTGTCAGTTTCTATAGAAAACGTCACGTGACATCCGAGGGCTCCAAGCTCGTGATTCTTTCTAAATAGATTGACAGATTGTCCCGTCCCGCTCTGGTGAGATCCTTCCCGCTGGGCCAGCAACGCTGATTATTTCTTATACAAGATTTTATAAATGTAAATTTCCCATTGTTATGTTTAACGGCCTCAGCCTAGTTGGAAGTGGCCCTGCCTACGAAACAGGAGGACCCGGGTTTGAATCCTGGTCAGGGCATTTATTTGTGGGTTTATCACGAATATTTGTTCCTGAGTTTATGGATGTTTTCTATGTATTTAAGTATTTATATGTATCTAACTATTATATTTATATCGTCGTCTAGTACATACAACACACGCCTTATTGAGCTGATCGAGGGACTGGATCGATTTGTGTAAGATTGTCCCAGAATATTTATTTATAAATGTTTACAGGAAAAATGTTTGATTTTGTTATTACACCTTTATCTTCATTACACCCTATATAAACATAATCCTTCAGTCGGGAAAAATATCAATCTCGAATCAAGATGTTAACCCTCTTGACCCAGTTCTCGAGGGGATGAAAATGTATCAAGAAGTCGTTGGATTGGCGGTAATTAATACAATCACGATGGGATCAATATTTCCTGTAGGGAGGGTCGAGTGGCTCAGTGTTATTACCCAAAATATTGCAAATTCCAATGGTGTATAATCTGTAAGTAATAAATTGAAAGAGATATCATATACTCCTGGAATCCCTGAATCCTCGCTTGAGGACATAAGATTTAAAAGCTCCTGTGAAATGTCAAGCCAGCTTAACAAGTTTGCACACATACAACGTATACGAACGAAACTGACATCCGAATATAATATACACAGAGTCTCAGATGGCCAATCAGCGATCAGTGCGGCTAATACTCGTACAGAATTCCTAACCGATTTTTTGAACACAAATAACTTGGTCAGAATCGATTCCTCTAGGATCCAGAAGGATATATTACAAAAAAGTGACCAAAGCCCCGAGTGCCCAACACGTCTACCACGAACATCGAAAATTGGCATGAACGGGAACCTCCTAGCTCCTCACGTCTTTATCACTCCAATAAGTAAGTGTGACAAGTTTAAAAATCCATAAACTTGAAAAAAAATTCATACACTACAGAAAAAAATACCGAGGCCTCATTGCCCAGGGCCTGGATCGAACCAGCGACCTCCTGTTTTTGCGGCAGACGCCCTAACCACTAGGACACCCGACCACGGCGACCAGAGTCCGTTTCCTAAGTATATGCAATCCTTTCTTATTTTGAAGCGCTTGAGGTGCGTTCCGCCATCTTACTACTCAGGGTTACGTCTAGTGCTGTCCTTCTAGAATAATCTTTACAGATTATTTTTAACCAGAAGCGAGATATGGGGCCACCATACTGTACAATTGTAAAGCATGAATTAAATCATTTATTAAATATAATTTATACATGGTAGTGTGTACACGTATTTTTATCACAATAGGCGTGACATGTTTCGACTGCATCGGGCAGTCATCATCGGACAGACAGAGTGGTGTTGTCACCTTCGCGGATCCCAACGACGGCACCGGATTGCTCAAATCAGCCTGTCGCCGCCGGTCTCGGGCAGTGATGCCCGATCCGCGAAGGTGACAACCCCACTGTGTCTGTCCGACGATGATTGCCCGATGCAGTCGAAACATTTCACGCCTATTGTGATAAAAATACGAGAGTGTTAATCGTTGCAATTTAATAACACCAGTATTCTTATCAAATATGACAATATTTTCGTAAACAAACATCTGTCAACCAGTAAACTTACTGCTCGCATTTAAGCAACAAAATGAGATGCATATACAATGTTGCTTTCAATAGCTCAGAGGCGCCCTCTGTAAAAGCTTACTTTTCTTGTCGCTGTAACATAGGCTCTGTTATCTGCATCTTTAGAAAAGTAATTTAATCTCCAGCTCACCCGCTTCACTTCTGCCCCATTGAAAACTTCGTAACGAAACTTATTAACTCAATGTAAGTTTCCAGCCAACCTAGTTTCCTAGATTACCATGATTAGAGAGCACAATATTCCGCCAATCATCAGGCATGAATAAAATATCAGGCGCGCTTGAGAGAATAAATTCTGTCTAATGTTCTCGACTTGAGTAATTACGGGCTTACATGCGGTTTATGTGCCGTAGATTGCTTTGCAATAGATGCTGCGATGTTTAAAATTATAATAGGTTACGAATACTTAATTTATAGATAGGTTTAATTCCATAATTTAATACTTGCTCACTGTTAATTCTGACGTTACATAGAATGGTTGTCAGGTCCCAGTTTCACCTGACGAGTGTGACAATTCCAAGTATGACTGAATTGCTGGCGTTCTAGATATCGCTCACTGTTGCGTGGTCTGTGTGCTTGTTTGCCACCATTTTGATAATTTAAATAAAACCCTAATCGTCAATAAATAGATCATTTCTTGGTGCAGATTTTTTTACAATTGTCACGATCACGTAATAATAATGACACGATAAAATCTGTCAATTTCAATAGAAAGAATCACGTGATAGCTCGGAGCCCTCGGATGTCATGTGATACTTTCTATGGAAATTGACAGATTTTCCTGTTCCGCCCGTATAAATAATATAGTTCTTCAATTTCTATTATAACTAATGAACATGGGTTTTTACCACGGTTTTTTGCTGTATTTCTGTTCATTGGTTAAAATGTCAAAAAACCGCGAAACTGTATGATTATTATTATAGTTTACAATAGTGTATAATTTCTATTACCGTGCATTGTGATCGTCTTTACCTTTTGCTTTCGGCTCCAATAATACAAAATAGAAGAAACCTTATGCTCTATCTATTAAGCGATAAGTAGTGATCTATTCTAACATAACGCAGTCTTTCGCGTTACGTTACGTTTGTGGTGAAACAAAAGCTAGCGCCGTGTTACTTGTGGTTAGGAGTGCCCCAGGGAGCTATCTTGGCGCCGAAAATGTTTCTTACTGAACATTGTTCCAGAAAAAAACAGTGGGACGTAGAACGGTTTTATTGGTAGACCTGAAGGCCTAGTATAAATCTTTACTTGTTGTTTTTGACATTTACTTCTCTATCACGTTAACTTATCGAGATAAATTAATAAATATTATAGGACATTCTTACACAAATTGACTAAGTCCCGCAGTAAGCTCAAGAAGGCTTGTGTTACGGGTACTTAGACAACGATATATATAATATACAAATACATAAATATAAGTCCCGCAGTAAGCTCAAGAAGGCTTGTGTTACGGGTACTTAGACAACGATATATATAATATACAAATACATAAATACATAGCAAACATCCATGACTCAGGAACAAATATCTGTGTTCATCACACAAATAAATGCCCTTACCGGGATTTGAACCCAGACCCACGGGCTTTGCAGGCAGGGTCACTACCAACCACGCTAACCGGTTGTCCAAGATTTCTCAGAAATAAAGAAAAAGTGGAAAATCCATATCTACCGTAAGAAAGTACTTCTTAAGCGGTTACTAAGCGCCCCCCTAGAGCGCATACAAGAAATATGGCGGAGAAATTCGGGTCCACGGGTGTGGTCTCGGTAGCTCAGTTGGAAGAGTGATGAGCTGGTATCTCAGAGTCGCGGGTTCGAGTCCCGCCCGAGGTCATGAATTTTTCCACTTTTCCTTTTTTTCTAAGAAATTGATGAAAAAAAAAGAAGTCCCGGTCGGACCTTAATTAGATTCTTTTAGACTAGCGACAAAGTGGTATTTTTTAACCTAAAACAATCACATATAATATATAGATTATTTGTCAATGTTCTTGAGCAATATTGGACCGAAAGAGTGAAAGGGGATTGGAAGTTTTAATAATGTGATTTAAGACATAGTATTTAACATAGATATAGGATAAAACAACTTAATACCCAATCAGTCGAGAAAGTTGCGTCTCTTTTTTTTGTTCTTGTTTAGAACGTGAGTAACGTGACTTATCGTTAAGTGCCAACAGCCTATAAACTTTTAAAGTATGAACTTGACACTTAGTGCTTACTTCATTAAGTTCTTTTTCATACGAAACATTTAACGTTTGTATATACTAGGCGACAATATATATACATATAATAGATAGATACTTAAATACATAGAAAACATCCATTACTCAGAAAAAAAAACGTGATAAACACACAAATAAATGCCCTGACCAGGATTCGAACCCTGGACCTCCGGCTTCGTAGGCAGGGTCACTACCAACTAAGCTAGGAGGAAATAAATAAATTACAGTCGCTAATTAATGATATGAGCCAATTTCGGAAAATAGCGAAACCCCCATTGTACTAGACAATATGGCGGCAGCATCAAATTTCAGACAATGCCTACATTAGTGCGAATCTCACACAATGGGCACTCGCCACACATAATATATGGGCGCTCCCAATATGAGACTAACACATTGTGACAGAGACAAATAAAAAATAATTACTGAAATGTAACACTTTAACAAGTGGTTCGCCCTGAACGAGAATTCGCAATCCCTTTATTTCAGCAACCCCTATCGATTTGACTCATATTCTAGTTTAAAAATTATATTTATCTTATCTCGAGTTATCCTCAATCAAACATACATACAAACATACATACATATTAACAATGGATTATTTTAGTAGACCGGGAGAACTACGCACGCCTCGCTCGTTCAATTATAAATTAAAAAATGTCTTTAAAATTCTAATATTTTTATAGGAATGGCAAAATAAACTTTAAAGCAAATAAACGAACCGCACCGTTCGAAGTGGTGACAGTAATACCCATAATTGAACGAGTGTTTTTTTCGAATCTACTGTAACATGTTGTTTGTATTCATGTTTTACCAACGCTAAATTCATCTCAACAACAACAGTGCCACACAAAATTTTAATTAAAATACTATTCTATGTATTTGTATATTGTATATATCGTTGCCTGAGTACCCGTAACACAAGCCTTCTTGAGCTTACTGCGGGACTTGGTCAATTTGTGTAACAATGTCCTATTATAACATTTAAAACTTTCGCGATTTAAACACATATTTAAACATAATTATTAAACGGGTCTAACGCGAATTAATTTGTTTACCTTATTTACCGACGTTTCGACACAGGTTTCACTGGTCATGGTCGCGGCTGACTGATGTCCCAGCAAAATGTCAAAACAGAGATTTGTGTAACTACCCAACGAAAAGTCTATGTAGAAATTTGGGGTAAACACACAATTTTTAAACTACCCACAAAACATATGTTAATTATTGTCAATAGTCCGACACACGACACTCACAATATCCCCGCGTACATCCGAAGATATATCCCGTGGCTATGATATGACCAGTGAAACCTGTGTCGAAACGTCGGTAAATAAGGTAAACAAATTAATTCGCGTTAGACCCGTTTAATAATTATGTTTAAAAATGTCCTATTATTTCCTTAACAACGAGTGTGGGATGCATCGTGATGTGGTGACAGAAATCTTACGCCGCTCTACTTGGCAAACGAGAATTGGCGCAAACCTGCGGTACTAAGCACTGAGGACCGCAAGACGGTATGGAAGAGCAAAGAGCTACTCGGGCGGTTCTACAAGACCCTCACGGGCCCCAATGTAGATCTGCCCGCGTCGGTGAACTGGTTACGATTCGGGGACCTCTTTGGATATATATTTATTTTTATTAAGTATTATTTATAAATGTCCAAGCGCATAGATCCCCAGTTTATATAAATACCCGTCTCTGTCCCAGCCAATATGAGGCAATAACACATTGTAGTGACCACGCAGAGGAATTTAATCACGTTTCGCCATGTGCTGTTTGGGGGACATAATGTAGGGGGGGGGTGAATGTCCACGTTCAACCTGGAAGGTGAAATTTGGCAATTGATACCACCAGACATAGATTGGCCTTATTGTCCGAAAAAAAAAACACAGGCCAAGTGCGAGTCGGGTTCCGCACAAAATATACCCCCCCATTTCTGACCTTATTAGGTACCTACTTCAAAATACTGGTGGTACGAAACTCTCTGTGCGTGGAATTTATACGGTTTTCGGATTTTCTCCTGTACTCGTGCTACAAGTTCTTGCTTTGTGCCAAATTTTGTGGTTCTTAGTCAACGGGATGTACCCTATACAATTCGATTCCCATTGCAAATGTATTGGAAATGCAATATAAACGGCCGTATCTTTTGATTGTGTTGACGTAGAGGTTTGGTTTTTTCACTGCTTTAAGGGACCGTAGATTTGTGTATGTTGTATTAATTTCAACTTGCTTCGTCTACGCATTCCCGTGATAAGACTTGACGGACAGACGGACGGACGGACGTTCCGTTTTTTCCTTTTGAGGTACGGAGATACCCCTCACTATCGCGAGGAAAATAAAGACCACATTATACACGCTGCGATAAGACCGCCTGTTGTTACCCAATGCTATTGATTCTTTGTTTCCTTCTGATACTGTTACTGTTATTGGTGCAATAAAGAATATTGATTGATTGATTGATTGATACACGATTACAAATAAATCTTTTCCGCATGTCAGTAATCTTTAAGAAACCATTCAAATCTCTAGGTCAAAAGGCTCATAGAGTACGCTCCTGGTACTTAGATATTCCCAATAGCTGACCAAGTGCCGGATAAAACTTGACCAATTTAAAGATGTGACCTCCAATTGCGTATATTTACTACAGCCATACAGAGCAAGATCAAATTACTTTTCCCACTAGCTAGTGGATAAAATGCGTTTATCCCCGCTAGTTTTAAAGGATAAAATAGCACTTTCCGAGCTAGTAAGGGAAAAAAATAATTTAACGCCTTTTGTTCGGTGTTATCAGTCTATTTATTTCTATGTCGATGCGTAAACCCTCAAATCTCAAATAAACGACAAAATTCTTTCAGCAAACTTCAGTTATCGATTGAGATGAAATCCTCGATGACACGAGTAACGTTCTTCACATACATATGTCGGAGACAGAAGTCATTAGTACGAGACTTCGATTGACTACGAAACGCAAGCGCCGTGTTGGCGAACTACTTTGACAGCGTTTATTAATTTCATTTACGGAAACTAAAACGTCAAGTGGTTAACTTGGGTGTGGTCGGTGTGAGACAACACCACGTTTCCTTAGTTTGGTTATAAAATCAATCCGTCTGTATCAAAGCAATCCTTAGTGCTTTTAGATTACTTGTAGTTGCGAATAACTGAATACAAAGCCGTTTGTTGTAATCCGTAATGATTTCATTATAATCTAAGGTGATACGTGTGCTATGTCGTTATTCAATCTGCCCATCTAATTCTAATGATATTCCAGGTAAACAATATCAGCCCCACTGAGTTTCTTGCTGGTTCTTCTCAGTGAGGTCTTTTCCGAACCGGTGGTAGTTTATTGCCTATTTAGTTTATCAGTCTAGTTCTACAAACAATGAGTTAGAATAAAGTCACTGTCCCCCTAGTTGTTGTTTCATTTGCTTGTAGTGTGTCCGTGCGATACCTAGTGTGTACATCTGAGGTTAAGTATTGACATCCTGGAGTGTAAGTATTGTCATCCTGAACTGTAAGTATGGTGCGTGTAAGTATCTCAGCACCATCCTGACCATGCTGATACCGTTACCGCTTTGGCCCCTGCCATTCCATCCAGCGTCATATCTGAAGAGGACGCGTTATCAGAATGTGGGATAAAGAAGATCATGTCCACAAGGAGTGTCGCTTGGCGAATGCACCACGTGCTCTTTCTCGGTGAGGTTGAATCATTGTTTTATTTTGTTAAGGTTCAATGAATTAGTTTGGTGGAATCATGTTACATTCCATAGTGAGTTAATGCAATTTATTTTGAAATACTGTTTACGTTAAACTTTGTTTACGTTAGTTTTATTGCTAAAAGTGTCATTAGAATTAAAATAATTCAAATGAAACCTCATGTTGATTATTGTTTTACAAAAATAAACTGAATAGATTGTGTGTCGAGTAACCTGATTACGTATTTTGTGTAGACCATACAAGACTTATTGTTGACAAACCATTGTCACATAAACCAAGCATTTTGTTCTTACGTTGTGTAGATTATAAACGTGTTCTGTGCTTGTGAAATTTAAATTACAGTTGGTGGCATACAGCACTACAACTGACAGTATGCGGTAAATGCGGCCGTAGTGGTGCTATTGCGTTGGAAGGTGCTAGCCGTGGCTGTCGAGCAGACCTGCTAGGATTGAAGATACCAGCTCGAGGACAAAGGGAAATAAAAGGACAGGTTTCGTTCCATTAATTGTTTTATTGAAAAAAAAAACAAGGTAGTTAACAATAGTACGAAAAATTGCAGATTTTGGTTTCGAATGTCACTAAAGTTGTTTTTATTAGCAATACAAGTTTGCTGTTAATAATTGCAATGAAACAAACTGTTGTTTGTTTTTGTTTAAAGTATCAAATTTAATCAAAGATAAAGAGATTGATTATTTATTTGGAAGGTAGTTACTCCGCAGCTGAACGTATTTGATACAGTGAATAAACGAGCGGGGACACTCTCAAAATATTTTAGTGGAGAAACTGATGCAATACAATTCGATGATTTCAGTCTGCTGTGATAAACTACTTCGAGCTGCCCGCCTGCTGCTGATCGCCACCTTTGTGCCACGTTGACGTAGCAGAAGCTGAGGCGACTGAGAGCAATGCTGAATCGTTGGTATAAGGCAACAACCCACACTGTGCGTCCACAAACACAGTTCTTTATCTGGTGAGAAGTTTTCATTTAGTTTCGATTCTGGTGCCGAGAGTTCTTTAATTAGTCAAAGCTTAACAGATAGACTGACAATGACGAGCCTGTGTGGCAATGACGCGCCTGTGTGGCAATGACGAGCCTGTGTGGCAATGACGAGCCTGTGTGGCAATGACGAGCCTGTGTGGCAATGACGAGCCTGTGTGGCAATGACGAGCCTGTGTGGCTATGACGCGCCTGTGTGGCAATGACGCGCCTGTGTGGCAATGACGCGCCTGTGTGGCAATGACGCGCCTGTGTGGCAATGACGCGCCTGTGTGGCAATGACGCGCCTGTGTGGCAATACAAACCCGTTTTGCAATATTCTTGTCCTGTCTGTACGCTTACCTATGACTGTGTGTGGTACTCATGACTGTGTGTCACGTAGTGAATACATGCCGTGTGTAACATATCATGGTCAGATATGACCGAGCGGTGTACTTTGCGTTATTTTTATTGTTGCAGAGGAAAACACACGAGGTCGTGTGTCACGCAGGATGGCCGTGTCGGAGACAGAAGTCATTAGTACGAGACTTCGATTGACTACGAAACGCAAGCGCCGTGTTGGCGAACTACTTTGACAGCGTTTATTAATTTCATTTACGGAAACTAAAACGTCAAGTGGTTAACTTGGGTGTGGTCGGTGTGAGACAACACCACGTTTCCTTAGTTTGGTTATAAAATCAATCCGTCTGTATCAAAGCAATCCTTAGTGCTTTTAGATTACTTGTAGTTGCGAATAACTGAATACAAAGCCGTTTGTTGTAATCCGTAATGATTTCATTATAATCTAAGGTGATACGTGTGCTATGTCGTTATTCAATCTGCCCATCTAATTCTAATGATATTCCAGGTAAACAATATCAGCCCCACTGAGTTTCTTGCTGGTTCTTCTCAGTGAGGTCTTTTCCGAACCGGTGGTAGTTTATTGCCTATTTAGTTTATCAGTCTAGTTCTACAAACAATGAGTTAGAATAAAGTCACTGTCCCCCTAGTTGTTGTTTCATTTGCTTGTAGTGTGTCCGTGCGATACCTAGTGTGTACATCTGAGGTTAAGTATTGACATCCTGGAGTGTAAGTATTGTCATCCTGAACTGTAAGTATGGTGCGTGTAAGTATCTCAGCACCATCCTGACCATGCTGATACCGTTACCGCTTTGGCCCCTGCCATTCCATCCAGCGTCATATCTGAAGAGGACGCGTTACATATATACATTTCTCTTCCTTATTCCATTGTAATACGGTTCAACGTTGTGTAGATATTATTAAAACTTGCGTGTATTTGCAGAGCGGATCGCGTTTCCCATTCTGAGCATCCGTGTTACCAGATGGGAACAGGGAAAATGTGACTGGGAAATTATTTTTCCTTTTTTTGTTGCATACGAAATGGTGATTGACTCGTATTCAATATTGTAAGATGTCTTTCAAGTTATTTCATCTGTTATCAAAATAATGTTGGTTCCATAGAATAATAAAAACTAGAAGGTACGTTCTTTCAAGCGCAGTGAAGATTTTTTTCTCTATTTAAATACATTGCCATATAGATATTTCATTATATTATTTGAATAGTAAAATATCTATTTTACACACACAGACAGCCTATTTTTGGCTTCACTTTTTAAAGCGTTGGCTTTATGGAACTAAGTGTCTGCTAATTCTGTGGTAGGTTCTATACGATAACGAGCGAACGAAGCGAAGTAAGTCGATCTACTTGGCAATCCGTCATTTATATATATGTATATTTTATCGACGTTAACTCGAATATCGTTAGTCAGATCGTCATTAAATTTGGCACGTACTTAGATAAGATAAATATAATTTTCAAAGTTGAATATAAGGCAAATCGGCGTCATCAAAGCGTAGTTGAGGGTTCGCAAGTTCAACTTAAAACGCAACGCAAGTTAAAACGTGATAGCTCGGAGCCCTCGTAACGTGACGATTTCTATAGAAACTGACAGGTCGTACATATCGACCGTCCCGTCCCGTTCTAGTCTGAATCATCCTTTACTCATATGATGTGTCAATAGGCAAGACGACTAAAAAAATCTATCCATCTTTTACATTATTAAAAAATATTGTACACGTATTTTTTTGTTCGTCAAATCAAAAATGACGAAAATAAAGCGTTCAAATTTCGCGTAACGTCACTATTACATACAATTCTTACCTAGTAGTGACGTCACAAGCCACCCCGGAACTTTAATGCTCTTATCTTCGTCAATTTTAGTCAAATTGAAAAAGGAAAACATACGTGTCTAATCATTTTCGATAATCTAACTGACGGACCATTTAGAATGATAGTTTTTCAACCTAGTCATTTTCCCTACTACTAACGAAAGCTTCACTTGATATAAGCAAATACAGTATGAGTATCTACATAGATAAAAAATAGGTATAGCAAATACTTAACGTTTTATACATACGATACATCATCAGAAATAAAGTCGTGACACGCATATAAAACTCTCACCAATATTCGAAGTCCCCAGCTTCCTCAACAAGGTCACTACCAACTAGGCAACCAGGCCGTTATGAACGCTGAAAGATCCAGTATTTTGTCTAACACAGTACAACTGGGAGCAATAGAGCCGCGTAATATGTTTATTGTCTCCTGAATGTTTCTGTAGCTTACCGTTGTATACAGGACGAGCTGTTTAAATGGGGCAGTGGGGAGATAATATCTTCTGATAAGGTACCCAGTACCGTACGAAGGTTTTGAAACCGGAGGGCAGTAAGATATAATCGCGACTTGTATACAGGGTGGAAGAAAAGCGCTGGAGATCCGCTTAAGGGCGTAATCCAAGATACAGGCACAGCCTAGTTTGGAATCCGCCAGACAACCTTTTCTTGTATATACTGTTTTGTTTAAGTTTTTTTTTATCAGCAGTGAACGTAAATTTTGTAGCATTTTCGGTGCAGCATAGTAGAAAAAAGGAATTTCTGTCAAAAGAATCTATGGAGGTGATCAATTAAGGAACCTATTACTGTTATTAACTCTAATTAGCTATGATGGCCTGAAATTTCTACAAACTTTATGATCACTGGTAATCGGTATCGTGGACGGGGACTGAGGTGAAATTAAGAAATTAATGCCCTGGATTCGAACCCGGGACCTCCTACTTCGTAGGGTCACTACCCTATTAATTATATTATAATATAACTCGCTGGGACTCGTATCAAAACCCACACTTGTATTTTAATCCCTTTTATTACGTAACAATCGCATAAACTACCAGCAGTCATCACCCCAATTGTGAATGTAGATTGAAACAGGGCCGAGTCGAATCTGACCCTGTATTATTGGTGGCGTAAAAATCGTAACGTCATCGTTTGGGGCTATCTACGCGGATTCACGCGTCATTTCCCGCCACGGGTCCGGGTAGGCCAAGAGCTGAACACTAAAGATTAGGATAGCAACGATTTGTAGTGTAAAAATCGTAATTTATTTATTTATCGAGGAGATAACACGGAAATCATACAAGGGATAGAAAACTTAACATAACATAAATATTTTTCATACAGATGATTCCATATACGTGAGAGTTGAGAACATAGACCACTTAACTAACATGCGAGTCACAACATTACAATTGTTTAGAGCTACTAGTGTTTGTAGTCAGCCGTAATGTATGCTACTGATCTTAATACTACTTGTACTACCATAGGTAAAAAAATATCACAGTTTTTATCACTGCTTAATTCGCAATTTCCCTTTGTTTTGTATCAAAAATTTGAAATGTCTTCATCAGTTTCACTCGTTTTGACGAGCAGAAAAAAAAGAAAACTGATAGGAAACTATTTTTTCTCAAACAACACCACTCTGTCTCTCCGACGATGACTTCCCGATGCAGTCGAAACATGTCATGCCTATTGTGATAAAAATACGTGAGTTTGCACCGTTGCAATTTAATGCCAGTATAACTCACAATAGTTAAGTTATTATATATATTTTTTAATTTATTACCATTTAAAATAGGTACCTAATCTTATCATATTATTAAAACGAACCAGATATAAACAATAAAAGCATAAAAAGTGTAGTAACTTCTTACATACAACATACGAAAAAACTCTCCCCGACCTAATATTACGGCCACTGTTCTTAGAACTAGCCCTAGGATAAACATGACGGGACTTAAGTAGTTTTCTTATGCGTACTTTCATTGATGCTCATCAACATTATAGGTACTAAGGCACCTTTTTGCAGAGCTAGCTCTCGGACTATACTGGACATTACAGAGTCGGGCATTTGTCGACGAGCGAACATTACGGAGCTTGAGTAGTTTTGTTCCCTACATTCATTGATGCCTATCACAAGATACTCGTACATTCTGCGTAGAAGATTCTATTAGAGTATTTAATTATATTAGTTTTATTTGAGTACTAGGTGCACCCCGCGACTTCGTAAAATATCTTTATAAATTTTAGCCTGTGTTTTTCTGATATATAAGCTATATTATTGTGAAATTTCATTGAAATCCATGCAGTAGTTTTTACGTGAAAGAGTAACAAACATCCATAAAAGCATTCATTTATAATTTTAGTAGGATTTTAGTCAGATCTCCAAAGTGGGTACCTATGTCCGGTGGGCATCCGCCAGACAACTTTTTAGATATGCCCGAACGTAAGGTAAGTTTATGCTCTGAAAGTAGATCATTGGTTACCTATGGAGCGGGTGGAAAATGATGGGTCCGTCATTTCTGGGAATCCGAAATAACACACACTGGCTATATAAATTATGCTGCTTGTATCACATTAATAACAATTGTAAAGCATGAATAAATCATTTATTAATTAAATGTTTTGATTCATGTTTTTAAGTAGTCACACTACTATAGAAAAATTATAAATTGAAAGAGATGTCATATACTACATAAAAAGTGGGCAAGGCCCCCAGTGCCCAGAGCTGGGATCGAACCAGCGACCTCCTGTTTTCGCGGCAGACGCCCTAACCACTAGGCCACCCGACTACGGCGGCCAGAGTCTGAAATTTCTTAAGCATATTAAATCCTTTCTTATTTTTTAAACGCCTAATGTGCGTTCTACGAGTCCTACAGCTCAGACTTACGTTCTTATAGACAATCTTTACAGATTATTTAGTATGGTAGCGCCCTCTCTCGCTTCTAGTTGTAAATAATCTGTAAAGATTATCTAGAAGCACAACACTAGACGTAAGTCTGAGCTGTAGGATTGGCGGATTGGTGGTTTGAGACTCTGGCCGCCGTGGTCGGGTGGCCTAGCCACCAACGGGCCTCTGCCGCAAAAGCAGGAGGTCGCTGGTTCGATCCTACCCCTAGGCACAGGGGGCCTTGGTCACTCTTTCTGTAGTATATGAGTTATATGACATCTCTTTCGTATTAACAGGTTAAATAATATATCGAGTTGTGATTAATCAAATCGCAATGCCACTCGAAGCCATGTTTCATATTTTGTCGATACGAGTACGTATCATATTCAGTGAACCGCATACAGTTATTGCCTCGGCTCGAAAGTGCTTGTCTGAAGTGCTTTCCAGCTGAGGTTTTGCTTCTGTTTTGATGGAAATGGGTGTTTTTATTTTATGTTGTAGAAAAATCATTTTTTACTAAATTAAAAATGTTTGTGTTTTCTACTCCTAGTAGGAGAAAAAAAGTGTCATAAAATTACCATACATTTTTCAAACTTTCCATTGCGCTATCGTCATACTAAATCTTTGAAAAAATGGTGGCGAAATGGAAAAAAAATCTTGGGACACTCTTTTTCTCCTACTAGGATTGAAAAATGTCACGATTCACGAAAACACATTAAAATTTCCTATTTACAAAAAAATATTATTCTACAACAAAAAAATAAAATAAAGATTTATAGAAACATTTATTTATTAAACCTTTATTGCACAATACAATAAAGTACAAATGGCGGACTTAATGCCTTAAGGCATTCTCTACCAGTCAACCATTGGGTGAAATAGAAACTTACAAAATTGGTATGGAAGAGTAAAACAGAGAGACAAAATGTAACATTCTAGAATAAAAACAACTTATTATTAATATTAATACACAAATACATATTAACACATAAAGATATATCTACATACAACATACATAACATATTTATATAATAAAATACATATTTTGTACCCATGCATAACTGTTACACAGATTATGAACGTTGAATTAAATAAGAGAGATGTTTTCGTAACTTGCGTTTGAAGGGAAATTTGCTCTGTGCTTGTCTTATTGATAGAGGGAGATCATTCCAAAGACGAATCGCCTGAATAGCGAATGAGTTCGGCATGAAACCGGTATAGGAGAAAGGTGAGTTAAAGGAGAAGTAAGAAATATATACAAACGATACCGTCAGTGGAATAGTATGTTTAGCGTGGATATGACTGATGTCCCGTTCCATCGAGTATTGTCAGAAAAACATTGACAATTTGTATGACGTGGCACGATGGGGCAGAGCCCTGCGCAGTCAAGATCATTTGCTACAGAATTTTGTGAATGGGGCAGGGCCCTGCGCAGTTAAGATCATTTTTGGCGTTTTCAGGGTAAAGGTACCACATTTTCGGTTATTGATAAGGTTGATTTCTAAGTGATTATTTATGACAGCAGAGCCTTATCGATAACCGACAATGTGAATTGTCTTTAGACTGAAAACGCCACATTTGCTAAAGTTTGCGGGCTACTATGAGAAAGTGATCTGGCGAATGACCGAAGTCAAAGTCACGTTCCTGAAAACATTTGGCACGTTTTTTCAGAGCTCTAGTTGCGTGCTAAAAACGAGACAGAAATAAAAAGTTATAGTTTAAAGTTGGTACAGGCTGTATCAGCCGTGGAAGTATCGTTCGGAACTTTTGATACACCCTGTATAGGTCCTATACAGTTGTATTCAGGGTGTTACAAAAGTTCTGAACGATATTTGATAAAGTCGACGAAATGACCCTTAGTGCAATGCAAGTGGGAAAAAATCACTTTGTATGCAAAGCTGAGCGAAAATGCACATACTCGTATCTCCATACAACTTGAAAAAAAAAGTTTTTTTCGAATTTCGAGGTTGCATGCACCAGGATTATCACAAAGTTCTAGATATCTTACAATTATTGTACACAAAGAGTGTTCAAACGCCTTCCATAATCCGAATAGACACTTCCAAAGCAGCATTGGAAAGGTCTCCAACTTTTATCTTAAACTTTTGCGAGAGTAAAACTAAAAACAATTGAAGCCGGCACAGATTCACACGTGTTAATGGCAAAGTGACGTAACTCAGAAAAATACATTTTGTCCTGGAAAATAAAACTTGCCGCCCCTTTGTGGTAAAAAGCTTAGAGTTGAGAATAAAATAATAAGAAACACACTTATAAATAAAGGAAACAAAAACAAATCATCGCTTCGTATAAGGGCTCGCATTATTACCTAGTTCTGAGATACGTGCCTCAAAGATGACAGACCAATCCGAGCCAATCCGATCCGATCTGGGACGATCTGTCAGTTTCTATAGAAAGAATTACGTGATAGCTCGGAGTCCTCGGAAGTCACGTGACATTTTCTATAAAAAGCCGGCCAAGTGCGAGTTGGACCCTATATGACCTAGAGGTACTTAAAAATACTAGTGGCATGGAACTCTCAGTGTGCGGCAAATATACGGTTTTCGGATTTTTTATGTACTTGTGTTATATGCTCTTGCTTTTTGCCAAATTTCGTGATTCCAGGTCAATGGGAAGTACCCTATACATTTTGATTCCCATTGCAAACATATGGGAAATGCAACATAAACGGCTGGAACTTTTGATTGCGTTGACGTAGAGATTTCATTTTGTAGATTTGTGTATGTAGTATTAATTTCAATTTGCTACCTCTACGCGTTTCCGAGACAACGGGTCTTGACAGAGACACGGACGGACGGACGCACAAAAAAGTGATCCTATAAGGGTTCCGTTTTTTCCTTTTGATGTACGGAAACCTAACCCCGACGGATCGTCCCAGTTCGGATCGGATTGGTGTGAGTCATCATTTACGCTCTATTGACGAAAGCCACGAGGCTACTATACCGAGATTTTTTTGGCTCCGAATTATTCCGCTATACATTCTTCCACAGAAATATTGAAAACACTGGATAAAAATACCGGCCATTTTGGATTTGACTCGCCGTCGAGCCCGGAAAGCCATATCGATATTGATGCAAGTTCTATCGATTTTTTCATCGTTTTTGACTGTGTTTCGTTTGATAGCACAAGAGTTGTACAGTGGAATGTATCCATCGCTTTTTTAAAGAAATATACACACAAACCTGAACATAAACGTCAATAAGTGTGGGTCAGAATTAGGTTGTGCCAACCGGTTTTGGATTCTATGGAAATATCAGTTAGTAACCGGTTATTATATAGAAATTTGTATAGTATTCCTATAGAAATTGTGAGGTGGCTTCCGAGGGCTCCGAATTATCTCGTGACGCTTTATATATAAACTAGCTTTTGCTCGCGGCTTCTCACGCGTTAGAAAGAGACAAAAAGTAGCCTATGTCACTTTCCATCCCTTCAAAGACAATTTTTTTTAAATCCCTAAGATTAAACACTTTAGAACAGATTAATCGCGTTTATTAACACCATTACCCTACGTTTCGAGCCCTTTACAGCACTCGTTTTCACAGGGTTAAGATGATGACTCAGGGAGAAGAAGATGTCATCATCTTAACCCTGTGAAAACGAGTGCTGAAAAGGGCTCGAAGTAGGGTTACGGTGTTAATAAACGCTATTAATCCGTTCTAAAGTGTTTAATTTCAATGAATAATAATCGCGATTTTAAAAATCGAGTCTATACGTAGTTCCGTTTTTCCGTGAAAGACGGACAAACAAACAGCCACACACACTTTCCCATTCATAATATTAGTATGTATTATCACGAGGGCTCCAAGCTATAACTTGACGCTTTCCCGGCCCAGTAAGGTCTAGAAAATTCCTTTAAATTGCGGCCATACACATCATCATCATCATCATCATATCAGCCATAAGACGTCCACTGCTGAACATAGGCCTCCCCTTTGGACCTCCATATGTACCTACCGGTTGGAAGCGACCTGCATCCAGCGTCTCCCGGCGACCTTCATAAACTCATCTGTCCATCTTGTGGGTGGACGTCCTACGCTGCGATTACCAATCCATGGTCTCCACCCAAGCACTTTTCGACCCCATCGGCCATCTTCTCTACGTGCAATGTAGCCTGCCCATTGCCACACATAATCACTTTTAATAAAATCTGAAGAGAGGTAATTTAGTAATCCCCAAGTTTTACGCACGAAATTATTCATCGACGGAACTCAAGGGCCATAACTCAGAAACACAACTTCAGGCGTAATAACGTACCGTGTCGATATTTTACCGCTTTATTTTATAAGGTCTATTTATGGTAATGCCTGTCGTTTTTAAAGATTACGGACGAATTTATCATCTAGAATGTTAATATTTGTAAAAGAAGATAATAAATGTTGGAGACGTTAAAAAAGTTAGATAAATCAATGGTTATAACTACTTAAAGATGCCTCACGTGTTGGGACGGGCGGTCTGTCAGTTTCTATAGATTTTTATTTTTATTGGGCACAGTTAAAAAAGGGTGCTATTTGGTAGTTAATAACCACGTATATTTTTTATTTATTTTTAAACTGAGTTTTACTGCCCCCGGATTACTGTTATTTCCCTTTAATGTTAAGACGTTTAAAAAAAAGAATCGTTATTTGATTTTTTTAAATCATATCAGCTTTGTAACCTTCAATATACTATAATTACTATTTAAAACGAGATATTTACCATGTACATTTGTTTTAATGAGCTCCCGATATTTCGGCACTGTTACAAGTGCCATGTTCACGGTGTAACTGATTTGCTGCGAGTTTTTATTTTATTTGTGGTCTACCCACACCCCGTAGCGATCTACCCGCTTACGGGTTCGTTTAATTTGCGCGGTGTCACTACCGCTTACTAGCGTCTACTTTCTCACTTAGAACTCGATCACGTTCACGACACACGACACTTACAGTATCGACTGGTGCATTTCTTACCGAACCAATAACTTTTGGATTTTTGAATTTCCGAATCACTGGATGCCAGACCCTCGACAGTTGAAACCCGTCCTCTCGGTTGAAATTTTTGTATTTTAGGATTTCTATAGCTTCTTTAACCATCCTAGGTATGTAATGCTTTTCTGTCGAGAGTATCTGAGGGTTATGCAACTCAATCCAGTGATTTGTTCAATATACTATTAATCGCAGCACCCCTAAATAGGAAAAGCCAAAAACTAAATATTAGTAAATTATGCTTAGGAATGTACCAATATTTGCATGAAAACTTTGAATTGGATCCGGAAGCAGAAAACAAATTCAGATTTCAAAATAACGTCGGATACTATTTTAAGGCATTGTAACGATTTTTTTTTATATTTGTGCCCGACGGCAATATGAAGGTTTTTTTCTTCATACATGAGGGACCTACTCTAAAGTACATGCCTAAAACTGCTAAAACCGCCGTCAATGGAACTTCCTAACAATGTAAACAAAAGGCGTCACATGTTTTGTCACTGTTTCTCCTTGTATTTTCACACTAGGTACCTAATCAAACACCACTGAAACCATTCACTACTGAAACGGCTGTATTATCGTAACATACAAAACATTAGATAAATAAGTTAATCTTGGAGATTTCATTAAAAGCTTAAAAGTTAGGTTATTAAGATCAATATTGCGGTTTGTTTACATTGTTAAGAAGTTCCATTGACATCGATCGATACGTGTAACGTCAAAATCAAGACTTTATCTGTATCTATACGGATATTGATTTGTTGATAGTCGACATTGGCAGGCATTGCGAGATGAATGATGAAGAGGCAATACGATTTGACGGCGCTTCGTGAATATTTATCAAGTCTACCTGTGTGCCGTGGAGTATGATCCATACCTACATAGTTACAGAATGTTATATATAGTTATCAAAGGCAAGGCATCCATAGATTTCTGACGGATTGCTTAGTTTTCAGAGAGTTGAGCATATTTTCTTGATTAAATTAATATTAAAAACCAGGTTTTTACCATTAACTAAAACATTTATTTTCAAAATATATACAGTAAGTGTAACTTATTACCTAGCTACCTACCTCTACCTACCTTAAATCTAAAATAGGTCCTTGAGGCATTGTTTGCACTTAGGATGCTGGCGGCATTTCCTCGTTGTATCGCAATGCTGAAACGTTGTGCGAGGATGCCACCAGCTCTTCGATCACCAGTAACATCAACCAGACGTTTCGCGATTTTTACGAAAAACTTGCAACTTGTTTTCAACCCCAAATGATACAAAAAAGTACTCTCTGTCCAGGCTCCTATTTATTTCGTTTTAAAATTTTGGCGCTTTCAGCCTTTTGCGAGCGCTCGATATTTCGGCAATGTGACAAGCGCCATTGTTCACGGTGTTTCTAGTTTTGGCAGGTATCGGAACATCAATATATACCTACGTCGAACGTAATAGTTTTGATACTATTCAATGACAGCATTATTCTTTCAAACGTAAAACCTAAAACATGATCGGCATGAAATGTACGCTCCCTGAATTTAGCTAACTCTGTAACTCTGTAGCGAAACTGACAATCTTCGCGAATCAGGTTCAGTCATCAGTCAGCGGGTCCCTTAGGCGCAAAACGAGGAGCCATTTAATACTGAGGGTCTACTGCCTAAATCAAAAGTTTGAAACTTATCTCTGTCTCTTTCGCTCGTATAAGCAAGTGTGGTGGAGAGAATATAACCAAACTCCGGATTGTAGGGGGCAAAATTGCACTATTAAAATAAAAAGCAATTATCAAAAAGAATGGTCCTGTTTTTCATTTCAACTTTAAAAAAATTAAATGATTTGGTTCCGGGAAAGTAATTGTTTTCCGAAAGAAAAGTAATTCTTTAACGGAATCGTTCAGTAAAAAATCATCAACGTTATAAATTGTTTGATTTGCCCCAATTACTACATTTGACCTACAAAGGTCCTTTAATAGGCTAAAATGGTAATTTTCGCCCAGGCGACGAACATGGTGACATATATTAATAATTAAAAGAGTGTATTCCTCAAGTATTTAGTTCATTTTTCATTGAAAGGTGGTTTCAATTATCAAAAAATCAACGGCTTCATTTCTGTTATTTTCCATTTGACGAACAAAAGTAAAAATATGTGTCGAATATTTTTTAATAATCTAACAGCCGTCTGTTATTACATTTTTTGTCGTCTAGCTAATTATACCTTTTATTGGGCAATTAGAATGAATGTTTGTCTTTATTTTGATGTTCCAGCCCAGAACTAATGGAAATATTAGACGTGTAATATAAATAACTCGTAAATTATAAAAATAGATGTGATTGATTTGGGTTTATAAAAAAACAACTTATCAGCCTTAATGTATATAGGTACTTCCATTTAGAAATGTGTAAATTGCGGAACATTCTCAAAATTGCAGGAAAGTTCTTGGAAATTTATAAGTTTCTAAGACATTTAAGAAAATTCCCATTGAGAATTTTTCTATGAGAAGTTTTTTTAACATGAATAATGTTGTAATAAATCATATATAAGTAAACCAGGCATGGAAATACATAAAAGCATGTATGTAGCATAGTCCTGACATGATTAGATTGTTTGTAAAATTTAAGTTCCTGAGAACATTCTCTATGGAAGTTTCGCAACTTATGAAACTTCTCGGTGTATTGCTATCTACCGTTACGTCGAAAAAATTTTGCAAATAATGAATAAATAAAACTATTCTTTTTAGGAGAAGCATCTACATACGATACCAAATTTTTAAGAAAGAAAGGAAAAATAGAAAAACTACCAATTGCGGGTGATAATTCTCAATGTAACTTGAGACTCCATTTGCCGAAGGATGACTCGCACCAATCCGATCCGATCTGAGACGATCTGTCAGTTTTTATAGAAAACGGTACGTGAACTCCGAGGGCTCCGAGCTATCACGTGATCCTTTCTATACCTCATCCTGAAGAAGTAAGCCTAAGCGCGGTATATACAGGACGTCCCAAGACTATGGGTTCGATTCCCAGACGGAGGAAGCAATTTTTAGAATAACTTTGAATACAGTATTACTAACTTTTTAAAATAACATAAAGTCTTCTTTCAGCAAAATATCCTATCTGCGATATTTAAGGTCCTTTCCCTTCATGTCCCATAGTCTTGGGACGCCCTGTATATGTATATATGGTGGAAAATTTCGGGGGCACGGGTGTGTTCTCGGTAGCTCGGTTGACTATGGGCGTGTATCTTCCGCACGTAGTAGACGTAGAGTCGTGAGTTCGAGTCCCACCCGAGGTCACATTTCCTTTCATTCCAAGAAATTAATAAATCAATTCAAAACAACAGAAAACAGTTAAAATACTTAAATCGGGTTCCTCACGTCAATAAAGTCGAAAATAGTCGAGTAGTAGTAGAGTCGAGATCAGAGCGCGCTGGTGCTCGCAATGTGCGTAGAGCAGCCGCCGCGGTTAGACGCATGACTCATGGTCATGAATGAACACGGACTGTTCCGAAACATGTCGAGCTATTTTCGACTTTATTGACGTGAGTAACCCGATATAAGTATTTTAATATGCCTGATACTCACGGGAGTTTTCTAATTAAAAAAAGGAAACAGTGTTTACCAACCACTAGATCCTTTGAGGCCGGATTTGCAAATGGCGGGCCACTAATAATCGTCAGCGAGCGCGTGACGGATGCTCTCCGGCATGCCAATCGCGTAGGTTACCGTAGGGAATACAACCCAGTTGAAGGACCATGGGCATATTTGTTGGAGGCTGGCCCCAACTAGAGATGAGACATGTCTTTAAACAGGTCTTATTGTCTGCTTCATTTTGTTATATGGGCAAGTTGAATTCTATTGCAGATCTGAGATATTCATATTTAAACGCGAGTATTCTGTTAGTAAAATATTCAGAACCGCTCGGCGATGATGGCGGATCAACACATCCTTTTGTTTTGTTAGGGGGGAATGCGTTACGCATTTCTATGCACCACTCGGGTGCATTTATGTACCAATTATTGACTGACAAAAGTCTAAATATCTCAGTTCTGCAATGGAATTCAACCTGGTGTCCATATAAAGAAAATAAGTGAATAAAAATGCCTAACGAATGAAATAACTCTCAGCTCTGGTGGGTTTGGGGCCAATTTGCACATAGTTATTTAGTATTTAAATAACTGGTCACCCGGTTACTGTTTTTTTTTGTCATAACAAATATAGACCAAGAAAATTAGATAATTTCCAGGAACTAATTCCCAGTTAGCTGGATATAGTCAACCTTAATTAGGTCCTAAAGACTTTTAAACCACAATTCAAAATTCGATAATTATATAGCTGATGAAAATTGCACCTATCCTTACAAAGTATTTTTAGGGTTTCGTACCTCAAAAGAAACGGAACCCTTATTGGATCACTTTCTTGACCTTCCGTCCGTCCGTCCGTCTGCCTGTCGAGGCCCTATATTTCAGGAACGCGTAAAGGTAGCAAGTTGAAATTCAATTTCCTTCAAACGCCCTTTTGGAAAGTACTAGGAACGCATACATGAAGTTCTTAAGAAATTTCTTATTTCTCCATCTTGGCATTTCTAAGCTTACGCCATGGCTCAAGGAGCCTAGGATCCGCTTTTGGCCTCATCCCAAAGTTTGGCGTAGCCCTCAGTTTTTATGTACCCCTAGTTTATCGTAGATAAATAATATTTACTTTATTTTAAGGGAAAAGACAAAAAGCAGTCGGATTGGATAAGGCCCACTGTGAAGTATATCTGAGCTTAAAACTAAATCGCCGCGAAAACCAACAAAGTATCACTTACGGACCCCCGCATAAGTTGGAACCCTTTCGACCCATCTCAAGATAAAAAGCTGGGTGATTGCTGGAGGTACGCGGGTTCAGGTCTGGGGTTAACCAGCGTTTCTTGACCTCAAATACCTTCTTCATTGATACACTCTTGTCAGAGTGGTCGTGGTCGTTATGCAGGTTTCTGCATGTGTATGTGTGCGAGTGACCCGCTTCACAACACGCCGCCATTCCTCCCGCAGCTTTACAAGCGGAGTCGTTTATGGTCGCCATACTGGCTTCGATTCGGTCGGTCTACCTCATTGGTCTGGTGCCTTCCACTCTTGCACAACTATACTATATATAACCTATTACATACCCCATGCGTGTGATTGCCCTGTAGAAATCATCGGAATCTGATCGACCATAATCAGGGCCCGTAATTTTTATGCCCAGTTTCGTCATTATGACGTACCTATAATAAACAACACATGATGTTTTAATCCGAAATGAGTATTCTAACGTCGAACGTAACAGTTTTGACAGTATTCAATGACAGCATTATTCTTTCAAACGTAAAACCATAAACATGGTGTATGAAGCTTGAGGTCATTTGTCTGTCATCGGCCCGAAAATTACGGGCCCTGACCATAATGTATGAGACGGCAAAAAAAATCGGTTTTTGCCCTACAGTGAAAGTCGATATGTGTGAGCATATTGCCCTTGTGAACGTGACTTAAATGAAATTAATAAGAGAAAAGTGAATTGCCGAATTTAAATTCGATTCAATCATTAGAATTATTTAACTGCTCCACGCCTGGTTGAGGCTACTGGTGAGCAAAGGGCTGGCCACTTCCTAGCGGATTAGTATTGCTATCCAACGGGACAACACGGCCAGCCTTCTAAGGACCCTGCCTTATTGTGAAAATCTAGGTCATTTTTTATATGTAAGTAGTTATTTTTGTTTGTCATGTAAGTATTATAAGAAGCTTATTCATCAACTTTGTTAGTAAACACGTGTATCCAAATTAGACACTCACAAACGCAACGAAATCGCAATGCTACAGTCTCAACAAAACGCTCAAGATCTTCTCTGTACCGCTACTTTCGACTCAAGCGATCGGAATAGCACCCCTACCTTTTCCACCTTTGTTCATTTTTAAACAGATTGATGTCTAGAGGGGCCTATTTCATTTCGCGAACCTCGGGAAGCACCCTATAAACAACAACCGACATATAAAACCTCATATCTTACAAACAACATACACTCAAAAACCAACTCTATCATCTAAAACTTAAGACTCAATTTGCTTTATTGTTTTACTGTGATATTTTAGTACTTTCGCTGGGTGCTCGACCGATTTTTGGGCCCGTGTATAAAAGCTTAAAAGAGTAGAATTTTAAGTAAGACAATTCAATTTGGCTGGTAGATTGAATCTGAGGTGCCGAAATGCAGATGGTTGATTTGATTTGCAAGGTGAAGAGAATAACCTACTTTACATCATCAGGATTTTGTCGATGGCTTCGAAGGAAGAAATATTTTCTACGTTTGGAAGAAAAGTTTTGTGTTTGTGTTGTTATTTTTTATAAACTGAAAGCGATGTCATACGAGTATACTACAGAAAAAGTGACCAAGGCAAGTAGTATATGACATCTCTATAATTATATAATTTATATACCTATAGTAGTATAGTATAGTATAGTGTGACTACTTAAAAAAATAAAAATAAACATGAATCAAAACATTAATTAAATCAAATCTATTTGATTCGTGCTTTTTAATTGTTCTTACTTTTTTATTATTAGACCAAAAAATTAAACAATGTTTTTTCCGAGCAAAGCCACTTTGGGGTAATTAGGTAGTAAATAATACTAAAGGTAAGGAGACTGCTGAACTTCAGAACCCAAAGTACATAATATAAGTACTTTTACACTACTTTAAAGAACTGAATACAGCGAAAACAGGAAACGAAAGAAAAGGTAAACAACAGACGGTCTTAAGTACCTATTTTACTAGTGGTTTACAACCTCAGTGGCTAGCTTTCTAACTAATGATCATGGGTTCTTACTGCTGTATATTATTAAAATTGAGCTCCGTATAATTCAAGGTTCCCTATATATCTCCCTAAAAAGGGAATTCAGCACCTAAGACAAAACAGTTTTTAGGGTTTCGTACCTTAAGGGGAAAAATTGAACCCTTATAGGATCACTTTGTTGTCCGTCCGTCCGTCTGTCCGTCAAGACCCTTTATCTCGGAAACGCGTAGAGGTAGCAAGTTGAAATTATTACAATATACACAAATCTGCAGTCTTTTGAAGCTGTAAATAAACCAAGTCTCTATGTCAACGCAATCAAAAGATACGGCCGTTTATGTCGCATTTCCCATACATTTGCAATGGGAATAAAAACGTATAGGGTACTTTCCGTTGACCTAGGATCACGAGATTTGGCAAAAAGCAATAGCATGTACAGCAGAAGTACAGGAAAAATCCGGAATATCGTATAATTTCCGCACGCTGAGAGTTCCGTACCACTGCATCGTTTGTGCGGAACCCTCGGTGGGTGAGTCTGACTTTCGAAATAACTGGTTTTGAAAAATAAAAATGACGTACCTATTGTACCTAAACTGAATTTATCTAGCTTTTTATTACCTAAACTACCTGAGGCGTGTTCTATATGAAAAGGCTGTTCACACTTCTTTATTCGATGCACCCCGTTAATCGCATATTTCACCCCTTATCTATTCAGGCCTGCACCCTTTGGTTCCCTTTGGATATGATATCTACCTTTAACCTAGCTATATAGTTTTAATCGTGGACACAGATGGTATATGCTCAGTACCTTGATTCGCATTTCGATGTTTCGTAGGTAATAAAAGGAAGACGATTTAGAATGTTTATAAAATCTCTCCTACGAATTTTGGTGCCAAATTTTACAGTAAGTTACAGGCTTCCTACCTCAGATCTAAAATAGGCCCTTGAGGCATTGTACCTAGTATGCTGCCGGTATTCGTTGTATCGCAATGTTGATACGTTGTGCAAGGAAGCCACCAGCTCTTCGGTCACCAGGATGCGTAGCCAAGATGCCATTCGCTAACGCTTAATAGCATTGCGTAGTTTTCTCTTTTTATCACTCTTCCATATTAATGCCACAAAGACAGTTACGTTTCGTTCACGACTGAGCGTTAGCAATTGGCATCGCACCCAGTTAAATCAACCAGACGTTTGTGAGACCTAAAGATACTAATATAAAAAAATCCCTATGTGTAAGACACATAGCGATTATCTATCTTAAATTCTCTCAAAAAATCTCTATGTGTAAGGTGTACAAATAGCGATTTTTATATTAGTATCTTAAAGTCTCACAAAACGCATAGATCATAGAGTCAAGGTACTGATTTGATAGTACTGTGGCGAGGGCGTGTATCATAGTAATCCTGAAAGGTCGTCTCAAGCCATTTCGGGACGTGAATAGCTCAATGGCTTCCGGATAGGCTTTTTATCGGCTTCCAAGCCAAGCATTATAGAAGTTAACACACGCTCATGAAACTTACCAAACCTCTGCTGATAGAGTCAAACTGCGTTATCTCTTCCAATGAAATGAACTATCAAACTTTAAAGTTATATTTTAAACATCAAATTTTAATGAAATTATGATGTTTACAGTTAGTGGCTTTGCCGTGATCGGGTAGCCCAGTGGTTAGGGCGTCTGCTGCGAAAGCAGGAGGTCGCTGGTTTGATCCCAGCCCTGCTCACCGAGGACTTTGGTCACTTTTTCTGTGGTATATGACATCCCTTTAATTTATAAATTAATTTATAGTGGTATGTCTACTTAAAACATGAATCAAATCATTTATTATAAATAATAAATGATTTAAAGCATGCTTTACAATTATTGAGGTAGTATCCATAAACTTTACCCAAGTAAAATCACATGAACATTCAAAGTCATTATTTTGTACACATGCAAATGCATTTATGCATTAAATGCATTATTCATATATTGCATCGTAAACCAGGAAACATACGAAATTGTTCAATCGTGATCACAGTGCAATTGAAATAATGGTCGCGTGTTGGTACTTGCATGTTTTGTCTCTGTTGCTCTTGATAATTTATACAGGAGTGAAAGAGAGATACACTTTGTGAGTGGTCGTAGGTAATTGTAATGTGTGAGTCGCATGCATGCGCTTGGCTGAGTGATGTCAGAAGCGCTAATGAAAAACCGGTCAAGTGTGAGTCGGACTCACCCACGCAGGGTTCCATACCATTATGTGTTTGATTAATAGATTGAAACCGCCTCCTAGCCTAGTTGGTCCCTGCCTGCCAGGAGGTCCCAGGTTCGAATCCTGGTCAGGGCTTTTATTTGTGTTTATCACGAATATTTGTTCCTGAGTTATGGATGTTTTCTATGTATTTAAGTATATGTATCCATCTATTATATCGTCGTCTAGTACCCACAACACAAGCTTTATTGAGCTTGCCGTGGGACTAGGTTGATTTGAGTAAGATTGACCCAGAATATTTATTTATTTATTATCTAAAAACACCAAAAAAAATTACGTTTGTTGTATGGGGGCTTCTAAAACTCGACTTTGTCTCGTTTTGTAACGTCGACCCTCAAGTTTTAAGAACCCTTATTATATCACTGTTCCATAAAATTCAATAAATAAACTTTGTTTGGGTACATGTTATTTTTATAACAACTCTTTTTTTTTGTTCGGAATGCTGATAAAACATGAAAAAGGGTGTTCTTTTGTTAAGTCGGTTCTTTCATTTAGAAGTTATATTAAGAGCGGTTGCGTACACCGATATGGATAAAGAAGGTCGATTTTATGTATGAAATATGTAAATTGGGAAAACTAGCCCTTCAAGGACTTTGGGGTATGCAATGAATGGGAATGGGTGAAATTCTGAAATGGGTGGAAGATGATTTTTGGGTGAGGGGAAAATATATGTCGACACCATGTTTTTTTTATTACTTTACTTTCAACGAAGCCAGGTACATTTGAGGAAATAGAGAGATATCTTATTATTTTTTTTATTTTTTTTACATTTTTATACGATATTTAAATGTTGTATCAACCGCTATTATAAAACGGTCATTACAATATATGCTAAACGATAAAAAAATCTAATAATCTGTTTGTTAGATTATTAAAAAATATTCGACACGTATTTTTTCTTTTTGTTTGCCAAATGAAAAATGACGGAAATACAGTGCATTAAAGTTTCGAGTGACGTCACTATTAGGTAAACATTGTACCTAATTGTGACGTCTCTATTAGGTACAATTCTTACCTAGTAGTGACGTCACCAGCCCCCATCCCGGAACTTTGATGCTCTTCATCTTCGACAATTTTATTTATATGGAAAAAGGAAAAAATACGTGTCTAATAATTTTTGATAATCTAACTGACGGGCTAAATAGAATAGTTTTTCAACCTAGTCGTCATCCCTATTAGCTCTACTTCAAAATATAAGTGACAACTGTAGAATTATCAACGCCGTGTCGAATACTTATGGCGTTATTCGTAAACGCACTTCAACAACAGTTTAGCTAAATGATTGTTTGTCCTTATCTGTCACTTTGACAATCGCGTTTGTCAGAATGGAAGAAAACATAATTTAACTAAAGCTCTGTTAACTTTTTTATTAATAAGGCTGTTAGTGAGTGGGACAACGCTATGCGCGTGTCGCTATTCCCCTTGCACATCGGCTTGCGGTGCGAATTGCTTTCAGTGTGACATCCACCTTATACTCCTTTTACACCTCTACAAAGGCTTTAACAGATAAAAATTAATTAGTGATTATCTTCAAGATTCACCTAATTGGAATACTTAACTTAAGCTAAGGAAAATAAAGTAAATAAAAACCCTGAATAATACGAGGGTCATGCTGAAAGTATTTAGATTCTCAGATATCGTATTATTGACGCAACTATCACCTTTCTTAACTCTTACTGACAATAAGTATACATTTTTAGAACAGTTGAAACAACCTGAAAAGCTCAAGACCCATTTTTCTTATCTCACTTTTTGTATGTAAATTTTTGGTTCTCAGAGTTTTGGGTGGTGTCTATTGATATTATAGCTTATAGTAAGAAAGAGTTTTTAGAAAGATTTATATTTTCTCAGCAGTCGTTTGGAAGCCGAATTTGCCGTGCAACTTTTTTGTGATGCTCTAATATTGATCACATAAATGCAATTTGACATTAGATGCATGTTAAAAGACGTTCATCTCAATACTCATACATAAAATGAAATAAAAAACAAAATCTATTTAATGATTAATGTCTACTAAAAACAGCCTGACAAGAGGTGGCCTTTGTTATGAAATCAAGATCTAAGCTCTTTTATGCTTTTTAATTGACTGAGGACACTTTGAAAGTCGTACCTATAACACAAAAAAGGTCTTTGTTGAAATATGTAAAAACTGACTTGCAATTTTCAAACGGCCATAGATCCTAAAATACTGATGATTACCGAATAAATTATACTTCTTAAAATAGCTTAAGAGTTATGTTTAAAGAAAATAAATGAGTTATTATGCTGTATAATCTCTAAGTGGGCCAATCTAAATACTTTCAGCACGACCCACGTATTTTGGGATCCTTGGCACACTAATAAATAAATATTTCAGGGCAATCTTTCACAAATCCATAGGCAAAATAAACAAAGCTTGTACAGTCGAGTTCATACATATATGACCATTTCCGAGGGTTCAAAAATATCTGCACACCCTTAGGACGTTGACAATAAGGTCTAAATATTTACATATGCATTACCCGCGACTCTGATCATCAACAAGACATCGCTCTTCCAACTGAGCTACTGAGACCACACCCGTGACCCCGAATTTCTCCGCCATGCTTTTCCTTACTGAGAAATTTGGCATCGTTCACGGACGTTTCTGCTTCAAAGTAATGGTCGGTTAATCCATTTTTTTTTTGCTAAAAGTTATATCCTCTTATTAAAAGTATGTATGGGTATGATAGTGCTGTAAAGATACTCCTTTTTGCTGGTTACAGCCATGGTATAGCTAAACCCTTTTCTAGGTTTGCATTCTAGGTTTGTTTTGTAATCCTGGCAGGGTCGCCATGTGGACGTTCAGGGTAGAAAGTATACACACCAAAGTCGGTTAAGTAATGCATCTTTATTACTAGAGACACTGCTATTTATACTAGTACATCTGTTACATTATTGTCATATGTTGATCTTGGAATGTTAAAGATGAGTAATAATATTTGTTTCCTTTATTCTTTATGGGACCTTGGACTCTGGCCTATATTGTGGAATGCTTGACATTTCTATTAGGTACTCATTTTTACACAGTCCGTTGTATGCAATCAGCTGCATACAACCAGCTGATTGTATACCTATGCCATAGACGGACGGCTATGGAATCCTATACTGAGCACCCGACATGGTCTTGGCCGGTTTTTAAAATTGATTAAACTCCCGCAAAAGGCTGTATCCAATATCACATTTCCATAATGATGGAACCGTCGATCGTTCTGGAGGGGGTAGGAGGGGGATAATCTAGCAGCTGCCACCGAGACAGAGCCAATCTCGCTATACTAGGAACACTTTGTAGAATTTACATATCTATTCCCGCTTACAACAAGAAGCCAGTTTGATGAAATATCTATATAAGTGTAACTTACCTACATACATCTACCTTAAATCTGAAATAGACCCTTGAAGTAAGTAGGCAGGTGGGTAAGTTAAACTTACTGTATATATTTTGAAAAGAAATTAATTATATCTCTATATAAGAGTGAACACGAGCAAAAGAGAGCATGATACGTCTAATTGCAGGAGCACGCAAAAATCATCATCATCATCATCATATCAGCCATAAGACGTCCACTGCTGAACATAGGCATCCCCTTTGGACCTCCATATGTACCGGTTGGAAGTGACCTGCATCCAGCGTCTTCCGGCGACCTTCATAAGGTCATCTGCCCATCTTGTGGGCGGACGTCCTACACTGCGTTTGCTAAGCCGTGGTCTCCACCCAAGCACTTTTCGACCCCATCGGCCATCTGCTCTGCGTGCAATGTGGCCTGCTATGCTGCGTCTGCGCTGCGTGCTATGTCGGTGACTTTAGTTCGTCTACGGATCTCCTCATCCGCAAAAATAGAAAGGCGATAGTAGGCGGGCGACGCAAAATAAACCGCAAAATCAGATAATTGCTGTTTACAACTATTTTTGTTATAAGTAATATTTGAAACGGGATAATTACCATGTATGTTTGTTTTATTGAGCACCCAATATTTCGACACTGTTGCAAGGGTCATGTTCACGGAGTAAACTGATGAGCTGCGAGTTTTTAGTATCTACCCACACGCCATAGCGATCTACCCTCTTACGGGTTCGCTTATTTTGTGTGTTGTTGTTTCAATTTCTATAGAAAGTATTACCTCCGAGCTCGGAGCCCCCGTAGAAAACGCTCTATAGGAACTGAGAGAGTGGTCCGGCCCAGTCACCTCGTGGCCCATTCTAGTGTGAGTCCTTTATTCGAAGTTTGATTACTCGTTGTCATAAATCCCCAACATTACTTTGAAGATACATTCAAACCCGAAAACTGGATATTTTATATCTACAAGTTTAGCGATCCGGCGTTCAATGGTTTGTGAAAGCGAGATACGATCTGATAAAGCGAGGCGGATATCTTCCACGCGATATTTTGGTAACTGTAGCAACCAATGAACAAATACCATTTATATGTATATTTGCTTTCTCATTTTGAATTTAGTATAAGGTAAGATGGGAGTAAATTGAATGGTTTTTGATGAGATAGACATTGTTATGTTGAAACCCTTGTTTAATAAAAACTATTTGATTCCTTTCGCGGCTCGGGCATCTCTCAAAACTAAAACGCGAAAGTGACAACACCACTCTGTCTGTCCGACGATGACTGCCCGATGCAGTCCAAACATGTCACGCCTATTGTGATAAAAATACGTGAGTTTGAACTATTGCGATTTAATGTCAGTATGACTCACGATAGTATAAATTACTTACGATTACGTACGAAATATCATGTGATATTTAAAAACGGTATTCGGTGAAGGAAATCGGACTAATCCCAATAAGGTCTAGTTTAGCTAGGTTGGAAGGTCAGCTTTCGTAAAACTAGTGCTTAGGCTAAATCTTGGGATGAGTTGCCGAAACGGACCCGGCAGCCGGGAAAACGGAAGGAAGGACATAAATCCTCCTTACTACAGCACAACTGAAGCAAAAAGCACAGATTACCTACCCTCGCCAATATATCACTCTAAAGATATCCAAAAGTTGCCAGAAGATTACCAAAGTACAGAATTTACTACGACACTTTAATTTCAATTTAATGACTCACCAATTTCATACAAAGTTTCAAGCCGTCGTTCAAAACAAAGGTCTAAGTTGCAAATTCATGTAAAACTTGGAGGGCTCTTACTTAAGCCGTATTTTATTGTAAGTCGCTGTAAGACTTATTTATCGGCAACTTGCTTCAGTCGGCGGACACTGTCAGTATTTATGGCCTTGCATTTTTTAACTGACTGAAATATAAGTAACTCATTCATGTTGGCCTGCTAGTTGATTTTAATAGTAGTTATTCTGCTTTACTGCAATCAGTCGATTAAATGACTGCCTGTGATATTCAAATAGTATACATTGTAGGGCTTTTTTTGCTAAATTATAAATCTTTATATGTTTTCCACTAAGAGCGAGCTCGTTTGATCCTAGTAGGCTAAAAAAGTGTCCCAAGTTTTTTTTCCATTTCACCACCATTTTTCATTATGGCGGTGGCGCAATGGAAAAATAGGGAAAAACTTTTTTTCTCCTACTAGGATTGAAAGAGCTCGCAATTCTTAGTAGAAAACTTAAATAACTCCAAGTTAGCAAAAAACACACAGCGATGCACATCCCTGGTACGTAGGGTGCGGGACAGCTCTAACATTATCCTGAGGGTATTTGCGTCAAGGTTTGACTGTCAGTACATGAACCATTGCCATATGGTACATGTACTGTCAGGCAAGCCAATATACTGTATGTAGAAATAGGATGCTGTTTCACCTGTATGTGTATACTAATCTTAGTTGTAAGGCTAATAATGTACTTACTTATTTATTGTTGCTTACTAACAAATATAATCTAATTAATGTTATTATTAGGTATTATAATTAAAACGTACGAGTATAAAATGTATATGGACCTGGTCCGAAATAAAATATTCTTATTCTTATTCTTAAAAACTATTTTTCTACGACAAAAAACAAAAACGCTCTATAACGTTGTCTATCATATGGTATTCCATAAGAACACTTCTAACATCAATCAAAATTTGTTACATTTGTTAGGTACGCATCACAGTCACAACAAACTTTCTACCGCACAACGCGTAGTCAACCATAAATCTAACGCGTTGAACCGCTCTGCGTCAATAAAACTGATGGTGTGCGTCCGATCGACGGTATCAGTACATAAAAACTGATGGTGTGTGGCGTCCACGAACCGTCCGAGGGTATCGGTACATAAAAACTTCTAACTATGTTGGATACATTCCAAGTGTGGCAACTTTGGAGAATACTCTTTTACTGACTTGTTTTCAGTTCAATTTTATAATTCGAATAAAAGCAACGAAGAAGTAAAATAAAAGAATGGGATTTTTTGTAAGAAAAGTTGTTTTTATGGTTAAGTGATCAAGGTTTTATTTACCACATTCATTCATAAAAAACTTAAGACTTTTTGGTTAAAATATAGTCTCTCCTTTTTCTAACAAAAGACAAGACAAACAATCATTGACGCTATTAGTATTTATCATTTGAAATGTTATATTGATTGACTAGCTTTTACCCGCGGCTTCGCCCGCGTACTAAACGTAATTTTCAACCGTCTACAAATAAGGAGGTTCTTAGTTGAGCCCGTATATTTGTATGTACATTATGTATGTTTGTCCGCTATTATCTTGCGTTTGGCTGAACGGATTTAAATGGATTGGATGGTTTTCGGAAATGTGATCAAACTGAAAAATTCAAGTTGGCGGCTGTTTCTCAATTTTGACCTCTGATTTGTTATAAAGAACCTCTCGAACCCTTGTATATGTGCCTACCGAGCTTTATCACGAACTTAACTCTATAAATTCAAGATGGTGGCCGTTGATGGTGGCGTTGGTGGTTCGTTAGAAAGGACCTTTCGGATCCTCGGATATCGATTTTCATCACGATCAGATCATGACTGAAGAAATTCTAGACGATGGCCGTTTTTCTCAGTTTTAACTTCAGATTATTCATAAAGAGAACCTCACGGATCCTCGGAAATCGATTTTAACACGATCGGATCAAAATCGAAATAATTCAAGATGGCGGCCGGATCTCGCAGTTTTTACTACAGATTCGTTACTGAGGAATCTCTCGGATCCCCAAATACCGATTATTATCAAGGTCGGATTAAAACTCAATACATTCAAGATGGAGCCTGTTTTTGCAATTCTGATCAAGGACCTATTTTAGATTTAAGGTAGGTAGAGGTAGGTCGTTAGGTAAGTTACCCTTACTGTATATATTTCCCGTGTTGACTTTTTCACCCCATTTCGTACTCCTATTTACTCATTTTTCGTTAGGAATACTCCTGTGAAGAAAATAGTCTAATAAATCTTGTTTACCGATATACAATCAAATCCCACTTCACCCCTTTAGGAGGAGAATTCTAAAAAATCGTAGCTATTTCCCGCAGCTTCGCCCGCGTACAAAATATGTTCAACCGTAACGTAATTTCAAAATCCAGTTGGCGGCTTTGATTCGTTATCTCGTAAAGAACCTCTTGAACCCTTTGATATGTACCAACCGAGTACATAATATTACGATCAATGTTGACTTTTGTTTCCTTAGAAAGAACCTTTCGGATTCTCAGATATTGATTTCCATCACGATCAGATCATAACTGAAGAAATTTCAGATGACGGCCTTTTCTCGCAGTGTTGGCTCCAGATTCATTGTAAAGAACCTCTCGGATCTTCTTTCTTATCTCGATTAGAAGGTGAATTCTGAAAAATCCTTTCTTAATGCACACCTACACCTTAATAAGAAACCTACGTGCCAAATTTGAAATTCTAGAAACAGAAATAAACAACAAAACGACACTCATATTGATATTTTGAGGTTTCAACCCGTCCACCTCATTGGATTTTAAAATGGTTGTTGTTTTTGATTTTAGCGACCCGATAAACCATAAAAACGATAATCATGTTGTTTTTTGACTTTGTTACCCCTTTTTCCCCTCTTAGGGGTTTAATTCTCAAAAAATCAAATACACGTCTTTACTCATTTATCTTTAGTAATACTCTTGTGTAGTTTTGAATAAAATAGTTTAAGTAATCATGTTTCCCCATACATAGTCTTTACCGTCATTTCTCCCCCTTTGGAGATGAATTTTGAAAACTCCTTTCTTTATGCACCCCTACACCTTATAAGGAACCTAAGTGCTAAGTTTGGATTCCTTAGAACCAGAAAAAAACAACAAAACGACACCCATATTTATATTTTTAGAGTTCGACCCCCTCGCGCCCCAACAGGGAAGATGGTATTTCACAATCGCCACGTTAGATTTTAAAATCGTCGTTGTTTTTGTAATCAGCGACCCGATAAACCATAAAACGATACCCATGTTGTTGTTTTTTACTTTTTCACCCCTTTTCCCCCTTATATGGGTTGAATTCTCAAAAAACCTGAAACACGTGCTACCTCATTTATCTTTATAAATACTCCTGTAAAGTTTCAAATGGAATAGGCCAACTAATCTTGTTTCCCCATAAAAACTTCGGACTTCCAAATCACCCCCTTAGGGGTTGAATTTTGAAAAATCTTTGCCTGGTGCACCTCTACACTGTATAAGGAACTTACGTTCCAAATTTGGAATCTCTAGGACCAGCGGTTTGGGCTGTGCGTTGATATGTCAGTCAGTCAGTCAGTTAGTCATTCAGTCAGTCAGTTTCTTTTTTTATATATACTCGTAGGTATAGATAAAAACACCTTTTTTTGTATTTTGATGAGAAACCTTTACACATAAAAATAGTGTCTAGCTAAACAGAAAACCTTCCGCCATACAAACTTTCAATACCCTTTTCACCCTTATAAGGGTCGAATTTTCAAAATCGCTGAAATTACTTTTTGTAAACTCTAATGAGGATTCTTTTCACAAAGTTTGTAGTCTATAACTAAAAGGGAAACGCTTCCGCCATACAAACTTTTAACACACTTTTCACCCCTTTCGGGGTTGATTTTTCCAAAACGCTAAAATTACTTTTTTTGTATTTTAATAACAAACCTCTCCACCAACTTTTGAGTCTCTATCTACAAAAAAAAACTTTCTTCCATACAAACTTTCAACCCCGATTTAACCCCCTTAGAAGATGACTTTTTCAAAACCCTTTCTTATTCGTTACCTTCGTTAAACACCTAACGTAATGTGAAAATTTCAGGATCATACGTTTAGTAGTTTCGGCTGTGCGTTGATCAGTGAGTCAGTCAGTCAGGACTTTTCCTTTTATATGTATAGATTATAAATTGAAAGAGATGTCATATACTACAGAAAACGTGACCAAGGCTCCCAGTGCCCAGGGCTGAGAACGAACCAGCAACCTCTTGCTTTCGCGGCATTTATTATATTTGGTTTAGAGAATGTAACAAACAGCCGGTTTAAAACTGTGCAGAGTTTACCTCCCGTAAACTAGTAAATCTATTATGTACGAGTATTCTCATTAAAATTATTTACTAATTGGTGCTCTTAGTTTTGCAAAGTTATAAGTTTGGTATAAAACTATAAAAACACCAACCACCACACCTTTTGTGGTAGGTAAGAAGCTTAGAGAATTGGTAACTGTTTAGGGTTCTGTACTAAAATGGTAAAGGAACCCTTATGGTGCGACTCAGTCTGTCCGTCTGTCTCTCACATCGTTAAATATCTCGAGAAGTACTCAAGCTACCGATTTAAAATTTGGAATAGTTATAAGGGCATTTTCAGAAAAAAGTGCACCCTTTTAATGAAAATGGGTCCTCAATTTTCCATACAATTTTTTTTGTCAGGTTTGTAACGGCCCATACGAAATTTATGAAAAAATGCGTTACAAAGCTGACCAAAGAAAAACGGGACACTATTTTTGTTTTTTTAAATCAATAGTACTCGTGATTCTGGTTATAAAATACCCAAAACTTCCTATCCATTCTCGCCTTTATCTCCGAAGTTTATAACGGAAAAATATGTTTTTTTACACAACGTTAATATTATCATAAACATTACATGAAAAATAAAACATTGACCGTAACTTAATTATTTTTTTAATAAAAAAAAACTTTCCGGAACTAAAGTTGAAAATAAAGCAACTACGATATATTTTTTTTTAATTATGTGATATCATGCTAGAAGTACTGGCCTATAACTAAAGTAAAAAAAAATGTTTACGTCTTAAAAAAACATCAAGGAAAAACAAACTCGCATACTAACTCCATGCCGTACAAACGACTGACCCAATCTGTCGATACATGTGGCTGACCTCAAATTTCCACTTCTAGGTGTAGTTGCAACATAAAGTTTATACGGAACCCTCGGTGCGCGAGTCCGACTCGCAATTGACCGGCTTTTACATTGCTTTTGTTTGCTATTTACTAACACCCTTTTATTTACATTTTACTTACATCCCTTCCAATAATGGCTAGCCATCTGGGAATGTCATCCGAAAACTTCGACCTACGGGTAGTACGGGTCACATCTGGCCCCCGGATCCAATTTGACCCACGGAAAGGATGCCTAAGAGCCCGACGCTGGGCAATGCGACCCTCAAAAAGGACACAGGGGAAACAAATGTCAGGTCGTGTCTAAAAAGCTTGAATACGCCAGATCTACTATAGTTTTTTAGTCAGTAGAACAACTTTAACATAAGGCTAATGCGAAAAATAATTTTCAATACAGTTGCTCAAAAAGTGCCCTTTTTTTGGCTGTTTTGCGTGCGCAAAGTTTGTTTTTGCGAACTAGTGCTTTTTACTTTTCCAATCTTTTTAAATTTAGTTGTGTTCCAATTCACGACTGCTTACCGAAGAGTATTATTGTTCGTTAACTTTACCGAGCCGTAATAAAACTAAATACCTACTATTAACGCAATAATATTAAAGACATTGATATTTCATATTTAAATAATTACTTCTTCATCATACTAATGATCATTCATTAAAAATATTAACATTGAAACAGTTCTTATAAATCTGTGTGTATGAAACGGAACAGAGCCCACGAAACGTCAGTCAAAGTAGAGGCGTTTTTCAATCAGGTAAACATGTTCGAAGGGCCTATAAGACATGACGATACGATTTGTCACATGCGATTTATTATATTTGTTTATGAGAAATAATTATTATGAGATTGAAAATGAGAAAGTAAACAAGATAAGATAAACATTTTGAAGATGTTCTTAATATATCAACTGTATTACAATCGTGTCATGGAAATAATAAAAAAAAACCTTAAATTCGTTCTTATGTATTTTAATTTTTTTCGCATCTGTATTGAAAAACGTCGTTCGATTCACGTGCGGATATGTCATTTTTCACTTGTCCCGAGTATTGCCACTCGCCTACGGCTCGTGGCAAGATACCTCGGGACTCGTGAAGTAATGACACACTTTCCGCACTAGCATCGAAATGTACTATTGCTCTCCATACAAATTGGCGGCATCACACCAGCTGAAATGTATGGGACAGGAACTTTTTTTTGTAGTATGACACTGAGCAATACCTTTTTGTGAAGCCATTAATAATTGGCTTTAGCAGTTAAGTATATGAAACTCTGCGATAAATACTTATTTTGGAACATAAAAAAAAAGTAAAAGTTTTGTTTAGTATTATGATTATGACCTATACATTCACTACTTAGAGTTTGGCCAGTGACAAGAAAACACTGTGTATCGTAAATTGCTCAAGACTCTGCCAAAGGTGATTCTGGGTTCGTTTTTTTAGGGTTCCGTAGCCAAAATGGCAAAAACGGAACCCTTATAGTTTCGTCATGTCCGTCTGTCCGTCTGTCCGTCTGTCCGTCTGTCCGTCTGTCACAGCCGATTTACTCGGAAACTATAAGTACTACAGTGATGAAATTTGATGGGAATATGTGTTGTATGAACCGCTACAAAATTATGACACTAAATAGTAAAAAAAAGAATTGGGGGTGGGGCCCCCCATACATGTAACTGAGGGATGAAAATTTTTTTTTCGATGTACATACCCGTGTGGGGTATCAATGGAAAGGTCTTTTAAAATGATATAAAGTTTTCTAAAAAACATTTTTCTTAAAGTGAACGGTTTTTGAGATATCAGCTCTCAAAGTCGTAAAAAGTATGTCCCCCCCCCTCTATTTTTATAACTACGGGGTATAAAATTCTAAAAAAAATAGAGGTGATGCATGCTAATTAACTCTTTCAACGATTTTTGGTTTGATCAAAGTATCTCTTATAGTTTTTGAGATAGGTTGATTTAACTGTAATTTTGGTTAAGTTATTGTGCTTACACTGAAAACGATGGCTGAACCTTATAAGTTTAGGCTCCATTCACCAGGTGTATAAATTGACATAATAAGTTTATTATATTTGCTGCTACGGAACCCTTTGTGCGCGAGCCCGACTCGCACTTGGCCGGTTTTTTATACTAGGCTTCGTTGGAAGCTGTCACCGGTGTCAAATGCGCGTGCCGACCCATCAAAAACTTGTACACTCCTTTTTTTTAAGGAAGGAATCCATACTGTAGTCCTTTGGGAAAACCTCGGATTGCTCGTTCCACAGCCGGAGCGTCCGCGGAAGGAAATTCCTCTGAAACCGCACACTGCGCGATCACTTAGATTTTAAGGTATTGAATACCTGACGACTACTCCTATGTAAACAAAAACGTGTTTTGTATTTTATATTACATATAGCCTAATCAGCTCAGCCTTGCTAAACTTAAATTGAGACTTAGTTTTATTGATGTAACTGATGACCAAAGCGCTGGTGGCTTCCTCGCACAATGTATCAGCATTGCGATACAACGAGAAAATGCCGCCAGCATCCTAGTTACAATGCCTCACGGACCTATTTTAGATTTAAGGTAGCAATGTAAGTTACACTTACTGTATATATATTTAAAAAATAAATGAGTTTTGTAAAATATTAATTTAGTTGTTATTTTATTTACTTAATTAATACAAAGTAAAACAAAGCCACATCACAAAATATATCAAAACCACTAGCCATCCTAATGGGCACGTAAATAATTAAAATAACAACATTTGAATAACTCCCTAAACTACGCCAAAAGTGCAGCATTTATCATAAATACCTGCTATATTTTAAACCTTATTACAAGGCAATACAGTCTAATATGTAATAGTTATAACTTAGTGCTCGTAATTCAGCATTTACCACCCATTTACAGCGTCGAAACCGCAAAGGTTCCAATTCGATGCAGCAACGGGCTAACAAAGACCGCTATACAGCGTTTATACAGCTTTGCACTTATAAAAGCACTGGGTTTTTATATGTTGCAAACGGTTGAATGCTTGAATATTTCAAAGACGCGTTTTCAATTTAGATTTTGGTTAATATACGCAACGCTTTGAGTCAAACGTTATCTTTTCGAAGCACAACTGTCAAAGTTTAAAAGTGTTATTTTAAGCTTTAAACTTCTATGAGATTATGACGTTAACACTTTTACAGACTGTACTATAAAAATGTACTTACTCAGCTGAGACGGGCTCTGTTACTGAAGATTTTCATAAGTGTTAATACAGTGTGAGTCTTTTTAATGTGCACATCGGAAAATCCGAGAAACTACGACAAATTTTATCGACGAAAAAAAGGTTTCGTTTTTTTTGCTCTTACAATTTTTTTATGATTTTTTAAAGTTTCTTTTCGCAACAGGACGAAATACGTGCTTAATTATTTTAGATAATCTAATCTAAAATAATTTTAGGCACATATTTTTTCCTGTTTTAGTTTAACTAAAATTGACGAAGATAAAGAGCATAAAAGTTCCGGGGTGGGGGCTGGTGACGTCACTACTAGGTAAGAATTGTACCTAATAGTGACGTTACGCGAAACTTGAACGCGCTGTATTTTCGTCATTTTTGATTTGACGGATAAAAGAAAAAATACGTGTACGATATTTTTTAATAATGTAAAAGACGGACTAAATAGATTTTTTTATTCGTTTAGCCTATTGTCATACTTGCCAGCGTGGTGAAATTGGGCCTTGGTTTATGATACAAAACTCGCTCTTTACGACTGATTGCTGCAATATATTAAACTTGCTACCATTTGATAAATCACGTGCATACCTAATGCATCCAGTCCGTCTGTTGCACTTTAATCAATTGGGCTGGTGACAGTGGTAGTGGGTTCGAGTCCGGTTTGAAATTAAAGTGCTACTATCGTCGTGTTCCTGTTAAGTTACTTTAATCCTACTGTCAAATTATAGATATTTAGGTACTTATTATTGATCTTGGCTGTTACTTGGGTCAGCAACGCGCTTGTGACTCCATTGAAGTTTCAAACAGCCATTTATTGCGAAGACCGCTTATCAGACAAATCTCATGTGTTTGCTTCCATCATGGTCTAAGCTTGATGTTTGTCAAATTGGAATTGGTTTGATCATTATTTGTTTATCTCTTTCAGGTAATGCCCCAGCCCCAGTGAGCCAGATTAAGGGTAATATAGATTCAACGTCACCCCTATAGAGGACAATGAACTGCCAATGGGAAATTAAAATTATACAGGATGTTCTTGAGGATTTGCTTTACCTTCGTCATGTGGCTTCGTATAATCAAGGAAACAGAATGGCATTGTTAGTTTTATTAAATTCGATCATTTTAATTTTTTTAATTTTTCATGCAAAATAATTACGTATTTTTGTTGACACAAATCAAATTATATTATTTAATATTTTTTTGATTTGTTATTAAAGTAATAACACAACTATATATAAATTATAAATTGAAATAGATGTCATAATTATACTAAAGAAAAAGAACAACACCGACGAAAGCCAATCCGAGGATCGAACTCGGGTCTTCAGCTTAAGCGGCTAACGCCATAACCACTAGGTCAACTAGTCAATAAAGCGTGTGTTGTGGATACTAGATGACGATATGTATAATAGATAAATACAAATAAATACTTAAATACATAGAAAACATCCATAACTCAGGAGCATATTCGCGATAAACACACAAACAAATGCCCTAAGTTTCGAACCCGGGACCTTTGCTTCATAGGCAGGGCTACCACCAACTAGGCTAGGAGACCGTTAAACTATAGAAATAGTTTAAACTTTCAATCGTTTATAATACAGAAGATAAATATGAAATTACCATCACTATTCCAATTCTCTTGATTAGTAACCACGGCTCTGTTCGTCGTAATTATACGCAGCGTGGCAACCCTAGGGGAAATCAATACAATATTGTATCGCGCGATATTTTATTTGCTCGCAGCCATAAATTTTACATGGTTTGAGCAGTTAAATTTTTATTGACGATTTCATGGACGCCTAAACCTATAATATAAGCGCAAAGTTTCAAGTTGTGCAGAGTTTGTTTATTGTTTAGTAGAGAGTGTGGACTTATTTTGTTGATAAATATAATTTTGTTTGGGACAATTTTACAAAAATCTACCTAGTCCCACGGTAAGCTCACGACGATATATATAAAAGATAGATATAATATAAATACTTAAATACATAGAAAACATCCAGATAAAAATATTATTAAGATACTTTCAAACTTAAGTCTCGCGTGTTTAGGAACGGAACGGACAGTTTCGTCCAGTCCGTCCGTCCGTCCGTATGTGACATCGGTTTTACTCAGTAACAAACAATAAGTACATTTATTTTTAAAATATATACAGTAAGTGTTACTGTATTGGCTGATCGGGCGACAATCACCTCTTACATTAACCAATAAAATACTAGTGTATAAATGCATTATAAAACCCATATGGACATACGGAATTGAACTCTGGGGAACAGCAAGTAACTCAAACCTTGAAATCTTGCAAAGGTTTCAGAATAATGTCTTAAGAGCTATCACATGTGCACCATGGTTTGCAAAAAACACAGAGATACATGAATACGTAAAAATGCCAACAATCAAAGATGAAGTTAACAGATATTGTGTTAGGTACAAAGAAACGCTGAAAAAGCACACAAATCAACTTGCCAGGGACCTGGTTTGCTCTAATAATGACAACGCCACTAGGCTGAAAAGATGGCAAATACTGCAGTTAGACCAGAGACACTAAAATATGACGAACTCTTCTGATGTCAAGAGAGTGTATTTAATGTAATACTCTCTCTACCTACCTTAAATCTAAAATAGATCATTGAGGCATTGTACCTAGGATGCTGCCAGCATTTCCTCGTTGTATCGCAATGCTGATACGTTGTGCGAGGAAGCCACCAACCAGCTCGTCGGTCACCAGTAACATCAACCAGACGTTTCGCGGTTTCTACGAAAAAATTGCGTGCGCTGGGACCCCATGGACCAAGAGTTTCGACTCCAAATGGTACAAAAAGGTACTCTCTGCCCAGGCTCAGTAACTATAAACCATGTGGTAATGATATTACAACTAAAGGTGTATTTTGTATGCCGCTACTTAGTTTTACATAAAAAATGTGAAACAAGATATGTTTAGGGGGTGACACCACAATACTTTCTATTTCCGCCATTTTTGTTCCTCTCTGTATTCTATGCCATTTATACAGGGTAAAAAAAATACGGTTCAAATTATTTATAGTTGATAAATAAGTGTGAACAACTTTTATTATGGGACCAATGCCACAATCATGAAAAAAAAATTAGCTGTCCCATACAAGTCGGCTGCATCCCACCTGCCGTAATGTATGAAACAGACGAATTTTTGTTCCACGATTTCGGCATTGGCATATTAGAGTTTGAACGGTCCTATATATTTTTATTTATATTTCTTTTATATAGTTGGGGACAATCTCACACAGATTAACCTAGCCCCAAACTAAGCAAAGCTTAAACAGTCGCCTGCAATAGTATAGGACTATATGAAGGCTGCAAAATAATCTGACACATTCTTGTTTGTACCGCCATAAGAGCGTGTCACATATTTTTGCGGCCTTCATAGCATCATATACCTACTATTGCAGATGACTGTACTTTAGGTACATACTAGGTGACGATACACATACTTATATAGATAAATACTCAGGAACAAAATATTCGTGATAAACAGACAAATAAATGCCCTCACCAGGATTTGCACCCACTTCTAGCTTCGCAGGCTCACTACCAACTTGGCTATTTCACCCTGTATAGCTAAAAAACATGTAGTCCCTCTTTTCCTAGAAAACCTATTTTATTTAGTTAAAGTATTTGTTTCACTCTCACAATAAGATAACATTTCTAGACGAGAGCAATATCAATACTTTCGCTAACGCCAACAAATACTTGTTACGGAATACACTCAAATAATCGGGATAGCCTTTTAGGTCGAATACAACCTCGAGAACAGACTACACATTAGACACCGCATTATAAAGCGAATAACAAAGAGCACAAAAGCACAGGCATACGGCGGATGTTCCACTGGATGCGATTCGCTCCTATAACCCAAGAACGATACGTTTTTCTCAAATTACGTTCAAATGGGATATTTATAGATAATGTACGCAAAAATCCTACAAACTTTTCTTCCGGAATAAGAAAAAAAGTAAAAAAATAAAACATAAGTAAGTCGATTTTTTAAACTTACGGTATTAAATATTTTTCTTGTTTGTGAACATGACGACATATTTGTCTTCTATGTGTTAAAAGCGAAACCGAAAAAAATTATTCACGTAAAACGGTAAAACTTACAAAATGTACGGCGTGGGTGACAGATGTGATATTTCGCTAGAAACAAATGGTAATAGGTAGAAAATGGCGCTGATCCATTTAAAACCACAAAAAAAACATAAAATACACAAAAACTCTTACAATAAAAACGATAGAAACATGTGTGTACATATTTGTGACGATTTGCATGTAACGATATTTGGTTGGATTTTGGTGACTAAATGATACTAGACTCATGATATATTCGTTACGCTAAATAATAAAAATAATAAATAAATAATTAAAATTACAGGACTTCCTTACACAAATTGACTAAGTTCCGCAGTAAGCTCAAGACGGCTTGTGTTACGGGTACTCAGATAATGATATAATAATATATAATATACAAATACAGCATATAGGCGCAGCGTGGGTAGGCCCCCCGCAAGGTGGACTGATGACCTGGTGAAGGTCGCAGGAGTCCGCTGGATGCGGGTGGCGCAGGACCGGTCATTGTGGAAATCTTTGGGGGAGGCCTATGTCCAGCAGTGGACGTCTTTCGGCTGAAATGATGATGATGATGATGATGATACAAATACATAGAAAATATCCATGACTCAGGAACAAATATCTGTGTTCATCACACAAATAAATGCCCTTACCGGGATTCGAACCCAGGCAGTTGGTAGTGACCCACTACCAACTACGCCAACCGGTCGTCAAATAAATCAGCTATCCTTAATTATTTCCCAAATAATCAAAATTTCCATATAAGCTGTCAGTTCAATATGGTTCAATGTTCAATGACTGGATTATTTGCCGTCTCCCTCCCAATGTGTTGGAAGCCTGCGTTGCTCGAAGCAAGGTGGTCTGTGACCTCGGGTCTTCACGTGCTTAAATAATTGCTGTTTGTGAACTTTATTACCACGACATAAGGTTTATAATTCATCAGTTAACTCGCCTTTCGTACAGTCACGGTTTTAAATGACTGAGCTATTCAGATTTTACGTGTCATTGGGCATTTTATAGCGTGAGTAATTGGAAGCTAAACTACATAGCAAGCGTAAAACTTGATTATCACCAGCATGCCCTATATTTTCAGTATATTATCATATGTATTTTAACTGGACCTCGTGATTAATTTAGCGAAATAAATAAACAAATATTTAATGGCTCTAAACGCCATAGTGTAACGGGACGCATTTCCCGTTTACATAAATGATTATTACATATTTGTTACAATTCCCCTTAACTTATTTCATATTTTTTATTAGAAACGCGCGTATTTGACGAGTAGTGTATAGCTGCCTTAAATCTCTAATTTTGTCTATGCTCCAAAAGTTTTAATGCTCTATGCTTTTTAAATTTGAAATCAGCGATATTTGAATTATTTGGAATAATCAGTTGTCATTGACAAACAAAGCCTCTAAGAAAACACAAATTTCACATTATATACTATTTCCGTTTTAATAAGTTAAATAAAAAGGAATTAAATGATGTTTGATACCAGCGACGAGAAGTTATACTAATTTACATTCTTGGAAGGATACAAGGATTCAAAATAAGACAAAGGATATAATTTTATCGCAATAAGGAAACCGAAATCGAAAGCTAAGTATTGCACATCTAAATTCTAAATTCTTACTCTTTATTGTACAATAATCTTCCTTTACTTCCCCTATCTTTAACATATTAAATGAAATTAAAAAAGTATCCCTAAATAGTATGTTACATTTATCTACTACATTTATCGTTTTACGAGAACTCTGACTAGACTCTCAATGACATATATTATGCAGGCAAGACAGTTAAGGAGTTCGAGTTTAGAGTAGATGAGATAAACAACATTAGAGTAATATGAGCGATACTACACTGACTGACCCTTCCTACAGCTTGACTTCACTTGACTTTACCTGACAACACGTACATCTTCAACAGTTCAATCCCTTCATATTAGCTTCCAAATTTAGATGAAAGTACTTAGTGATAGTAGCTCATAGCTTCTTTAAAAATACAGGTGGTAGACAACATTGCAGAAGGCAGAGTAAATAAATAATGGCAACTTTATTGAATGAAAAGAACCTAGCTTTACTACGCGACACAACGTTTCCCCACTACACGATCACTGGCCAAATTGATATTACAAGGTAAAATTCAGGAACTGTATATTATTAGGATAGGAAATTTGTAGTAAATTTCTGGACCGTTACAATAGACCACGGCGCTTAGGACCTTTGTAGCAATTCCCGCCATTTTGCAAATTTCCCGAAACTGAATCGAGAGATTTTTTAATGTAAGTAACGAACTTGTTTGCAAAGTTTCACAAGAATTGGCTGATAATTGCGACGTGTAGAGGAGAACAAATGGACAGACAGACACATGAATGCCCATGCCCATTTTTGCCCATGCTGCATGCTCTTTGCCTACTATGCACAAATGAAAATAATATACTCTTGCCATTGACTACCGTTTTTTTTTCTAGCTTCTACTTTTACTTTTTACCTTTTTATAAAACCAGGTTCTGCAATGGGATTGAAAAATTTAACGAAGCCGCGAGACGTAACTACAGCAAACAAAAAAATAATATCATAAAAACATGTTACTGAGCCCAAAACACATCACTTGATAATAACTCCATTTCTATTCTGACATCTCATCTTGCGCAAAGAAAAGACATTTCAATGACATTGATATATGTCCTCCGAGGGAAGAGGATAAATCATATTTCACGAGCAACGAGTCCGTGCACAACTGCATTTTGTTTAAAGTAGGAATTCGTGTAGTTTGCAATTCAAACTCCGCCTCATATCGGTTAACGGACGAACGGGTCTGCCCTGTGGGTGTAGGCGGTGAGAGGGAGCGGGCGGATAAGCGGGATGGTAGCGGAGCGGTAAGTGAGCTCTACTAGTATTCGACAGGGCCACTTTAAACGGGCGGGGCCGATCTGTCAGTTTATATAGAAAACGTCACGTGACCTCCAAGGGCTCCTAGCTAGTAGTACATTATATAATTAAAATAATGTACTAACAGCACTTATTTTCTCTTCTTCTTTAAGTGCCTGTCCATTACTCGCATACTTCTCCCGGTCTTTGGCTAGTTGGAATAGTGATTCCGGTCCATTCCCGAATATTACGCAACCACGACTTTTACGGCCCACAGCTCTTTTTGCTACCACTTTTCCCATAACGATTAGTTGCAGAAGTTTGTATCTGTTGTGCCTAAGCACATGACCAAGTTAAAAAGTTTTCGTTTATTGATGGTCTGCGTAAGAGCGCGTTCCTTCCCCACGTGGCATAGTACTTCGACATTAGTCACTCGATATGTCCAGTTAATGGCCAACATACTTCTATATTATAAATTTACTGAAACGGGGATTAATGAAAACTTCGTCCGGAGGTTCGTTTTCAAAGTTTTATACGACTAAGCCCCGTTTTAGTAAAATAATGTGTGAAAATCTTGAAAGTTTAAATATTCGTCTACATGCCCACATTTTGAATGCTTCTACGTTTCCGAAGTTGCTCTTTAAGGGTTCAGGTTGTAGCATTACCTTATGTTTCTTGTAAGCTTCGGATTCATTGAGCGTCTTTCTAGCTCTATTCCTTGCACTTATCTTTCAGTTCATTGTATGTTTATGCTATTTTATAGTTGATTAAGCTGCATTTTGAAGATCTGAAAGAATCCTGTTATTAACTTCAATACGTAAAACCTTTCACACAATGGTTTGACCTAAAATCTCCTAGCGGCTTACCGGCTTATATGTACAACGTTCTTCCTCTTCAAGGATAACAGCTTATTTTTGTGAAATTTATCATAATTACTTATATTTTTCCGTTTGTTTACACTTTTTGATATATCTATTTATAAGTATCCATGGTTACATACTTTGTCGTAAATTGTCAATTTCTAAATTTCTTACCATGCAGTTTAGGTTTTCTACATTTAAATAAGTTTGTTTGATATTTAATACTGGTACTTTGTAAATATTTAAATTTAAATTTAACAATTCTTAATTCTCGAGCTGAGGTATAAAACCCCGGTAGCCGTCTACAGAAGTCAGTCTTTCGTCAGCTCTAGTCTTAAGCAGTTTTCGAAAATTGAGGCCTGTGCGGGGTCTAGGCAGGCCCCGCACTCTCAAGCGACCTCCCTTCCTGGCCCTCTTAAAATATTCTCCTGAGAATTAAATCTACGAGGAAGCTATCCTACTGCTGCTTGTCGGCTTTACTGACATCTACGAGTATCTTCAATTGACGGCATTCGGCGCAGGCGAATCAACGCCGCCCGAGGTTCTCTACGCCTGACGAACATCGGGCCTGAAGACATCACTTCTGGTGTCCCATTTCGGTGCAGGCGTACATACGCCGCCCGAAACTACCTTCACCTGCTAATACTATTCCTGGTAACCTGTCTTGGAACTCACGCCTTCCGGAACTACTTCGCCCGCTGCTGACTGACTCTTCTTCTACATCCTGCCCGAACCTACTTCAGCTTCACTCCGTACTTACCGCCATATTGACCTTATGTTTACCGGCTGAAAATAAAGAACCCTAACCCTAACTTTCTTTTTTTTTCTTCCTTTCCTTACTCTAAGTTACGTATCCTCTTTAACGTCAGTTACGGGAGAATACGTAACGTGACAAGGTTTCACATCCGTATAGCAGTATGAGCCATATATAGCATTGCAGTAGACGGACGCGTAAAGATATTTTGTGGCCGCGATTGCAAAGTACCTTTTTAATGGTCTAGTTTTTTCGTGAATCCATAAACGTTTCTTCTTAGAAATTTACTGACCTATCTTTTTATATGTATACTCGAATTACTCATTTATTTCACTTTAATTATTTGACAATACAGGAATGTACAATTGTAAAGCATGAATTAAATCATTTATTATTTATACTAAATGTTTTGATTCATGTTTTTAAGTAGGCACACTACTATATATACCCTAGCCCTGTTTACCGGGGACCTTGGTCACTTTTTCTGTAGTATATGACACTTTCAATTTATAATACAGGAATCCAAAAAATCGAACAAATTGCAAATGCAAATTTTGCCATACACATCTTCTTTCAATGTAATTCAACTATTTTTTTCAGCACGATAGCGACCGCTTATCACTTAACCCACACTAGTATGACTTTCTGATACAGTGGGCACGAGGCGCTGTAGCGTTTGTGTTAGCACAGTGTTACACGCCATTGCCGACCAACGCGTTTTACTGGCTTATTTATTCACTGGTCACCATTTTATACGAGTTACTTACGTGAATTTACGGTTACGTTTCATTTACATTTTGTATTTTCAAAAGTATGCTGCATGTTTTAACATTAAGGTATGAACGGAACGACACTATAGTTTTGGATAGGATTTGGCCAATTTTGAACAGATGACAGGGGTAACATTACGCAGGATCGAGACAACGAGCTTGATCTCATATATTAAGTGCTAGCTCGATACGCTCTTAAAATTATTCTCACTTATTAATATGTTTATATTATAATAAGTACCTTCTATCGTTTTTATCCTTGTCACGTTGAAAAAAAAAGTGGCTGGCGATTGATGTGAAATAATACAGGCGGCTACTTTAGGAGCTACACCTTATTTCATTTACTTCACAGTAAATACTTCAGTAAGAAATGTTTTTGCTTGTACCTACTATTCGGTTCAGCTCTTCGTTACAATTTAAATTGCAATATTCGCCTTGAATGATTATTTGCACGCGTATCGCTACCACTCATAACTTGGGCCAACCTCCTCATATGACTTTCTGATACAGTGGGCACGTTAACACAGTGTAAAGCAGCGCTTTGTAGAAACTTAATGTGATATACTTACTCACCAACGGGATACCCCCACGCTACCGCTGCCGCTCATAAATTGCGCTATTATGACCACCACATTTAAACTTAAATACCATCGCTCCTGTTTCGTTGCGTTTCATTTATGACTTGTAAAGGCTTAAAGAAAGAAATTATATTTACAATTTTATAATTGAAAGAAAAATAGAAAAATTATCCGCGTCGAGCGGGATTCGAATCCACGACCTCTCTGAACACCGGTCAGATTAAATAGTGCATGTTTTCAAGTTTGCATGTAAATTACAGTATATATTTAGGGTTTTTCGCACAGATTAATAATGTCTAGCTTAACCTGTGGGTCAAAGTGGTACCTTACAAAGAAAAACTTTTCATGAAGTGTTAGACGACCGATTGGCGTAGTTGGTAGTGACCCTGCCTGCTAATCCGAAGTGTTGCTGACCCCACATGCCGCATGTTCTTGACAAAGAACCGTTTGTTCTGCCCGTATGACGTTTTGACCGCCTTATAGTTCTCACAAAGTACTGTGTGACACACACAAAATATACAGTACAATTAGCAGTTTTTTTTGCTCCGCGGTAAAACGCTACCGCTGCCGCCTATGTTTTATAATTAAAGTACATTTTGATACAGCGGGCATGTAAGCTTGTGAAGCGTGGCCGAGAGCCCACAGTTTGTTCTACTCTCTAGGAAATTATTTGTGACGTTATCTGGGAAAAGGGACCTTATTGTCGGTGGCGCTTACGGCGTTATGAGCGATATCCGTATACGAATGTCGTTCATAACGCCGTAAGCGCCACCGACAATAAGGTCCCTTTTCCCAGATAACGTCACATTTATCGCCTTGTACCATCCCTACTACAAACTATTTCAACCCCTATTCCAACTGCGTAAGGTCTACTTATGGTCAATCCTGTAAAGTAAAGTAGCTATCAGATATATCGGAGCGCCCGAGGTGTTCTAAAATATCTGACCAAGCGCTCTAACGCTTTGATAATAGAGGCGTGTGTAGATATTTGTAATCGACTCTGCTGTTCCGATATATCTGAGGCGAATGCACATACTCGTAAAGGACTGCTGGTGTCATAACGGGGTGTGAATGTTGGAATTATTTTGGGTTTTGCGAGCGTTTTGCATGTTTTACGTATGTTTTGCTGCAATGACACACTGTTTGTAATGAGTGTGCTCGAGCAAGTTAAGTGTAAACATATTTTGCTGACAGGGAACGGCTTACCATTGACATAGAAATAAACAGACTGACAACGCCGAAGTAAAGTCGTTTAAAATTTGTTTTTTACTTCGGCACTTTTATATCTGTCAATTAGATAACTGACAGCGATATTAAAAGTATACATTATAACGTTGTCTATGGTATTCCATAAGAACACTGCTCATAGCAAGTTAAGTGTAAACATATTTTGCTGACAGGGAACGGCTTACCATTGACATAGAAATAAACAGACTGACAACGCCGAAGTAAAGTCGTTTAAAATTTGTTTTTTACTTCGGCACTTTTATATCTGTCAATTAGATAACTGACAGCGATATTAAAAGTATACATTATAACGTTGTCTATGGTATTCCATAAGAACACTGCTCATAGCAAGTTAAGTGTAAACATATTTTGCTGTCAGGGAACGGCTTACCATTGACATAGAAATAAACAGACTGACAACGCCGAAGTAAAGTCGTTTAAAATTTGTTTTTTACTTCGGCACTTTTATATCTGTCAATTAGATAACTGACAGCGATATTAAAAGTATACATTATAACGTTGTCTATGGTATTCCATAAGAACACTGCTCATATGGATTTTCATACTATATGAGGACTGTAGATTGCCCATACGACATCTACCACATTCTGCCACCTTTCGACTTTTTGCTTTTTTCGCGCTATTTTAGCTGTCGTAGAAAAACTAGCGTATGCAACAGCTCATAATTGGTTCTGAAGACGTGTTTTCGGCAAACAAGCATACATCCCGGACAATAGTAAGCGGTGCTCGTAGCCCATAGACGACTGTAACACCAGTAATAATGAATTGTCGCACCTGTCACTGGGGTAAAATTCCTTAAAATATACATAATATGCTTATAACATTAATATTTACTAATTCTTTTTTTTTATAGATATACCGCACCTAAGTGTAACTTACCTAGCTACCTACCTTAAATCTAAAATAGGTCCTTGAGGCATTGTGCCTAGGATGCTGGCGGCATTTCTTCGTTGTATACCAATGATACGTTGTGCGAGGAAGCCACCAGCTCTTCGACCACATATTGCATACATATTTGTGAGCATCGTGGCATAACTAATCTGACTGTACATGTCCCATAGATATCAACCCCTTTAAATTCTCAATACGGCTCCAACCACCCAAATCAAAGATGGCAAACACCGCCATTAAAATGTAACTAACCCCGAACCCGAGCCATTCAGAAACAAATTCAATTAAACCCAATGATAACGGAAGTTACAACCACGACAGGGCCGCGTTACTGCCGAACTTGTATTTTATTGCTGGCCTAACTACACGCCGGGAATCTATTTCCATAGAAGCTTTGCGGTACCGCTTGGGCTCTTACATTACACCTCATTAGGGATTGAGCAGGACATAGAAGTTTAAGTAAAGTGTATGGAAAACATTGAAAATCAATGTCAATACAATTGTAGAGCACGAATCCATTCATTTATTATTTGTAATAAATGTTTTGGTTCATGTTTTTTTTTGTTTTTTTAAGTAGTGACACTACTATACATAAATTATAAATTGAAAGAGATGTCTTGGCGACCATGGACCCCGGTGCCTCAGCCCTGCTCACCGGGGGCCTTCACTTTTTCTGTAGTAGATAACATGTTTCAATTTATAAATAAATATCAAAATCGAATGTGTCTTCGCGCTTTTTTATCCATACCCAGATACAGAAGAAGGTTTTTTTTTTAACTGAACTATGATTTGTAGACAAAATGTTCAGCTTCAGCCTTCTTCCATGTAAAACAAGCTTAAATTTGTTTTATTTTTACAATCTTCTTTGTTATAATTTAAACTTTCGTGAGTCATACTGACATTAATTTGCAACGGTTAACACTCACGTATTTTTATCACAATAGGCGTGACATGTGTCGACTGCATCGAGCAGTCACCGTCGGACAGACAGAGTGGTGTTGTCACCTTCGCGGCTCGAGCATCACCGACTTAAAGTCTAAAGACTTAAAGTCTTCTTTCTATTATCTTCTTCTTCTTCCTATCGTTTTCCCCGCTAACTAATGCCATGGCTCAGGAAGCCCGGGGTCAACTTTGGCAACCTAATCCTAGAATCTAGCGTAGGCACTAATTTATTTAAAGCGATTGCGTCTTACCTTCCAATCTTGTTTCTTCATTATACCCTGTGACTAGTGACAGCACTCGCCATTTTAAAGTGTTTATTTGAAATAAATAAAATCGCTAACCCCAATGGTAATGGAAGTTACCGCCGGATCCCCGCTAGGGGTCGCGTTACTGCGAAACTTCTATTTTATCGGCGACGCTAACTACAAGTACATGCCAATATGGCGCTCCAACGGAAATAGCCGAAAGTTTGCGGGATTCGATTCTGTTATCTATAGTAAGGGTGGCTGGTAACTAGAGTTACCAGACCCCAGTTTAACCACGGCGACAGGTGTGACAATTGTCAACATCATTATTATTGATATTACAAGTCTATGGGCTACGGGCGCCGCTTGATATTGTGCGCGCTGTATGCTTGTTTGGCACCAACATGTCATTTGTAGATAAAAACATGATTATTACCATTAACGGATACTTTTGTGAAGAGCTCTTAACATTTGTCACAAAAAACACGACATATGTCCAGAAATTCCGAGACAGATTCATTCTCATGTCAACTACCGAAAATTGTTTAAAGCACTATTCGATCTTGTGACAATTATCAAAAAGTCTTCACCAAGAAATTATCTATTTATTAGTTTAGTTTAGTTTATTTTTATTCATAAAACACAATATTTTACTGCCGAATTTATTGCCGATACTTTACGATTTTCTTAAAATATCGAAATATTTTAAATAGAAAACTCCCGTGAGTATTAGACATATTAATATACTTAGACCGGGTTACTCACGTCTATAAAGTCGAAGATAGCTCGACATGTTTCGGGACGGTCCGCGCCCCATAATCATGAGTGAGAAGCGCTAGCCGCGATTGCTCTGCGCACACTGCGCGCGACAGCCCGTTGAGCAGTGTGCGCAGAGCAATCGCGGCTAGCGCTTCTCACTCATGATTATGGGGCGCGGACCGTCCCGAAACATGTCGAGCTATCTTCCTCTTTATAGACGTGAGTAACCCGGTCTAAGTATATTAATATCGAAATAGTTGCAAACAAACACACATACCGCGCGATGGACGCCTGAAACGCCAGTATTTCAATAATTTTTAGACATTGTCACACTTATCAGCGTGGTGGAATTGGGGTCAAAAGTTATCAGGTGTCATTCCGTTTGTGACCGTAGTAACGTTACTGATCATGGCAGGGATCGGAGAGCGGTAGTTTTTCAAAGCGATCTGACCGGTGTTCAGAGAGGTCGTGGGTTCAAATCCCGCTCAACGCGGAGAATTTTCCAATTTTTATTCAATTATTAAAAAAGTAAACTGAATACCATTTTAAGACATACTCCATTTATTAGAGGTCTTATAGTATATAGTTCCTAATCACATAAATGGCCGTGCCCATCATACTAACAAATCCCAACCCACACACATTTATTGCCCCCATTTAAGGACCCTCGAAGCAACCCAATCTGCGCAATTGACATCGCCCATAAACCACCACAATAGAATACATTTGTACTTAATATTTACGCACTTAAGGACTAAGGCGTGTACGAACTGGCAATTTGTTTAAGGGTGAAGTTTACATGTCGGATTTAACGACACGGAATGTAAACGTAATGCGACTTGTACCAACAACCACAACATCATTTATTTATTTGATTTTTATTGCACAAAAAGAAAAAATAACATTCTCTACCCGTCAATCTATAGGTAAAGCAGAGTATTAATCATTTTATGGGCGGTGCAGTATCATGTTGTAATTGACTAACCACTGGCCGTGATCGGGTAGCCCAGGGTTAGGGCGTCTGTCGCGAAAGCAGGATGTCGCTGGTTCGATCCCAGCCCTGCTCACCGGGGGCCTTGGTCACTTTTTCTATAGTATATGACATCTCTTTCAATTTTTAATTTACATATAGTAGTGTGACTACTTAAAAACAAACAAAAAAACACGAACCAAACATTTATAACATTTAATAAATTAATAGAGGTTATAGTTTTCTTTAATCTCCTTTTCTATCAAAGGCTAATGTCAAACTGACAGAGAAGGACAAATAAAAATGTAGTTAATTTGTGCTTAATGTATGTAAAGTCAGAAAACGTTTTTCATCATTATAAAACAGTATTTGCAGAGTCAGTAAACTTCCAATTATTGAGCGTGCGCCATGATGAAAATTTCTAGTACTACACTCACCATTATCACTCAAATCTTCTCTATCTTAAAAATGTATTTTCCACCCAACCCTACCCCTAGGGTTCCATTTAAACTATCCCTTTAGGGTTGGACATTAAATCCCAGTATTTATTGGCGCCACTACATCTGTCCCGGATTATCAATGAACGTGTCCCAAAAGTAGGGGTTCATTATTACTGGACATGGTCCACCGATTGCGGTTTCATTGCGGTCTCATTGCGGTTTTTAACCGTAGATTAGTTAACTGGGACATGAAGTTAGTTAATGTTGGAAACATTGCTGAATCAACTTATTAAATACGGCGAAGCCCAATAAGAGAGCTGTGTGTAACCTGTATATATGTATGTTGGTTCTTATATTTCTTCGTAACTATTCAATCGCTCCGTCGATTATAAGAGTTCTTATTCCTTAACGAATGCTCATGAATTTAGTACTTTTTGGTGTCATTTAACGCAAATCATAACAATTTAGTAAGTTTTTATTGAGAATTCTCATTTGATTGACGAGTCATTTGACAAAAGTTATGTCATAATTTGAGTTGAAATAGTTTTCAAAGGAGTAAGGACTTTTAATAAATGATTCGTATTCGTCACTCGTGTCATTGAATAGAAAACGAATGATGAATTTTATGCCCTTAAATGTGTAGAATCTTTTTTTTAATACATTCGGACAATATAGGACATTTTCTACCTTCAAAGTTTGATTATGTTATGCTATTCGATTAGGCTAAGGACAAAAATGTGCTTGGTACCCCTCATGCGTATGGAGCGAGCATATTATAATTACTACAAAAATTATGTTTAGGGAGTTTTAATGAGAGATGGTTAATAGACCTACACTTGTCTGGAATTGAGAACCTCCTTTTTGAAGTGGTTAAAAACGTTTTTCACCACTCGTTTACGTAGGCTTTGAGTTTGTTTTATGGAATTCGGTTTTAATAACGCTCCTCGGAGTAAAATTGAAAGTGAAGTGTCATTAGACTTGACTCTCTAAAGATAAACCGTAAATTGTCTTTATATTGACTTTGACCTTCGCTTGAAAATTGTAATTTTATTTGTGCAGCGTGTTCTCAAATGGATAGATTTATTCGCGAAATCCTATAGCAATTTTTATTCTTTCCATTACAATATAACTTTTAACCGCCTTGGAGACAAATAACTCCTGCATCTGCAAAGGTGTCCCATGCGTGTTGCCTACCCTTTGAAACCTTTTTTTATTCTAATTAATTTCATTTCATTACTTACTTTTCAAATTAGCTTAAAACGATTTACCTAAACAATAGTAGGTCATTTAATAAGTTTTAATATACATGACACAACTTTGCTCTCTCTTGGTGTGATGAACAAAATGTGATAATGAATATTTGCTAAATATCATGTACAATATAAAACATCAGAAATCATTGAAAATATCCACCGTATTACGTTACAGAATTATTGGACATGGATCCGACAAATCGTGTTAAATGGATGCCTCAATGTCTGATCGTCAACGGGGCAAACGTCAATAACGGGGCGGTCGAACAGAATCACATGCAGCATCAGCACTTCTATATGAATAGGGTATCATGTCCATGGGTGTGGGTGTACTATGAATGGATACAAAAGAGATGCCGGTAATTGGTTAACGAGCAATCAATATGAATCATTGATATGGGGGATTTTAGGTGTGTTGATGAGTTTACTTTTTCTTTTTAATTTTTTTTGATCCACTCGAACTTATAAGGGCTTTAAATGATGCCGGAATGGCCACTAAATAACCACTTAAAATGGACAAAAAATTATTCTGACAAGTCGGTAGAAAACGTGCCTATAAAATACGCAGTACCTAAATGTTCCGATTCAATTCCCGGTAAAAACATGCAAGTACCTATTTAATTTTGTGTTTTATCATTATTCCTGAATATCCTATCCTAAAATAATCATATGGAGGTATATGATTATTTTTTATACATTTACATTAAAATATACTTATTTATACTAGGTACCTACACGCTATTTAACTGCGAGTAGGTATGTAGATACCTAGTGCATACTAGTTTTCGCCATGTGTGTTGTTCTGAAATATCAATTTATTTTCATCTTACGTATTTATTTTTATCTTACAGACTACGTATTGTTGTCATACAAAACGTATTTAATAACAGTCCACGTCCACTCATCAATATTTTATTTTACCGTTTCAATCTTGTTCAATATTTTCTTCTTAATATTATTTCAATATGTTTAGAAAGCAATATCGAATGTATCTTGAAACACGAAAAGCGGGTGATACCAGCAAAATTGAAAACGAGATACAATGTAAGGACACTTGAGAGGATATATTATATAATTTGAAGAAATACGATTCCCGTATTCTGGAGTAAAACTAGAAGACGGAACAATTTCGTAAAACGTGGAAATCGCCCATCTTGGATTCACCTTTCCCAAAATAGAATCTCAAGTTGTTTTGAATAAGACGAAGTGAAGACAATTTTGTTAAACATTTACAATTCCTGGTTAATTCCATTTAAAACGCGTCTCCAAATGATAACGAGTCGGGTAAACAAGTCGACCAAGTTTGAATGAAGCAATCGAATTAAAAATTCAGTCTGTTCGAATATTCAAAAATAGACCCAAGTCGTTGGGTTATTCAAAAGTTAGCTCTCGTTGTTGGGATGGTGTACACTGCACTGCACACGTATGTAATAAGGCCAAAATGGGATTCACATGGAGTTTAGGATGTATGGCGTAAAAGATGAGACTATTAATCACTTAATGTGTGAATGTCACGCTCTCGCCAGACAAAGAATGAAATATTTTGATTCAGGATACCTGGAGCTAAAAGAAACTCAGAGCACTACCCCTGAGCTCCATCATCCATTACATGGAGATGGTCCAAGCAAGCCTAAGAGTAGTCCGCGAGGGGGTAATTACGAAAAAGATCCCCGTGGGTCGAGAGATTAGATTGTATTGCATATTCAGAGAGTTATATCATGACGACGATGATGATGACTGTCTAAACTTAACCTGATCCTGTCCAATTCCAATGTTAACCACATTGGAATCTTTCCTTAAAACAAAGGAATTGAAACACTTATTTAAACTTTCACGATTTTCACACATTATGTATTTACTAAAACGGGACTTAATCGTGTATAGATTTTGAAAACAAACCTCCGACGTTGCAAGGGCGACGTTGCCCCCGTAGTCCCGGAGAAAGACTGCCCCCGGCACGACCGACTGCAGTCTTTCTCCGGGACCACGGGGACAACGTCGCCCTTGAAACGTCGGAGGTTTGTTTTCAAAATCTATACACGATTAAGCCCCGTTTTAGTAAATACATAAAGGAATTGAAATTAATCACTTTAAAATGTATAAATCGCGTTTTTTTCGAGCCCCTTACAGCTCTCGTTTTCACAGGGTTAAAATAATGAGTTAATCAATGAATAACAATCGTGGAAACAGAAGGCAATATTAACAATTTAAATTAATCTGAGAATGATGGGCAAGACGAGGTTAAGTAAACCTTATCTTAGACTAGCGTAAGCACTAGACAGAAGAGAGATCAGATAGAACAATCTGATTGTTCTGCGCAGAATAGAATCGAATTAAAATTTCAGCCTAATTGCATATTCAGAGAGTGCCACGGCCGTGACTTATTTAACGGTACTCCATTGTGACTGTAACAGGAAGCTTCGCGGGCAAGCTACACTGCTTACGTGGCGCATTATTGTCTTCTAACTACCGTCAATTCACGACAGTGACAAGTGTCACTGATAATTGATTGCCGATGGGACAGAAATGTTCTTAAGTGGCTACTACGTACCGGAAAACGCAACTTGGAAAGGCCCTTGACTGAATGGACTGTTGATCTGGTAAGGGCCGCGGAAGGTCATTGAAGGGCAGCGAATGACCGTTCTTTGTGCAAATATTTTGAAGAGGAATTGTTGAGCAGTGGACGTCTTTCGGCTGATATGATATTCATTTTAAAAATACTATAAGTTTATTATAATGGTTTTTAGTCTCTTTTGCAAATGCGCTTTACATAAGTGGTAATTTTAGAAAAAAAAATATAAAATTTAATTATTTAGATCAGATATTAATTTACATTAATACAAACAACGCAGAGCACATCTACATTTTGTCATAGCTATGCAAAGATACTGATTAAATTCCTGCTATGACAATGACCAAAACAACAGTATAAAAAATGACTCATACTAAAACGTGACATCTGAGGGCTCTGAGTTATCACGTGATTATTTCTATAGAAATTGACAGATCGTCCCATCCCGCCGCAGGTCTAAGTATACAATGAAGCTAGAAGAAAACATCGAATATGGCGTCCCGCAAGGTAGTGTCCTAGGTCCAACTCTATTTCTCACATATAGGTGTAGACGAACTTTGTTCTCTCAATATTGATAAAGCTGAAATAATAGCATTTGCAGATGATACCACTATATCCGGTAATTCTTAAAAAAAATCATGTAAAAGTGTATTCCTAAGCGTTAGCAGTATACTCGTACCGCGACTTGAGCGTCGTAATCTCAAATGGAATTTAAGAGTCGGCATTAGCATTTAAAATCGTCTCGGGAGCTCGGAACTTCTGCTACACGTGCCGACATCATCATTAACTTGTCGACTTTTACGGCACACGTTCACAATTTTAGGGCTCCATAAATAAAATGGTCTAGGTTTGAGGATAACTCACACTGGAACGGGTTAGCGGTTCACGTACCGGCCTGTTCTAGTGTGTTTTTTTAATACTACGACGGTGACAATCAAGCATACGGTCCGCCTGATGGTAAGCGGTTACCGTAGCCTTTGGACGCCTGCAACTCCACGGGTTACATGCGCGTTGCCGACCCTTTAAAAAAAAGGAGGATTCGCTGTGTTGACAGCTAAAGGGGCAAGCTTTGCTCCGTGGGTCCCCAGCTGTCGACACAGTGAATACTCTTGGAGCTCTGGTGACCTTACTCACCAACAGAAACACAACACTATTACTATAGGATCTAGTGTAATTAAACTGCGGGGTTAAGTGTTATTAGTGTGATTCATCCTAGTGCGGGCCGAACTCTCAGTTACTATAGAAAACGTCACGCGACCTCCGAGGGCTCCGAGCTATCACGTGCTTCATTCTTTAGAAAGTGACAGACTTCCCACCCCGTCCCGTTTTAGTGTGAGTCATTCTTTAAGGTACATTTTTAGTTAATTTTCTTTTTACGATTTTAACACGTTCGCGGACGCGGATTGCATAGCATCCGTTTTTGTACTTCATCTGGTGACGCGCCTGCTATTGAATCCGTTATTTGGTTTAGATTTCTGCGTCAGTATGCTTACCAATCCGCTTGGCCACAGTATAATATTATTAACCAACATTTCCTCTACCATTCACTAAAATCACAGAATGCATACTGTTATATTTCATAGTTTATGACGGTTAGAAATTATCCTGTGACATCTCAAATTGTGCCCCCCTTTCTGTGACGCGTATGCTATAGCATTCGTCTTTGTATGGAAGACTCCTCAGTAGCCCTTCGCGTGCGTCTGGGAGTGGGCGCGTAAAATGTGGCCAAATTTCGCATGCACACGCTATTTTACGGATTTTTTGTAACATCGTTAGTAATGTTTTTTTTACAGTTTATGTATGTTTTTGGTTGTGGTTTTATAAACAAATCTCTTTACTGATTGTTTTTTGTAGTGCAACTTGATTCTGACTACTGTAAATAAAGAAAAGTGAGGCATGTTTATACTTACTATTCTACTACTCTATAGTAATTATTTTGGTCATATAATCGTGAATATTGTGCCTATTCGTAGTCGATGCTGAGCGCTAACATTATGGTAAGCATGTGGCATGTATTTTGTTTGTGTAGGGCCGCAGTTTACATGATTAAATTCAAAGTTCGGATACTTGCTATGTGCTGGTTGGTGAAGAAGGCCCTAGCCGTTAAATCCTATAAGTATTAGATGAAATATTACTTCTACTTTACTTTATGGCAAAGAATTTATCATAGTTGTTGACGTAGCAGCTCACCCGAGTGAACGGTATGACAGACATGCCAACATAGTCGAATGCTATAACATGCGGTGTCATATAAGATCATATTTTGACTAGGTATTATATCAAGCATCCGAATTGTATAGCATTTGGTGTCACATAGTGTAAAAGAAATGGTTTCATAATGACGGGACTTGCATTGCATTCGACTTGTATAGAATTTCGCGTCACATAAGAATCCTGATTTTAGCTTTGTTGTGACAGGTATGCAATAGCAGTCGTAAAATTCCCATACAAAATTAAGGTGTCCCAGAGGTGTGACCAAGCGTCCGCGAACGTGTTAAGCTAACATGGTCAATTGCATTATATTTATAACTAATATTTGAAACGGGATAATTACCATGTATGTTTGTTTTATTGAGCACCCGATATTTCGACACTGTTGCTTTGCATTATAACTAATATTTGAAACGGGATACTTACCATGTATGTTTGTTTTATTGAGCACCCGATATGTCGACACTGTTGCAAGCGTCACGTTCACGGAGTAAACTGATGAGTTGCGAGTTTACATGAATACGTGGTAATTATCCCGTTTCAAATATTAGTTATAATATATATTTTTTTAAGCATAAACGTCTGCGAAGGATACCAAATTATTAGAAAGAAAGGTATAGTGGAAATACTCGTGGCCTCGGGCGAAACTTGAAGTCGCGACTCGGGTACAGGCCTGTCGCTCACCGCTCTACCAACTGAGTAGGTATATCTTCTAACGGTAGATGTTGGAATGAAAATGAAATGAAAAAACATTTATTTGTGACATCACAGGAAACAACATAAGAAACAAAAGAAAAAGACAAACAAGGATTAGAATGTGTGAGCATCACAAAATGGACCCAACTCAGCATATTGCCAGCCAATAAACCGGCGCTGGTCTTCCGTAGGGCCCAAACAGTGACGCCACGACAGATAACACAAAATGTTGCTAAGCCCTTTGGCGCATGCGAAGGATATAATGGAGAAAATACCAAATGTGTCTCGGTAGCTTATTTGGCAGAGCAGTGGGAGTGTATCCCAGAGTCACGAATTCGAATCTTTCTCGAGGCAATGACTTTTCCATTTTTCCTTCCTTCCTAAGAATAGGAATTTGTCACATTTTCAGCGCCGCATTCTTACAGGAAATGTCCATTATCCAGCACTGCTGTTGAAAATGTAAAATCAATACCAATATTTATGAGTGGCTGGTTACATTTCAGTCGTGCTCACCAGGTTGGTCGCTTTATCTATACTATATGACATCTCTTTCAATTTATAATTTATATACAGTAGTATGACTACTTAAAGAAACAAAAAAAAGTTACACAGAAGATTTATTATAAATAATAAATGATTTGATTCGTGCTTTACAATTGTATAGTATGGTTACGCCATCCTCGCTTCTAGTTTAAATAATCTGTAAAGATTATCTAGAAGGCAGCATTAGACGTAAGTCTAAGCTATAGGATCGGCGGAATGCACCTTAAACGTTTAAAATAAGAAAGGATTGCCCTATACTTAGGAAATTTCGGACTCTGGCTGCCATGATCGAGTAGCCTAGTGGTTAGGGCGTCTGCCGCTAAAGCAGGAGGTCGCTGGTTCAATTCCAGGTCTGCTAACCGGGGCTTTGGTCACTTTTTCTGTAGTATATAATTATCTCTTTCAATTTATAATATCGATATGTCATTAGCTACAGCACAAATGCTGCACTATTTACAACATTGCACCACAATGGTATTACTAGTACATAACCTGACTCAGAGCCCGTTGGAAATTTCTAAAGGTTATTTATTTTATTTTATTTGAACAGAAAACTTACAGCTACGGTAACAAGAAAGGTAGGTAGTAAGGTAGGAAACAGTAATCCACTTATAAGTTTCTAAAGATAGATATAAAAGCAAGAAAATATATACTGAATATGCTAATAATATTATGTACGTTGCTAACAGAGGGGATAAAAATAAGCCAATTAACGAAAGGAACAAAAAACAAAAAGAGAAAGAACCTATAGAAGAACAGGTTACCTCAAGCTGTTTTCGGTCACCGAAAAGCGATAGGTAAATACCGAATGATATTTCGTACATAAGTTCCGAAAAACTCATTTCTCATTTAAGAGTTTCTTAATTCACATTAGATTCGACTAACTTGTATTTTACAACAATAAGCTGCAAAGTTTTTGTTTCTTACTATTAAAGTTTCGTCATATCCGTCCTTTGCCCCATTCATATGTCACTAGAACAGGTATTACTGGAAACGATGTGATGTATAGTTTCCGATGACAAATAATTACAGAACAGTGGTTTATTAATACAAGAAAAACTGATAATTCTGTGTTATTATGGCTCCAATCACTGGCCAGTACCAGTGCCAGCCAGTGATTGGAGGCATAATAACAGTGATACGGCAGTTCGTATCACTTGTAAATAGTGAGAGTTTTTGTAAGCCCCTGTCTATATAAGTATTAGGTTTCAATCAATCATAAGACTGTGTATTATTGTCCATATTCTATCTAATAACTATTTGAAAACTAGCAATCAATCATATTCGGAGAAAAATGAACGCTGTTTTTATATTCAGTTTGATGTAGAATTCTGTCAAATCTATTATATCTGAATTTGTCGTTCTCTACTTATTTTTTAAAGCAGACACATTCTATGAACGATTCCTACCAATTTAAATTAAACACTTTAGAATAGATGATGACAGAGAATAACGAGTGCTGTAAATGGCTCGAAATGTAGGGTCATGGTGTTAATAAACGTGATGAATCCGTTCTAAAGTGTTTAATTTCAATGAATAACAATCGCGTTAACAGAAGACAATATTAGACTCCTACCAAATTTGATATCGTGGAGAAATTCCGGACCACGGGTGTGGTTCTCGAAAGCTGGCAGAGCGATAGGCGAGTATCAAAGAGTCACGAGTTCGAGTCGCACCCGAGGTCATAATTTTTTCCACTATTCGTTTCTTTCTAAGAAAGGTTGTCGTTCTCTTTCACTTAAGTAAGATAAAGATAAAAGATAGAAAAATATTTTATTGCAAAAAACATAACAATTCACAAAGTTAAGTATTAAGGATGATTCACATTAGCACGGGACAAGACGGGACGGGACGGACGGGACGGGAAAAATCTGTAAATTTCTATAGAAAGAATCACGTGATAGCTCGGAGCCCTCGGATATCACGTGACGCTTTCTATAGAAATTGACAGATTTTCCCGTCCCGCCCCGTCCCGTCCCGTTCTAGTGTGAGCATCCTTTAACCAAAGATGTGTGTTAACAGAAGTTGTAGGGGTCCTCGCACTAGGCAAAGCCTGTATCGCGGGAGATCAGTTATAACTGTGGTGTCATGCCTTAAACGAAATGAAGGTATATTATCATTTCCCTATGGTTGATTTATAGGCTACTTCTTTTGTACTTTGTAGGTATATTCTACATATATCTACAGTTATTTCCAGAAAACCCGTATATCACTCAGTTCCTCGAAGACTGAAACAAAAACAAAACAATAAATCTTCTATTGGCCCTAACTAATGGGCTATTCGGGAACACGTGTCATTCGCCGATGCTCCATAATCAATCATAGTGTGCACAGAGCCCACATCAAGACGTCTTAAGGCGATTCAGTTTAGGTTCTTAACTGTGCTCAGATGCCTTACCATGAGGTCTTAACGTGATTCATTTTAGGTTCTTAACTATGCTCAGAGGCCTTGCCATGACGTCTTAACGCGATTCAGTTTAGGTTTTTAACTGTGCTCAGAGGCCATACCAAGACGTCTTAGCGCGATTCAGTTGACGACCTAAACTGAGTCACTTCCATACAACTGAGCCTAAACTGAACCTAAACTACTCGTAAATCGCGTTAAGACGTCATGGTAAGGCCACAGTTCTTAGCGACCGCAGATTCGGCTGCTGGGAATGGGAAGTGGTGAAAGCTACTGGTCAGAAATGACCAGTATAGCTTTCATACTTAATATTTACTGACTGTCCTACTTATCTTGAGACACGGCCTTGTTTGTCATGTCATTAGTATTGTTATACCTTTGACTAGATGGCGCTGAGACGCCACTGACACTAAACCTTCATTCAATTTGATCAAAAAGGCAGTGTCACACATTATTGGCCCACAAATGGTTTCGCCGGAAGATCAGTGCGTACATTTCGTGGTAAACTAATGTTAGTAATGCCTTTGTTGTTTTGTATATTTTATATAATAAACAAACGACCCAGAGGACACTCACCTACGCATTGGACAGACTTAATTAGAGCTGCGACACAAACCACCATAGTCCAATGTTCGCGTAACGCTGAAGACTATAAATGTGGAGGCGCATTTCGAGGGCTACACTATCCACAGTCGCCCCGCTATCATAAAACCAAGACCACTCTGTCAAGAGTGAACGACTTAGTAGGAGGATAATAAACAGTACAATTACACTTATTGTATAACCTGTTTTTTTTCCGTTAACTTTAAGGACAGATTCTTGATTAACTCGAGTTAATTTCTCTAAGAAACTAGTGTCTTAGCTATAATAGTTTTTGAGTTATTTAATAAATCAATTTATTCGCTTAACCAGTAAGAGTACCTAAGTGTAAGAGTTGACTAAACTATCTACTACTTTGCTGTGTTTTGGCATGTGCTGTTATGACTAACGTTAAGCCTTGTCAACTCTAAGAGACCTTTTAATTGTATATTCAATAATTTTGTATGAAAAAAAAATTTTTTTTTTTTTTCGAATTAAGAAAAAGCGATATACTTACCACGTAGCTCCTAGTAACGTACAAAGCAACATTTCGAATTTAACGGAAATCAATAAAAACGCAGTGTATATTTTGAAAATAAATTAATTTTGTAGCAGAACAATTAACTTTTTGTTCCAAACCTGATTTACTTGAACAACTGTTACAACACAAAACCAGACTTTTATCATCATTAACAACCCCTGATGCTGAAGCTTGATAAATTATATAAATCCCATTCAATTTGGCCCACGCGTTCCCGCCACTTCCTATAATGGAAAAACTATTGATACAACAATCATTTGTCGGGAACCACTCCCCCCTACACCCCCTACTAGTTCACATAATTATACCTCCAATTATGACGGGACTGATGTTAGGGTTGTCAGGCGCCAGAATGTATCCTGAATTAATAAGAAGCATATATTATTACTAGCCTTTGCTGGCGTTAGAAAGAGACAAAAAGTAGCCTTTGTCTCCATCCCTTCAACTATCCACCTAAAAAATCACGTCAATTCGTCACTCCGTTTTGCCGTGAAAGACGGACAAACAAAGAGACACACTATTTCCCATTTATAATATTATTATACGAGTAGATGGGTGACAATAATGAAGTTATGACTACTTACAGTCTAAAACGGGATATTTACTATGTATTAAGTATGCTTGTTTTAATGAGCACCCGATGTTTCGGCACTGTTGCAAGCGCCATGCTCAGGGAGTAACTGTCGTGGAGCGAGTTTTTCACCTACTCACCTACTCTCTTACTCCTTACTTTGCGTGTTGTCAGTGGCACTACTACTGTCCACTTTCTCACTTAAAACTCGATCACGTTCACGATACACCACACGCACAGTATCAACCCGTGCATTTCTTTCCAGAACAGCCTTTTTTTAATACTACGACGGTAACAAACAAGCATACGGCCCGCCTGGTTGTAAGCGGTCACCGTAGCCTATGGACGGCTGCAACTCCAGGGGTGCTACATGCGCGTTGCCGACCCTTCAAAAACTTTAAGACTCCTTTTTTGAAGAACCCCATTTTGTAGTCCTTCGAGAAAACAGTGGCAGGGAGCTCATTCCACAGCCGGAGCGTCCGCGGGAGGAAGTTCCTCTTAAACCGCACGCGCACGGTACGAAACCATTTAGGCTCCAGGGTATGCGGGTGAACACCCTGCCGACGGCGAGCGGTGCGGTGGTAGAATGCAGCCGTTGGCATCATATCAAACAATTCTTCAGAGCACAATCCATTGGACAAGCGATAGAATACACATAAGGAGGCGAAGTCTCTCCTTAGACTTAAGGGTTCGATATCGTTCGTGAGTGTGGGGTCGTTGACAATTCGGACAGCACGGCTTTGGATCGAGTCAAAGGGCCCCAGCTGGTATCCAGGTGCTCCCGCCCAAAGATGGCAGCAATACTCCATATGGGGCCTGACTTGAGACTTGTATAATAACAGTCTTTGCCCCGGAGAGAAGTATTGCTTAGCTCTATTGAGCACACCGAGCTTTTTGGATGCCAGCTTGGCCTTCCCTTCCAGGTAGCTACGGAGCCTGTTTTGGATTCGTGAACTGCCTAGATACACGGTAAATATACCGTTTTAGATTGTAGTTATAATGTAAATTACCGTGTTAGCTTAAAATTAGCTTTATATTACAGTTTACATAAATTGGATAGGTACACAACAGACAGCATACTTTAGACTATCAGAATACTAGATTATATAAATTATATTACGTTATTCATTTTGTTAGCCTAATTATTTGATGTCTTACCAACAGCCTCAAAAACGAGCTTTATTTTGGGAACCAGGGATAATTGATGTAAGTTAAGTAAGTACCAAGAGATTTGGAACATAATTAAAACATGTAAATTAAAATCGCTGGCCTGGCAACCCTAATCGCAATCAACCCACATTGATTGTGGCCCTATTAGTCCCTGTCCGCAAAACTTGCGCCCAATCAATCACGATATAATCCCATATTTGTCCGTCGCGCGCCGACTAAGTCACTATGATTGATTATCAAGCAAGGACAAGTGACGTGTTTTCCATACTCTAAAGTTTACAGCTTGTGTCGGTAGGTGGCGCTGTAATTAATTAACTGATAACTGTAACGGGTTAATCAAGTTTTATCATCATTATTATTAGCAAAAATACGTCCAGTGCTGAACGTACTCGTAAGCCTTCCCCAAAGAATATCACATCGATTGGTAGTGTGCTTTCCGCATCCAATGTATTCCTGCGACCTCTACCAGGTCATCAGTCTATTTTGGGGGGCTTTCCGACGCTGCGTCCACCGGTGCTTCAAGAACTTGCTGTCACCGTCCATCAGTTCTCCGGGCAATATGTCCAGCCCACTGCCACTTCAGTTTGGCGATTTTTTAAGCTACGTCGGTGACTTATAACATTTAAAACTTTCGCGATTTAAACACATATTTAAACATAATTATTAAACGGGTCTAACGGGTCTATTAAATGTCAAAACAGAGATTTGTGTAACTACCCAACGAAAAGTCTATGTAGAAATTTGGGGTAAACACACAATTTTTAAACTACCCACAAAACATATGTTAATTATTGTCAATAGTCCGACACACGACACTCACAATATCCGAAGATATATCCCGTGGCTGCAACTTCTGTATCACTGGTCCCCAAGTTGGTGATAAGTTAAAACCATCCTCCCTATTAAAACTTCTAGGGTAAAAGTAAAGTAAAAAGTAAAATATTCTTTATTGCACCACATATGAGACAAAAGACAGAACAAATTCACAAATTATATAAAGGTAGCAACAGGCGGTCTTATCGCTATAAGCGATCTCTTCCAGACAACCTTAGGGTAGCAGGAGATAAGTTGCAAAAAACAAAAACAAAACGGGTAGTGCGCGAGAAGTATTACAGATAAGAACACTACACATACACTAAACAGAACTATGCATTATTTGAATAAACAACTTAATTAATACATCCATAGGGTGTTTCTTGATTTCAATTGCCTCTCGAACTACTCGAGGATAACTCTCTCTACTCTCTACTCTCTGTTTTGACATTTTGCTGGGACATCAGTCAGCCGCGACCATGACCAGTGAAACCTGTGTCGAAACGTCGGTAAATAAGGTAAACAAATTAATTCGCGTTAGACCCGTTTAATAATTATGTTTAAATACGTCGGTGACTGCTGGGGATCTCGTCATTTCTGTTTCTATCACGCAGAGAAACCCCGAGCATTGCCCTTTCCATAAAGGATGAAGTTTTTCCTTTGAAGTTTTATCGACGACCGGTTGGCGTAGTTGCTAGTGACCCTGCCTGCTAAGCCGATGGTCCTGGGTCCGAATCCCAATACGGGCATTTATTTGTGTGATGGACACAGATATTTGTTCCTTAATCATGAATGTTTTCTATGTATTTATACATATATTACATATATCATTGACTGAGTGCCCGTAACACAAGCCTTCTTTATCTCACCGCGGAACTTAGTCAATTTATTGTGATAATTGATACTTCGTTTTGAACTAAACATCATCTTGACTGATATTAGAATAGAGGTCAAATCAAATTTCCTTGTTTATCAGAAATGTTCCAATTTTGAAGTATCGAATTCGATAATATAAATTAGCTATAATAACATTTTCACAGATAAGAAATTTGCTGTAACAAAAAAGTTTATTATTATAGGGGTCTTTATACGCGGTTTTTGAACGCATTATAGATTGCGTATGTGGGTATATAATATATTGATGGAATAGGGTATAAAAAATATTCATTCGGTGTTGATGACCGAATATAAACGGATATAATGCATGCTCCAAAAGTTAACCAATCAATATGTATTAAGCCTTAAACAGGCTTAACTATTACAAATTAAATTACAACCAGCTTATCCAAGACCAGGATTATCCGCAGTTATGGCGACACCGTGGATTACTGATTTAATTAGATAGGGACACTTAAACTAAGATATAAATAATCCGACTAAAGCTAAATGTGAAGTCAGTTACTAGTACACCGTATTAATTAATACAGAATTGTAAAATGCACAGAAGTCTGACTCAGATACGTAGCCAGGTAAGTTTACCCAGGGACCTATACATACAAGGGACTGTACTCTTCTGTTTTTAAACAGTCTACGTGAGACCACATCCACCAGCTGGCACTTTGTCTCACTCGCACATATTGCCAATGTTAAAAAGATACCATTGTGGTAGTATTTGTGTCAGTTTACTACTAAAATTAATTTTCTTCTCTATCTTTCTCTTCGTTCTTAACTGGTGAAAACAAGATGCATACACTATCGAATCTCGCAGTCGCTAATAAGAAGGTAAGGTAACGTATCGACTACGGTTATGTAGACGTCAAAGTACCGAAGCACATAGATATAAACTCTTGATTTGTGATGGTTATTGACAGGAGCCGTTGCTAAGGTATTTATCGGTTGCAGCACTAAGTGAAAAATTAAAAATGCATCAGAATGATGACACATGACACTTTTTCTGTAAAAGATGATTAAATTGCCTAGTCTCCCTGATTACGTTACTAATTCACGATTCCTCAATGTTCGAGCCCAGAGTGGTGACATCTATCGACGCATTTGTGTACTGTGAGTCTTTGTGTTCAGGAATGTACAAAAAGGCAGGAGCAGATACAGTGATAACCTTAGGCCAACTTGCACCATCCAGGGTTAGCCGCTAACCCAAAGTTAAGCTGTCAAATTCCATACAAAAAAACGGTTAACTCTGGGTTATGCGGAAAACCCTGGGTGGTGCAAGTGGCCCTTAGAAAAAACACAACACTAGAAGGTACGTTCTGTCAAGCGCAGTGAAGCCATTTCAATTGAGAATTTTCTTAATTTCCATGCATTGCCCTATAGCTATTTCAATCGATTATCATAATTGGGAAAGAGACGGAGACAGCCTATTTTTGGCTTCACCTTTGAACGCGTTGACTTAATGGAACTAGGTTCCTGGTAATTCTATGGTGATAACGAACACATAACCAGCTGAGCTGGCGTAGGATTACAAGAGAGTGGATGAATGGGAATGAACGAACGGATAATGAACGAAAGAACGAATGAATGACTTATATTGTAATGATCCTATTGACTTACTTATTAATTTTAAATTTTGCTGACATTGTTGTTTCAATTTCAATTTTTTTAATATTTTGACATATGTATTTACTAAAATTAAGTGTTACTTTTGTATATTGTTTTTAGTTTTAACCAATCTGGCTTCGAAAAGTGCTGAATTTTGCCTACTTCAATAAATGCTTTTGAGTTTGAGTTTGAGTTTAAATTGAAAAGTTACGATCGACCTTCAGAATGCCTTCCGCGAGCAAAGTTTTACCTTCCTGTGGCAGTGTATATATTCGTCCGCTACACCAACAGAAGGGACGATTTTCTTTCACAATTCGTGGTAAGTCCTCAGGCCGAAAAGTTCACTTTCGTACTTGTAATAAGTACGCAGAGACTTCAAAGATGAAGTTGAAGGTCAGTTTTGGGACAAGTGCCTCCTTTTTACTGAAAATGGCGGTTACCGTGGAATTGCCATAATTGAGTTCTGATCTTTTCAAACTGCTTTAAATGACAATAATAGCGATGTCCTATTCGGAGGACTTTAGCCATTTCGTGATATCGGCAGCTTTAGTTTATTAAATCAGTTTTATATTGGATCAGATATATTATTAGATTTCTTATGAAGATGCTCCCAGTCTCAGCCAGGCCCCAATTTCACCATGCTGACAAGTGCGATAATTCCTAAAATTACGTTTCAGGTGTCCATACCATATGCTACGAAAGCCGCCAACCATCGCGTGGACTGTGTGCTTGTTAACCACCGTTTCCATAGTTTTTATTTTTATTTTTTTTATTATAATACGTAAAAAAACTACCTAAAAATTAAATAAAATACCCAGGGCCTCCGAGCTAGGCAGGGTCCCTAGAAGGCTGGCCGCGTTGCCCCGTTGGATAGCAATGCTGATCTGCTGGGCAAAATAGTGGCCAGCCCTCACCAGAAGCCTCAACCAGGCGCGAGGCAATGTGTTGTGAAATTAAGTTAGATACATATTCGAATAGAGATAAAAAAAGAAATTACACGTGTCATTTAATGTCGCCGGGCCTAAAAGACACTTGTGCGTGTCACCCCTGTATAAGTAAAGTTTGATTTTCAAAACACAATGAAAACACACTATGCTCACCTTTGATACCACATATTTATTTTTCTTTGAAGTCGCAATTCTGCCTCAATATTCTCTGCGGCACTATAGGAAATGGCGCGAACGGGTGTTACACGGTGTACGAATAGATTCAGAACATCCCGGCTTACTCCACTACTCCAATTAAAAACGTCTTAACCACCTCACGTTTCTCCCTATAAAACCCCCTTTTGAAACTAAGGTATATCCTATTGCGAAATTTGCGACGTAAGCGCCGTTCGTTTCTTATGAAGTTATGCCGTTTTGTGGTCGGAGTTGAATTTGAATATGTATTTACTGACGTGTGGTGTAGATACGATGGTTCCTGGAGGCTGATATGTTGTAGGCTTACAGTCAATTCCACAATTGTGTTGTATATGCTCTGTGGGTATTGCAATGCGATATTATGAAATGTATAATATAATATACAGCGGTTGTCACAGAAACCGAGGTAATAATAGTTTGTCGGCTGACATCGAATTCAATTTGAAAAGTATGCTTATTACTTTCCTACTGCTTATTTGACAGATTTATATTGGGTACACTTATGGGATTCTTGAAATTCGATTATTTCTGAAGGCTGTCTGATAAGGTTCCTCATTTCTGTTACCAATAGAATCTATCTAATTTTAGATTAAAATCGTCAATTTAAAAAAAGTCTATTGTTTTATTTCTAGGTCTGTGTAACAAAGACTTATTAATGGTTTTTTGCTGTCATCAGAAAGAAATATTACTAGGTATATATTATAGGTATTTTTTTAGTATTAACTCAAAAATGATTATGTATCTAAGTTATTATGAACATAGAATGGGTCTGTCGCGAATTTAGTTAATTTACCTTAATATACCGACTGTAGGGTACGCAGGTGGGAGAATGATAAAAAACTAGGTTTTATAGTGAAATGTAAGAGAGTGCTCGCGTGTCGCGTGGTGAGCAGATAGGTTACGGTAAATCATCGATACGTTAAAGGTTATGTGTACACGCCAGCGCCCTCTGCACCTTTAATTGCATGTTTAAGTAAAGTAAGTACAACAGATGGAGTTAGTATGCGCAAAATTAATCTTAATGATTAGGTACGACTAAAAAGTATGAAATGAAGGGTTGAACAGACTTATGTGTCAATTTTACAGTAGGAAAAATCCAAGACTTTCTTATTCTAAAACAAATGTAACAATAAGATAAGTACCTAAATTATATGTTTACATTTTAACAGTTAAGTTGAAATCTATCGCCTACATCCCCACCCCTTAGTGCTAATAAGCACTAGCCATCAACTGAGGAAAGTAATGCGACGCGTGTGGCAGGTCTGCGCAGTTGACCTAAGCGTGTGCGCACATCTACCACTCGAACGCGACCATCACGACCAGCGTGTGTCGCGCTCACTACACCATGTCTCCAGGAGCCGCGCTCTAAATGGGGATCGACAAGTACTACATAATCTCCTACTTTTAACGGCCTAGATTCCCTAGTCCATTTTTGACGAGGTAAAAGTGTGGGTAAAAACTCTTTTATCCACCTTGCCCAGAACATGTCAGTGAGGCGCTGAGCTACGCGCCACCTTTTCCTGAGGCAGAGGTCGGAATCATCGTACTTACCGATTGGCGCTCCAGAGGATGAACTACCTATTAAAAAATGATTTGGCGTTAAAGCTTCGGGATAGCCAGGATCCGTTGACACGTGTGTGATAGGCCGGCTGTTTACAAGTGTCTCCACTTCGGCCATTAGTGTGGAAAGAGTTTCAGGGTGTGGTGCACGCACCTTCAAGGCGACTTTCAGCGCCGTCTTTACCGTGCGAATCATGCGTTCCCATGCACCTCCCATTTCGGGGGCTGCAGGGGGAATAAAGCGCCACTCAATTCCTCGAATGGCTCCATCTTCACGCAGTTTGTCGACGTTCAGTTGCTGAAGGCTCTTCTTCAGCTCGTTATCGGCGCCCCGTAGATTTGTCCCATTATCGGAGAAAAGAACAAGTGGGGTTCCCCGACGAGCTGACATTCGTATGAGCGCCATTATCGCAGAGTCCGTACTTAGAGATTCTGTGATCTCTATGTGAATGGCTCTGACGGTTAGGCATGTAAAGAGCATGCCGTATCTCTTTTGCCTTCCCCGGCCAATAGTCGTCTCCATCGGGCCAAAAAAATCAACCCCAGTGTACGAAAATGGCCTGCGACTGTGTTGCAGGCGCGCAGCGGGTAAGTCGCCCATTCGCTGCGGTTGAGGCCGAGCGCGCCGAAAGCGGCAAAACAAGCATTGCGCGGCGACGCTGCGTACAGTCGGGCGTAGGTTCACGATCCAGTAAGACTGGCGTAACTCATTCACGACGTGTTCATGCGCTGCGTGCATAGCACGCCGGTGGTAGTATTCAACCAACAACCGAGTAGTTCTATGTTTACCATCCAAGATCGGCGGTCGCGTAGTTGAGAGTTCTACCCCTGCAGTTTGATCTATGCGGCCGCCAACACAAAGTATTCCGTCGTGGTCTAAATATGGCGTCAATTTTAGTAGGCGACTGTTCGAAGGTAATGATTCGCCTCGTGTTAAGCAGGCAATCTCAGCGGCAAATGCATCGCTTTGGCACTTTTTTATTATATATTTTTCTGCCGTCTTCATCATTTCCGAATCGAGGTAAATTGAATCTTTATTTTCTTTCTTCTTCTTACCTTTTTGCTGTGTTTTTCTTTCCTTGCACTTTAGCTTACATATTTTTATAAAATATATTACTCTTGCAGCAGTGCGCACCAGACGGATCCAGCTGGAGAATCGCCCTTCATCGGGTACAGGTAAGTGTATTTCAATTGTGTTAATAACATGTACGCTTCTTTCTTCACAGGTAGCCTCTGCGACGACCTTCGTGCTCTTCAAGTCCTTCGGCCACTGATCTTCGGGTTGACGCAGGAACGCTGGACCCTGAAACCACGTATCTCTGTAGTTCAGTGGAGGACTATTCGGTTTGGTAGCAACATCGGCTATGTTCAAACGAGATGGCACGTAATGCCATTCATTTATATTAGTGAGCTCATCAATCTCCCCAAGCCTATGAGCAACGTAGGGCTTGTAGCTTCTGGGGTCACTTCTTATCCATTGTAAGACAGTGCTTGAATCTGTCCAAAAGTACCGCTTATTTGGCACCAGATTATTTTGTTCAGTGCCGATGGTCTTCGCCAAGCGTGTTCCAAGAAGACATCCTTGCAGCTCGAGTCTTGGGATGGAGATCGGACGTAGCGGACTGACGCGACTTTTGCTGGCAGCTAGACAAACAAGTACGGAACCATCAGCACGCGTAAAACGCCAATATATCACCGTGGCGTAGGCTTTAATCGATGCGTCACAAAAAATGTGAATCTGAGTGTCCACTATCTCGTCGCGAGACGAGTAGGTAGGCGATGAGTCATAGCACGGCGTCCAGGTGCCGGCCCGGAGGTACCAGCGCGGTATACGCAGCGATTCCAGCTGTTTTAACTCAGCGAGCCAAACCATCCAACGTGTATGTTCTTCGGGTCGGATCTGGCACTTCCAATCGACTCCACTTCGATGTACGTCTTGAAATAATATTTTAGCCTTTATAACAAACGGTGTAAGAAAACCGTGTAAGTCATAAATTGACATAATAATGCTAAGCATTTTAGCCTTTGTAGGCGGAGCGCTTTCATGTGATATTTCTGATAAAATCTGCCCAGTCGACACTTTAACACTAAATGTGTCGTCAGCAGGATGCCACATCAAGCCGAGAGCGCGCTCAGTCATATTCGTAGCTCCGTCTTTGAACTGAATAGCTGACTGGGCGAGCGCAGCGGTAGGTATTGCGTTTAAAACCTTTTTGCTGTTGCTAGACCAACCGCGTATCTCAAAACCGCCCATGCTATGTATGTACGTGATGTCCTTAATTAATTGAATAGCATTTTCCTCACTATCCGTGGAATAATAACAATCGTCCATATAATGAGAGTTTATTATTGCTTGAACGGCTTCGGGATACTGGTCGTCGTATTTAAGTGCGTTTTTATTTTTTATGTATTGCGCAATAAACGGTGCGCAATTTGCACCAAAAATAAGGCTTTGCATAACGTATGTCTTAATCGTATCATTGGCAGACTCTTGCCATAAGAAACGAAAGACATGTTGATCTTCAGGACGAATTTTAATGCGTAAAAACATGTCCTTTATATCACCAATAATAATGAACTCCTTTTCGCGTAGCCTCAACAATATACCTAAAAGCGAGTTATATAAATCAGGCCCGGTCAATAGATAATCATTTAAACACATGTTGTTCTTAGCGCGGGCGCTAGAATCAAAAACCAATCTTAATTTACCGGGTTTATTTATATTTTGTACGCCAAAATGTGAAACATACCATACATGGTTGGCCGAGAGTTCGTTTTCCTGTAACTCACGCGCATACCCCTCAGACAATAACTTGTTTATCTCCTGTTGGTACCGATTAGCGTAAACTGGGTCAAGTTCAAATTTACGTAATAAGGATCGCAGGCGAAATAATGCATAGTTATAAGTATCGGGCATTGTAAAATCATCCTGTTTAAAAGGTAAACCTACTTCCCATCGGTTGTCAATCAAACGTGCAGTTTGATCTAAAATTTGAGTAGCACGCAGATGTGCCTTATTCTCGCGACATAAGGTCGAAATTCCTATGGAGTCTAGGCAATACGATTGCTTTATTAGGTCATTAAGTGCATTACTATCGAAAGTAGTACTGTCGATCCCATCGTGAGAGTGAGCAAGATGGCAAACATGGTGACTTACCTGAGACGCGGAGGAGTGAGCGCGACTGCAGGGGCCGTGGATGCACCATCCCAGACGACAGCGTGTTCCATAGGGAGTGTCTATACCACCATGAATAATCTCGAGCGGTGCTATTAGATAATAGTTATCTTCACCTATAAGCAAGCGAGGTACTACGCGCTCTTTACAAACAACGTTCTTTATTTTAGTTAGTTTGTCACAAGAAATTTGATTTATGGCTGACAAGTTTTGCGGTGGTAAATTCAATTTAGAACTTTTACGTAAACTTATATCATAAAATGTTTTGTCCAGTCCAGATATCTTAGCGTGAACCTTGGGGGCGTACGGTTGGATCACTTCAAGGCCGAACGCGTCCACGAATTTTACCGCACTAGGATTTTCACAGGGTAAACCAAGTTCATCGGCTATACTAGAGTCCAACAGCGAAATAGAAGCACAGTCATCGAGCAACGCATACGTCTGTATTTCACCACGGGGTCCATACAATGTCACTGGAACAATTTTACAAAGTGCGTTATCTTTCGCGTTACTTGTCACACTATTGGGCGTCGCGACGTGAGCGACCGTAGCATCGGTGTCGGCGGCGGTGTCGCCCGGCTGAGCAAGTGCCGGGTCCGGCGAGAGCGGCGCGCGTGGCTGCTCGTTGCGCACGTGATCCGATGATGTAGGTTGTTTCCAATGAAGTAAACGGTGGTGTTTCAGTTTGCAGTCTTCTATGTCGCATTCAGGTGCCTCGCAGGTGTCTATATCATGGCGTGCGGTCAAGCATTTGAAACACAATCTTTGTGTTTTTACAAACTTCCATTTATCTCTGCGCATTGCACGTTTAAATGTACGACATTCAGGCAATGCATGTGCGCCTTTCTTGCAAAATAAGCACGTTATATTGTCGGTGCATATAGTGGTAAGTATGGGGCGCATATAGCGATTTTTGTCGTCAGTTTTATCTCGTTTAAAATTAGGCTCTGTCGGTGCTGGCTTTTTTACTTCTCGCGGCTGCACAGCTCCGGTGACAAGGGTCATATTGGCTTCTTTTTTCAGAAATTGTGCCAACAATTCTAGTTTTGATTCTCCTGCTAAAATCTTCTCGTAAGCATATTCAGTCCACTTTCCCAAAAGAGTGCTCGGTAATTTGCTTGTGATAGCGGACGCGAGCTCGGGATTGCGTAAATGATCACCTTGTTTTAGTGCACGTATAGTAGCAACACAGTTGTTTACCTTTGTGGCGAAGTTAACTAAATCTTGCTGATAGTGGGTAGGTAATGGATGTAACTTACGTAATTGTGCAGTTATATTGCAAATAATGATTTCTGCTCGCCCATATTTAAGTTCGAGAGCATCCATGATGTCCTTCGACGAGGTATTGCCAATCAGTAGATCAGTGACGGCTTCTTTAGCTTCGCCTCGCAATGCTCGTCGAAGTCTAGACAGGGTTTCATATTCGGAGTATTTACACGTAGATAAAGACTCCTCGTAAGCACTTTTAAAATGTAGCCATTCTAGACTGTCTCCGCTAAATACGGGTAGGTCGCGCGGAGTAGCCAAACGGCTGAGCAAACGTTCCTCGCGCTGCGATGACGATTGGCCCATCATGCTCTTTAAAGTGTTCGCTAATTCCAGGATGCTGCCGGCGGTGTCAACATGTTGTGCTGGTGCTGCACGGTCGGTGACGGGCGCGACCGGCTCGGGGGGCACAAGTTGACGGTACTCGTCAGCATGTTGTTGGAGGTCCAACCAGTGAGACACTCGATCTTCATGCACTTCACTCAAACTAGCGTCGTCTGGTTCTTCGGCGTCGACGGCGGCAAGGTCGGCTTCTAGACGCTTGTCGATCAACTGCAACTGGATTTGAGCCTTAGCCTCGGCTGCTTGCAGTTCTAGCTGCTTACGCCTCGCTACTGAGGATGCCGTAGATTTTTTACTACTTGCAACGGACGCTGAAGACTTGACTTCTTTTTTGGAGTTGGATGTCCCAGGTAATTCGTTTTCAGCAGGCGCCGGCGGCTCCGAGTTTGCTTTTGCGTCGGCCATTTCCCGTTGTCGTCGGGTTAATTTATTTATTTATTTATTTATTTATTATATTCAACAATTTTACAGCATAACAGTTCTACACCAAAGCACCGTAAAATTCATAAAAAGGAAACAATATACAATAAATTTGTAAATTACAAAATTATACAAAAATTAATAAATAACAGATGACTCCCGATTATCCATCGCCTCACAGAACTTAAGACACACACTACACAGAACACTCCAATCATACCATTCTCGGTGGCGTTTTAAACATAGATAAGCACTGTTCACATTAGATCCGGTTCGAATGACCAGCTTATTGTAGGGTACGCAGGTGGGAGAATGATAAAAAACTAGGTTTTATAGTGAAATGTAAGAGAGTGCTCGCGTGTCGCGTGGTGAGCAGATAGGTTACGGTAAATCATCGATACGTTAAAGGTTATGTGTACACGCCAGCGCCCTCTGCACCTTTAATTGCATGTTTAAGTAAAGTAAGTACAACAGATGGAGTTAGTATGCGCAAAATTAATCTTAATGATTAGGTACGACTAAAAAGTATGAAATGAAGGGTTGAACAGACTTATGTGTCAATTTTACAGTAGGAAAAATCCAAGACTTTCTTATTCTAAAACAAATGTAACAATAAGATAAGTACCTAAATTATATGTTTACATTTTAACAGTTAAGTTGAAATCTATCGCCTACACCGACGTTTCAACACAAGTACAAAACTTGAAAATTTTAACATAATTTTAATTGTACTTCTTCTCTTCTAGCGAAATAAAGCTATTTGTATTTGTATAAAGATAACTTAGTTGTTAAAATCGCAAACACCAACTTAGCAAATTCATACAAAAAATTGGTTGGCTATTCCCTCTCAGTTATAAGTACAAAAATTTAAATGACGTAGGTTAACGAGATATTTTTTATTGTTATAATTGTAACACATACATAAAACAAAAAAATCGCCATTTTGCTGGCGGGAGGCTCATGTCATGTTTTGTTTTACCCTAGCTATTATTCTGTATATGATCTTATAAGTAAATAGTAAATTAATTCTATGTAGGTACTGTCAACGCGAAAGACATTAGACTGAAATAGGTGACCACGGTGCCTCTGAAAAGCATTTTTTTGTACGGAGCGAACTCAATTGCGCTCGTAATCTATTTCATCTTAATTCTAGGTAAATGTTTGTTGTTATTTTATGTATTAATTAAATGCTAACCGAACCAAATCATATTCGATTAAAATTTTAGTTACATGTATTTCTGCATAACCCCTCATGGGCCACCGATGACAAATTGATTTGCACAGACCACAGAGTGAATTAGGTGCCGCACCCACTTTGAAAACCAAGGTTATTTTTTTTTATACCTACTATGATGACACGAGGTAAAATAAAAATACTTTTATGATACAATTGTAAAGCATGAAACAAATCATTTACTATTTGTAACACATGTTTTGATTTTAACTATAAAACTCTCGTGAGACTCGAACATATTAAATAAAACTCGCGACAGAGGCAAGTCTGTCGCGAGTGGGCACTCCTGATGACGTTCTTCGTAAAGAACGAAACATGTCGAGCGAAAATCGACTAAATTACGTGAGTGACCCGTTTTAAATATTATTTAACATGTTTTGATTAATGTTTTCTTGTTTAAATTCTAAGTAGTCACACCACTACCTATATATTTTATATTATATAAATTATAAATTGAAAAAGATGACATATTACAGAAAAAGTGAACATGGCCCCAGTGAGTAGGGCTGGGATCGAACCAGCGACTTCCTGCTTTCATGGCAGCGCGTCTCTTTTTCTGGAGTATATGACAATTTATACTTTTATGATGTTTGATGAACTGAAAAAACGTTTACGCTATTACGATATTTTCTTTGGTAGCAACAAATTTCATGGTATTTATTTGAATTATAATTTAAGAATACTAGAACTGTTTAAGCAGCCCGACTGGCAGGGTCGCCATGAAATGTGCGATGTTAGGGTAGTAAATAAATAAATATAAATAAATTAATATGATGGGACAATCTTACACAAATCGACCTAGTCCCACGGTAAGCTCAATAAGGCTTGTGTTGTGGGTACTAGGCGACGATATATTTATATATTATAGGTATTTTTTTAGTATTAACTCAAAAATGATTATGTATCTAAGTTATTATGAACATAGAATGGGTCTGTCGCGAATTTAGTTAATTTACCTTAATATACCGACGTTTCAACACAAGTACAAAACTACACACAACTAAACAGAACTAAACAGATACATATAAATACTTAGATACATAGAAAACATCCATAACTCAGGAACAAATATTCGTGATAAACACACAAATAAATGCCCTGACCGGGATTCGAACCCGGGACCTCCTGCTTCGTAGGCAGGGTCACTACCAAGTAACCTACACTACATTTAATATCGTTTTTTTTAAACTGCCAAAAATACCACATACAACAACAACAGACGGTTTCATAGCAGGATGAGGAAATTCGATTAGCTGCAATGTTATGTAAAATGACATTTTGTTTCATTGTATTTTTTTAAATAAATACATGTAAGATATAAGATGTAATGTTTTGAAAAGATGTGTCCCGCCGAGTTTCTTGCCGGTCCAAAGTGTTAAATTTTCTAGGGTCTGTAGGGTTAGAGCCGGTGTAGCTTTATTTATTTTTCATTCGACTTCAATAGTGCACTGTAACATGCCTACTTGAAAAACAAACATTTTGATTTTGATTTATTCTGTGTCTAGTTCAAAATATAGTCTGGTTCGCGTCGCCGCAGTTATGAAAGGGCAGGCCACCCGCACAATCGCTGCCCCAATATTGTTTCGGTCAAACTGGTTACCTATCTGTTGTGGGAATCTGGCTTTGTTACATCAAATGGGACTAAGCCACAACTAAGCCACACGAAATGACATATGCCGATGAAAGTCAATATTAAATTTATTTTGTATTTAGCAGAGACGTCTGCGAACTAAATTTACAATATTGTAATGAAAAGAAAAATGGATTGGATAGATGCAAGTGTTTAACACTTTACCAGTTTTACCACTAACAGTTTTAACACTGTTTAAGACCAGGCATGAAAGTCACACGGGTGGGTTGTCACACCAGCGGCCCCCTATAGCTGACAAATAAATGCACGAATGAATTTATCGACCGGAGTCGAAAGATAACTGGGTTAGCTAGCAATCCTTGTGCTAGTAAGTAAAAAAAATAGGAGGCGTTTCTATTCCATAAGAATAAAAAAATGGCAGCTAGGGCCAAATGGGTTGAAACCACCTAGAACCACCGATTAATGATGATAATGGAGTCATATGGTACTACACAAACAGCAAATATCTATAGCAGTAACACAAGCATGGGAAATTATGAAAAATACATTCGAGCAAAAACTCCTACCCTACCAAAAAAAATTTTTTATATTGGCTCAGCTCTCATAAATATAAATCTTCAATAGAAACAAATTGGGCTAAATGCATTTGATTTACCACAGGCAACTTCCAAACTCACATCCAACCCGTATCCAACAATAAATAAATGAGCCGTATTCCGTAATTTTCAAATAAGATGTTACTCTTGTAAAAGCATGCCTTGAAACAACTTCAAAAACTTCCCATCTCCCCTTTAATTTGCAACCGAAAATCAACCTTCAATCGTCCCATCACAGCTCAATTTTCCAAAGCAGTTGGAATGTATTCGGAACTTTGAAAGTGCTGCTACTTTTTCTCCCTTGGGCTGGAAGTTGGCGGAATTTTTCACAAAGTTGGAACTTTATCTTGATAATCGACGGTTTAAAAAACAATTTGGGAACTGGAGCAGGCTTTGAGCTCGACGTAAACGGTATAAAATTAGTATGTCTTGCTCGCTTTAAATTTGCTGAGCTGGCAATATTTTTATGCGTAATTTTGCTTGTACATACGCAGCTATGTTATTACAATTTTATTCTGGTTTAAATGCGCTCGTTTCATACAAAAAGTTGCTTTTTAGAGTAACCGTAGTCCCTCTAGTCTATTTTCTTCTCCAATATCGGACCTATATGAATGGTTTTTAACTTACAGAATAACGAAGAGTAAGTATTACTATGTTTCTATGTTTTTTTTGCGCTGTAAATGGCAGTAGGTGGTACAGTCACCTGCAATAGTATAGGGCTATATGAAGGCTGCAAAATAATCTGACACAATCTTGTTTGTACCGCCATAAGAGCGCGTCACATATTTTTGCGGCCTTCATAGCGTCATATACTATTGCTGGTGACTGTACGAGTAGGTAGTGAAGTGTGTCACATTTTCAGACGCATTTTTTAAGCGTTTGTAATACCGAAATCACATCTATTGCATGTATCCGGATAGGTGGACTAATATAAATAAATATAAATATAAATACTGTGGGACAATCTTACACAAATCGACCTAGTCCCACGGTAAGCTCAATAAGGCTCGTGGTGTGCGTACTAGACGACGATATATATAGAATATATATATATATATGTGGGATATTGATGGGCCTCTAAATAAAAATCAATTTAAACGACACTGACTTTAATTTACCGCAAAAGAACTTATTATATTGAATTTATTACAAATAACTGCACGTTCACGCTCCACCATTAGAATTGTTCTCCCCGTCCCTTTCACTCACTCCTTCCGTCCCTCACTCTCGCTTGCGTTCCGTTTCACCCTATCTCCTTACGTTCCATTCCCACATTCTCGGCTGTCCTGCGTATTATATCTGCCCTCAGATATACTCTCATTCATACAACGTAGTAAAGGTAAATGCATGCTTACAATTTATTTACTTAGCTCTATCTTAATACTACTTATACCGGTCATGTACCATGCTCTTTAATATAACATCTATTATTATTTAGGAGTACATTCTGCCTCATCAAAACAAATTGAGCATTTTAGTACGGTATATAAAACAACTATTGAAACTTAGTAAACTCTACACAACATCATGGTACATACATTTTAACATTTAGGAAACAGCTGACATCTTTAACGAAATAGACATATTCTTACACTAGTAAGTCTCTTTAAAAAATGTAATTAAACATAACACCAAAAGAAATAAGTATCTTAAGCTAACATTTAGGAACCAGGAATTTCTTACATGAGATCAGGTTAATACGCTAAAGGTCCGTCATTTAACCCATACAATTTAGTGATTGAGGATAAGGACACTTTCATACATCATTCATTAAACAGTGGAAGTGTTAGGCTTTACCTGTACTTAGTCGCTGTCCTCCTCAGGCCATCTCTTCATGAAGTCCGCAGATGTAGCTGTCTTATTAGATCCCTCCGTGCTGCTGGATAACTTCTCAACGTCATATCGGTCATTACGTTTGACCTTTACAACCTTGTAAGGTCCAAGGAACTTCGGCTTTAGCTTAAGCCCTGGCCCGAACTGCGTCCGCTTTATTGCGACCAGATCGCCTACCTCGTACTTAGAACTCGCCTTCCTTTTCTTATTAAAACTTTTCCTATTCTCCTCTTGGATCTTCTGTATTTGTTCTTTAGCCTTCGGTCTCAAACTATCTCTTTCTTCATCAAACTGGGATATGGTTTCTTGTTGTAACATGTTCAAGATCTCTACATCTTCCTTGCACTTCATCTTGGTACCAGTCAACAGTTGAAACGGTGAAGTATCTATACTTCTCTGGTAGGTACTGTTTATAGCTCTCTGTACTCGTCCGACGTGTTTGTACCACGTTGATTGATCCTCTATGCATAGCTTCGTTAGCATAGGCGTCAAAATACGGTGGATCCTCTCCACTTGGCCGTTAGCCCTTGCTATTCCAGTGGTGATCATCACATGCTGGATTCCCTCATCTTCACAGTACTTCTGAAATGCTCCGCTAGTAAACGCCGTACCTCTATCGGTTATGATACGTGTGGGGTTACCGAACGTCTGCTGCTGTAGCTGCAGCTTGCTTAATACTTCTGCGCTGGACGTCGACTTTGTCGGGTAGAGCCACACGAACTTCGTAAATGCGTCCACTACAGTAAGTATGTGATTATAAAGCTTCTTTGTTTCTGTCAAGGGTCCTATGTGATCCAAATGCAGTGTATGCAGCGGAGTTCCTTCTTTCACAATAGGATTCAGGAAGCCTTCTTGCTTTCCTTCTTTTCTAGTTGCCAATAAACATGGTATGCAACTTGCAATTACTTCTTCTATTTTTCTATCTATGTTTCTTATGTAATAATCCTTGCATATGGCTGCTTTCATCTTTCTCAAAGCAAAATGACCATTACTATGTACTTTCTTTAGAACTTCTTTCTCCATCACCTTAGGCACTACCAGCTGTCGCTGCTCTCCTTTGTATAGTATGTCATGTTCCAAATAAAAATCGTTGTACTGTCCATCTTTCAAAATCAGCTGTTTAATAGCATTGAGCTCTTCGTCTCTCTCTTGAGCTTGACCAATCTTCTCGTGTAGGCTTACTACTGTAGCCACGTATGGGTTTCTGCTAAGCGCATCTGCATGCGGCATCTTGGTGCCCGCTCGATGTTCAATCTCATAGTCATACTGGTCCAGTAGTAACACCCATCTTGCTACTTTTGGCGTCAAGTCCTTCTTTTTCAAAGTAAGCTCAAAAGCTTGACAATCTGTCACAATCTTAAAATGCCTACCAAACAGGTAGTGATGGAATTTCTTTACACTTTCCACTACAGCGAGAGCTTCCAGTTCATAACTTGAAAATCTACTCTCTGCTTCACTTGTGCGTCTACTTCTGTAGTATACTGGGTGCAGTTCACCATCTTCGCTTCTCTGCATGAGTATACCTGCCAGAGCCTGGCTCGACGCATCTGTGTGAAGTTCAGTATACAGCCTCGGGTTGAAAATCTTGAGTACTGGCTCACTTATTAACTTCTGCTTTAAAATATGGAATGCTTCTTGCTGCTCTGGGCCAAATACAAACTTTGCATCTTTTTTCATTAAATCTGTTAAAGGTCTTGCAATCTGTGCATAATCTCTTATATACTTCCTAAAATATGAAGTTAACCCGATGAAGCTTTGAATCTGCTTGACATTCTTAGGCTCGGGGTATCGCGCTACTGCTTCCACCTTCTCTGGACTTGGCTGTACTTGCCCTTCCTTAACCAGATGGCCTAGGTACTCAATCTCTCGGCATATCAGCTTGGCCTTCTTCCAGTTAATTTCTAGTCCATACTCAGCAGCAACCTCCAATACTCGCCGCAGTCTTAGTAATGCATCTTGCTCCGTCTGGGCTGGAATTATAATATCATCTATAAATACCATCATTATACCCTCCTGCATAAGATCCTTAAATATAATGGTTATAAACCTCATAAAATACTTTGGACTAACTGATAACCCGAACGGGGCCTTCAGGAATTCCCATTGCCCGTGATGGGTCACAAATGATGTATAGGGCACAGACTCCTTACTCATTCTCAAATGGAAGAATCCATTTTTAAGATCCAGCACGCTGAACACCTTAGCGTCTCTCAACCTGTCAATCAAATCCTCTATCAGCGGCAAGGGAAATTCATCTTTAAGCATCTTTTTGTTTAACAGTCTGTAGTCGACACACACCCTCGTCGAACCATCTTTCTTTTTTACTAGTACTAACGGGCTACTATACTCAGAAAAACTAACCTGTACTATGCCATTTTGAACCCACTCATCAACCTGCTGCTCTACGATCTTCTGCTCCGATATGGACAGCCTTCTGGGCCGTTGCGCCACGGGGATATCATCCTTGAGAATGATTTTGAGCTCGATTGGCGCCTCCTTCGTCTGCACGGGATTGTATTCAGTGACCAGCCGCTCGACCTCTTCCTTAATGGTAGCATCACGTACATCTGAAACAGCAACCACCTCACTCACACAATCCACACGCATCAACCATCCTTCATCCTCACGCAAGAACTTTACGGACCCATTACGCATAACCATAGTCACACCGTTCAGAAATTCCCGCCCTACTATAACCTCATATGGCATACAACCGTCAGGTACAACATGGAATATAATATTATCATAACACTCATTGTCGATAGTCATAGTCCCGTAGAACTTCCCGTAGGAACGCACTTCTTTCATTCCGAGTCCCACGAACGCAAGATCGTCATCACCCATTTCCACTTTAAGTTCGTCGAACGCACTTTTGTTTATGAGATTAAACGCACTGCCAGAGTCTATTAACGCGGTCATATCCAGTCCAATCAAACAAATTAATTTCATCGGCTTATTCTCAATAGAATCCGTCGTAACATCGTCGTTTATTGCAATGTTTACATCTCGCCGGCAACTGTCATCCGCCATGTTGACGTCCGGTTCGCCATTGGCCAGTGTTCCGAACATGGCCGACTGCCGCCGAGTATCCGCCGTCGCAGACTGCTTTACCGACGAAGTAGCTTGCTGACTCGCTCTCGCTCCGAGGCCGCTTATGCGAAACTGCTTTACCGACGGATCCGCACTCCCGGCACCGCCGCGCTCGTTGGATTTCGAAGGACACTGACTACTTATATGTCCGAAATCATTGCAAAAATAACATTTTACCCCCTTAGTGCATGTTATCGCCAAATGATCGTTGTCACCACATTTATAGCACCGTTTATGGCCTGTCGACGATGATGCAATGCGCTTACTTTCTTTTTCTAGCTTGTTAGGTTTCACTTCTTTATCTTCTTTTTTCGACTTCGTCTTGATTTTTTCGTATAGAAGCAACCTTTCTTTAAGCACGGGATAAGTAGTGGCTCCGTATAGGATCGTTTTGTTGGGTTCATAATCGGTGATCCCGTCGATTATGTATTGTATGGCCACGTAGTCGGGAAATCGTGCGCGTTTCCCCAACTCCTTCATCACCAGCATGTACTGATAGTACGATTCTTCTCTTTTCTTCCTTCGGTTGGACATAATTTCGTGCATCTCCTTCGTGTTAACGGCTTCTGGGAATTCTTTTAGAAGTGCTGCCTTCAGCTCGTCATATTTTTTAAAAGTTTTTTCAGATTGTAGCCACAACGCCGCCGTGCCCACCAACGACCTGCGCGCCACCACCAGCTTCTGTGCTTCAGTCCACTCGAATATTTCGGCGTTATCTTCTATATCTTGCGCCCACTTTGATGCAGTGTGCGCTTTGTCGTCACCGCTGAAATTGCTGATACCATCAGCCATGAGGCTCCAGTTGAAGTGACTTGATTCGGCCGCCATTTTGCCGTGTACGATCTCCGTATTGAAGATGTTGAAAATACTTTTCTCTTCGTCGTTCATTAACTACAGTAATGATATCCTTCGTCGTCTTCGTCTTCATGAAAATGAAGAACAACCCTTAGTGCCGCCGCCACCTTGCGCAGGCACTTTGAGCGCGACCACGTGCCACCGTACTTCTTTTGCAGATTTTAGAGGCTATCCCGGACGAGCCCCCAAAATTATGTGGGATATTGATGGGCCTCTAAATAAAAATCAATTTAAACGACACTGACTTTAATTTACCGCAAAAGAACTTATTATATTGAATTTATTACAAATAACTGCACGTTCACGCTCCACCATTAGAATTGTTCTCCCCGTCCCTTTCACTCACTCCTTCCGTCCCTCACTCTCGCTTGCGTTCCGTTTCACCCTATCTCCTTACGTTCCATTCCCACATATATATATACTTACATATAAATACTTAAATACATAGAAAACATCCATAACTCAGGAACAAATATTCGTGATAAACACACAAATAAATGCCCTGACCAGGATTCGAACCCGGGACCTCCTGCTTCGTAGGCAGGGTCACTTCACTACCAAATAATCTAGGAGGCCGTTAATATAACCATTAAATGGATGCCACAACGAGGCAGGCCCAGCCGGAGATGGATTGATATATTTGGCCAGTAGCAGGTCTTGTAGGCTAGAAAAAAGTTAAATTAATACATTAAGTATTAAAATTCTCATAGCGGGTTACTCACGTCAATAAAGTCGAAAATAGCTCGACATGTTTCGGAACAGTCCGTGTCTCTTATTCATGAGTCATGCGTGTAGCCGCGGCGACTGCTCTACGCACACTGCGAGCCCCAGCGCGGTCAGCTCCCGACTGAGGCAACGACGCGGAGGGAGCGGGCGGCGCAGGCGCGGAGGGTGCGGGCGGCGCAAGCGCCGGCAAAGTTAGAAGCGAGACACTACCATCTCTTTCACACCCATGAGAATTTTAATATGTCTGATACTCACGGGAGTTTTCTAATTAATACATTAAGTAATTAAATTAATGCACAAATAGAAAGAATTACTATAGCATATGGCAATCTGCACACTTGGACGCATAAATAATGAAGAGACGATCCGGCACTTAGTTCCAATTCCAGTTACAGAGAAAATTAAATTATAAGACATCTTACATCCCTACCAAGTGTCTCAGTCTGCATACAACGAAGTATATCACCGCTTGCAAAACCTGACAAAAAGTAATCAATAGTTAGGTATGAACAAGTTTGCTTTGGACTACATTTGATTTATTTATTCGCAATAATATACGTGGTTTTGAGCAATGAGGATAACCGCGAGTCGATTTTCTACTAGGGGCGCTGGTGGAACGTAGATCCTGCGGGAACATTTGAAACGTCACTTTGACAATTCTCTCATATTGACACAGGACCCACGCATGAGTGGCGCCGCCTGGTGAGCGACAATACGGTAGCTCCCATTGCTTTAAATTCAAGGCCGCACGCACCTTAAAAACGTTTAAAAATAACTTAAGAAAGGATTGAACATACTAAAGAAATTTCGGACTCTGGCTGCCGAGATCGGGTAGCCCAGTGGTAAGGGCGTCGCGAAAGCAGGAGGTCGCTGGTTCGACTCCAGCCCTGCTCACCGGGGGCCTTGGTCACTTTTCTCTGTAGTATATGATATCTCTTTCAATTTATAATTTATAAACTTGAAGTTTTGATACTCAAGATGGCGAGGTTGTCTCCAGAATAGTTTTTGTTGTTTGTACGTTTAGATTTGTCCAATATTCAATATTGATAGCTTATTATACATTGAACTAATAAAGAAATGTGCAGCTAATGAAGAGTTACTTGATACGCGTTTTACCACTCTTTGGTCATCACCAGGCGGTTCCGGAGTCTGGCCGGTGCTTTTGTAAAGAAAGCTGTCTCCTTACCAAGAACATCTTCGCTCTAAGAGCCAACTATTTTAACACAACAAAAACGATTTTTACTTAAACACTATTATATAAAGTAAGGTGTTTTATGCGCGTAAATTAAGAGCATACTCCACTTTTATCTACCAACTGCTTTGAAAACAGAACTCCTAAGTAACTACTTCTCGGTTCTAACTAGTTCGCAGCTTAGAGCTGTAGAATAATCTCCCCTTTTTACTTTTCCCTGTTAAAAATACACTAGAGTGTAACCATTCACTGGTTTTACATTAATTAAGGCTTCCTTTGTTTCAGGTGACTTCGCAGAGCGGGTGTGTGAAAAAAAGAACAAAAGTGCTTTTAAGAGCAGTAGGTTTAACTACAGATTGTAAATTGCAAAAGGGATGATGACTAGGTTGAAAAACTATTATTATATTTAGTCTGTCATTTAGATTATCGAAAATGATTAGACATATATTTTGGCCTTTAGATAACTAAAATTGACGAAGATGAAGAGCATCAAAGTTCCGGGGTGGGGGCTGATGTAGTCACTATTAGGTATGAATTGTACGTAATTGTGACATCAAGCGAAACTTTAATATTCCCGTCATTTTTAATTTACGAACAAAAGAAAAATATGTGTCGAATATTTTTTAATAATCTAACAGACAGCCTAATAATTTTTTCTTGAAAATTAAATCGTCAGGAGATTTTTGTTGTGTGTGTTGTTTTAGATTTACACTTATGTAAACTTTCATGATTTTCACACATTACAATTTCACTAAAACGGGGTGTAAAAGAAGATTCCCTTTAGGCGAAGTTACTAAAAGTTACTTTAGTTTATTTACGATATGTCAGATTCTATAGCAAACATCACATCATCTACGACTCTTTCTATAAAAATTGACAGATTGTCTGACCTACCCCGTCCCGTCCCGTTCTAGTGTGAGTCATCCTTAATCGCGTAAATGATGACTCACAGTAGTCCGTTCCGTTCCGATCCGATACGGGACGATCTGTCAGTTTCTATAGAAAGTATCACGTGATAGCTCGGAGCCCTTGGACGGACAGACTGGCTTGAGATAAACATCTCGCCGCACGGCTGTCTTCTAACCATAGCCAGCCTTTCTCCGTGGCCAATGTCGCCCTCGAAACGTTGGAGGTTAGTTTTCTAAATTTTACGCGATTAAGCTGCGTTTTGTTGATAATTTTTTTAGGTTTGTATCTAAAAACGCGGTTTTAACGTATGCAGTGTCATCTGCGCTTTCCGCTTTAATCATTATTAAAGAGTAATTTTGTAATAATAAATCGTAACGCAATGCATAATGTACATGTATTTATTTTTTTAGCAAAATCTCTCTCTCTCTCTCTCTCTCTCTCTCTCTCTCTGCGGACGATGCCAAAATTGTTAGAATGAAAGGAAAAGTGGAAAATGTTTGAGTTTGAGTTGAAGTTCGAATCTCTCCCGAGGCCATGATTTTTTACGCTTTCATTTATTTCTAAGAAATTAAATAAAAATATGCATTTTTACCATAATGCAATAGATGTGATTAAAACACCGGTAACCGGATCTCACTTTTATCCATGTATTTTTATCCGGGTCATATTTCATGTAAAACTATACTATAAGTGTATAGTGACGTGTACGTGTACGTGAATGATTGGTAATCTGATTCTTAATCCGGGCTCCACTTTTTATCCGGGTCCAATTTAATTTGAAACTAAAATAGTATTCTATAAATACAGTGTAATGTGTATACATCTACAACATAAAACACCAGTTTCCGAAGGGCCCAATTCTTCGTCTAATCGTTTTTGAGCCCGCGCCTGCGACAGACAGTGTTCGTTATTAATCACTGTAAGGGCGCAAGCCTCGGGCCACAAAAAGACGATAAAATATAGCCCAATTGAACCGACGTAAAAGAACAAGAGACCTATTGGAACTTAACAAATTGATCACATTTTGACGTCAATAGCAGGCATCGCAGCGCATCTGACGCAGCGAATAAATATTTTTTTTAAATCCGGTTAAGTGCATGTTGGACTCAAGCTCGAAGGGTTTCATACCATCTGTAAAAACAGCAAATAAATCAGTTTTGCTGTATGGGAGCCCCCTTAATTATTTTATTCTGCTTTTTAGTATTTGTTGTTATAGCGGCAAAAGAAATACATAATTTGTGAAAACTTCAACCATCTTACTGTCACGGTTCATGAGTCTGTCTGGTGACAGACGGACGGCTGAACGGACAGCGAAGACTTAGTAATAGTCCCGTTTTACCTTTGTGTACGGCATCCTAAAAAACCGGATAAAAAATTACATTTAAGCCCTTCAGTACCTAGTGCTCTTTAAACAACCTAATATCTAAGCGAATATTCTAGCTTGTTCTAGGATGAAAACGTATATTCTAGAATGTTCGTGGAACATTTTAATTATAAAACTCCTATTAAATATATCTTAATATACCTATTTAAACGCTCCTACGTAATTAAGGCCGTATTTTGCTCGAGCAACCTTGTTGTTTTTAGCGAGTCTCTGTCAGCTACACTAATTAATGTAAGCATGTAACAGAATTACGTCAACAGAAATTCGGCCTTAATTACGACACGTGACAAATACTTGTGATTATGTGCTTTATAATGGCCTCAAATAATGATGATTTGTTAAGTGACTCCAAAAGTAAATTACAAAGTAAATCAAAGCTTAATGTTTCCGGTCTTATACGAAACACGACTCTAGTTTCTTCGTGTATGTCTGTCCGTCCGTCTGCGGCTCAGCTCAGTAACCGTTAGTACTAGAGAGCTGTTATTTGGTATGAATATACATACCTATTAATTATGCCGACAGAAATAAAAAGTCAGAAAGTTGATTGTTTTTAAGTGTGAGGTATCGGATCGTCTGACGGGATCAACGACAAGTACACCGAACTAACCAACAATTCAGACTCCCGCAATGACGTTGCCGGATTGCGTGAATCACCCCGCTCCCGCTTCGTCGCGCGCGACCCGGTACCTACGCCGAACTCGGGCAGTGATGTCCTAGCCGCGAAGGTGATAACACCACTCTGTCTGTCCGACGATGTCTGCCCGACGCAGACGAAACCTGTCACGCCTATTGTGATAAAAATACGTGAGTGTTAACCGTTGCAATTTAATATCAGTATGTCTCACGAAAGTTTAAATTACAAGAATTGACGGTTAACGCTAGGTTAGGCCTATGCTGGTAGGCGCAAGTGGCGATAAATGAAATTTTAATAAAAATAAATCAGATACCTTCTTCAACATTCTAATTCCGTATACTTGTAAGTAATTTGAAATATACAAAACCATCGACATGAGATAAAGGAAAATTAAATTATAAACTTCTGTTGTTAAAAAACTTAAAATAGGCCTAATTCCCGAAATAAGGGAATAGAGAACAGCAAAAATGGGAACTTTTTCAATAACGACGATATTTTCAGGAAGCTCGCTAACAGAACAAAACACAATGAGCAAAAAGAGCTACGGCTTCTATCTAAAAATATAGCTTGCAGCTGTAAATAGAGCTCCGGCTAAGTGCTATTGAGCTTTGCGTTTCTACAATTGTTACTAATGGTTTGTAGAATTAAACGGTCCAGAATGTGACTATAAATATTTTGAAAGATAATAAAAAGATGAATCGGTGGTTAATAAAAAAATTAAATATGTAATAGAACCTTCTTCGGCACTTCATATTTGGACGACCGGTTGGCGTAGTTAGTAGTGACCCTGCCTGCTAAGCCTATGGTCCTGGGTTCGAGTACCGGTAAGGGCATTTATTTGTGTGATAAACACAGATATTTGTTCCTGAGTCGTTGATATTGTCTATGTATTCATGTATTTGTATATTATATATATCGTTCTCTGAGTACCCGTAACACAAGCCTTCTTGAGCTGACTGCGGGACTTATTCAATTTGTGTAAGAACGTCCTATTTATTATTATTGCATAGACTATCTTTTTTTAAATCAACGTACATTTTTTTTTGCACGTAGAACCGATGGCCGCTGGGGCGGAAAGGTTCTCGAGTGGCGACCGCGTACTGGAAGGCGCAGCGTGGGTAGGCCCCCCGCAAGGTGGACTGATGATCTGGTGAAGGTCGCAGGAGTCCGCTGGATGCGGGTGGCGCAGGACCGGTCATTGTGGAAATCTTTGGGGGAGGCCTATGTCCAGCAGTGGACGTCTTTCGGCTGAAATGATGATGATGATGATGATGACATTTTACAAGTTCCTATTACAAAATAATAACAAAACCTTCACAAGCTTTCATCTTCAAAAAGATAACTGGCGGTTGCTATTTATTTTGCTCCATTTCGCACAATTTACTGAATCCGTAGATACAAAATACTAAGTACCTTACCCGGGCCAGTTACCCGGATGGGTTACCCGGCTCATGAATTGGACATCAGCGGTGACCGGATGATTTATACGCGGTCGTCATACTGCTATGCTGTTGTTGAGCTAACCAGCTTAAGTCGAACTCCCGGTTTATAAAATTCGTGTTGGCTTTATAACGAATTACCTAATTTGTATCATATTTGAATCGAATTTATATTATATACGGATAGGAAAAACTACAGTTTAAAAAAAAACTGAATAATGGCATCACATGATATTACTTAAATTGAAATTAAACACTTTAGAACGGATTAATCGCGTTTATTAACACCATGATCCTACAAAAAGTGTTTAATTTCAATGAATAACAATCGCGGTAACAGAAGACAATATTATTACTTAAATTGTTATTTCAACTGTGAAATATATCTATATTTAAACAACGGTAAAACTCACGTATTTTTATCATAATGGCGTAACGTGATGATGTGTTGACTGTGACATGAGAGTAGCAAACATTCTGCCCATTGATGGTGGCCAAATACCGTCGAAACATGTCACGCTATTGTGATAAATATGCAAGGTTTACTATTAATTTAATATAAATGTGACATTTAATATATTCTTCATGACACTTTCACTTATGTCCTTTATTATTTATTCTATAAATACTGGTAGCATTTTATTCAATTAAAAATAAAGGACACAAAGATGTTTTTATTTCGTTTATGCGTTGCCAGAGATCACAATTTTGTAACATCGCAAGCGCTCGTCAAGTCATAGGAAGAACATCGTATGTTACCATTTACTGTGGTCAGTGCTGATCCATAGCCTATGCGGATGTAAAATTTATGGAATAAATATACCACGAATAATTAATGGGTTCATTATCGTTACAGCTGTCAGTTTTCAATGAGTATGTTTGTTAAATGATATATAAGTAAGTAATTATATATTTTTAAAACTTTTTTTAAAACTTTTAAACTTAATATTTAAATTGTAATTCAGTGATATTTCTAAGCTGAAAATTACGTAAAGTAAAAGAAAACATATTAAAAAAAACATGAAAAAAAGACGTCTAACAATTTCTCTCTTTCTGAAAAATCTTTGTAAAAGTAAAAGAAAAATTATAAACGAAACTTAAAATGTCGTGAAACATATTAATATCATCATAAAATAACGTGTTATTCGTAATTTTATGATAATATACAAATACAAATCGTTTATTTCCTTGAACAAAACAATGAACATAAAATACAGAATTAGGCACTGACAAAAGAAAAAGGTATGGGCACAGCTTAGCTGGTTTTAAGCCCATCCAAGGTCAATCAAAGAGGGAGAAATTACAATTTAGGTATAATAAGGCAATGAATAGAATACCTACATTCTATTCATTGCCTTATTATACCTAATAATTTTTATAAGAAGTAAAACTACAACTACTTTAAGGTTAACTGGAAGAAATCCCTTAAAGGGATAAATAAGTTCGCCTTTGTACTTAACATCTCTGTTTGTTAACTGTATTTTTTCAACTGTGTTTCTGTACAATAAAGTGTTACTTTACTTACTTACTTACTACTACAACTACTATAATATAAATGAAATTGCCAGAGAGGGCTACAAAAATAATTCAACAAAGTTTAGTTACAGCAAATAACGGTTCACCTTTTCAATATGGTTCACAAATAGGTTACGCATTTGGTCGATGGCATTACGCGCTATCTTAACCGTCAGGTGCAGGCACGCAAATTAACCGGCTCTTTGATCCGGTTTACCCGGCTCATGAATATGTCATCCGCGGTAGCCGGTCGTCCATCTGCATGCCCTTCCAATTCTGTGACCTGGGATAGGATTCAAATTTTAAATACAGCAACTTGATTTTATATTGATTTTTCAAATCTAGAAGTTATTATTGACCTGTGATAAAATTAAAAATAATATTAGATCAAGTTATCTATATTAAAATTCTAATGGGGCTTATATTGGCATTCTCTTAGTAAAGAACATGACGATTGGAACTATCCCAAGCTAGTTTTGTTTTATCAACAACGCTCGTTACTATTACCTACACAATTTTAACATTAAATTGTTTGGGTCCCAATAAATTAAAAATACAAAATTGCTAGTCACCAATGTGTCACGTCATAATTGTATTTATTTTCACTTTGATCAAAGCTGGCCATATACATTCGGATATATCCGCTAGATCTGACAATAAATTTGTCTGGCGGATGTCTGGCGGATCTATGGAGATCCGACGGATTTTGACCGACAATTGCCAAAATCGTATGATATGAATGCAACGCGTTCTTAACCGCATATACGCTTTGGCGGATAGTTATG